>CM057830.1:6534871-7134871 GCA_030068075.1 Paguma larvata | reverse complement strand
TATTTTCTCATTCTGGGTTGAGTTTTAAATGGCACAAGCCCCAGCATATGTGGAACATGTGCACACATTAACAAGAGCTCAGTAATAACTCCTTCCCCAGAAAATTCCAAAATTACATAAAAAGTTAGAGCTAAAAGGGATCTAATGGATCATCTCTACGAACCACTATTTTTCTCCCATATCCTTCATTTTACATCATTCAATTGCACTTGTTCACCCAGGTTAAGTGTGGTAAAGGTGGCGAGGATGAGTCATAAAGGAGAGGGGCTGCAGCAGGAGCCTGGGAGAATGAATGGGAGGAGGAAGTCAAAATAGTAAATGTTTGTAAGCAACTATTATATCCTAGGCTTCATAGAGTATACATTTAAGAAGAATGAACTGTTTTTATTTTTAAGAACTTACAGTTTAATGAGGGTGGATAAAAAAAGTCCTAAGATAAAAAGTGATATTCAGTTGAATGCCTACTAAGTGGCAGGGATCTTGCTAGATTCTTTGTATACATTAGCTATAATCCAATTGACAACCATGCAAGGGAAACTGCTGAATTCGTTCCAAAGAGGAAAGTGACGTTCAAGGAGATGAGTGACTCATTCCAGGTCATACAGCTAGTGAAAGGCAGAGCTGGGATTCAAACCCAGGTCTATCCGATTCCAATGCTCAAGCTCTTCACAAACCAAGCTTGTTGACAAAAAGCTTGTAAGACAAATCACACATAATGTCACTGTGAAAAGTGCAACTGGACTGGGAAAATGACACACAAAGACTTACAATCAAAAACAATCAATAGGAAAGCTATGAAAGAAATAGCCTAATAATATAACTTAAGTTTGTGAAAAATGAAAATAGGAAAAGTAGGATCACAAGATTGAGGACTTTGACCACAAGTCTATGGGTGTTTTTTTTAATTTAAATTTTTTTTAACGTTTATTCATTTTTGAGACAGAGAGAGACAGAGCATGAGTGGGGGAGAGGCAGAGAGAGAGGGAGACACAGATTCCGAAGCAGGCTCCAGGCTCTGAGCTGTCAGCACAGAGCCCGATGCGGGGCTCAAACTCACGGACCGCAAGATTGTGACCTGAGCGGAAGTAGGACGCTCAACCGACTGAGCCCCCCAGGTGCCCCAAGTCTATGGGTTTTGACGGAGTTTCCCAAGGCAGTGGACTCCAAAAACTCTCAATGGGATTTTCCTAGGAGCTAGAAACAATAAATTAAGATTTATCTGAAAATATTAATTAAAAAATTAAGTGAAAGAATAATAAGGACAAGAACTAACATAAAGTTATATGTCAACTATACCTCAAATGAAAAACAAATTTTTTTTTAAAAGTTTAAATTTTTATAGTATGAACTATTTAAAAAAAAACAGTGTAGGTGTGCCTGGCTGGCTCAGTCAGTAGAGCACGCAACTCTTGATCTCAGGGTTGTGAGTTTGTGGTGCCCCATGTAGGGTGTAGAGATTATTTAAAAATAAAATCTTCAGGGGTACCTAGGTGGCTCAGTCAGTTAAGCATCCAACTCTTGATTTTGGCTCAGGTCATGATCTCGCAGTTCGTGAGTTCGAGCTCCATGTCGAGCTCTGTGCTAACAGCTCAGAGCCTGGAGCCTGCTTTGGATTCTGTGTCTCCCTCTCTCTCTGTCCCTCCCCCTTCTCACACTCTGTCTCTCTTTCAAAAATAAATAATCATTAAAAATAAATAAATAAAGTTTTTAACAAAAAAATTAAAATATTTTTTAAGTATAATAAGGGAGAAGACTAGTCCTCACAGGAACTTAAATGTATTATAAAGCAACAAGAATTGAAGTAGTGTGATACTGGTTCAAAGATAAATAAAAGTTAATTAATACAAAAGAGTCATTAGCCCAAAAATGAGCTCATTTTTAATTAAACATTTAATAAAGCATGAAAAACAACAGAAGAAAAAATATGTCACATATGCTGTTAAAAAAATAGATTAGAGTAAAAGTATATTCTTACTTTGTATCATATATGAAGTTAAATTTCATGTGGACTTGAGATTTTTTTTAATTTTTTTAATGTTTTTATTTATTTTTGAGAGGGAGAGAGAGAGAGACAGACAGAGCACAAGCAGGGAGGTGGGGGGCAGAGAGAGAGGGAGGCACAGAATCAGAAGCAGGCTTCGAACTGTCAGCAGAGCTCGACGTGGGACTCGAACCCCCAAACTGTGAGATCATGACCTGAGCTGAAGTCGGACGCTCAACCGACCGAGCCACCCAGGTGTCCCATGAGATTTTTTTTAAAGTTAACTATAAAAAAACTTGAAGAAATTCAAAGTCTGAATGTAATTTTTGATACAACAGCCTTAGAAAATAATGAAATGTATGACAAAGGGAAAATACAGAAAGCATTTCATACATCTGAAATTCAAATGAAGGTATGATTAAGGAATGACAGTACTTCAGCTCCAGAGAGTAAGATATGTCCATTCAAATAATTATAAAACCTATAGCAACATAAAAAATATTTAGGCATGATGTACTATGAGAACTACGGTGTATTACTTTTCTGTTGCTTCTGTAAGAGATGACCACAAACTCTGCTGCTTAAAATGACACCTATTTATTATCTTACCATTTTGGAGGTTAGATGACACAGGCCCTACTGAGCTAAAGTCAAGGTGTCAGGCGAGGCTACCTTCTTTTCTGGAGGCTGCATGAGAGAATCCGTTTGCTTTTCACAACCTCTTGGGGGCACCCACACTCCTTCGCCCGTGGCCCTACTGTGGCCTCACCAAAGGCCAATTGAGTCCTCCTGTCACATCGCTCTGACTTCCCTCCAGTCACATTTCCCTCAGAGTCTTCTGCCTCTCCCTTCCATTTTTGAGGACTCTTGTGATTACACTGGGCCACCCCAGAGAACCCAGGATCACCTCCATATTGAAGGTCAGCAATAAGCAAACTTCGTTCCTTCTGCAATGTTAATTTCCAAATTTTTACGTCTCCTAACAAATTACCCTCTCAAGGAATTTGGACAGGAACATCTTTGAGAGTCCATTATTCTGCCTATTACATATGGTTTTCAACAGATAGAAAAAATGTATATATAAAAATATAACTATATAACAGGGCAGAGGGATGGTGGGTGAATATTTGCTATTCTATTTTCCAAATCCTTTGCATTGTTTAAGAATACTTCTAGAATCTTTTTTTAAAAATTCCTTTTAATGTTTTTTCATTTTGGGGAGAGACACAGACAGACAACATGAGCGGGGGAGGGGCAGAGAGAGAGGGAGACAAAGAATCCGAAGCAGGCTCCAGGCTCTGAGCTGTTAGCACAGAGCCTGACACAGGGCTCGAACTCACAAACTGTGAGATCATGACATGAGCTGAAGTCGGCCGCTTAACCGCGTGAGCCACCCAGGCGCCCCTATAATCTTTTGCAGACAAACAAGTGGCTGATGGAGGCAAAATCTGAGAAAGATCTGCTCAATTTCAGCGTGTGCAATGCTGGGCTGGCACATTAACATGTATTGCATTGCTGCCGTCCTTTCTTTTTGAATGTTTGCAGATGCCTCTCGGTCTGGGACTGCCAGGTGCAGCCCTGACCCATCAGGGTGGTCAGCGATTCTTGCCAAATAACCTCCAACCATACCCGGCACAGGCACGTGACCGCCATTCATTTTTCTGGGCCATTAAATCTCTGTCTGGAGCCTTCCCGTCATGGTGCCATGCAGAGGTGGTGCTCTGGCCTTCCGCATGTTTGTCAGAAGACGCTGAAGGAAGAGAACTAGCCAAGGTGGGAGTTGAGGGAAGTGAGTGGGAAGCAAGGAAACAGGAAAGTAAGCATATGTTTAAGCATTCGGCTTCTTTACATTTTTTCAGAACGAATGTTCTGGAGCAGAGCCAAGTAGTATTTTCATTCAGGGATGTATAGAGGAATATTTCAAAGCAGGCCAAGTCACACTGGGGCAGGGGATGGCACAGAGCAGGTCACTGACTGGCAGGGACCAACCAGCAAGTCAAGGCTCAGGGGGAGACGGCTCTAACGGCTGCCATCACCTCCGACAAGACTGGAACAGGAGAAACCACCTCTCAGGGCTATCTGACCCTTGCTCTTCACAGGCGGTGGCCTGTGGGCCATGGTGCTCCGGTCACTTGGCATCATATTAAAATGCGGGTTCTGGTACAAAGGCCTGCTGTGGGCCTGAGAAGCCAAGAGGGTCTGCACTGTGAACCAACTAGCAGCTGGTGCTGACGATGTCGGCTGCAGACCACACCTGAGCAGCAAGGTCCCCTGGGAACACACAAGGGCTACAAATACCCATGTCTCACCTCCAATCGACAGAATCAGGAGCAGCCCCAGAGGCTTTTGGGGGTTTTGTTTGTTTGTTTTGGTGACCAGAATCTTTAATTCCCCAAAGTGGGAAATCTTAATTATTTACCTACAGGGTTTATAAGCCCTTTTGTAGGAAAAAAACAAAAAGGAAAAAATCGACACGTCTCAACCATTTAATTTTGAACACTAAATATACTGTATGTTTGATACCCGAGTACAAAACATAAAATGCCTCCCTCGGCTGTGGCTGGTCTTCATAACTGGCACAGCCGTTAGGCTAAAGACTACGGCAGGTCTCTTATGGATATACGTGGTTTCCATGAAAGGACTCTGGTAAAACATACCTTGCTTAGAAAGAAATCCAAGCTTCAGCTACTCGGAGGATGCTGTTGCTCTGAAAGGGCAGCTGCGGACCTCTGAGCTTTCTGAAACACTCTCTCAGACAGGACGGTGTGGGGCTGTAGGGGCCATCATCCAGCAGAGGCAGCAGGACCGCCCCTGCACAAGTCGTAGATGTGGAAAGGTAGGACACAGAGGATGCGAGGCTTAGGAGGGAAATGGGAGAAATAGAGAAAATTATCCGAGTGCACACAACTGCCTCTCCCAAGAGGAGCATGATCAATGCGAAGACCGTATCTGTAGCTACAGGAATTTCTTCCTTGTTTATGCTCCTTTAATATTTGCTTACAGTCTCGATATTTACCACGAACCTGGTGACAAAGTTGGTACACATGCATCTGTCTCCTCCGTTGAACTCTAAGAACCCACATCCTCAGAATCTTATACGTGGGTGGAAACGAATAACGGGAACTCTCAGTATGTATGCCAACCCATAAAATAGGTATTGAAAACATTAATTTAGGGGCACCTGGGGGGCTCAGTCGGGTAGTGGCTGACTTCGGCTCAGGTCATGATTTCACAGCCTGTGAGTTCGAGCCCCACGTTGGGCTCTGTGCTGACAGCTCAGAGCCTGGAGCCTGCTTCAGATTCTGTCTCCCTCTCTCTCTGCCCCTACCCTGCTCATGCTCGGTCTCTATGTCTCTCAAAGACAAAGAAACGTTAAAAAAGAAAAAAAGTCTTTCTCTAAAAAAAAAAAAACAAAAACAAAAACATTAATTTACACAGGTAAACACATTTTCAGTTAACTTTTCAAAAGATCTTAACGACTGGGTATGTAAGTGCCCTCCCATTGAAATGGTGTTAACTTTTTTGTCTTTGCATACACTATTTTCTCTGCTGAAACAAACTGGAAAAAAAAGACAAACAAGTATTAAACATTTACTGAAAGAAAAACACGTCTCTCTGGATTCGCCTACCAAGGTGGAAAACTATGTAACATTGCATGTTCATCTGGGTTAACATAAATCATAAATTATAAGTTGCATTTGCATTTGAGCTAATTTGCATTACTCTGACCTAGTCAGAAAGTTGGGATTCTGTTATGTGAAGCAAAATCATGGCTCTGCTATTTAGGAGTTTGAGAAATCTATTTTTTATCCAATAGAGTCAATTGCTGACTATTAAATCTGTCCTAAATGAGGATGATTGATTTAAAATTCAGTACAGGGACACCCTAAGTGGCTCAGTCGGTTAAGCCAACTTGATCTTGGCTCAGGTCATGATTGCACAATTCATGAGTTCGAGCCTCACGTCAGGCTCTATGCTGACAGTGCGGACCCTGCTTGGGATTCTCTCTGTCCCTCTCTCTCTCTCCCTCTATCTCTCACTCTCACACACATCCTATAAATAAATAAATAAATAAATAAATAAATAAATAAATAAATAAATAAATAAATTTAAAATACAATATGACGTGTTTAAATTCTATGGGCCACCTGAATTCTATGGGCCACCTGGTTGGCTCAGTCAGTGGAGCATGTGACTCTTGATCTCAGGATTGTGGGTTTGAGCCCCACGCTGGGTGTAGAGATTACTTAGAAATATAAAATCTTTAAATTTATTTTACATTTATTCATTTTTGAGAAACAGAGTATGAGTGGAGGAGGGGCATAGAGAGAGAAGGAGACACAGAATCTGAAGCAGGCTCCAGGCTCTGAGCTGTCAGCACAGAACCCAACGAGGGGCTCCAACTCATGGACTGTGAGATCATGACCTGAGCTGAAGTTGGATGCCTAATCAACTGAGCCATCAGGCACCCCCAAAACATAAAATCTTTTTTAAAACTATTAAAACACTTAACAACTTTAAACTACAAAACTTGTCCTTAAAGAACATCTAATATATATAAATCCGATAATTAACATTACTTACTAACACAGTTAACAATAGTGTCAAGTGTTCGAATTTGAGGCACCAGAGTTAGAAACAAGGGGAGAGAGTCTGTCACGTGGGAAAATGACTAGACTAGAAGTAATTAGTAATTAGACTAGAAGTAATGATATGACTTGTATTTTGATAGAGAACCACAGGTTTCAACACTTCAGTCAAGCTGGGAAACACATGTGACACCGAGAAAACACATGGGGACTGCACTTGTAGCTGCCCTGTCCTTTCCTCCTCCTTCTCCCCCAGCTCAGTAAATGGTAACTCTCCACGGTTTAGGACAGAAACCGTGCCATGACCACTGATGCTTCCCCTTCTCTCATGTCCAAACCTTGAGAAAATTCAGTTATACCTATCTACCTTCAAAGTATATCCAGAATGTTCTCCCCAACTTCCTTGCTATCACTCATGATTTCTAGCTTGGATTATTACAATAATATTTAATCCTAAGTATTCATTAATCCAAGTGTTCATCCATCTACCCATCCAACGACTACTGATACCCATTTAAACCAGACATTTTGGAACTTAAGCACACAGAGATCTCCCTTTTGGCCTTTATAAGAGGAATATCTCTTACCTGAATCTTCCTATGGTATGTTGTTCTAGGACATAACTGCCAGGGCGCCAGTCAATAGTGAGAAAATTAATGACTAGGTAAGGAATCATTTTTCAAGTTGGGATTCTAGTACTTTGCTTCTAAACCAGACTAAATTGGAGCACATAACTGATATGTCATTAACAGTATTCTGATAGATCACTCTCACTAAATGGTTTTTGACATATAACTTGGAAAGAATAAAAAGAATTGGATGATATTACTATATTAAAATTCTTTTTATTCCTATTAACTTAAATGAACAAGATGTTCTGGCCTTTATATCTCTAAAAATAAAAGGGGGAGCACCTGGGGTTGCTCAGTCAGTTAAGCATCCGACTCTTGATTTCAGCTCAGGTCATGATCTCAGGGTTCATGAGATAAAGCTCCATGTTAGCCTCTGTGCTGACAGCAGGGAGCCTGCTTGGGATTTCTCTCCCTACCTCTCTCTCCCTCTTTCTCTCTCTTTCTGCCCCACGCCTGCTCACGCACGCCCTCGCATGTGTGCTCTTTCTCTTTCTCTCTCTCAAAATAAATAAACATTAAAAAAATAAATAAAGGGCACCTGGTTGGCTCAGTCTGTTAAGCATCCGACTTCAGCTCAGGTCATGATCTCGCAGTTCCTAAGTTCAGGCCTCACACTGGGCTCTGTGCTGACACTTCAGAGCCTGGAGCCTGCTTCAGATACTGTCTCTTCCTCTCTCTCTGCCTCCACCCTGCTCACACTCTGTCTCTCTTTCACTCTCAAAAAAACAAAGAAATATTAAAAATATTTTTAAATAAAAATAAAAGAGAAAGAATTGATGTTGAACTCTTGTCAGATTCTAGCAATAAATACCATCTATACTTAAGCTAAATGAGAGAAAGCCCAATTTCATTAGGAAATACATTGTAATCAAGTATTACTCTCATAACTATTCAAAATTGTGATATTTATACTTTAATTAGCTATATACTAGTAATAGTTATACAGATTTCTCTCACTATCTGAAAGTAGAGCACTCTTATGAAACTTTTCATAAGCCAAAAGGGGTAAAGTGAAGAAGCAATTACCATTAATTGACATTAAAATTTTTTTGAGTGTTCCCACACCCAAAACAACCACTTCTCTTAGGCTTTTCTGATACCTTAGAACATATCTCGCCAAGAGATGCACAAAATAGATCAAGATATAGCACAGGTGCTCACAGACACAGTTTAAAAGTTACGGCTGCTTGATGCTGAGATGCTGAGTGTAGTTCCCAGAGAAGGAACTTGGTGGCGCCACTCTCCCTCAATGCGAGCCCTGCTAGAGAGGGGGGCGGGGTAGCGGGGGGTTGGAACTGAAGGCTATTTTCTCTTTTCAACTTTTTAGTAAAACCGAAAATCCTCTTGGGATTTCTTTCGGTTAGCAAAAACAAGTGCTAATGTAGGTCTTTCAAAAAGCAAAGTGGTATGATGGAAACTTTCAAAAAGCAGAGGAGACCTGTAATGATTACAAAAAATGTTTCTCTGGATTGACTTAACATTTAAAACTTTATGATCACAAGATATGCAATAAGTTTAAATATACACACATTTTTGCTGCAGGAAAGAATAATAACCAATAAGACTTTCATTCCTGAAACCACACTACATAAGAGTAGAATTCTGCAGGTCCGGGCTTCTCAGCACAGCACTAAGAATATTTTGGGTTGGTTAATTCCTTATTGTTGGGGGTTGCCTTATGCACCGTGGGATGTTTTGCAATACCCCTGGCCTCTTCCCACTAGATGCCAGTAGCCTCACCGCCTAGTTATGACACCAAAAATGTCTTCAGATATTGCCCAATGTCCCCCAGGAAGCACTAGTCCCTAAATCAAAAGAACCACTGCTGTAAAGGATAGAACAGGAATACAACATGAAGTTTTGACTATCAAAGAGCTAGTTCACTTTTTTAAAATGGATGACAGGTATGAAAATAATTTAATTCCACTGCATACATTTATACCAGAGTGGAAAATGACATTTTGAAAAATGCTTATTTGTTTATTTTGAGAGAAAGAGAGTGCTGGGGAGGGTCAGAGAGAGAGGGAGAGAAAGAGAATCCCAAGCAGGCTCTGCGCTGTCAACACAGAGTCCGACAAGGGGCTGAATCTCACAAACTGGGAGACATGAACCGAGCGGAAATCAAGAGTTAGACACTCAACCTACTGAGCCATGCAGGCGCCCCTACACAAGAGTGTAAAATGACATTTTACAATGCGCTGGAAATTATATTATTTGCCATAATTTAAACTTGTGGGAAGAACTTTAAATGTTAGCTTAAAATCCATTAGCCAAAAGCATTCTGTATTTTAAAAATTAAGTGGGTAACGTACATCAACATTCATTTACTGATCTTTTTTGAAACCCTAATAAAGTACTTTAAAACACTCTTGAGTTTATCTCCTATAGCTCTAAGCGTTTTTTTCCCCTTGAGGAATGTATTAAGTTCTTGAAGGTTCTTGAAAAAATGTAGAAAACTGAACTGAAAAAAAAATCAGGGCTTTTAAACAAATCTGAAATATTTAGATACAAAGTAAATACTTTTCAAGATTCAATTTGTATAGACTAGTAACCTTTTTTCACTTACAGTCTCCAAACAATACCTATTCAATCCAAGAATTTGAAAGCAGAATAGTTCTTTTTTAATGCTTATTTTTGAGAGAGAGAGAGAGAGAGAGAGAACCCTACACAGGGCTTGAACTCATAGACTGGGAGATCATGACCTGAACAGAAGTCAGACACTTAACGGACTGAGCCACCCAGGAGCCCCAGAAACATAATAGTGTAAGAAGTCCAAAGAACTTTTCCATACATCTTTTCCTTAATCCTGTTACTACTTACCTAAATAGTGTCTCACTAAGCCCTAATTCTCTCAGCTCAGTTTACCCAATGGAATGCCAACTGCTCATAACTTCACAAGGTCTGGAGTTTTGAGGTGCTTGAAGGCAAGTTAAATCAAACTATTGCCAAAGGTGGCAGAACTGAGGTGGTCCTCAGTTGTAGCAGCCAGGTTTCTTAAATATTTAGTCACTTTGTACAAGGCTTTGAAGACTAAATCTCCCAATCTATATTCACTGTAATATCATTTAAAAATCACTTTAATATTAATATATTATCCACATGTCCTAAGCTTGTTCTCAACCTTTGAATTCTTACATCACGAAGGACAAAACAGTAACCTCAACAGGGCTTCTCAAAAGGATGGCCCTCACTTTTACAATCAAATAGCTGTTGACAACCATACAGGTATAGATTTTGATAATCCAGCATAGATCCTTCCCAATCAGCATCAGCAGAGCTGATCTGTACATGCTAGTTACTACAGTCTTCTAAACACCATTGTTAAATCCCTAAAATTAATTCAGTTAAGACCTAGATAATTAATGCCGTATCAAGAACCACTTTTTCCTCAAAATAACAACTACTCCCATTTTAACTATTGTAGCGCTAAAAGTAACAAAATGCACTGTAATTATATATTTGCAGCTACTGCTAAAGAGTCCAGGTCCTCTAAAATTTGTACCAGAGCAGGGCGCCGTAGTTCAATATTTCTGAGGGTTTTTGTTTTTTGTTGTTTTTTTTTTCTCAGTGTGGCCTGAATCTGGGCTAACGTGCCCGTTTGGAGCGCCAGGCGGCCACGGCTCCCCAAGGCTACCGCCACAGAAAGACTTCGCGGCCCGCGGGGCCGGGCGGAACTTGGAATGTGGGGCGGGGGACGGGACGGCGGCGCGGGGGCGCCTGCTGCTCCTCAGGGACCCTCAGGGAACGCGGCCGGGAAATTCACTTCGCCGAAAGGAAAGAGCCGGCTTCAGAGCCGGGCTGGGGAAGCAGGCGGGAAGAGTAGCAGACCTGCACTTGTTTTTTTTCCGGCCCACTGAGGGAAACTTAAGATGTCTCCACGGATACGTCACGCGCCACAACACACGCCTTTCCCACGCTCTGCGCAGGCTCACTCTTGATTTAAAGGCTCCGCCCCTCTCCGCCCCCGGGCGCAGGCCGTGATGACGTATCCGGCGCTGGAAGGACGTGCCCCGCCCATGCTGCGCGCGCCGGCTGGAGGGGAGGAGCTGCAAGAGACTTCCGCAATTGGCTTCTCTTTTCCCCCCTTTAAAGGGCCCCTGTCCCAATAGCAAGCGGCAGGACCTAGTAAAACTTAAGAATCATAAAAGATTAACTATTACTAAAAGTCATTTCGCAATCAGAGCTCGCGAGTTTATCCCTCCTCCAGAAGCTCGCGCTCGGCTCCCAAGGAGCCGCCCCCGAGACCGCGCCGCCAACCCGCGCTTTCGCTTTCCGGGCAGCTCCCAATGCGCACGCTCCGCCCCGCCTCGTCAGCCCGGACAGCTCGCCCCCTGGCCACCCTCCCTCTTCTTGGGAAACCGGCGCGTGGGAACTGGGGCGAGCGGCAGCAGGGAGCGCCGGCACCTCCTCTTTCCTACCTTCCTACACTGTTGCTACTTTTCGGTGTGAGATCTCCCAGCTTCTCTCTCCTTCCGTGCTTCCCTCCTTCTCTTCACCGTAGAGCGCCTGCTCACTCAGCAGGCGGCCTCCACAACTCTAGCGCCCTGCTAATCTCTTTTATAAGTCTTCCTGGTTATTCCGATGCATGCTCAAATTTGAGAACCACTTGGTCTAAGGACCCCGAGCCGTCACAAATCCAACCCCTGTCTCCCCCACACAACATCTAGAAGGGGCATCTTAGAACGGACGCCACCGGCCCCATGGCCAAATGGTGAACACGGAGCAAGAGAGGAAAAACGAACCTCCACTTCTCTCACTCAGAGCCAACGTGCTATTGGAGCAAGAGTTTCAAGCAGCAGGTCCCCTCTACAGCACCCCCACATACTGCTGTGTCACTAAAATATTAGAGCAGTTTCACAGTAGCTGTGTAATATAGCCTCACTCTCCCTCTGTCCTGTTTGTACAGAGAGAGGTGTGCCATTGCCCACTTCTGCAGAGCATGGAGTGTGTATGTGAGATGCTGTCACATGGGTGTGTGATCAGTTTTGGGTGCTCCAAGTGAAAAGAGGTTGGGAACCATTGATCCGTAAACAGTGATCCTCCAGCAGAGAGGCTTCACTATTTAATGGGCCTCCAATTAAATACTGAATCTCCAGGAGACCTTGTGAAAGTGCACGTTCTGCTTCAGTAAGTCTGGGGTCTGGCCAAGATGGTGCATTGTAAATAAACTCCCAGAGGATACTGATGCAGTTGGTCCACTGACCACGTTTGAGTAGCAAGGTATTGAAGTACATCCAATTCCCAGTGTTCTTGGCTTGGAGAAAGATACCTGGGTATAGGGTGATCAGCCATTATTAAAGTTTGCCTGGGATTGCGGGTGTTACCAGGATGGAGCACTTTCCTAGCTAAAACCAAGAAAGTTCCAGACAAAACCAGGAAAAGTTGGTCCTCCAACCCAGGTGCCTGACTGTGTCAGTGATAAGGGAGCAAAAGGCAAGCTGACACCCTGCCAACAGCCCACCCCCACCCACCCCCTCCCCCGCCAAGGTGGGAAATGTGTGACATTCCTCAGGTATTCCTGGCTGCCCAAGAACAAAGAAAAGGGAAAAACCAATGGTTAACTGATAGAGATTACAGTCATGCAGGACAGGAGTCTCCATCAGTTTACAAATGTCTTTGTAAATTATAAGAAAAAGGCAATCTGAACAATAGCCTAACTTCCAGAAACTTATAGACTCCGTTTTGGGGAGCCCTAGCATCACCCTCCATAGTGATGTGGGGAACAAAGGCAAGAAGTAAGTGGTAGGTTAAATTAAATATCCTTCTAACCTGCAGCCCATTGACAGAGAGTCTGAGTAGAACAGGCCTCGAGGAATTCCTTACTGTTACAATGTTAATACCTTACTAGAGGGAAAACAACCTTAGATTGACAGTAGTGAGGCCTCAGTTATTTTAGGAGTCCTCTTTAGCATATCAAAGTCCTTTTGGAGGCCTCCCTTTTGCCTTTACCTCCCCACAGCTCCATAGTATATAACCAGTCATTCTTCATAACCCCAGTGCAGCTCTTTCTACCCACGGGTCCTGATCCCACACGTTAATAAAATCACATTTTTGTACCAAAGACATCTCAAGAATTCTTTCTTGGCCATCAGCTCTGGACACCCCCCACCCTGCCACTCCAAAACCCCATCATCAGGACTGACATTTACTAGAGAGAACAATTCTTGTCAAGTATACCCTATGCCCGACTAATGTCTAACTGATCACAACTTTTTGCCAACAGCCTAGACTTGGCCTCCTTAGGATCCTTCTCAACACTGAGTTCCAGCAACCACTACCAATTAACATTGGCAAAGGAAACGAAACCTATTTCCAACTATTAAAAGGAAAACCCCAGGCCCCAAATGGAGCCACTTAGGCCCAAACACCAAACCAGGGCTTAATACCTAACCTAAATGCAGTTTCCACATCCCCCAGAAATGTAGTCTGAACCCTGTAAGCACCAATGAGGTAATCTGTCACATGGCCCTTTTCATCACCCACCAAAGGTAGAGGAGGTAATTTGCACACTAAGATCTTACGGTCTTAAGCCTAAGGGAAAGTAACCTTGCCAGGAATAATGTTGTTTGTTTGTTTGTTTTGCCAATAACTTCCTTCCCCCACCTTCTTTCCCATAGAAACCTTCCATTTTGTAGAACTACTCTATGACCCAACAATTGCACTACTAGGTATTTACCCGAGGGATACAGTTGTGCTGTTTCAAAGGGGCGCATGCACCCCAATGTGTATAGCAGCGCTACAGTAGCCAAAGTACAGAAACAGCCCAAATGTCCATCAACAGATGAATAGATAAAGACGTGATACACACACACACACACACACACACACACACACACACAAAATAGAGTATTACTTGGCAATCAAAAAGAATGAAATCTTGCCATTTTCAACTACATGGACAGAACTAGAGGATGATATGCTAAGCGAAATTAGAGAAAGACAAATATCCTATGACTTCACTCATATGAGGAATTTAATTTAAGATATAAAACAGATGAACATAAGGGAAGGGGAGCAAAAATAATATAAAAACAGGAAGGGGGACAAAACATAAGAGACTCTTCAATATAAAGAACAAACAGAGGGTTGCTGGAGGGGTTGTGGGAGGGGCGATGGGTTAAATAGGCAAGGGGCATTAAGGAATCTACTCCTGAAATCATTGTTGCACCATATGCTAACTAACTTGGATGTAAATTAAAAAAAACAACAACCTTCCATCAACCCCTCTATTTGCTAGATTGGATGCTGCCCCATTCGTGAATGGTTTAATAAAGCCAACTAGGTCTTCAAATTTACTCCATTGGATTTTTGTTCTTTAACACAACTGAGGTTGGAACTAGAGGTAAAAGAACAAGCTGCATTGCTTATTGCTCTCTCCACAGAAATGACAGACATGATGGTGATGATGATGATGATGATGATGATGATTGTGGTGGTGGTGGTGGTGGTGATAACTCAGCAAAAATTGGTGTGTATTAAGGGCAGGAGGGGTCATTTTTTATATTTGTGTAGCAGTAATTGTGGGTAGGAATAACCCATTAAGATCACAATGACTGGTTATAAATGCAGCTTGGAATACTGGAAAATTCATATTTAGGAAAACATAGGTTAGGGTCTGAAACAGTGACCTAATTCCCATGAGCCTCTCCCAACTGAAGGCTTGATGGGGAAGAATTCACTTCCAAACTTACTCAAGTGATTGTTGACAAGATTTACTTCCTCGAGGGCTGTTGGACTGAGAGCCTCAGGTCATCACTGGCAGTTGGCCAGAGGCCACCCTTTTGTTCCTTGCCATTTCGGCCTCATCCAGTTTGCTTCATTCAGAAATGGCCCATGAGGTGAGTCAGAGACAGTGTAAATATTTTGTAAATAAGTCTTATAATACCATAAGTGACATCCAGTCACTGTTGCTGTATTCTATTGGTTAGAAGCATATCACTAACTTCAGCCCACATTCAAAGGGAGGAGCTTACACAAAGGCATGACTACCAGGAGCTGGAGATCATTGAAGACATCTTAGAGACCACCTACTACAGGTGTCTCTTACTAAAATTACTGTTTCCATTCGTGCTTCTAGAAATGAAAGCAAAACTACTCCTCTGTCACGCCATTCAAGGAATAAAAAGAAAAGATGATGTGTACTTTATTTGTTGTCAAGGTGCCATATCAAGACAATAAGGTTGTTAGAGAAAAAAAAAAACAACCAAGGTTGTTAGGGGGGCAACCATGGAAAAAATCAGTCAGTGTGTAATTTAAGGAAATTTTGGTCAGTTGGCCTTTTCTCCATGTTCATGCACAATCCATGAAACCTGGTGTCAGAAGACCTCCTCCTCTTAGTTGTTCCATAGTTTTCCCTGACTTCCCAACTTTGCTAAAAACTCAACTCCTCTGAATGTGTCCAGGACTAACCCTCTCCAGTTACAACCATTCTATTCATGGACTAACTTCAAATAACTCATGAATAATGCTACATATATGTCAAGAGTCAGCTATGTAGCTTGAGAATGCCTTCTCCCCATGACTGTAAAATATTTTAATGTTATGGACTCTGTCAACCAAAATCATTGGCATTGAAAATAAACCAGAGCTGGAAAGGATCTTAGGAATGATCTCTTTACTAGCTCTCAATCTTGACTGAATATTTGGAATCACCAAGGGGGACTTTTAAAAATCTTGATGTCCAGGGCACATCCCAAAACAGTTATGTTAAAATCTCTAGGGGTAGGACTCAAAACATTAGTGTTTTTAAGTCTCCCCAGTACTACAGTCAACATTTAGAACCACTGCTCTATTTTAGTAGCAGAACCACCAGCACTGTGCTTTCTTTAGAGCTGGTACTAAAGGACTAAATTCTATGCTGGGTAAGATCCAAAGTGTGGTCCCAACTTTGGCTGCCTAATAGAGGCACATGGAAGCCTGTCAAAATATACATTCCTGGGGGGCCTGGGTGGCTCAATCGGTTAGGCGTCCGACTTTGGCTCAGGTCATGATCTCACGGTTTGTGGTTCGAGCCCCCCATCGGGCTCCGTGCTGACAGCTTGGAGCCTGGATCCCGCTTCAGATTCTGTGTCTCCCTCTCTCTCTCCCCATCCCCTGATAACACTCTGTCTCTGTCTGTTAAAAATGAATAAACATTAAAAAAATTAAAAAATATATATATATATATATAAATTCCTGTCTCTACCCCAACAGACATTCTGATTTAAATTTTTAAGAAGACTGCCAGGTTATTCAATTTTTTTTAAAGATTTTAGTTTTAAGTAATCTCTCCACGAAACGTGAGGCTCGAACTCAGAACCCCGAGATCAAAGAAAGTTACATGTTCCACCGACTGAGCCAGCCAGGCATCCCTCATCAGATTATTCGAATGTGGAGCTAGGGTTGAGAACTACTGCTGTAAAATTTTAGCATATAACATGTTATATTTATTAACCACAGACCACAAAGTAGGAGGATGTGTCTCCTTCATGTCCAAAGGACTGTATTAGAATGAAGTCATATCAGGGGCGCCTGGGTGGCTCAGTCAGGTTAGGTGGCTGACTTCAGCTCAGGTCGTGATCTCTCCGTCTGTGAGTTCGAGCCCCGCATCGGGCTCTGTGCTGACGGCTCAGAGCCTGGAGCCTGATTCGGATTCTGTGTCTGCCTCTTTCTCTGCCCTTCCTCTGCTCATGCTGTGTCTCTCGGTCTCTCAAAAATAAATAAACATTTAAAAAAAAAAAAAAGAATGAAGTCATATCAGTAAGTTCTTTTTTTTTAAATCTTTTAAAATGTTTATTTAGTTTTGTTTTGTTTTGTTTTGTTTTGTTTTTGAGAGACAGAGCATGAGCAGAGGAGGGGCAGAGAGAGAGAGGAAGACACAGAATCTGAAGCAGGCTCCAGGCTCTGAGCTGTCAGCACAGAGCCCGATGCGGGGCTTGAACTCATGAACCATGAGATCATGACCTGAGCCAAAGTCAGATGCTTAACCGACTGAGCCACCCAGGCGCCCCTCAGTTAAGTTCTTAATATCTGGAAGGAAAATGTGGAATAGACATAATACATTAAAACTATCCCAAAATTACTAGAATTCCTCTCTGAAGAATGAGGAAGATTTCCAACAACATGCTTCATTATTTAAAGCCTTAATGCCAGAAGAAAACATAACACTGATCATGTGAGAATCAATCCAAGGCATAACTTAAGGAAATTTGTGAAACAAGTGTTATTTTTAATATGAGATGTTCGAAGGTAATGAGACCTGCAGATATGCTCCTAGGAATCTTGAGTCAGTATGAGGAGGACTTATTAAGGAATGAGGATGTGGAGATGCCCAGATTGGGATTCAACCAAGCAAAGTTTATTAGATATCTATTGCTACGTAAGAAATTACCCTAGAACTATTGGGACCTCATCAAGATAAAAAGCTTCTGCACAGCAAAGGAAACATTCAGCAAAACTAAAAGGCAACCGATGGAATGGGAGAAGATATTTGCAAACGACATATCAGATAAAGGGTCAGTATCCAAAATCTATAAAGAACTTATCAAACTCAATGCCCAAAAACAAATAACCCAGTGAAGAAATGGGCAAGAGACCTAAGTAGACACTTCTCCAAAGAAGACATCCAGACGCATGAGAAAATGCTCAATGTCACTCATCATCAGGGAAATACAAATCAAAACCACACTGAGATACCACCTCACACCTGTCAGAATGGCCAACATTAACAACTCAGGCAACAATGGATGTTGGCAAGGATGCAGAGAAAGAGAATCTCTTTTGCACTGCTGGTGGGAGTGCTAACTGGTGCAGCCGCTCTGGAAAACAGTATGGAGGTTCCTCAAAAATTAAAAATGGAACTACCCTACGACCCTGCAATTGTACTACTAGGTATTTATCCAAGAGTTAACAGGTATGCTGTTTGGAAGGGACACAAGCACCCCAATGTTTATAGCAGTTATCGACAATAGCCAAAGCATGGAAAGAGCCCAAACATCCATCAACGGATGAATGGATAAAGACGATGTGGTATATATATACAATGGAGTATTACTCGGAAATCAAAAAGAATGGAATCTTGCCATTTGCAACTATGTGGATGGACCTAGAGGGTATTATGCTAAGTGAAATTAGTCAGAGAAAGACAAACATTATATGACTTCACTCATATGAAGACTTTCAGATATAAAACTGATTAACATAAGGAAAGGGAAGCAAAAACAATATAAAAACAGGGAGGGGGACAAAATATAAGAGACTCTTAAATATGGAGAACAAACGGGGTTACTGGAGGGGTTGTGGGAGGCAGGATGGGCTAAATGGATAAGGGGCGTGAAGGAATCCACTTCTGAAATCATCACTGCGCTATATGCTACCTAACTTGGATGTAAGTTTTAAAAAATAAATTAAATAAAAATAAAAAAATAACACATTAAAGATTGCTAAAAAAAAAGAAATTACCTTAAAAATGAGCAGTTTAAAAATGTTTATTATCTTATAGCTTCTGTGGGTAAGGAACTTGGGAGCAGCTTAGGGGACTGGTTCTGATTCGAGGTTTCTCATGAGATTGTGGTCATGATATTAGTTGGGATATAGTCATACACTCATCTGAAGGCTTGACTGTGGCTGAAGGATCTGTTTCCAAAAAAGGGTTATATGGTAGACAAGTTGATTCTGGCATCTGGTAGGAGGCCTCAGTTCCTTGCTACATGAACTTCTTCAAAGGGCTGCTTCCATGCCCTTAGGACATGACAGTTGCCTTTCCCCAGAGTGAGTAATTCAAGAGTGGGCAAGGAGGAAGCCTCATGCCATTTCATCCATTCATTCATTCATTCATTATTTTAGCTCCAGTGTAGTTAACACTGGTATTAGTTTCAAGTGTATAATATAGAGCCAACAATTCCATTTATTTCTCAGTGTTCATCATAAGTGTGGTTTTTTTTACTCTTTTATTTACTAAAAATTTTTTTTATTCTTAAGTAATCTACACTCAACATGGGGCTTGAACTCATAACCCTGAGATCAAGAGTTGCATGCTCTACTGATTAAGCCAGCTGGCCACCCCCCTACCCTTTTTAAAGTAAGCTCTACACCCAGTGTGGGGCTTGAACTCACAACCCCAAGATCAAGAGCCACATATATCTGCACCAGACTGTTTTCCCACCAACAGTGCACAAAGGTTCCTTCTCTGCATCCTCATCAAACACTTGTTGTTTCTTGAGCTTTTGATCTTAGCCATTCTGACAGGTATGAGATGATACCTCATTGTAGTTTTGATTTGGATTTCCCTGATGATGAGTGATGTTGAGCAGCTTTTAGCCACATGCCTTTTATGATGTAGTCTCAGAAGCATGTATTATCACTTACACCTTTATTTATTAGAAGCAAGACACTTAGTCAAGGCCACACTCAAGGGGAGATGAATTAGACTCCACTTACTGAATAACGTGTCAAAGAGTTTGTGGACCTATTTTAAATCATCACATAAGGTGGGGTGCCTGGGCGGCTCAGTCAGTTGAGCGTTTGGCTCTTGATTTTGGCTCAGGTCATGATCCCAGGGTCGTGGGATCAAGCCCCACATCAGGCTCTGCGCTGAGCATGGAAAAGACAAGACTTGGGTTATATACCATGATGTGGAGAACAAAGGCAAAGGAAAAAATTAAATTTCCTCGCAACTTACAGCCCATTGACAAGTCCTTGAAACAGGCAGAGTAACCTTCCTCTAGGAACTCAACTGCCTCGAGGTTGACACTTTGCTAACTGCAAAAGGCAATCTTAACATTATCCCAACCTCCAGGATCCTGTAAGCTTCCTTTAACATATAGAAATTCCTTTGGAAACTCCCTTTGTCTCTACTCCCCCTCACCCAAAGATGTATGTTAGCAATCATATTCCAAGCATATGGCCCACTGATATACATCTGAAGGGTCTCGTGACTAAGGTTTTACTAGACAGTAACAAATGACCTTTTCCTAACAGCAGCTAGCCCCTCCCTTAACCTCCTCTCAACCTGAAAGTACATAATCAGCCTCCCCTCACAACACCAGTGCAGGTCTTCTGCCATGGGTACTGTCCCCGTGCTTTAATGAACAACCTTTTTGCACTGAAGATGTCTCAAGAATTCTTTTTTGACCATTTGCACATCACACCACTAGGTATACTTGCTGTCTGGCATCTAAGAGAAAGACCCCGGTGCCCCTTTTATCATTTCTATTGAAACTAAGCCATAACTTTAGGCCTATGGCATATGGTAGACATTGTTTATCTTCAAGTAAGCAGGAATAGGTATTTTCATTATGTGAAGCATTGAATATATACATTTCTTTATGACAAGATTTGTGATAAATGGTACTGCTTTTGAGAAATTGGACTTCATTATAAAACATTTTCATTCCAAATAACCTGTCAAACATCTGCTCAATATTATTGTGATGGTTAAATTTTATGTGTCCACTTGTCTAGGCTACTGTTGGTTGGCTGGTCAAACACTAGTTTAGTGAAGGTATTTTGTAGATGTGATTAACATCTACAATCAGTTGTCTTTAAATAAAGGAAATTATTCTCCATAATGTGGGTGCGCATTATCCAATCAGTTGAAGGCACTGAGACCGAAAACAGGTTTCCCAGAGATGGAATTCTGCCTTAAGGCTGTGATAGAGCAGTCTCGCCTGAGTTGCTAGCCTGCTAATCTGCCCTACACATTTAGAATTTAGGACTACAACATCAACTTCTGAGTTTCCAGCCTGCCTTATAGATTTCGGATTTGCCAAACCCTACAAACACACAGGCCGACTTCTTAAAACAAAATTTTTATTTTTCATTTGAGAGAGAGAGAGCATGAGGTGGAGAGAGGGGCAGATAGGGAAGGAGTGAGAGAATCTTAAGCAGGTTCCACACTCAGCATGGAGCTGGACGCGGGACTCGATCCCACGACCATGGGATCATGACCTGAATCAAAATCAAGAGTCAGCGCTCAACTGACTGAGTCACCCGGGTGCCCCTAAAATAAAATCTTTAAAGGTATGTCTATACACACATATAGACACACACACATATACGGACATATACACATATAACCTGTCGGCTCTGTTTTTCTAGAGAGCCCTGACCAATATAGCTACTTATTCACATATTTCATGTAGGTAAAAATTAAGAAGAAAATTACATTTAATGAACAAGAAGTATCCTTGGTGCTCCTCTAATTACGTGTACTGCCCCTGGTACATCAGAGGCACCAGATTTACTTCATAAATCTTTTCGATGAATGGAAGAAGGAAGAAGAGAGGAAGGAATTTCCATCTGCAAACCAAACTTTTCTGGAGTTTCTGCTTGGAAGTAGAGATGGAAGTCATCTATAACAGCTGGCCTTGCTGCTGAGAAAGACCGTTCTCGGCACCTCTTGGAGGGTTCACCATGTGCCACTCATAAAAGAAAAGGCTGATGAGTTCTGCATAGAAGCTGAGGGAAGAGATTTCCAAAACCGGAACTATTTCCAGAGACAATATGCCATTGATAAGAAATTATTTCAAATTGCGAAATGCATCTGTGTAAAAGAAATGCATGTAAAAACCTGCACAGTCTTTTGTTAGCAAAACTGAATTCGGCTAGATAGATAATCTTTCCCATATTATTACAAAGCGAGTTTTACATTAATTAGCAAGCTCTCCCAACAGAATGAAAGGCAGCTGATTTTCTAAATCACTTGCTTACTAATACATGATTGCAATTTAATAGGCCACCATGAATAGCTTATTTTTAGGGCATATGTTTTGCATGCCATTATTTTCACAAAGAACTGTTTTGTCATATAAATTGCTTTTCATGTCGCTGACAGATTTGTATATAAGCAGTAAATAAGAAATACCTTCATGGAATCATAGGCCTAAATGTAAAAGCAAAAACCATAAAAGTTTTTGAGAAATCATAAGAAAATATCTTCTTGACCTTGTAGTAAGCAAAGATTTCTTTAAACAGGACCCAAAAAGCATTACCCAGAAAACAAAAAGTGATAAATGCACTTCCTCAAAATTGACCCCCTCTGCTCACCAAAAAGACACCTTTAAGAAAATGAGAAGGCAAGCCACAAACTTTGATCAGATCTGTAATAGTAATCCATGAGAAAGTACGTGAATCTACATGATAAAAAGAGCTTCTACAAATCAATAACAAAAAGACAAGCAACTTAATATTTTAAATAGGGCTTGAAAATACACTTCACAAGAGAAGATACTAGATGGCCAATAAGCATATGAAAAGATACTCAGTATTATCAGTCACTAGGAAATGCAAATTAAAAGCACAAGGAGCTACTACTATAAACTCAATTAAATGGCTGAAATGAAAAGATTAGCATTAATAATAGTGATAGCTAGTGTGTGGAGCAACAGTAATTCTCATACATTGTTGGTAGGGGTGAAAAATGGCGTGTGATATCTTTGGAAAACAATTTTGATGCTTCCTTTTTTCATGACCTGAGTGGAAATCAAGAGTCAGACACTAAACCGATGGAGCTACCCAGGCACCCCAGTTTTGACACTTTCTTATAAATTTTCCATACTCTTACTCCTAGGTATTCCATTCCTAGGTAGTTTTTCAGTTGAAATGAAAACATATGTTTACACAAAGACATATGTAAATGCTCACAGGAACTTTATTCATGGTAGCCAAAAACTGGAAACTAACTTCCATCAACAAGTGAGTGGATAATCAAATTGTGGTATATTCATACCATGTTATGTTACTCAGCAATAAAAAGGAGGGAACTAACAATACACACGACAACATGAATGAATCCCAAAATCAGTATGCTGAGTGAACAAAGCCAGACGTGAACGAGCACACATAGTATGGTTCTCTTTACATCAAGTTCTAGGACAGACAAAGCTTTGACAGTGAAGAAACCAAACAGTGGTCACCTAGGATTGGAGGCAGAAGAGTTGGAGGTGGATCTGGCTGGAAAGGGACATGAGGGAACCTTCTGGGGAGACAGAAATATTCCACATCTTGACTGGGGATATGGGCACATGGATGTATTCCCTTGTCAAAACTCAGTGAACTGTGTACTTCAGATATTTGTATTTTACTGCCTGCCCATCATGCCTCAAGAGAAATGGCTTCTTCATGGGTAACACACATTGTTGCTTCCATGTTTTCCCCACTCATAAGAAATTTTCCAGAATCTTACAGTTAAGATTATAGAATATAAGTTAGATTTTTCTCCCCAACGTTCCACATAGAGCAATATCCTAAGAAACTACAGCAAGAGTTCTAACACTGTTTTACTAACATTTACTTTCCAGGAAAGAGGCCGGATGTCACAAGAAGCAGCCAGTATTTTCCGCTATTTCTGCGGGGTCTAATAACACAGAGAGTAGCGGGCACGAGGTCACACAAGGAAGAGCGGACAGCCTTGTCTGCGGCTCGCCTGTGCTCAGCAGTGTGATCTCACCAGCCCCACATGTCTTACATTCTATCGTGACGGCTCTGCAGCTCTCCATCGTCTGCCGTGGGGCTCTGCGGCCAGGTGGCCGTGGTCCCCTCTGAAAATGTTGTTGGCTCTGTGGTTCCCTAAACCTCTCCAGTGACCCCCTCTTTCGACAATCCCAGCAGGCCTCCAGCAGCGCAGGGGTGCCTTCCATTACATACAAAAAAGACTCCTACTTTCGGTCCCCTCTCTCCAGAACTGTGGCATATGTCCATGAACTGCGATGAGGGCGGCTCGAGAGCGCAGAAGGAGCTCTGCTTACAATGGCCTCTCATTCTGCCTCGTCCCAAACCGCTAATCTTATCCTTACTGGGCTCTGAACTATGAAGTCTCGACCTCTGCCCGGCCCACCTCTAACCCTCTGGCCCTGCTGCTTGAGGGCAACTTCAAGGAGTTTGAACCTCACCTGCTGCCTCCCGCCTTGGCTTAGACCTGAAATAAACCCTCTGGCTCTCAGCATCCCATGCTCCACTCCAGAGATTCCAAACCTCCCATCCATAGGGGGCCAACACTCCACTACCGCCCATCACTCTGGATGGAAGTTGAGAAATGACGTGTAACAAGCAGGAATACGGTGATGAGAAAGCTAATATCTGGGAACGGTTTAACGAACTAAAAGGTTAGCAGGTTTATAAATCACTTTTTCATATTTTTAAAAGTAGTGTAAAAAATTCCTACCTTACACAACAATTTGGGCAGGCAGCTCATACTGGAGTTTTGATACACTGAAATTTTTTTGTCTCTCAATTCGGTGTTTTGAGGTATATTTCTAAATGGAAATTTTCTTTATAATTTTTTTTAAGTAGCCTCCACACCCAATAGGGGGCTTGAACTCATGACCCTGAGATCAAGAGTCACATGCCCTACTGACTGAGCCAGCCAGGCGCCCCATGGAAATTTTCTTTAAACTGCTGTATTCAACATACTCAAGTTTATGGGATAATAATGCATTTTCATAAATAGTGTACCAGATCAGGAAGACGACAAGTTTTTCTGTTATCTGAGAAAAGTGTCTTCTTTCAGATGCATTTATTGACCCTGAACCAACTTATTATCTAAAAAAACAAAGAGACCCTGGGATACCTGGGTGGCTCAGTTGGATAAGCATCCAACGTCGGCTCAGGTAATGATCTCGCAGTCCGTGAGTTTGAGCCCCGCGTCGGGCTCTGTGCTGACAGCTTGGGGCCTGGAGCCTGCTTTGGATTCTGGGTCTCCCTCTCTCTCTGTCCCTCCTCTACTCACACTCTGTCTCTCTCAAAAATAAATAAATGTTAAAAAAAATTTTTTTAATAAATAAAAATAAAGAGGCCCTGTTTTGGTGTTCTACCCATCTGAGTTTAGGAACTAACTTTAGCTTAGAGAAAACCCAAGTAGCACATCTTCATAGACTGGAATAAAAAGAATAGTTTCTGCCAAATTACATATGCATCACACTTGAAAACCCTGACGCTGAAGAGAAACTTAAGACACTCCAAGGAAAGTGTTTTGTCCCAGGCTGAAATGTAGCAGACTGAAGTTCAATTTAGAAGGCTGGGACTATAATCTATTACTTTTCACCCTAGCTGCTGCACTGTTAAAATGGAAGATGTGGTTAATCAATTACAGCAGCTGAGGTGGAATACTGCACAGCGTGTAATCTCTGAGGCTTAAAAGGAAATCCGTTTACAAAAATTCAGAGATACATCAAAATGACAAGGGGAATAAAAGTGCCTTCATTTTCAATTAACACCAGCCAGAGTTTCAGAAAGCTGTAACGTCCTTATTCCCCTTTTCTTTACCTCTTCCAACGTCTTCCAATTTGATCATAAACATGTCGTGGAAACAGAATTGATGGGATGTTTACACGACAGATGTTTTCAAGGGATGCTAATAATATACTTAAACCTAAGATCTACCTTTCCAAAGGGACATAAATTACAAGGGACAGAATACAAGGTATATGAGAATGCATTAGAATCTGTAGCACACAGCAGACAAAATCATGAGAGATACTGCCTAGCGGGTATTTCTTGAGCATATATCTTGTATGATATAAAGTTCCCAAATTTGTCCTGAGGAATTGATATTCTTTCACTCTGTCAAATTATGGACTACCTGTTTAGAAGATGACTCAAAAAGAAAAACATACTATGTCACCATGCTCAGAACCAACAGGGAAGAAACAAGAGTAATCAGAATACGATCTTCTTATGAATGAAAGAAGAATCATATATGTGGGCGTATGTGTGAGTACACACACATGTTAATAATGACAAAGTGCTTTTGCTTAATTTCAATACAAATGAAATATGCGTGTGTCTCCCAGTGTGAGTGCCCTAGAGAGGGAACTCTGGTTTGTTAGCGGTACAGAGGTCTGACGGCTGTTCATGCTTCGTTCCTCTCATTTCTTTCTTTGCTTCTCTGCCTGGACATATGTTTCTCAGAACAAATACAGGTTGTTGACCTAGAACTTCACCCAGCACATAGCAGAAGCTAATGTTCCTGCTTTGGGTAGCCCGGCCTCAGTGTCACTATGGCCACTGTGTCAGTCCATGGTTCTTGGTCAGGGCTGACTCTGTACTGCTAGGGGCGTTTGGCAATGTGTGAAGTTGTTTTGGATTGGCCCGACTGGGGAAGGGATGCTATTAGCATCTAGTTATTAGAGGCCACGGATGCTGCTAAATTTCCTACGATGCACAGGTCAGCCCGCCATGACAAAGAATGATCTCGTCTAAAATGCCAATAGTGCCAAGTTTGGGAAACTCTGCTCTAGCGTCGGTATAACTGCTGAGGTATCGCTAGGCCCGCTGTGTGTGGCACTGGCTCACTCCTAAGCGATCTCATTTTGGGATTTCAGGTGCAGAGGGCTGCATTAAGCAAATTTCCCAGTTTATGGCACATTTTCATCACTGAACTCTACAAGGCCTTATTTTATTTATTTCCTATCCCCATTTCCCTATCCCGCCATTCTAATGTATTTGATGTATATCCTTTTTATTTTGCACGTGACCTTATATAGTAGTGTGTTGGTGTGCATGTATTTTATGTTACATGCACAGCACTGGGATCTAGAGCCAGAACATTCTCTGACTTTTTTTTTTTCACGCCACACTGTTTTTAAGATCTACCATGTGTCTGTGTGCAAATCCAGTGTGGTCCTTCTAACTGCTAAGAGATATCCCCGACTGTACTTTCATCATGGTTTACTAATATCCGCCCCCCCCCCATAATGCCAATAGTGGCATTTCCAATGCTCCTCTACTATAAATGTCGTAAGAAACATCTTCGAAAATGTTCCGTGTGTATCTGTGGGAGAATTTCCCTGAGACATAAATCTAGGGGTGAGATCACTCAGTGCTATTTCTGATACTATCACAACTGATCTCCTTAGAAACTTTTTTTTTAATTTTTTTAACATTTATTTATTTTTGAGATACATAGAGACAGAGCGTGAGCAGGGGAAGGGCAGAGACAGAGGGAGACACAGAATCCGAAGCAGGATTCAGGCTCTAATGAGCCATCAGCACAGAGCCCAATGTGGGGCTCGAACTCACAGACCATGAGATCATGACCTGAGCTGAAGTCGGCCGCTCAACCAACTGAGCCACCCAGGCGCCCCTCCTTAGAAACTTCTAAATACAGAAGAGAATGAAGCCCAGAGAAGAACTACGACTGACAAAAGGGAGACACTCACATTCTAGACTCTTCTGCCTTTCCTCAGATGAAGTGTCTTCCCGTCCAGCCTGTTATTATTCCCCAGGATCTCCAGTAGCAAATCTCGGAAGGTAACTGGCCCCATCACAGGGAGGATAACGGGAACTGAAAGCCTGAGGCTCAAGCCCAAAGGAGACTTCACAAAGAAATCCCAAACATTTCCTGGGATTCATTCATTCTTCCCATTCATTTTCAAGTATTAATGAATCAGCTACTACATGCCAAGTAACACCTATCATTTGGGGCATTGCGTTCCTATCTGTGACTCCCACATCACAAGCAGATAGTGCCCGCGCTGGGACTGCTGTCTGAGCCATACATGGTCCTCAGGGAAAGCAGACTGTTGGGAGGGCTGGTAGCAGGGCTGGGATCAGCTTCTGTCCACGAGCCCCCACCGCGCAGGACACAGCAGGGACAGCAGGATGGCTGGGATCCCTCCACTTGACAGCACAACTGCCTGGTCCCAAAACAATACGTCAAGAGAACATGGAACTAAAGCTTAAAAAGTCATCGGAAGATGGAGGGAAGGTTGCTAACGTTCATTATTTTCACACATCTTCCTGTTGGGTCATGTTTAGAGGCTTCAAAACCGGGTATGACTGTGACTCTTTGGACCCAGGCAGGCATAGGTAGAAGGGAGGGCCAGCGCAAAGAGTCCCGGCCTGGGGTCCAGATATACCAGACTGGGTCCAAGTGTTACTACTGATCTGCTGAGCAACTGTGAGCAGCCGAGCTTCTCTGGGTCTCACCGCCCTCCCCTGAGAATGAGGTGAGGTTTCAGGTTATATTCTAGCACCCCTTAAGGGTCAGCGAAAGTCCCTCAAGGGCCCCTCGGGATGGAGGGGGGTCGGTAACGGGAGCTCCGATATCTCTCCACTTTGTACAATTTTATACGTTGACTCTGCATGTAAGAATTCATCTTTTTACGATGCAGTTCCAACACTAGAGAAACATTTTGAAAATAATTATTCCTGATGACTTTAAGACTCTGCTCAGTGCCAGACATTCTCTGCCACCGTGACTCATTCCACTTCTCTTGACCTTAAAGCTCTGGCTTCCCTCAACTTTCCCTTCTTCTATAAAAAAAAAAAAAATGAAGGAGGAATCATGTTAGAGTGGACAGAGCTAACTTCTTCATTAGTCACAATCAGTCCTGGGCCCACATGTGTTTAGAGGCCCGTGAAATTATTTTAATTTTAATTTATTTTTAAGACCGAAGAGGGGCACCTGGCTGGGTCAGCTGGGAGAGCATGCAACTCTTGATCTCAGCGTCGTGAATTCACGCCCCACAATGGGTGTGGAGCCCACTTAAAAACATGGGGGGCACCTGGCTAGCTCAGCTGGTGAAATGTGTGATTCTTGGTCTCAGAATTGTGAGTTCAATCCCCACATTGGGTGTAGAGATTACATAAAAATAAAATATTTTTAAAAATAGGAAGAAAAAATATAGAGTAATGTACAGATAATAATTAATCCAACCCGGATTATATTTGTCTTTATGTCAAAATGGTGGTAAAATGTAATATTTTTTATTATATATACATATATATACGTATATACATACATACGTGTATATATATATATATACATATAATATATATATTTTTTTAAATGTTTATTTCCTTTTGACAGAGAGAGAGTGTGAGCGGGGGAGGGGCAGAGAAAGCGGGAAACACAGAATATGAAGCAGGCTCCAGACCCTGAGCCATCAGCACAGAGCCCGACGCAGGGCTCAAACTCATAAACCGTGAGATCATGACCTGAGCCGAAGTCAGTGCTTACCTGACTGAGCCACCCAGGCGCCCCTGTGTTTACCTTTCAAATAAGCACAAAAGCTTACATACTTAAATATGATTATTTGCTGTTTTAATTAAAAAACAAGAATATAGGGGCACCTGGGTGGCTCAGTCGGTTAAGCGTCTGACTTTGGCTCAGGTCATGATCTTGCGGTTTGTGAGTTTGAGCCCTGCATTGGGCTCTGTGCTGACAGCTCAGAGCCTGGAGCCTGCTTCAGATTCTGTGTCTCCCTCTCTCTCTCTGCCCCTTCCCCACTCATGGTCTGTGTCTCTCTCTCTCAAAAATAAATAAACATTAAAAAAAAAGGATATAACACTAACAAAACCATTCAAGTTAAAAGCATACTAAAAGCAGAATTGATAGACTGCATTAAAGCTATGGAAATACTATGAAGAACTGTCAGAAAGTGAATTAGAATTCACTTTTTAAAAAATTTACTTATTTATTTTGAGAGAGAGAGTGTGTGCGTGCATGGGAGACGCAGAGACAGAGGGAGAGAGAATCCCAAGCAGACTCCACACTGTCAGCATGGAGTCTAACACAGGGCTCAAACTCACAAACCATGAGATCATGGCCTGAGTTGAAACCAAGAGTTAGATGCTTAACCAACTGAGCCTCCTTGGTGACCCCCTAGAATGCACTTCAGCAACTGTGCAAATGTGGGGCACTGGGGGGGCTCGGTCGGTTGAGGTTGAGTGTCCGACTTTAGCTCAGGTCATGATCTCACATTTCTGAGTTCGAGCCCCGCGCCGGGCTCTTCGCTGACAGCTCAGGGCCTGGAGCCTGCTTCAGATTCTGTGTCTCCCTCTCTCTCCGCCCCTCCCCTGCTTGTGCTCTGTCTGTCAAAAATAAATAAAAACATTTAAAAAATTAAAAAAAGGGGTGCCTGGGTGGCTCAGATGGTTGAGCGTCTGACTTCGGCTCGGGTCATGATCTCACAGTTCGTGGGTTCGAGCCCCACATCAGGCTCTGTGCTGACAGCACGAAGCCTGGAGCCTGCCTCGGATCTGGTGTCTCCCTCTCTCTCTGCTCCTCCTCCACTCATGTTCCATCTCTCTCTCTCTCTCTCAAAAATAAATAAACATTTTTTTAAAAATTTAAAAATAAAAAATAAAAAAAGAAACTGTTCCAGTGTGTGTGTGTGTGTGTGTGTGTGTGTGTGTGTGTGTGTGTAGAAAGAGAGATAAATATGCACATACACATATAATCACTTAAAAAATATTAGGGTACGAGGATAACCCAGAAGCCCACCCCTACCCCCATCTGGGTCACCTGGACTAAAAACCAGTTGGGATCATGGTTTGAGTAAAAAGGATGCTTCTATTCTTTCTCCCAGTGAAAGAGGTACCACCTCAACTCAGCTTCCCATAGGCCCGTTGAAGTTCCCATGGACCCCAAAAGCCTTGGGTCCCAGGTAGCCAGCATTTCCAGACAAGTCCTGCAAACATCTGGCAATCAAATCTAGACTTCCCAGTGCCAACCTTTGGATTACTCCACCCTTGACATGCTGGCTCTTAGACTCTCCCGTAAGAATGAAAACTCACAAGGGGCAGGGTGATTCTACTAGAACATGGATCTGATGCATAGACAGCAAGAAGGCCTGACTTGAACACTCCCTTCTGTGGAATGTTGGGAAGATGGGGTCCCCATGCCTCTCATCTCTTTCCAACTCTGGTTTTATGTCTACCCTTTCCCTATAAAGCCTACTTCTCACTTCATACTGTGTAACATATAATCTGCTCCAAATCTTGACAGATGACCCATCGGCAACCAAAGGAAATACACATATGACAGATGTCAGCTGAAATACTGGTGTGAGCATCTCTGGGTGGCAGGGCTGTAGGCAATGGGTATTTTCTTTTTACTCTTCTGACTGCAAATTTTCTACGTCACCCTTAGAATGGAGTGGGGGGATGCTGGTTATCTCAAATGAACTTGAAACCACCCAAATAGTTGCCCCTCGAAAGAGACAAATCTACTTGGTGATTTGGTCTGGCGTTAACCACTGGTTCCTTTAAAGATATAATCTATGCAAAGCCGACTTAAAAGGAAACCTAATCTCTGCTCTAAATTTATCACCCTAAATGTTGCCAAAAGAGAAACCAGTGCATGTCTCTTTAGTTTAGGAGGTGCCGGTCTCTGTTACAAAGAGTCTTTCTTAGAAAATGTCTTGTTGCATCTTTACAAGGTTGCTTTCCCTCCAGGACTTTCAGGGAAAGCTATTCTTGTGAGAAATAATAAATCAAGCTGAATAAAATATGGCCTACAAACGGATTTACACTTCCATTTACGAGAACGGATGGTGGCTGTAGATGGATCAAAGTCACCTCATTTAATTCATTGTCCTAACAAGTATGGGTATCTGCCTTCCCAACCTACGAGAAATAAAAGAAGCAAAATAGGAGATGGATGGAGAGAGGAGGTTCGGAGATGTAGACTGTAAGGCTGCTGGTGGTGAGCAGAGAGAAACAAATGGCTGCCTGACCCAGAGGGTAAAAAAGAAGAGGTATCAAGAAACGTTTTTAAAGTAGATCTAAAATTTTCAAAATATTCTGAGGTCCTACTGGAGCAGACAAATTAAAAAAAAAAAAAAGTTGAGTTTTTTTTATGAACAGTGCCTGGTACATAGTAGGCACATTACAAATGCTTGTCGTGTAAGTATTGAACAGATAAAGAACACAGATCTCTGATAGGAATGCAGTGAAATGGCGACCAGACTGTGCTGTTGCCAGAAGAAATCATTTTGTTCCTTCCCTTCCTTCTTTTCCTTCCTTCCCTTCCTTCTTTCCTTTCTTTTTTATTAAAGATTTTATTTTTTAGTAATCTCAATACCCAATGTGGGGCTCAAACCCACAACCCTGAGACCAAGTCTCATGCTCCACTGACTGAACCAGCCAGGCGCCCCTACATTTTCTTTTTGGCGAGCAATTTTGAAAAACATATCAAGTTTTAAACATGCCCATAATTTTGGATTTAGCAATTATAGTTTTAGAAATCTGATCTAAAACATAGTCTTGGGGCACCTGAGTGGCCCAGTAAGTTAAGCTCAGGTCATGATCTCATAGTTGGTTGGTGAGATCGAGCCCTATGTTGGGCTCTGTGCTAACGGCAAGGAGCCTGCTTGGGATTCTCTTTCCCTCTCTCTCTCTCTGCCTCTCCCTTGCTCACATGTGTGTGCACGCTCTCTCTCAAAGTAAACACTTTTTTTTAATTAAAAAAATTAAAAAAAAATTTACAAATAGTCTTGGGGCACCTGGGTGGCTCAGTCAGTAAAGCATCTGACTTTGGCTTAGGTCATGATCTCGGGACTCATGAGTTCAAGTCCCGCATCTGGCTCTGCACTGACAGCGCAGAGCATGCTTGGGATTCTCTCTCTCCCTCTCTCTCTGCCCCTCCCCCACTTGCATGCACGCACGCTCGCTCTCTCTCAAAATAAATAAATAAACTTAAAAAATAGTCTTAAAGCAAGGCTTACTGCAAATATATTTCCAATTGATAGGCTATTGGCAGTAACATTGCAAAAAATCAAATTTCCAACAAAGAATGGTTACATGAACTCAGAGGAAATTTACACAACCAGTAACATGATGTTCAGGACAACTAGTAAAAGTATGCTCCAAATTTTTTACACTTACCTATCCATCAATCCATCTATCTGTACACATATGTATACATATGTGTATGCATGTATATATGTGTACAAAAGCCTATATATGGTAGGATTATAATTCTGAGTGTAAAGAATAACTATTATTTACTATACCAACTGCACCACGGAGTAATCAAATAGCTGTTGAAGAAAAGTTTTGAGAGGTCCCGGGCCTAAGAGCCGGCCCCAAACACTTTCTGCTCCAGGGGATCAGGAAGAGAAAGAGAGAAAAGGACCGGGTCTCGCCCCCTCACCTGCCAAGACCAATTAAGGACATGGTCCACACAAAAATCCCCATATGGTAAAGGCTAGCGGCTTGACCGATCGAGAAAAGCCCCGCCAGTATAATCCCTGTAAGGAAGGACCCTGTGCAGGGACCAATCCCTAGAGCACCCGTACCCCCCAAATACAAAGCCACCAATGAGCTAGAGAAACCTGTTTCCTGCCTTGGAATTCGCGCCTAAATGTGCTTAAAAGGAGCCTGCGCGCTCCTCTCGGGGTTGCCATTTTACAGAGTGGCTGACCCCCACATGCTAGAATCTCAATAAATGCTCTTGCCTTTGCATACGTGTCTCGTGGTCTTTGGGGGACGATCCGAGGACCCCGACAGTTTCTCTTTCTAGAAGTATCCCAGCTAATAGATGAAGATCGAATGAAAGAATAACACTGAATGAGTCACCTTTGTTGAGTAACAAATTACCCCAGAGGCTTAAAACAACACAGTTTCTGTGGATCAAGAATTCAGGAGTGGCTGAGCTAAGGGCTCTAGGTCTGGACCTTTCAGGGGGTGCAGTCAAGATGCCAGCTGGAGCTGTAGCCATGTGAAGACTTGACTTCCAAGGGGCTCTTGGCAGAAGGCCTCAGTTCCTTCCCACATGGTCCTTGTGACGTGGCTGCTGACTTTGCTCAAAGTGGCCCAAGTAAGAGGGGGCCAGAAGCGACACTGCTTTGTATGACTTCACCTCAAAAAAATGGCATACTATTACTTTTCCCATATTCTATTGGTCATTCAGACCAACCCTGATACAATGCAGAAGGGTATCCCATCAGGACAGGGATACAAGGAGGCAGGCAACATGGGGGGCTACAACAGACACCATCTTCCAACTCCCAATGAGTGATGGATCCATACCATAATCACCAATGGCTGCTGACATCACAGCAAGAGAGACAACCAGACCCAAAGTGCCACCTGATATAAGTAACAACAGCAGCTATGAAGTAGTCTTGCTAAGAAATTTGAACTTGAATCTGATTAAGCCTCTGGTTCTATCTACTGATGTAAAGGAACTAGAGAGGACAAAGGGACATGTTAACCAATACCATGCCAAAGCAATTAGGAAAATCCAGCCTGTGAGCAATTTTACAAGACAAAGAACTAATTTTTTAAAAACATAAGTTGCAAGAGGATTAAAAACAAAAAGGAGGGAGAGAGCCTACAGATTAAAGACTAAAGGACAGATCAATACTTACAATGTTTAAATATTATTTCAATTCTGATCTGAACAAATTGTGAAAACAAAGACTAAGTATATAAAAGTAAAGGAAAAACTTGAAAGCAGACAAATACAAAATACAACATTCTGAAATAATTCATTTCAGGGGGGAAGAGAATCGTACACACCCAATATCATAGGAAAACATTTATCCAGGCAATTAACAAATGCTTCTTGAGTACATACCATGACCAAGGCATGCGGTAATTACCCTGGACCCAAATAGAAAAGGTTATATTACGCTTAATATCCAGTGTTCAAAAACACAGCCAAATGAAAACTGATATAAAAACGATTGAGCCTGGGGACGCTCGGCTGGCTCAGTTGGAAGAGCATGCAACTCTGGATCTCAGAGTTGTGAGTTCAAGCCCTACATTGGGTGTGGAGATAACTTAAGTAAATAAAACTTGAAAAAATAATAAAAAGGAAAATGATTGAGCCTAATCATCTGAAATTTGACTTGGGCAGAAGACATCAAATAAATCCTCACATCTTCCTTTCACTGTTTAATTTTATATCAGATTTTTTTTTAATTCTTAAAAATTTCTTTTAAGTAAGCTCTATGCCCAACATGGGGCTTGGACTCATGACCCCAAGATCAAGAATGACATGCTTTACCAACTGAGACAGCCAGGCATCTCTAATTTTATATCCGATGTTTTTAAAATACTTTACCTTTTTACAACAATGGTTAACACGCCTGCCTTAACCATTCGAGCTTTTAGTGGCAAAGTAGATCTATCTCCCTTCTTATGGTATGATTAGATATTCTTATTTCCATAGCATTTTTTTCATAGCCTTTTTTTAGATCAAGATATGATTCACATGTCATTAAATCCACCCCTTTAAGGTATACAACTCGGCAGTTACTAGTTTATTCACAAAGATGTGCAACTGTCACCACTATCCAATTCTAGAACAATTTCGTCACCCCCATAAAGAAATCCTGTCCCCATTAGTATTCCCTCCCCAGAGCCCCCACTGTCTGTGGCCTCCTCCTCACCCTAAGCAACCGTTAATCTATTTTCTGTCTCTATGGGTTTTCCTACTCTGGACATTTCGCATAAATGGAATCGTATAATCTTTATGGTCTTTTGTGACTGGCTTCTTTCACATAGTATGTTTTCAAGGTTCATCCATGTATATAGCCTCTATCAGTACTTCATGCCTTTTTATGGCCAAATAATATTCCATGCTTTTCAGCTATTATGAGTAAAGAATGCTGCTATGAATATCTGTGCACGAGTTATTGTGCAGACATGTTTTCCGTTCTCTTGGGTATGTACCGAGGTGTGGAATTGCTGAGTCATATAATAACTCTATGCTTAACTGTTTGAGTACCTGCCCCACACATTTTCCTGTTGTCTAATCTACTCAAGCTCCTACTGGACTGGCTGGCCTTGGCCACACGTCTTTCCTAAAACCAATCACCATGGTGGCCAAGGGACTATGGGGAGCTGACTGGCCAGTCTATATCCTGTGCCCAGTCTTGGAGCTGGAATGCAAGCCTCCCGCTTCACATACAAGTCACGGGGACTAGGGGTGAGGAAGGGGTGGCCCCCACAGGAAATGCAAAGAAGGGGGAACAAAGAACAGAGCAAAAAGCAAAAATATCTGCCACCCTGGCTTTCCATAGAGCCAGCCCAACCCAAACTAATCACGAACTGGGAACAAGAAATAATCTAACATTATCTTTCTTAGCTCCACCTGGCACTTTGTACAATACTTTATACACAAAGTCATTTTCAATACTTTCCAAATCATTTCGGAAGCAATACATTTCATAGCAAGAAATTTGTAAAACAAGGAAATGCATAAAGAAACAAAAATGTCATTACTCTGAGCAACTGTGGCTAAAATGTCAGTGATTGTTTAAATTCTTTTTATATACATATATAAATATGTACATACACACAATAAATATTTGCTGACCAATTAGAATATTTCAATTGGATAGGCTCTCAAGTTTTACCTAACTCATTATTTTGTGAGTCTGGTTTTCTGCCTTAAGGTTAACATTTAAATGCCAGACATCACTCCATTTCTTGAATTATGTAGACATAATAGCTGTTATTACCTATTACATGTTTATATTTTGTCCAACATTTTTATTTTTATTTATTTATTTGCTTTACAGATTTATTTATTTGTTTGTTTGTTTCTTTGTTTATTTAAATAATCCCTACATCCAGCATGGGGCTCGAACTCATGATCTCAAGATCAAGAGTTGCATGCTCCGTTGACGGTACCAGTCAGGTGCCCCTGTCCAACATTTTTAAATGCTTCTATTTGTAAAGGTACTTGTACATGATATGCTATCTGAAATGTATCTCAAAATAATTTGAGAACTACATCAGAAGTGAGGAAAGTATGAATAAAACAAGATTGGCTATGAATCGATAATGGTTGAAGCAAATGATTATACCTGGGGGCTCAGCACTCTACTGCATCAACATCTGTACATGTTCAACCTTTCTCATAAGAAAAAGTTAAAAAATAAACATATTGGATACATTCCTTTCATAAATTTAAGCCAAATTTTAAAAAATGGTTCATTTGTAGTTTTCATTTTAGTTGAAAAAATCATTACACCCTCATTTCCTGTTATAAAACACATGAAATACATTTCATTGGTCAGACAAAACTTTTTGTTCTTTATTCAAGAAGCACCACAAAAAAAGATGTAAGTATTTGTTGGTTTTCGATTTGGTTTTGGAGTCCGTGTGGAAAGGAGCTCCCTATGACATCAACGCAAAACAAAAATTACAGAATCATGTAATGATGCCTGAGTTAAACCATTTAATTTAATGTACTTTTGAGCAGACTCCATTGACAAACTGGCCACAGAATAGCCAACTATGAAAAATGGTGCTGCGGTCAGAGGGGCCCAAGTGCCTATTGTTTGTCAACCTTGGCCATCGGCCATTGCTGGCCCAGGGTGCATGTAAAAGTTTTTCAACCTGCCTGGAGGCAAGTCTGCAGCAAAAAAACCTGGGATTGCCACTAATTGCTAGGTATTATCTGTGTAATGCTGCCTTAAATAAGTCCCATATTTTAAGGTAACTCAAATATGCTCAGCTGCTCTTCGGTTAACTGGATCGAAATATGCAACTCAGTCATCAACATGAAAACCTAATTTGCATCACATCACTCTCTTTGCATATCCTGATGGCAAGCTAATTTTGCAGCGCATCACGGGAAAAGATACTAGATTTGGTTCCCTTAGAAAATCTGGGAAGCAGGAAAGTATGCATGGGAAAAGAATATCCTTCTTAAAATTATTGTTTACAATGCGACATTCAAGATAAGATCATCGGTTTAGAAGGACCGGACAGTCTATTGGAAGAATCATTTCTCAAAAGTATGTACTGTGATGTGCCCAAGGAAAGCATACAGAAGTTTCTACGGAGGCAAAAAAAAAAAAAAAGCGAAATGGCATGTCGTAATGTGTTCATTTTGCACCTGCCAAAGCCCAGATCCTTATGAGGTGGCAATCTACACAGTAATCTAGGAAATCAAAATGAAATAACTGTCATTTCTACGTCTTCAAAAAACTCATTACTGGTGTTTCAAACGACTGTGGGCCTTTTGGAAAATAGGAAAAAGGGGATTCTGTTTCAGAGTGGATCCCCAGCTGCCCTCTCAAGCCTTAAATCTCCAACATCGGTCAGAAGCCTCACAAATGTATTTAATGTCTCAATTTCGGGATCTCTAAAAAAGATAGTTTAACAGATGGTGGAAAAGGAAATAGGACAAGAATCGAAGGAGACGGTTCCAAAAGGAAGCTTAGAGAAACTAACCTAATGCATGGAAACTTCATATGTATTTAAAAAGTGCCAGTCAGCCGGCTGGTGGATGAACTAGAATAAAGTCTGTGTATCGCTGCGGAATGATTTTCCTTAAGGAAGCATGAAAGTAAAATGGCTCCTCCCAGAGACCCAGGCCCTGTGCTGGGTTCTAGAAGCCTGGTCCCATGGTGCCAGAGGTGAGGAGCCAGCCCTCGGGCTAAGTGTTCAGGGTTGAAGGGAAAAATCACAAAAGGAAAAGATAATACAAAGGAAGTATGGGCTGGAAAGGGCTGAAGACAAGGCAAAACCCACATCCCCAGGAAGGTGTTAGGAATAGATTCTATTTATGTTTATTTCATTTTTGAGGCAGTTCCTGGAGAGACTCCGAGGTGGGCAGAGGAGCTGAGAGGAGGAACTTTCTGCAGCAGGGTAGGAGGAGCCCAGGCAGTAAGTGCTATTCTAGAGATGTGCACATTTTCAGTCCAAAGCACTTCCCCCATCGTCTGTGTAAAGCCACCGGATGGCCGAGGCTGTTTTCAATCAGACATGCGCTCCATAGACAAGGGTGGAGCACTTACAAAGCAGGCACTTAGTGAAGAGAGCAGTTTTAACATTTTATGTCCAAATGGCAGCTCTGCCTTAGTTTGAAGCTAAGTTCTCTTTTTCTGTAAATCAATGGACAGATACCGGTTAAAGATAGCTGCCCTGGCCTTCTGCCGATTGTGGACCGCTGATAAGAAATACAATTGCTGAGTATTCTGTTTTGCTTACATTGTAAAACTTTTTCTGAGTCTAGTCTGACATGTATTAGTTTGAGTATCTGGCATTTCTGACCTTGCTTCCCTCACATTCTTCCCCTTTCACCTTTCGGACATTCATTAGCTTGAGCGGACATTTACTAGCTTGAGAACCTTGCTTCCCTCACATTCTTCCCCTTCCCCCTTTTCTGATATGTATTAGGATAAATAACCGACTTTTTCACATAACGGACAGAAACTTCCCGCCAAAGAACAAACAAAGAAACTCCAATCAGAGGGCTGCATATGTTCGTATTTCAAATATCGACCAATCAGTCACCCTATAACCTGAAACCTTCCTATACTATTTGTCTCTGTCTATAAAAACGCTGTACCAACCATGTTCGAGGCCTTTTTGCATACTGGCAGCGGTATGCGAAAGGACCGGGATCGATCCTGAAATAAAACGACCCTTGCCACTTGGCTTTGACTTTCGACTCTGGTGGTCTCTTGTGGGGGGATTCGAGAATTCGGGCACAACACTTAGTAAAAAAGCAAGGCTGTAGGGAAGTGGGGCTTTCTTACTTTCCACGCGCTGTCCGAAGCCCCTTCCTTTTCAGCCTGGGGCTGTGGCTGGGGCTGGTGGTGACCGCCTGGCCCTGGCGGCAAGCTGGAAAATATGACAACACAGCCATGAGAGATAGCATTTTCGCATTAGCTCTTCCCGGCTGCCAGTCAATATCTGAGAAAAGGAACACCGGCGGGAAGGAAGAGCTTTCCATCTGGGTGTCTCGCTTGCAGGCAGAAAATGAACTATGCAAAGGACATCTGGCTGGCTCAGTCAGTGGCGCATGCGACTCTCGATCTCAGGCTCGTGAGTTCGAGCCCCATGTTGGGTGTAGAGATTACGGAAAAAAAAATAATAAGGAAACTTAAAAAAAAAGAAAAGAAGCTATACTAAGAGCAAAACTGCGGTGTAATATCTGAGTGATGTAAAGGGCAATAATATTACTACAGTTTTGAGAAACCTTTACAATATTTGCTTTTTAACAGATCACGTTTTCTTAGCTTCCCTATTTGAATTTCAAAAAGGAATACTTCTCTGTGGATTTAATGTAAGCCATATTGTAGCGAGGAAAAGAATGGGATATTTGATTTATATAATAGGTGTACATAAAAATGTATGTAAAGAAGTATCTTTGGGGCTGAGGATGGAAAAGATTTTCCCTGGGATCTCGTGTACTTTTAAAGACTTTATTTATTTCTTTTTTAAGTAATCTCCACACCCAGTGTGGGGCTTCAACTCACAACCCCGAGACCAACAGTCACATGTTTCACCAACTGAGCCAGCCAGGTGACCCCTCTTGTACTTTTATTTTTTTTTAAGTTTACTTATTTATTTTGAGAGAGAGTGTGTGTGTGTGTGTGAGCGGGGAAGGGGCAGAGAGAGAGAATCCCAAGCAGACTGCCTGCTGCCAGCACAGAACCCAATGCGGGACTCGACCCCACGAACTGTGAGATCATGCCCTGAGCTGAAATCAAGAGTCCGACGCTTAACAGACTGAGCCACGCAGGCAGCCCCTGCTCTTGTCCTTTTAAATGGTATGCATACTGATGAAAAACTGTCTGCAATTTCCACCCACATATGGACATGTGTGCCTATGAACAAAAACAACACACTAAGAACCTTCTAAAGCACTAATGTGTCCTGGGTAAAATATGAGACGGCAAGGGTGTACAGAAAAGTGCAGAAGTCAAAAAAACCATTCACTACAAAAGTGGTCAAGAGGGTTTTGAAATCACGCCTTGCCTTGCGCTTCATTATTAAGAACCGAAGAACTCGAGTGTTTGGAGTTCTGAGAACATACAGCTAGGAAATGTATTTTGAAAATAGCAACTATCCCATTGTTTGCCTTTTGCTCACCAAATAGGATCTCACAGGATCGAATAGCCTTTCTCTGAGGACACTGAGTGATTTTGTAGAATGTAAAAGGCTGTGGTAATCAAGTCAGGAAAAAGGATGTACCGCCATGCATCGCTCTCAAGTAATAAATGGTTCCGCCGCACACGGTGCGTAACACTATTAGCAGCGGTGATGTTATTGATACAAAAATCACGAGTACAAGCTCACTACATGTTGATTATTATATTAACTTCAGGTGGTTTCAGATAGTTTATGTGGGTATTATTAGAATCTGAAATCTCCTTCCTACATGGTTAATTTTAAATTCCTTTATTTTTTATTTATTTATGTATTTATTTTAAGTAGGCTCCACGCCCAACATGGGGCTTGAACTCATGACCCTGAGATCAAGAGTCACAAGCTCTACTGACTGAGCCAGACAGTTCCCCCTTAAATTCCTTTAGAATGCAGAAAAAGCACTGTTTCTTGAGGCTCAGGGGCACCAGGGTACAGCCCACAGGACAAATCCTGTCTGCCTACATTATTTATTATCTGGCCCTTTACCAATCAATGCATTAGACATTTAATTATTTATCCCCATTGTCCCTATGGCACAATAAATACCAGATATGCAAATTTCCAGTGTCTAGTGTGTTGTTTTCCAGAATGTAAGTAATGGGATTTACATTAGGTTCTGGTAGATTATCCTCAAATATGGCCGCCAAAGAGTCTCCCCCTCACCGTGCTGCATTCTGCTCTCTCTGTCAAGACATGGAGTTTGTTTCTTCTCCCCTTGAATAGGGAGTAGCCCCGTGACTTGCTTCCATAGCAGAATGTGACAAAAGATGCTTGGTGGCTTTTGCTTTGCTCTGGGTGCCCTAAGTCACCATGTTGAAAGTCTGCCTCCTCTGGTGGAGACAGGGGCCCTGCCAGTCCCCAGACATAGCTGGTGCCCCAGGGGAAGTGCCAAGTCTTGAGTGACGCCATCTTGGATGTTCCCACCCCAGCCGAGCTCCCAGCTGAATGCCACCAAAGGAGGGCTACGTGGGGCAGAATTGCCTAGCTCAGTCTAGGCAATAAGGGGGCAGTGAGAAAGAGTTGTTGTTTGAAACTACCAAGCTTTGTCATTATGCAGCAGTAAATGAACTCAACTTAAGGTTTTGATGTCCCATTTAGTATTTCAAAACTTTCCTTAAGATAATTGAAAACAGTTCTAAAACAAGCCAACCCCATCAACTTCTTTTATCACTTAAAAAAAGCAAGAAACATCATTCTGTTCAGATGGCAGTGTGAGCAGGTTGGATGAAAACTGCTTCTACTAAACTATAGGTAAGACATGGAGAATTGTTTAAGAAAGAGAAAAATCATCGGGCAACAGCATTAGACACAAAATACAATCACACTTTAAATCCTGGAAAGATCTTTTTAAATCTACCGTTTCAGTGTCAGGGATTTCAGAATCTCATCTTTGAAGAAAGCATTCCCACCTCCACCCCCCACCCCCATTCTACTTGTCTTATTTAACAGAAAGCAGGTCAGGAGAAGGAAAGACATCATGGAAACAGAAAACATAGCTGCTGAATTCAGTCTGCTGATGAGAGGTGATTGTAATTGACTAGTGATAAAAGGATTAAAGTTGATCACTACTCCCACAAACAAAGAGGAGCTGGGTAAGGAGAGGATGGCAATGAGAGAAGAAACTGATACAGACAAGAGAATAAAAGTCCCCTTGGAGTCACAGAAACTTGGAGCAGGGGATTAGATACCCCATGGGGTGTGGAAAGGGGGGGGGCTCAGGCAAATTGGATTTAAATCTCAGAGGACAGAGTAACTTCAACTGACCCTTGAAACACATGAGCCTCAGAGAGGAGGCTAGAAGGAAAAAACCTCCGAAATGATTATGGCAAGCGGCTATGGTGGCGGGGGATGAGAGGTGATTTTTTCCTTCTTTTTAATTGTGTTGGTGCCTTTTAGTTGTTAAACCCAGTGCTACTTTGGGGGTCGAACAATTAGTATCGTGGTTTTAAGAGAAATGGGGGTTGCTTGGCTGAATAATAATGACCCCAACCTTAATGGTTACATGTCATCTGTGAAGAGTGAAAGTTTAACTTCCTCCTTGCCAGCCTGGATGCCTTTTATTTCTTTGTGTTGTCTGATTGCTGAGGCTAGGACTTCCTATGATGAACGACAGTGGTGAGAGTGGACATCCCTGTTGTGTTCCTGATCTCAGGGGGAAGGCTCTCAATTTTTCCCCATTGAGGATGTTATTAGCTGTGGGCTTTTCATATCTGGCTTTTATGATGCTGAGGTATGTTCCTTCTATCCCGACTTTCTTGAGGGCAGATGACATGATACTTTATGTGGAAATCCTAAAAGACTCCACAAAAAAACTGCTAGAGCTGATCCATGAATTCAGCAAAGTCACAGGATATAAAATCAATGTACAGAAATCGATTGTATTTCTACACACCAATAATGAAGCAACAGAAAGAGACATCAAGGAATTGATCCCATTTATAAGTGCACCAAAAACCGTAAGATACCTAGGAATAAACCTAACCAAAGAGGTAAAAGATCCCTGAAAACTATACCAAGAAACCCTGAAAACTATAGAAAGCTTAAGAAAGAAATTGAAGATGACACACGAAGAAATGGAAAAACATTCCATGCTCATGGATTGAAAGAACAGGTATTGTTGAAATGTCGGTACTACCCAGAGCGATCTACATATTCAAGGCAGTCCCTATCAAAATAACACCAGCATTCTTCTCAGAGCTAGAACAAACAATCCTAAAATTTGTGCAGAGCCACAAAAAACCCTGAACAGACAAAGTAACGTTGAAAAAGAAAACCAAAGCTGGAGGCATCACAATTCTGGACTTCAAGCTGTATTACAAAGCTGTAATCATCAGGACGGTATGGTACTGGCACAAAAACAGACACATAGATTAACAGAACAGGATAGAGAACCCAGAAATGGACCTCCAAATATATGGCCAACTAATCACTGAGAAAGGGGGAAAGAGTATCCAATGGAAAAAAGACAGTCTTTTCAGCAAATGGTGCTGGGAGAACTGGACAGCGACATGCAGAAGAATGAACCTGGACCACTTTCTTATACCATACACAGAAATAAATTCAAAAGGGATGAAAGACCTAAACGTGAAACAGGAAACATCAAAATCCTACAGAAGAAAACAGGCAACAACTTCTTTGACCTTGGCCACAGCAACTTCTTACTTGACATGGCTCTGGAGACAAGGGAAATAAAAGCAAAAATGAACTATTGGGACCTCATCAAGATAAAAAGCTTCTCCGCAGCGAAGGAAACAATCAACGGAACTAAACGGCACTAAACTAACTGACGGTATGGGAGAAGATATTTGCAAATGACATAAAAAGGTTAGTATCCAAAATCTATAAAGAACTTACCAAACTCAACACCCAAAAAACAAATAATCCCGTGAAGAAATGGGAAGAAGACTGGAATAGACACTTTTTCAAAGAAGACATCCAGATGGCCAACAGACACATGAAAAGATGCTCAACATCGCTCATCATCAGGGAACTACAAATCGGAACTGCAATAAGATACCACCTCATGCCGATCAGAATGGCTAAAATTAACAACTCAGGAAACAACCGATATTATTAGCAAGGATGTGGAGAAAGGGGAATACTTTTGCACTGTTGGTGAGAATGCAAACCGCTTCAGCCACTCTGGAAAACAGTACAAAGGTTCCTCAAAAAATTAAAAATAGAACTGCCCTATGACCCAGCAATTGCACTACTAGGTATTTATCCAAAGGATACAAAAATGCTGATTCGAAGGGGCACATGCTCCCCAATGTTTATAGCAGCATTATCAACAGTAGTCAAATTATGGAAGGAGTCCAAATGTTCATTGACGGATGAATGGATAAGGAAGATGTGGTTTATACACACAATGGAATATTACTCAGTGATCAAAAAGAATAACATCTTGCCATCTGCAACAACGTGGATGGAACTAGAGGGTATTATGGGAAGCGAAGTCAGTCAGAGAAAGACAAACGTCATGTAATTTCAACCATATGTGGAATTTGGGAAACTCAACAGATGAACACACGGGAGGGGAAGGGAAAATAAGATAAAAACAGAGAGGGAGGCAAACCCTAAGAGACAAATACAAAGAACAAACTGAGGATGCTGGAGGGGAGGTGGGTGGGGGATGGGCTAGATGGGGGATGTGCATTAATGAGGGCACTTGCTGGGTATTGTATGTAAGAGATGAATCACTGGGTTCTACTCGTGACACCAATACTACACTGTATGTTAACTAACTTGAATTTAAATAAATAAAACATCACTGTTAAGGTTTTAGGAAATGGTTTTTTTAAGTCTAAGTATTTAAAAGAAAATAAGACATAAAAATAAATGTGTTAGAAAACCAAAATACAGCATGATTTATAAATCCAAGAGCAAATTTTTTAAAAAAAAAAAACAAAAAACAAAAGAAGTAAGGACCTTTGACACACGTGATCCATAAAAAAGAAAATGCCTCCAAAAGGCATTCTGAGTTTTAAACTGGCCCTTAAAAACAGCTACTGAAAATGAAAAGTAACTCTGGGAATGTATGAACTTGTCAGGCACAAATGTAATATTTTCGAAAATCTAGATCGGGTTTGGCAAACTTGAACTGTAAGGGACCTGACAATACCTAGCTGAGGCTTTGTGGGCCACACCGTCTCTGTCGCACCCCCTCAATTTCCACCGGTATCGGGGAAGCCCTGAATTCAAGAGTTAAATGTAAAAACCGTAAAAGACCATGATGAGTTCCTTACCAATTGTGCGGGAGAGAGCTTTCTAGAAGTATTTTCACACAGAACCAGTGAGAGTGTAAATCATAAGAACTCCTCTGGAAAGCAATTTGGCAAACGTATCAAGAACTTTAAAAGCGTTTGATACCTGTGCGGGAAGGTGCGCTGCTGCCCGGGCCGCTGCCGGGGCTTCTGAGGAAGGGGTGCCTCCCGGGAGGCAGCTTCTGGAAGGGCCGAGACCAGGTGTGCGCTGCAGGCGGGCTGCGGCCGCGCGGGGGCCAGCTACCCTAGCGTCCGGGCGCGGAAACGCGAGCCTGCCCGGTCTCCCTCTCCAGCGCCCTCTCCTGGCAGAGACGGGAAGCAAGCTTTGCAGAGTTCCGTTTTCGGAAACAGCACAGCCCAGAGCCATGGATTTGGGGCTGCCAGCTCGTCCCTGAAAAACTGGCCAGCACCTGAAGCCTCTATAAAATTTCCCTCCTCAAGTGTACAAAATCCGCTGGGTATTTCCCAAGCCAGAGTCTTGATTCCAAAAATCTTAAAGAACAGAACTAAAAAACGGGCATCAGATGTTCCTTTGATTATTATTTATTACTATGTTTAAGGAAGCTCTACGGCTTACATGGGGCTTGAACTCACGACCCCCAAGATCAGGAGTCGCTTGCTGTACCGAGTGAGGCAGCCAGGCCCCCCAGATGTTCCTATTAGAGTTCTTTCTGGGAGCGCGCAGGAGTGTACTTCATTAACATTATCTCATTGCTCATTTTAATCATGATTTTGTGATCCGCCTGGCTTGGAAGTTTGAGGACAAGGACGTAGTTTTTCACTAGCTTTATTTCTCCTCATTTTTCTATACAAAAGTCGCCATAGAGTATTACTTTCACTAACCAGAAATTCTTGTGGCCCGTTATAAAAATTTTAAACTAAGAGCAGCTGCGTTACAGAGCACCTATAATGTAACTTGACATAAATCGAAAAACCGTAGGCAGCTCTCAGATATGGTTACACACTGAAAGCAATAGGGCAAGGTTGACATCATCCTATTATGATCAGCTGGTCTGGACTGAACCCAAAGGACAAAGGGCACACACAATTGGTTGAGAAGCACATTTATTATGAGGACGGGCTCCTTGTGTACTAATTCACTTTTGACAGGGGGTGTGTAAAATCTAAGGACATTCAGCTATTTACTGCTTAAACAACAAGAATGATTTTCTCTCCCTTACAGAGATGATATTGTTTGACCTGACCTTGATCTTGCCATAGTATGTTTACCATCTCATGTCTCGGCATGTGAAAATGCAGGTTCTTAGACTTGACCTCTCGATTGAGAAAACCAAAAGAACTGGTTTGCCTTATTTTTGAAAACATACTTATTTATTTTTGAAAGATAGAGCACAAGCAGTGGATGGGGGAGAGGGGCAGAGAGCGAGAGAGAGAGAGAGAGAGAGAGAATCAGCACAGAGCCTGATGCAGGGCTGGAACACACAAACCATGAGATTGTGACCTGAGCCGAAACCAAAAGCTGGCTGCTTAACCAACTGAGCCACCCAGGGGCTCCTGGTTTCCCTTATTAAATAATGAAACTGAGACCCCTCAGAAATGATATAATGTGGTACATTTGCCCCATTCAATGCAATATTTGAAATATTGCTTGCATGACCCATCGACTCCTTTCCACAGTGTCATTAATAGTTGCCCTGTGAGCCAAGTAGCAGAGCATCAACTCCCATCCTGCTTTGTACCAGCATAAAGTTATTTATGAGATTATTTATTTCCAATTTCTATGAGACTACCAAATAATCCCCAACACTACATAAAAACTCAGGGTAGGGGGAGAGCAGGTGATATGAGACAAGACAACGTGGAGAATGTTTCTGAGATTTCAAGTTTTCAAGTTTCTCTTTAGCTCCCGGGGTTATGAATCTGTCCCACAAGACGACTGCCCTGAAGCTGAACACCCGGGAACTCTGATAACGCCAGCCCCCTGACCAACGGGGTAACTCTAGACTCTAGAAAATGTGAAAAAGCAGGTGTCCGACCACCCAGCATTTCTTGGTATATGACCTGCAGAAAGACTGGCGTTTGAATACAAGGACCTGCATACAAGCACTGTTCTTTGCAGCACTATTAATAAAACGGGGACTTGGAAGAAATCTGAGCGTCCAACAATGAATGGTAAGGAAATTAACACCGAGCTTTCTATCTATGTGACAGTCTTATGCAGCAGTTAACAGGATTAAACTAAATATGTATATATGTAAAAACACAAATCGATATAGTCACATACATACATGTTTCTGTTATACGTACATGTTTATGTGTAAATACACATCAATACATGTCAGGAACAAGATGTAGAGTACAAGACCAAGAAATCCGATGTGCACAATACGAGTCCACGCTGCACCAGACTTGGGGTATTATCACCTCTGGGAGAAGGGTGGGGATTGAGATCCGGGCAGTGATAAATGTTTTATTTGTCTTTAAAACAGTGACTGGAAACAAATCTTACAAAATAATAATAGTCGTTAATGTTATGGTGGAAACATATTTTATATTCTCTTTAGTTTTCTGCAAACTAAATTTCTTACAAAATAAAACCCACGTTGTACTAGCTACAAAATCCCAAAGTTAGGTTGTGGTCTCTATTTCTTTCTTGTTACCTGAGCGGTAGCAGGAGCACGGTACATTGTCCCTTAGTTAGCTGATGGCCTCTGAACATACCAGAATTTCAGCAATTTCAGCTGAGGCAATGAAGCTTGAGCTCTTCCACAGATAAGATGCAAAACATACACACCACAGATATACAGCTATGTTGCTGTATACCAAACCACCCCAAAACACAGTGGCTTAAAACAGTAAGTGTTCATTAGTGATCAACAAAAATACAGGTCCACCAGGTGGTTCTGCTAACCTAGGCTAGGTTTGGCAGATTTCCGTTGCCTCGTGTATGCATCTGTAGTGGACTCATAGGTAGGCTGGGGGTTGGCTGGTCCGAAAAGGGTTTCATTCACGTGTGGGGCAGTTGGCTGGTAGTTGGTTGGGTGATGAGAAGAGAATAACTAGGCAATGTGTCTCTTATCGCGCGGCAGGTTAGCCCGGGGGTGTTTCACGTCTCAGCAAGGTTCTAAGGAAGAGAAGGGAAGGGAAGCACTTCCGCCCTATTTTCTTGGCTAAGGCAAATCCCCAAGCCAGACTAATCTGGGTTTCCTATTAAGCAGAACCGTTCTCTCGCCATGATCTACTGAAAGTCAGCGTCAGCCCAAGAAAAATAAAAGCCAGACCAAATTCAAGGGGAAGGAAAATAGATCCTAACTCTTGATAAGAGAAACTAAAAATTCGCATTTGAAATATGAAAGATAGGGACGTGGTTTTGTGTGTGTGCGTACCTGTGCCTGTGCGTGTGTAAGGATTTAGAAGCATTTTGTGTGTAAAGATTTGGAAGCATTTTTCAATCCACCTACCACACCATGGCTTTTTCCGGACCACCACATTAACTAAGGGTTTCAGTGCTATGATTGGTTAAGCTTTTACCTGCTACAGAATATAAACGATAAGATGAATTATTGTAGATCAAAGGAAAATTTTACAAGGTTTCCCTTCAATAGAGCGTTTTTGGTTTTTTAGACTTCGTTTTATGTACTGCCCAAACACACTTAAACAGCCTTTCTCCTCTAACGCTAATAGGTGCGTTTCTATACGACTCACAAATCATCTCACCCCAAATAATTTTCTGGATAATAATAGACAACTAATAGATGCCGATGACCTGAAATGGTCTTAGAAGTCACCTTGACAATAGTGAGGACGGAGCAGTAAATAGCATCAGAGGGCTGGTGTAATTTACCTTGCGCCAAAGCCGGTCTCCAAAATGACTTATTAAATCATTCCACTGAAAGTTGTAAATCTGAGTGAGAAAGGTACAAATCAATAGAAAAACACAGTCGAACGCTTTATTACCTATGATTTTTCATGAGCTTCTGGAAGGATAAAGATTGATGTTGCAAAGAAATTCCAAAACGTGAAGACTTGTGAACACGTATGGGCTATGATTGGCATTATTCTTAATTTGTGCTATTTTGGCAGTTACTAACTTGTTTATTAATGTTTTTGCTTATGTCATAACATCAGTATTTACTTACTCCCTACACCCTGCCATGCAGAATTTGGAAGTCAGAGTTTGAAGATCTGTCAACTCCATATTTGCTCCTGAAGGAAATCGTATGAGGCCACGGCACTGGGTTTTCTGACCTTCAGGTGAAGTGTGAACTCAGTGGAGTGAGAAAAGGAACAGTGGCCTGCGCAGGGTAACGATGCATTAAAGAAGCCATGCTGAAGTATTGGAGCAAATAGCTTTTCAGTTCTCAAAAATGCATTTTCATGGTATATTTTTCTTGAGGATTGAGCCAATCCCTGGATCTCCCCATTTCGACCGAGATATAATTCACACATACTGTAAAATTCACCTTTTGAAAACAGACAATCCAGTGGTTTTTAGTAAATTCATAGAGTGGTACACAATCATGACTAATTCCAGAATATTCCACCACCCCAAGGAGACCTCAGAACTATTAGCAGCCAGTTCCGAGTCCCTTCTCTCCCCACCCTCTAACGACCACGAATCTATTTTCTGTCCCTATGGTGTGCCTAGTCTGGACTTTTCTTAGAAATGGAATCATACAACATGTGACCTTCTCCTAGAACCCTTTGGATAAGTCAAAGAACATATGAACCAACTCTCGGGGTGCCCTGGCTCTTGCCGCACCTGCCTAGAGGTCAGTCTCAGCCTGGCAACCCATCTCCACAGAAGGTCAAAAACACATTTCCTCAAGCTTTAAGTGGATGGTCAACATTTCAGCAGGCTTCTCGTACAGAGCCGAAGTGGGGAGGCTTACACCACGCACTATCCAGCCAAAAACACCCCAATTTTGTAAAGCAGGCCCTTAGCCGCTTTTCTCTTCCTTTTGTCCTCAGAAACCTCCGCTCTCCCGAGGTCACAACCGACTGTCCACCACCACATGAACACTCGCTTATTTACCCACCGAGGCTAATTGTAGGCCTTGCCGTGTGAGGACAGACACAACATGGACGCTTTCAATGCGTCAGGCACCTCGGCCACATGTAGAAGGATCTCCAGAAGATGATCTGGGCTAGCTTCCCAGCTGCGGACATTCCCAGGGCACTTACATTCTGCTCCTCAATCGGAGGAAAAGCTGAAGCAGAGAAATGGCCGTTTGCAAATTCACCTTGAGTTTAGATGTATTCCAGAGAACGGAGAGGCAGAAAGTAGCATTCTCTTTTTACCGAAACTAGGTAAAAACAGCACAACTTAATTAGCTTAAATATGCACTAAGGATTTGTCCCAGATGAGCATCGGGAAGAATTTGGCACAAGCGTTAAGACAAAAAGAAGCTAGAGTAAAAGGGTGTCTTTCCAATTGCATTGCTTAAAAAAAAAAAAAAAAAGATTTAATTGGCTTATTGAGGAGTCTTATCTCATTGTGAAGTAAACACAATCTCCCCAAATTACTGCTTTTAATTTTAATCTGTTGAAACTCTCTTCCTCAATGGATATCAAGTGCCTTCAACATCATCTTGCCAGATTTTTCAACTAGTGAAAACTTAACAATCAAACCTACCTTAACTGACATCCATATATCCATTCGTTAAGACAATGATCTATTCGTTCTTGGACAATGAGAAGGTCAATTTTGGAAAATGTTGCCATTTATGGTTACATTATACTGTTTAAATCAAGAACTGGTAAAGTAACATACTTCCTTGATATAGAAGTTAAGGAAGAATCAATCTTAAGTATATTCTCCAGCAAGGATCGTATCTTATTTATTTTTAAATTTTTTAAAAGTTTACTTATTTTGAGAAAGGGAGGGAGGGATGGAGAGAGAGAGAGAGAATGACCACAGGGGAGGGGCAGAGAGAGAGAATCCCAAGCAGGCTCTGTACTGGCAGTGCAGAGCCTGACGTGGGGCTCAAACTCGCAAACTGTGAGATCATGACCTGACTTGAAACCAAGAGTCGTTCACTTCACCAGCTGAGCCACCCAAATGCCCCAGATCATATCTTATTTGTCCTTATCTTTCCAATACCCAGCATAGTTTTTGCTGCCACAGTAGGTGATTGTCAATAAATGTTCAGATAAACTTATTTGATGAGTTAAATATTAAAGGGCAGAGGCCACTGAATTATTAAAACAATAATGAAAAAACTGGGTCACTTCACTTCCTCAGATATTTACAGAGTTGATAATAAAATCTCATGACAGATGCCAACTTATATAAATTGATAATTTTTAAAACGTTTTTTACATTTTAAGTAGGCTCCATGCCCAACGTGGGGCTTGAACTCACGACCCTGAAATTAAGAGTCACATGCTTTAGGACTGAGCCAGCCAGGCGCCGATAAATTTCTTTTGCTTTTTTTGTGCACACTGTACTATAGAATGACTTATAAATCTTTTCAGTAGTGTTTTTGTTGTTGTTCTCGAATGTCCTTTTCAAAGTCCAAGGGCCTGATAGTACAAGGGCCTGATACAGGAGTTATTAAAATATTATTTTCAATACACCTTTAAAGGGTTTGAAAACATTAACATGATGAATGTGATACTTAATTGCAAGGTTTGGCAGTTTAGGAAAGTAACAATTTAAAAATTGAGAGGAGGATGTAATCTTTATGAGAATTGTCTAGACATTTAAATCATATTTTTAAAGTGATGAATCATTTGAAAAATTATTAGTAATATATGAACAAGGGACATTTTGAAGATATTTAAATCAACCCAAGTTCCAAATAATTAGCTTAAAGGGAGTTATGATTAGGAAATGCCATGTGGGAAGAAAAATAATGTTTCGTTAGAAACAGAATAAATTGTAAACTCAAGGTATGTAACTATAGAAACATTCCAATAGAGGGGCCCCTTGGCGCTCACTAGGCTAAGTGTCTGACTTCAGCTCAGGTCATGATCGCAGTTTGTGAGTTTCTGACAGTGCAGTGCCTGCTTCAGGTCCTCTGTCCCCCTCTCTCTATGCCTCTATGCCACCCCCCACCCCCGCTGCTTGCAAGCCCCCCCCGCCCTCTGAAAAATAAACGAACAAAAAAAAAAAATGTTCCAAGAGATAGTCTGTGTTCATTTCCCTGGGGACATTTAACAAGGAGATTCTTATAAGGGAATTTTTTTTTCTTTTCTAGGCCATGAATAATTAGATTAAACTTTTCTAACAATTCAAGCACACTGCAGGTGAACCAGATTTAATTAAACGGGCACTGCATAAACCCAATGGGGATGAAACACAGTAGGAACTATAGCTCTATTCCAGATTAGACTCCAAAAACCTGAGTCTTACTCAGCAACTAACTGCAGTAAGGTGACGTTTACTCTGGTTTACAGGGTCTGAATTTCACTGGTCAGTACATGCAGAAGTCTCTTTGATGGAACCACTGAGCCGTCTTAGATTTTTAAAAAATTCCCTGTGGTCTTTGTCATTCATGATCAGGGGTCTTTGGAAATTAAGGTCCACTGAACTGAGCTGTAAGAAAAGGCAGGCACCATGGTCACGGCTAGTATAATATCGCTTTAATTGAGTTACAACTTTGGGAAGCATCCTGGGGGAGAGGGAAGCACACGAGAGACTATGACGAGGATTAGAAGGGTGGCTTAGTGACCGTCACCTGGTAATGATGGAGGAAGAGAAACGTGTTGGCCTAGCCCAGCCCAGAGTGCAGCAACAAGATAGCAAAAAGCGACACCCACTCGCAGTAGCCACCTTCTGGTCAAGCCACCAAGTGGGGCAAAATCAAAGAGGGATGGAAAACAAAAGGCCTTCACCAAAAAGGCACAAAGTAAAACGAAAAGTTCTGAGTCAAGAGATTACCTCATGGTTCCTCTGCAACAACGGAAGAGGACACGACCAGAGTGAAAGCTCCTGCTTCTTTGCAACAAGATGGGCAACGCTTTATTTAGATCACCAAAAATAAGGTTTTACAGAAAGGGAACCATAACATTACACAACAAAGTATAGCTGTAAAATCTCAAACAAGAGAGGCAACGCTTTATTTAGATCACCAAAAATAAGGTTTTGGAGGAATGGAACTGTAACAAGCAAATGTGTGGCTGCGAATTTACTTTTGCCATCGGTATCAATTCCCTCTAAAATATTTTGGGACCACTCTGTGATTTCCAAGCGAAACTAAAATTTGTTCGACAGAGTTGTTGAGCCTCGTCACAAGGATGAAAACAGTTTGGAAAACAATTTTGCTTAATGCTAATGAGTAACTAAAAAACGTGGTCATTGCTAACAAATAATTCCAACATCTACTAAACCAGCCTAAGCTACACATACTTCCTTTAATGTTTCACTGTGAACACAGCTGTTCTTGAACCGCTGTCACAGATGACATGTACAGTGGCAAGGGTCAGATGTTGGAGGCCGTTCAGGCGCCCAGGAAGTAAACCTTAACAGAAATAACTACAGTATGTAAGCAACTCAAACAAATGGGCCCGGCACCACCAGAGCCCCCAGGGGTGGCTGTTGTGTCAGCCCTGGAAAGAAGGTCTACCACCTCCCTAGACCTTCACTGCGAACCTAGAGCACAAAGCTAGACAGACGAGATGTTCTTCCAGGACCATCAAAACTTCAATAAATCGCTCTGGGGTTCTTGGTGCTATAGTGTGCCTCGCAGGCAGCGACATAGGCAGACTCCGGGAAGAAGTCATCGTGGTATTCTGCCAGAAACCTGGAAAAAGAAAAAAAATGGCCCCGATGATCACTGCAGCGAGGACTAAACACCCGCAAGCAAAAATTTAACTTGCAACCACTCTAACGTTTCATCCCTTTTTGACATTCCAAAGGAAAAAAATGAATATATATTTTTTAAAATGAATATAATTTTGATTGCTATATACTGATTACATTCATTGCACGTATCTGCCTTCAACAGTAATAACGGTTTCATCGGAATCCTTCCACTATCAAGCGCGCAAATAGAAACAGAACCTAAACTCCACTAGGTGGCAGGCTTCGGTATGCAAACGCTTCCTGCAAAAAAAAGGGCCCTGACTACTTCTTCGTTTTCATGTTATAAAAACAAATGATAGGGGCGCCAGGGTGGCTCAGTCAGTAGAGTGTCCGACTCTTGCTTTGGGCTCAGGTCATGATCTCAAAGGCCGTGAGGTCGAGCCCTGCGTTGAGCTCTATGCTGACAGCGGGGAGCCTGCTCAGGATTCTCTCTTGCGCGCGCTCTCTCAAAAATAAACAAACTTAAAATAAAAAACAAACACAAGAATCCAACCTGTAAACGCTAATATTTAGGTTTATATAAGTGCAACAAAAAGTCTAATACTTAAGGAACTTCTAAATAAAAAATGTAAAACTAAATTTTATTAATCTCAATCACTTCTACTGTAAAACTTTAATTTTCTCTTCATACAGTTACCCAATTGTATTCTTCTAGTGTGACACAAAAAATTTTACCTCAATACGATGAATATGCTGGACTCAATAAATTACAGAAAAAAAAGGCCAAACCCTCCCTCCGCCCAACGTTACGATCACAGTTAGAACCAACCACACTTAGGTAATATTGCTACTATTTAAAATACCACACAGCTAGCTTCCATGTCTGTTATGGAGAAGTTCAGAAAAGATATATAAAAGATAATAAAAGAGATAAGAAATAAAAATACCTAAGAAAGAGATCAAAGTGCTTCAGTAAAGCCTTCAGATTCTTCTCAGAAAAGGACATCTTTCCAAGGATTTCTGGAAGTTTCACTGCATTAAAAATAAAACCAAAACCATTTACAATCAGCAGACACTGGCAATGAGCAGGACATACTGAGGGTCCTTGATTACCCTATTCAAACTGAAATTAACATCTACATTATCAAATAAAACCAAAAAGTCTTGCTGAACACAGGGTAGTGGCACAAATGGCACGAACACCATTTTTATGAAATTTAAGATTCATTCAGTGCCTTTTTGAAAAAGGTCATTTTTTCGACGATTTTTCTTCGACCCTCGAAACTACCACAAGCTGTACATAAACTAAGAAATGTGTGAAAACCAAACTGGACCGGCGCCTGGCTGGCTCAGTTGGAAGAATGTGCGCTCTTGATCTTGGGGTCACGAGCTTGAGTATTAAAAAAAATAAATAAATAACTGTAGCAAAAAACCCCAAAGTGGAAAAAAGAAAGGAAGAAGAAAGCAGGGACTAAGATTTCTTACCAAACAAACGTAACAAGTGTTGTGCCCCATAAATGCAAGAGGGTGGAGGTGGCTGGTCACTTGGGGGGTAACTGTCCGGTACGAGCTTCCAGGAGAGGACCTGAGGAAAGCATGAATTGGATGAATTGTTGTATCTTAACACTGTTACCAAGAGATCTCGAAATCTGGAGTTGCAGCAGAAATATACATGCTGTGAGGTTCTCCCTCCCAAGCTTCCTGTCCTTCTGGTGTCTCATGAGTTGCTTCGCAGCTGGGCCAGAAAACGGGAGTAAATAGTAACAACAAACCAATGCAGAAGCTTGAAAGCCACCCCTCTAACTTTCCCACGAAGCCCTCTAAGGGCACGATCTCAGGATATAGGAGAGTATAACGCTTCACGTTGACGAGAATCAAAAACTACAAAATAACAAAGTCAATAGAACGCTTACAAAAAATACACAATACGTATAATTATGTAAATACAGAAAAACTACCAAGAAGTATATACCGAAATGTTAAATGTTCATTTCTTATTGGTGGAATTATGATTTACGGCGTTTGGGAGGATAAAGGTATGTGCTTCCCATGTAGATTATATGTCAGCATGGAACTTATAGTTTCCTACAGTAACTTTTTCAAAATATTTTTGCTTTTTAAATCAATCACATGAGGATCTGCCTTCCTTGACAACATGGAGATACTTCTAATCGCCTAAAAATTCTAACAATACATTGTGTGTAAAGGAAAAAATACAGCTCTATATCAAAACAAATACAAGCTTATGAAAATAAAATGTGGGGCGCCTGGGTGGCTCAGTTGGTTGAGTGTCCAACTTCGGCTCAGGTCATGATCTCGCGGTCTGTGGGTTCGAGCCCCGCGTCGGGCTCTGGGTGACAGCTCAGAGCCTGGAGCCTGCTTCGGATTCTGTGTTTCGCTCTCTCTATGCCCCTCCCCAACTCATGCTCTGTCTCTCTCTGTCTCAAAAATAAATAAACATTAAAAAAAATTAAAAAAAAAAGAAAATAAAATGTGTGTGTAGGGGAAGGGGAGACTTAAAATTAGATTAAATATTTGATTTCCTAATTCTCAACAGCTACTACCTATAAATTAGCTGTAACTGTTTTGGTCATTTCATCCCTTTCCCTTTATTGAAAATCATGCTATATTAGAGAATGAAGTGGTAAAAAGTAACCCAAACATGTGTTAAGATTTTATAATTTCCTAATAGATTCGATTCACTTTGGAAACTAATCTGACTCACTGAATCAAGGGAAAATAGACCAACCCTGGTAACTGATTTCTTTTCCTTCTTTTTGAATTTCAGAACTGCGGATGGATATCCGGCTTTTGTTAAAGTCAGAGTTGTATTTAAAAGCCCTCTGATGAGGGGCACCTGGGTGGCTCAGTTGGTTGAGCATCTGACTTCGGCTCAGGGCATGATCTCGGTTTGTGAGTTCGAGCCCCGTGTCGGGCTCTCTGCTGTCAGCACAGAGCCTGCCTCAGTCTCCATCTCCCTCTCTCTCAAAAAAAAATAAACATTAAAAAAAATAAAAACTCTCTGATGAGATTCTGCAGAAATACTTCAGCAAATTACAGAACTATTTTACTAAGTTGCTGCTTTGCCTTTTGGGATCTGTCAAGTTTAATCTGGAAATAGTAGGGCCAAAGGAAATCCTCTGTAAGACAAAGCAGAAGGATGCCAAAACCACCCCAGAAAGTCTGATGTATCCATTTAACACGACGAAACTGGAGAAGCTAGTAGGTCTCACCATGGTTTCTGCAGGACTCCTCGCTACGCTCCTAGCTTCGGCTTTGGCCTCACCCGCCCCACCCATCTGTGGTGCAGATCACTGAGGGCGGCAATGTGGTCTCAGCATCATTATTCCACACCCAGCACCTCAACCTGTGGTGCACACAACTGAAGCTCGGGAACTGTCTTGACGGTGACACCTGAAGTGAACTTGGAGGAATCTGCAATCACCGGAACCGTGAAACACACGTGTGTACGAAACCAGGCCATTGGGCTAGATAGCGGGCAGTCTACCTCACGCATGCAACTGCACACTTCGATGCTGCGTATTGCCTTCTATGAACTCAAGATAAATTTCATGGAGGAGAACAGGTTTCTAGCAGGGGGTGTCTCAATAGAGGCGTACAGAGAACCACCTGTGAGTATTGATGAGAAAAGTGTGCTCCCAGAACCTCCCATGACCAGGTCAGCAAACAGCATTGGCAGAGTCTCAGGAGATTTGGATGCAGGGCTTTCGTTAAAACATACTAAGATAGAGGCCCTTACAAAGGTGGGAATTCACTAAGGTATCACGAGTCACTGCTGAGAGCCTGTCGCACCCTCCAACCATTTACTAGAAATCCTACTCTACTAGAGCCTGCAGCTGGACCTACGACCACTAGATGGTGGGCTCGCACTGCTCACCTGAGTGGGAATGGCCTTGCCTGAATATTCATGTGTCTTTTAAAAGAAACCGTACTCTCCTTAGTAACACCAGCAGGGCCTCGGCTGAGAAACAGGACATTAGGGACTGCTCATCCTATGAATTTTCTAATCTTCTCTCAACATCATTTTAAAACAAATTAAGTTTTTTAGCTTTTCTCTCAAGGGCCAGCCAACTATGGCCTCATGCCAAATCCAGCCCAACACCCTGGAGCTAAAAATGGTTGTTATATTTCTAAACAGTTAATAAAATCACACGAATAATATTTCATGGCGTGAAAATCGTATGAAATTCAAATACTAGCGTGCGTGAATGAATTGTGGGGGCACACGGCCAAACCCCTTCACTTATGAGTGGTCTGTAGCCCTCTCACGACAGCAGAGCTGGCTAACCTCAAAAGAGACTATATGGTACACAACCCTGAAAATGTTTACAATTTGACCCTTTACAGAAAAAGTTTGCCAACCCTCAACACTAAATGTTCTCCCTGCCCAGTAAAGCCATCTCCCCTGTGCATGGAAACAAGGAAATCCTACCAAAGTGAGATTCACAAAATATCCCAGTAGACGAAGACATCTCCTGAACCCCCGAAATACTCACTACCTACACATCAGTTAACCAGTCTTAAAAATAGAATTAAAAAAATTTTTTTGAAATGTTTATTCATTTTTGAGAGACAGAGCACGAGGTGGGGGAGGGGCAGAAAGAGAGGGAGACACAGAATCCGAAGCAGGCTCCAGGGTCTGAGCTGTCAGCGCAGAGCCCGACGCGGGGCTTGAACTCGCTGACCGTGAGATCATGACCTGGGCCGAAGTCGGACAGTCTGACACTCAACCGACTGGGCCAGCCAGGTGCTCCTTAAAAACAGAATTTTTAAATTTAAAGTTTCCCCATTTGTAAAATGAAAACCTGGTGGCAAGGCTGTTCTAGAAAATCTGAGGTGATTTAGGTCAAGTGCCTGGCACAATGCTGACCTACAGCATGCCCTCAAAGGGATGGCTACTGTAAATATTACCATTAAGAATGAATTTTGTATCTTTAAATGATTGGAAAAACACCAAAAGAATAACCACGTTTCGTAGCATGAAAATTACCTGATATTCAAATTTCACTGTCTATAAATAAAATTTTGTTGGAACATAGCATGCCTAGTCATTTACATAGTGTTTATGGATGCTTCGGGAATTGGGTAGTTTTGAAGGAGATCGTGTGTCCCACAAAGCCGAAAATACTTAACTCTTCTGGCCTTTTACAGAACGAGTGTGCTGACGCTTGTTTCACAAAAGTATCGTATTTCAATAGTCATGCTTACTCAAGAGAGAACCGTGAGCAGAGCGCTGGAATCCTAACGATTTTCTCATTTTAGAAACCAAAAACAGTATTTGACATCATCATCTGAAGCGTTTCGTTAACACTCACAGCAAGAGTGCCACAGTGTCTCTAAGGAAAGCTGATTTCCTTCCACAGGACTCAAGCGGCCACGGAGGTATGACTAGGAACACCAATGCTTTACCTCATTGATTTCATTAGTTCTTCTGCCTTCGAAGCCAGCAAACACTGCACTCCCTTCCTTGCTAGGGGTCAGAGGAACGGGCGAGGACGATCTGCTGTGCACGGGTGTCTCTTCGAAAGGAAAAGATGTTCATTATTCATTTGTAAATCACACAGAACTGAATCAAAAACGGCTGGAAGACCAGTACAAACAGCAGAGCAGTTACTAATCTTTCACAGTAAGACTTTCCTACCATAAGAGTCAGTACCTGGATTATTTGGGAAAAAACATCAAGTACCGATGTATGCTACTACGTGATGAACCTTGAAAACATTATATTGAGTGCAAGAAGCCACAGACGAAAGGCCACTTACTGTGTTCACTGCATGGACAGGAATTGATGCCTAGAAGAGGCAAATCCACCCGGAAGGGAAGTAAACAGTGGTCACCTAGCCTGATGGACTAGGGTTGGGGGGAGGCAATGGGGAGCTACTGCTACCAGACCCGTGAGACAGAGCTAAACCAGCAGGTGCCAAGCATCCAACCACAGAGCTCAGGTGTGGGGGCTCCCCTCTCTCCCAGCCACAGGCACAATGCCTCAGGAGCCTCGGTTGAAGCCTAATTCCCGAGCGGAGCTCCCACAGCCGAGCAGGCGAATCTGGCTGTGACTATGCACGCGCCCCCGCTCGCCTCCCCGCCCCTCTGGCCGGTCGGCCTCCTTTCGGGACAGCAGCGGCTGGCACGGGCCAAGCACAAAGTGAACGGCTGCCCCGCGCCTGGGAACGGACTTACTCTTTTCCAGGTGCAGGAAGAGCTTAGGCATGCTGGCGGATGTGTCCTGCTGCCGGCGCTTGGGCTGAGGCGAGGCGCTGCTCTCGGACAGCCTGTCAGAGTTGGCAGAGTGGCGCGTGGACCGCCTCAGAGACTGCAAGGCTTCCGGCTCGGCCTTGCGCCTCTTCGGGGTGGCTGGTTCACCTGAGGTGGGCTGACTTTCCGAGGACTGCGGTGTGGACGGATTTAGCAAAGGTGGGCTTGGAGAGAGCTCCTCCTGGTTCCTAGGGAAGAAGAGAGAACACTGCACACACCTGGCACACAGAACGTCTGCAGAACCCAGAGCGGTTCTTCAATGTCCTCCTTCGCACTGGAAACACTCCTGCCTCCACTCCAGGAAGCTTATAAACTTTTGCTTTCAAATGTGGCAAAACAAATGTTTTAAGGAGTAACCAGATGTACTGGGGCGCCTGGGTGGCTCAGTCGGTTAAGTGTCCGACTGCCTCAGGTCGTGATCTCGTGGTTCGTGGGTTCGAGCCCCGCATCGGGCTCTGTGCTGACAGCTCAGAGCTTGGAGCCTGCTTCCAATTCTGTGTTTTCCTGGCTCTCTGCCCCTCCCCCGCTCACACTCTGTCTCTCTCCCTCTCTGAAAAATAAATAAATATTAAAAAAGTTTTTTTAAAAAGGGGTAACGAGTGCTCACTTCGGCAGCACATACACTAAAAAGAGGTAACGAGACATATTAAATCATTTACATCCTCTTGATAACTCTGCAAGGCATGCTGGCATTAAAGACCAATGGCCCTTTTATATAAATCTTATACCAATGGTTCTCAATTGGACGTCGTCTTGCCCTGCCAGGGGACACTGGCACTACCTGGAGACAGTGCTGTTTTGGCCGTCACCACTGGCAGAGCGCTACTGGCATCTATTGGATAGAGGCCAGGGCTGATGCTCAACATCCCACGGTGCACAAGAAAGCCCCAGCACAAAGAATGACCTGGTTCAAAACATCAACAGGGCCAAGGTTGAGAAACCCTGGTCAAGAGAATAAGAATACTATGTAACACAGCATAACGTACAGAACTGTCCAATCACTGTGCTGTAAAATCTCAAAGTAACACGACACCATGTCCGCTATCCTTTAGTAAACTTTGTTTTAAAAAGAATAGAAATACAGTGTCATTTCATCACAGTGTACCTACTACAGGACTAGAAAGAAAAGCCACAAGCATCCGCCCAGCTTTGTGGAACAGAGTCCACCCTGGACACTAGCAACCTTGAGGTTTGGAGCAGGGCATGGGGACATCAACACAGGTCCCCAGTGAGTTGCACAAGCCTGTCGTGTAGGGTGAAACCAATGGGAGAGGCAGGCAGGCAGGCAGGCAGGCTGAGAGGAGATGATCGGGAGGCAGGCAGAAAACTAGGAACGTGGAGGCACGAAGGGAAGGGAGAAGGGGATGGAGGGGAAAGGTGGCCAAAGCAGAGCATGGCGGGCAGCTGTCAGCACCCTCTCCTGGGGAGCAGAGTGAGCAGGGGCAGTGGTGGGCAGACGTGGACAGTAAGGAAGCAAGTGGAGATGGAGTGGAAATCGTGAGACCAGGCTGCTCCCCCGGGGAAAGAGGCCCAGGAAGACAGGGAAGCTGCTCATCCAGGGAAGGTGCAGACTTCAGGTTGGGGATTTCCGCCCCTCCTCCCTCGACCAAACAACAGAGATTTGGACATGCTTGGGGACTGAGGAAAGAAAGGAGTGACACGGCAGAGGAACTAACTTTTACTTGAAAGCAAAAGGTGGCCAGCTCTTTGAGAACTTTCTCATTTAATAATAACTACCCAAGGAGGTGTTCTTTCCATTGAACAGAGGCAGAAGAAAGAGGCTCAGAAGGCATCTCCCCAAGTCACACAACCAGTAAGTAAAGGAGCTAAATTCAAACCCACATCTTCTGCCCTTCTTAGCCCGTGTCTTCACCCCACTTGTCTTTGGGAAGATGGGTTAGCTGCTCAAAATGCAACCAAGTTCTCACACTGGAATCTTCACTTGGTAAAATCTTTCAGAGCCGTTTGAAAGTGAATGACTTAGCTTACCCAGGAAAAAACTCCACCTTTCAATCTCCGCTTCTGAACCTGTTGGCCCCACAGCATCAGATGGAAATCTTTAAAGAGAGAGTCAACTGTTTGCTGACATCAGACAATCTGCAGGCTAACTTACCTGTTAGTGTTTGTGGCACTTTCCTTAATTGGAAGAAAAAACTTGGATGAAGTCACCTTTTTATACTGAACTTGTTCATATGGATAGAGCAACACCAGTGGGAGCGTGTAATCAAAAGTTATTCTTAACCCATCCACCATCTCCTTACAAAGGTCGACGCTAGGAGAACAGAGATTAGAGATGCAGTAAATACTTTATCAACCTGAAGTTGCACATTTTTATTAAGGCAGTGTTTTATTTATTTTTTTAACATTTATTTATTTTTGAGAGACACAGAGACAGAGTGTGAGCAGGGGAAGGGCAGAGAGAGTGGGAGACACAGAATCCGAAGCAGGCTCGAGGCTCTGAGCCATCAGCACAGAGCCCGACGTGGGGCTCGAACTCACAGACCATGAGATCACGACCTGAGCTGAAGTCGGCCACTTAACCGACTGAGCCACCCAGGCGCCCCTAAGGCAGTGTTTTAAAGTTAAACACTATATATTACACCTATACGTATAAAGAATTTGTAGATGTAGTCAATAGAAAATTAAATGGAAACACACATCTATGAGGTAAAATGAAAAAAGTACACGAATAGTTTTAACTTATCACACTGAACACAAATGAATATGTTCAGGGTCACACGAGGAGCCCAAGCAGCCTGCACTGCAGACGGTGGACAGAACCCAATTACTGGGAGCTGAAGGGGATGGACCCGATGCACTATTAACATCTATTTCAAATCGAACACTGCATGTCTGACTGTAATCGGGCTGGGCCACATGCGGAACGCAGGCCATGAACACGATCATCCTGACTGGAATAAAAACCTGTCTGCAAACAAGCTGTGATATAATTTTATTCGCCCATTCCGGTGCTTCTCAAGGAAAAAGAGTTATCTCCCTATATTGTATCACTGAGAAAACCTGGTCTTGGGTGTTGAGGCAGTGCACATGCTCAATATATCCACACCAGACACCTCAATAATTATTGAGCATTTTGAAAAAGGGTGATATTGTGACATTAAATTTGTGACTAAATTATTAATTACGAAGTGATATATTAAATGAATTCCAAATTACGCAAAAGGAGAGTGTCCCTCCTCTAGGACACAGAGAGAGAGCCACTGAGCCACAACCCCCCCTCCCCTCCACCACTCACTTCTTTTCTGCTGGAATATAGTGCACGTTCATATGGGCATGTGGCATGGCGTGATGGTGACGAGGCCTCTCATTGGCTGAAAAGGCTGCATTGATAGCAAAATGCTTCACGTAGGATTCCAAAATAGTTATGATGTTGGTCTGGCATGGAAGCTTCACTAACTGTTAATGAAAACATAGACATCTAATGCATGCATTGTGTAAATCATACATTCCAAGAAACAGTGCTCTCGTCTATATAAATTTTTTAACTCTAAAGCCAATTCTCGGGGCGCCAGGCTGGCTGAGTCAGTAGCATTTAACTCTTGATCTTGGGTTGTGAGTTCACGCCCCATGTTGTGTGTAGGGATCACTTAAGAATAAAATCCTAAAAAAAATAAAGCCAATTTTGTTTGAGGAGAATCTTTTAACTCTACTTTGAGGCTCTTGGATGGCTTCCACTAATCATATGCCCATGAAGATTACAGTATAAAAATTTTAAATGAACGTAAGCAGTGATTCACTTCTTAGTGATCAATTAATAGCCACCTGGGGAGACAATGTTCGCAGCCGGCCCCCACGACAGATCAATTACGTCTTAACCTCTTGAACGAAGCCCAGGCATGAGGAGTTTGGCAAAGCTCCCTAGGGGATTCTAATGGACAACCAGGGCTGGGAAAGACCGCACATCTTAATTCAATCAGCGACAGAGTGCCACCGTCAGAGAACTTTAGAACCCGACTCAGTACAAAACTTAAAATATGAATTTCATTCTTACAAGGTTCTTAAATATTTGAGCCTGTGACTGCGAAATATGGCTAAACGAAAGCTCTGTTAGAAATCCACATTTTATGTATTCGCCCTGTATACCCGTTTCCTCCTGTTGATATAGTAACAATCATCCTCAAGCTTCTTCTTCAGAACTTCAGGGATTTCGATAGTTATTGTTCTTTCTTCCATTTCCCTTTTTGTGTGCGGCTCCGGTTCTTCCTTCTGCAAGATCACAATGGCATCTTTAACTACTGAGAACAGGAGGGTCTATATGCAAAGACAAACACACGAGAGCCTACTCTGAAAGAAACCCAGTTAATCCTCAACACTCATACCAGTAATGATGCCACACGTCCTAGAGAAAAGCGCATGAAAGGCCAAAGATTTACGGGTTTTAGGGCACTAAGCACGCTGCAAATGCTTACTTTGCTTCTCCCCCTTTCAATGTTGGCAGTGACACGTATGTTAACTTGGAAGGCAGGCAGAAGATGCCGAACTCTGATACACACGTTTAAAAACTAACCACCGTTATGAAAATAAAGTTCATGATTTCATTGGAAAGAAAGAGGCAACCGTGATTCGTGAAAAGACTTTATGGGTAAAAAGAGCCACCAAGAGGTTCATACGGTGACTACAAATATAAATAAAGGTTATTTTCCCTTAAAGATCAAGTACAACTGTACAATATCTTGTTAAACAAATGCATTTTTGGAAAATGGTCCACAACGGGACAATCTTATCACATACTTTTACCACTAAATATATACCTAAGACAGGGATTTTATAATAAAAACTTTATACCACTTCTGTCTTTTCTTCAATATCACTTTCTTCACTTATTTCTTCATCCTTTTCTTCACTACTGTCATCAGAGGAACTGCTTATTGCTAGGGAAAACAGAAAATATCAGGCAAACCGGCATCATATGCTTCCTTAACCTCCTCCAGCCAGAGAAAACGAAGGCGAGCCACTCACGGTTTTCATCATTTTCATCTTTTTCTTCAACAGGGAGGCTTTTTAAGACAGAGTCCACACCAGGCAACCTGCAGCGTTTCTTCTTTCTTCCTGTGCTTCTTCTGGAAGAAAACAAACACCGCTGAAATAAATTCTGATGCTGACTGATAGGGGTCTCGGGGTACAAACAACACATAACAGCAATGATTCTCAGGGACCTAAAAAATCATTAAATCCTAGAACATAAATGTTAACCTCCACTTGGGAAGATTCTACAGTAACCTCTCTGAAAACGCGGCATTTAGAATACAATAGCAATTCCTCACTAACACGCTTTAAACACATATGATTATTTAACAAACCAGGTTTATCGTATTTTTACTTTTATATTTAAAAAATTCGAAACACTAAGAGAAAACACACTGAATAACATTTATTTCATGACTTTTGTATTCTTACAGGCGAGCTACAGCTTTCCTTGCCAATTTACGCTGTAATCTCCGATTTTCATCGGTGTCACGAAGGACATGATCTTCAGCTGCCCATCTATCCCAGCTAATCAAACAAAACAAAAAAAAAAAAAGAGAAAAGGACGTAAAATTCAGTATTTTAGTTTGGTATGAAACAAATATTAAAAGCACCTCACAGAAGCAGAAGTGTCCCCAGAAGTACTGAAGTTTTAGAACACTATTTAAATACTCTAAAATCGCAAAAAAAGATGCAAATAAAAAAAGGAACTCATTCAGACATAGAAACAGCCAAGGGCCTCCAGAATCCAAATACAATTGACTTGAAAGCAATCATTCTTCAGAATAAGCAAGGTCTGATATTAAAAAAAAAAAAAAAATCAGAAACAGGAAGTGAAGCTTCTCTACAAGTGTTTCTAAAACTTAAGTTTGCAATGTTTTGTGCTGCAAAGATGATCAATTTTCAATCCCGTTTAACAAGTACACTCACCTTCTGTTCCAACCATTAAAATGGATCAGATATTCTGGGATCTTTCTGCCTTTTTCGTCTTTCCCAACAATAACATCGACAATCTGAAACCAGGAAATATTGTCCACAAATGACAGAACACACAGAATAGTGCAAGCTAGAGGAGAAAAAACTAGATCACAGATCTCTTTTTAAAAGAAAAGAACGCATTCTCTCCTTTTTTAGACTGAAAGCTGGGTTGAAACATTTTCCCTTTCAATTCCATTTTTTTTCCTGAGTGGATGCCTCAAAATAGGAAACATCCCTCCAACTGCCTCGCGATTGGCCTCGGATATCGAGACTGGGTTCAGTTTCTGAAGCCATTGGCCGACCGATTTGTCACTAACACAAGAGTCCAGGCCAGACAGGAGAGCTGCAGCCCTGAGACCTCTGGGAGTTGTAGTCTCCCCAGCTCCGCTGCGTCCAGGGCCAGGACGGCAGAAGGATTACACCCTCCCTCCCAGCGGAGTCCCCAGAGGGTACACCTGGGGCAAACGATGGGGCGTGTCACCCCTGGGAAGACTCAAGACGGGGAGGGAGGAGGGGTTAGCAAACAGCCAGAGGCTGCAGGGGAGGAGCCTGAAAACAGAACTAAGCCCAGAGGCCTCGGGAAGTCCCCTAAGGCCGGCGTCGCTCAGACACACCTGGCGCCCGGGCCAGCCCCCATCCCCGACCTACGGGGCCCACTCCCACTCGTCATCCAAACCCCAGGAGCTGCAGTTATGGCTCGCTCCCCCTCCCCCACCTTCCCCCTGCCCCCGAAACTTAGATGGCACGGGAGGCGAGTCGGGGATCTAAATGCTGCAAGACGCTGGGGGACGAAAGCTCCAGGTCAACATTGCTCTCGGATGGGGGATCGCGGCCTACGGGAGGTATCGGGCCCAGACACGATTGATGCTCCCGAGCAATGACGTCGCTACTCGACGGCCAGTGCTCTGGCGCTACAGTTTAGGACCTGGCTTGGTCAGTCAGGGTGCCGCACGGGAGCCCACGCAACGATGCACCGCGCAGAACGGTGAGAGTTTACTCGAAGGTAGAGGCCGCCGGCAAGCCGCCTCCTCGACCCGCAGCCCTTGCTGGCATCGCGCGCACAAACCGACGTCGCGGCCCCGACCTCGGAACTCTGCACGCGCGAGACTTGGTTTCCGACGGTGCGTGCGCAGCCCGGCGCCGGCGGAAGCGGAAGCGCCCAGGCCCCGACTCCCCCGCTCAGCGTCCCGCGAGCGCCCCCTGCTGCACGCACGGTGCCGCGCAAGCCGAGGAGCAGCCGGCATGGAACGCAGGGCCCCGCCACTTCCCCTGCTCCGCGCCGCCGTCCACACCCGCATCCGCATCCGCCACCCGGCCCGGGGTCCCCGGCCCGCGCCTCCTCCCTGTCCCTCCGCTGCGGCACCTTGGCATCGTACAGCACTCGCGCCTTGGTGGGGTCAGGCTCGAAGCACAGCACTTTCTCCCCTGAGTGGAATTTAAATTTCATGCCCTCGCTCGCGCTCATTTGCTCATCGTGGCGGAGGGCGAGGCTCCGGGGCGGGCGGAGCGCGCGCGGTGGGGGAGGGGGGGTGGGGGCGGGGAGGTGGCGCGCCTTGGCGGGGGTGGGGGGAGGGAGCGGGGAATGGCGGAGGCTGCGGCCGCCCCGCCCTCAGTCCCGCCTCGGCCCGCCCCGCGCCGCGGCCGGACCTCGGTGCCTCCGGGAGCGCGCGCTCCCGCCGGGCCGCGTCTCTGCGGGTACCCGCCGGGCCCGGTGAAGGCTGCGGCGGGGATCGCTGCCCTTGGCGGTCGTCTTTCAGCGGAATGGCCCCTCCCGCCTTTGTGGGAAAGGTGGCTGGCCCGGGGGCGGGAGGCGCCCAGGAGAGAGTCTGTCTAGGGTGGGCACTGGCGGCAGGCAGGTCCGCCGGCCGCTGCCCTCCAGCAGCCACTGGCCGCGCCGCGTGGGCCATCTTAGCAGGGCTGCGCGCCGCCGAGTTGGCTATGCGAGGAAGACGTCTGACCGGAGTCGGGTGTCGATGGGCGAAAGAATCGGGGTGGGGGGGAGTGAAGAAAGCACTGGGGCATAGCTGGGTTGGGACAAGCTAGTGGCAAGCCTGGAGCCTGCCAGTGACAGCGGGTGAGCAGTGGGCAGTGAGGCCGATGAGTCCTTATCTGGTCGTTAACATCTTAAGTCTCCGCTTCCAGCGTGGTCTTTCAACCCCCAGCACTCAAGAGGTCCTCAGAGGTCTGGTGTAATATATTGAATACTCCCTAAAGGGGGAAAGTACTGTGAGGCTGGTCCTGGGAGGTACCTGCACTGAGGGGGTGCTCAGGAGATCTTTGATGAACAAATGGCAAGTGTTCGGAGACCCTTGAAGCGCTAATCTCCAGCTAACCTCCAGACACAGGAAAGATGGTGCTGGGTTTTTTGCATTCTTTGAGGGATGGAAAGTGTTTGGGTAGTGTAGTTACTGGATTAAGAGCGGCCTAGAGACCAGCTGTGAGGCTCTAATGTCGTGGTGAACGGTGGGTTCGCCACACTCTGGGCTCTGTTCTTGCCTCCAGAAATTGCACTTGCCCTCCCCTTCACTGGGTTTCCTGGTAGACGTCCTTCACATTTCAACTTGGATACTGTCAAGAGAACAACCCTCGGGCTTCCCCAGGTGAATTACATATCCCCTCCCAGCCCTCTACGTACCCGTTTCTTGCATTTACTGTACTCCGCAGTACAGCGGGCTGTTCATTTGCAACATGCCCTCTCTAAGAGGCCCAGCTCCTTGAAGCTGGGAGGGCAGAGCCGCGGGGAACTGAATGGATCTCATCCAGTTCATCACTGCATATTCCTGGCATGCAATAAATGTTTAACAAATAAACATTACAGATTTATGAAATAGAATCCCCAAAACTCAAGCGACCCATTGGATGCTGGGGGGGGGGCGGGAGAGGGAAGGAGAAATCTCAAGAGAGGTCCAGATTTTCTGGTCTAGTGAGTTGGGTAACCAGTAGATCCATTGGCCAGAATCAGGACCATGAGAGAGACAGGTTGGGGGAAGATGGACAGATGGTGACCTATGTCTATAATGGTAATACAGTGGTGAAGCCAGAATGGGAGCTGTGCTCTTCTTCAGGGTGTGGTTTATTAGGAATGAGCTCTCGATGGTGATGATCCCCATAAATGACAGGGGAAGCTGTAGGGCACAAGTAATTGCTGTGGCTAAACCACAACTGAACATTAGCTCTTAAAAGTTTTTTTCTTGTTGGAGAATGGAGATTTCCTCTCCACGTTCTAATCTTTAGGGCAAGACTTGAGATGCTTTCTTTTCTCACCATTTCTACCCCTTCTTATGTCCTTGAGCCACACCTTCTCCCCTGTTCTCCCTAAACAGTCCAAGAATGCAGAAGCCTCTAGGCTACAAATCCTCCCAATGGCAGTCCCCTTTGCAGGCCTTCTCTAGATTAGGAACCACTAGAGAGGCCTCCGTCTTTAATGTGGGTGGAGCATCCTTGTCCTTGTTGAGTGTAAAGAACTTGGTGGGCTCTGCGATCCAGGGCCACACTTGTCACTTCTAGTTTGTGACCTTAGACAAGTGATTAGTCTCTATGAGATGCAGTTTTTTTTACATTTAAAGGTAATAGTGGTTCCTACCTCATTGGGTTGTTTCAGAAATAAATCTACTCAGTGTACTTATAATAGGTTTTGGGTAAATGCTTGCCATTAATATTAGGCACTTCTTGGCCATTTCTCCTTGACCTAATTCGTTCATTCAGCAAATGTATTTTTTTACGTAATCTCTATGCCCAGTGTGGGGGCTCGAACTCACAACCCTGAGATCAAGTTTCATGCCCTACCTACTGAGCCAGCCAGGAGGCCCCATTCAACATTTATGGAGCCACCTCCGTGTATGCTAGACACACAAAGTAGAATACAGGTATCACCCTGGCCTCGAACAAGACACATTTCAGGAGGGGGACAACAGCATACAAGTAAATGTCAGTGTCACGCATGCTCTCTGACAGAGCAGTACAGAAGAGAGCAGACGCAGGTGCCTACGCTCCGCAGGTGGAGGGAGAATGTCGGAAAAGACTCCAGAGAGGAAGTCTTTCTTGTTAAATAATACACCGAAGCATATTAAAAATCTGTAAGAATTCAAAAATCAGGCGAAATCAGCACCATACCAGAAACACTCAGGAGCACTTCAGTGTCAGGAACTCGGAGGGAGACTTTTATAGAGAAAAGGCAGAAATAAGGAAGTCCTCGATCGGCTTCAGTGTAAAGACTGTTTGGCTGTTTGTGATCAGCTATCCTTAGTGTTCTATCTCATAACTTTGAGGCATTCACAGGCTTATGTTTCAGGCTGCCAAGGCATTAGAGCTACCTCAGTCTAAAAGCCTCCTTGTTGAATGAACTTAACCATTCCCCCCTTTTGGTCATCTTATACGGGAAGGAATGACCAGAACTTTGGTATTAGTGCCACTCTCGGCCACCATCGAAGTTGCTCTTTGTCTCTCATTGTGAAACTCGTAGGTTATGATGTCAGATCCATGGGAAAAAAATGTTTTTACTGTTCATCTCATTGTTCATCTTGTTTCTGTTTCTCCAAGCCCCGTGAGACCATCTGATGTACTGCTGGCTGTGAGCATGCATTTAAGGCTTTTGAGAGAACGTAGTGTACAAGGGACATTACAGTGACAACCATTCGAAAGGTCATACAAAAGTCTTAGCCAGGGCCCCCGTGAGCCAAACCAATTGGCATCAGATAAATCAAAGAAGGGACATCAACCTGTTTTAGCTAAGTGGCTGGTGTGTTAATTTATTGTATTTGCTGCAGCCCTAGAGGTGTTAATCCAGGTACTGCAGGAGGTATTTGCGATGGGTATTGTTCAGCCGGTAAATGATCTACCGCAGTTCTATTATCCGAAACCATCTTAGCAGGAAAGTCCAGAGGCTTCGTTGTGTAGCTCTGGCCTTAGCAGTCCATTCAGCCATAGCTGCCGGAGTTCAAGAGCATTGTCTTCCTGTGCCTTCACAGAGAGGAGAGGCAAGTAGCAGAAAGGCAAAAGGAATAAAGCTTTCCCGTTGGAGATGAAGATCTTGATCCATGATCTTGGAGGAGCTGTCCACCTCAAGATGCCATCTGCTTCTGGGGAGGAACCTCCCTAGTCAGCTTTAATTTTAGATCTCCAGCTGGCGTGCAGTTCCAAGAGTCTGGAGGAGCCCCTTTTAATTGGGAGATGTGGGCCCAAGGTTCCAGTCCCTGACGTTTGGCTGGGGTCTCGGCAGTGAGAAGGACCTGGGATGGTTTCTTCCAGGGAGGTTCAAGGGCAGTCTTTGTGCTTAGCGCTTCCAAATCGGAAGGGTGGGAGAAAATTGGAAATGTCAGTCTGGAGAGTTGTAGCCAGAGACATTTGAGGAAACTAGGAGGATTCAGGATCCAGTTCCGGTTACAGATAGATCCAGTAGTTTCCTCGCACCCTTTTTATTCCTAAGTAGTTATAATTACTAATTATGTTGATTAGAGTTCTTTACCCTTAGAATCCTTTATTCCTAGTGAAAACTAAGAAGTCAGCGACATGGACTGTGTGTTACACCAGCATTCTATGGATTGGGGAAATTTATAAATACATTTCACAATTTCTAGAAGTACATTCTTTCTCATAGTAAAGTTTTCACCGTGGCACAAAAGATAGTTACTAATAGATCTCAATATATTTAGTTCCTCTGTGAAAGAAAGCCACAAGTGGATAAACCCCTGTTCACTACTTAATGTCTTAGTATTTTATCGTATTTGAATGATGGAGAGAGTCAATGAATAGCCATCATTTAACTTATCTCAGTATAACTTTCAGGTTTCGAGTTCTCAAGAGGATTTTGGAAACTATATTTAAATAGACCTACCATAAACCATATTTATTGTTGAAAAGTATATTTATAAACTTTCACTTACATGTATTTAATTCACTCGTTCTTAACAATTATATTTAGATCACTGTGCTTACGAAAATTTCATGATATCTTAAACAGCTAACCATTCTTTTTTTTTAAAAAAAAAACTAGGCTTCATTCCCACTTCATTCTCATTGAACTCATGACCCTGAGATCCAGACCTGAACTGAGATCAAGAGTTGGATGCTTAACTGACTGAGCCCCCCAGGGGCCCCAAACAGTTAACCATTCTTGCTGACATATTATGTAACAGAGATAACATGTTAGCTCATTTGACTTTTAGTAAACCTAGGAAGAATCGAAGTATTCTGTTTAATGCTGGCAATTCTGAAGACATGCCTCTTTTAATTAAACCGACAAACTTAAACTGGCATTTATGTTTTTAATGTTTATTTATTTATTTTGGATGCTCAACCAGCTGAGCCACCCAGGCACCCCACAACTCAGTAGTTTAAAAAGAATGGTTAAATCTAAATTGTGTTTCTGGCAGATAGAGTAAATTAAGGTTACCTGCTCAGATGGCTCAAGCTTTTACTATTATTTGTGGATTCATTCACCTAATTTCCAAATAGCTTCTTTTTGTTTTTCTGATAAGTATTATCCCCCTGAAGTTGGTACTTCAAGAGATGGCTCCGGTTCCGAGAGAAAACAAGGTAGAATATTTGCATCTCAAAGTCACCGAGAAAGAATGTTTCTCCAAGAAGAGCTTTTGTTTCTTAAACCCAGATCTTTTACAGTATCTGCAAGCCTTTTGAGAGGAATAGGGGAGGATTTGGGATTGGTAGAAAGGACCGGTGGGCTTTGTATTGTTTCCAGAGCTGCATTTCTGTGCTTGTAAAGACTGATACTATAAGACAAGTACAGTCGTTTTTAATTCTTCGAAGAATAAGGTTGCAATCGGAATATGTAGCCACTGACCCAGCCCTCCAACTCTGGGATCCTCCGTTTGCTTCTTTGTATCAGGGAGAAGATCTGCAACAAATCAAAACTTGTATGTTCTAGATTTAGAGCTGGGTTTCTTTACATTTTAGTAAATCCTTTCACCGTGCCTTGAGAATGCTTTTCTTTCTCGCTGGTATGTCATTTTATTTTAGCTTAGGGGAGAAGGCCTAAAAAAGTTCTTATCAGGCCCAGAATATCAGCTTCCAGTTTGGCCAACTTATGACCATAGAGCTGCTTAAAAAAATCCTTTTGAGGATCCTGTCAGGTTTCGGCGGGGGCAAACAGTAAATATTCCTGGCAGTATTGAACAACCCCATGGAGCTAAGAGGCATTCTCAAAGAGGTGCAAGAGATGCTACTTTCCCAAGATCCAGAGCCACTGTGAAAAATAACCAACAGGAAGAAAGACCTGGGCAGTTCCCCTGAGAGCTGCGACTGCTGGGGAACTGTAACAGTTGGTAGGACCCTAGCTGCAAGTGGAATGCAGTCCGCATTTCCGGCCAGCCTTATCTAGACACAATACCTGTCCTTGGGAGAGAAAAGATGAATAACTGGTATATTTTCTGCCAGTCTGAATTTGGAAAGGAAGGGAAAACATGAAATTTACTTTCTCTCGACCAGACAACAGATAGAGGTCTGGGAGAGTTGCGTTTGGTAAGAATGTCTTACCCTTTGTTGGCTTCTGCCAGTTTTCCCAGGATGCTGTCTGTAGGCTCCAGAGTGAGTGGGCTGCCCCTGCAGGTCTTATCCTGGTCACCAGAAACTGTAGCGGAGGGAAAAGAATGTTCTCTTTACCCTTTTTTTCTTACGTTTATTCATGTATTTTTGAGAGAAAGCACAAGCAGAGGAGGGGCAGAGAGAGCGGGGGAGAGAGAATCCCAAGCAGGCTCCACTCTGCTAGCACAGAGCCCCAATACAGGCCTCAGACTTATGAACCCTGAGATCATGACCTGAACAGAAATCAAGAGTCTGAAGCTTCACTAACCAAGCCCCTGGGCAGCCCTCTCTCTCCCCTTTATAGTGAGTGCCAAGACCCGTTTTTCTCTAGGGCATCTGGTAAATTGATAATCTTATCTAAGATGGATAAAAGTTCACTGTGGCTGGCCACTGCAATTGAAGATTATCTTTATTACTTGTTCGGCCTTAAGAGAAAATTTTATCCACCTAAGGTGTCCCACCAGACCCGGTCCGGCTTCTAAGTCGGACCCAGTTCGTTCCCGGACTAGTTTCTAGGGCGGAACCAGTCCGTCCCTGACCCGGTCTGGTTTTTAAGTCGGACCGAGTTCAATTCCAGCCGCTTTCTGGACCCTGGCGGGGAAAAAGAAGTGCTCAAACCAGCCAGTAATGTCTGAAAGCTCATGAGGCGGGTAGCTGCAAGTGCGGCTGCGGAGCCAGAATCCGGATCCGAGGGGGGCTTGCCCGCCATCCGTGCAGACAGAGCAGCGAGTTCGAGGCGCTCAGCAGGTACTTCTCGTCGCTCAGGGCAGGAGGGGGGCGGGTCAGGGGCTGTCGGGGGTTCTCCTCCGGCTCCTGGCTACGAGAGGAGAACTCTTAAAAGATAAACGCGGGCATATTAAAAATGTTAAGGGTTTATTTGAGCAGAAGTCCATTTGAATGTGGCAGCACCGAACAGGAAGTGGTTGGCTGGGCTCCGCGGACAGGAGCTGGCGCGGGAGATTTTCTAGACAAAAGGCCGAAGCAAAGCAAGGAAAGGTTGATGGGCTATCGCTTCAAGCCTGGTTAGCTGTTTGTGATTGGTTGTTCGTAGAGTTTTGATTTCATAACCTTGAGGCATTTAGAGGCTTAGATTTTGGTTCGCTTTCCTGAGGTGCCGCGACTTTACAGCCACCTCAGTCTAACAACACTCAGGAGCGGAGGTTTATAAGGTATTTCCTTCATTTTACACTTTTTGCAGGGGATTAAGGATTAAAATAGGCGCCAAATCCCGTATAACACATCTTTTTAGTTCGTCGTTATAGTTCGTCTAGCTGGTGACCGAGCTGCAGAGACCCCTTCCCTTAGCTATAGCAAGGCGTGTTCACGTGGTAATGTAGTTCGTGGGTCGCCCATGGCCTTAGCTGTTCCCTGCCCCATGGTTGCTGGCAGAGCCCCAAAGCCCAGGCAGGGGTGAAACTTGATGAGGCTAAGGCAGTAGGGCTGGCTTCTAAGTATACTCTTGGAACAGCTGGGGGAACTTTTAAAACCTACTGTTGCCGAGAATTGGAATTTTGTTTCCAAAGCTCCCAGGTGATTCTGAGAACTTTTCCGTCTTGCGGTGATCAGGTTCAGCATGGTCATGTGATACACTGCTGGGCCAATGAGAGAAGTTTTCGCGGTGAGGGAAATTTGTAGGAGGGGGGAGCACTTCTCTGAAAGAAGGTTCCCCTCCTTCGAGAACGGATCATTGTGGCATAAAGTCTCCTCTTCCTCTCTGGGCTTTATTGTCTGTGTGGGAAGGTGGCTAAACGCGGCAGCGCTCCCTGATAGTCTCACAAGGGCAGAAAGCTAGGGGTGGGCTCGCTCACCCAGGTCCTTGATGCATTGTTGAGCACTGAATTAACCATCCCTGCTGCTTTAACTCCAAGGTTCTTGATATGCACTCGAATATACCCTGTTCTAGGCATACTTCTTCTACATTTGTAGGGAGTTATGTTATTGGCACCTAGTGTGATATATATTGCTATTTTTTGCGATACTGGTGAGATGGAAGTCCCACAGTGAGAATGTATTTTTACATGGACACGAAGGCATGCCCGATGGTAGATTTATTCAGGATTAAATAGGCTTTGAGGATGAACAGTAAACCTAATGATCATTTATGATATGGCTTCAATTGGAAGCTCTGTTACCAACGAACTTTAAGTGAATTTTTGGAACAATGCATTTATAAATTAGGAACAACCTATGGCCTTATAGCTGGACACTTAAAAAAATTTTAGTCTTGAGTAATATGAAGGCCAGCATACTAAGAATGTGTTTCGTGGCTAGAAAATATCCTGATAAAAAGTCGTGACCCTTTTACAAAAGGTGCAATTCTTCTTTTTTCTAAACATTTTATTTTTCAGTAATCTCTACACCCAACGTGGGACTCGAACCCACAACCCCGAGCTCAAGAGTCGCACACTCCACTGACTGAAGCAGCCCCAAAGTTGCAGTGCTTCTTAATTCTTAATCTGTGTTGATGCTTCTCTCAAGTCACGTGGGAATGACCTTTGCTTCTGGGCTCCCACCTCTACTTTTTCAGATGACCTACGCATGTAGTTCCAAGGTGAAAGCCAGCTTCCTGCATTGTAGTTCCATTATGAAGAAAGGGTTCCAGAATAATCGCAGCAGTGCCCTCCAGCTGAAGAGCACCAGGAACACACCTGTTCTGCTCCAGCGGACAAGGTGGGTTTGTCGCGCGCTGCGTCCAGGGAGAGTATATACCTTGGGGAGCTGTGAGGCGTCTCAGTGAGGAGGCGAGAAAGGGCTTATTAGAGAACTTGGCCTTGCGTTAGGTCATTCGGGGAGGAGGTAAGGAACTGGGACTTGGCTTTGCATTGGACGCTGCCAAGGAGAGGGGATTTTTATGATTGGGTATTGGAACACATCTTACCTAGGAGGACACCAGAGTGAGACCGAGGCTGTAACAGGCAAAGAAGCAGCAGTCATGCATTTGCTGGGAGAAGGGCTGTTTCCTAGTTTGTGGTCTGGACAGCATTCGTGTTTTGTCCGTGTTCAGGCAGGATCATAGAGAGGGTCACTCAGTGGCTGCGATCACTAAAGTGGGCTTCTCTGATAGTCTGTGCCATCGTTTATGGTGAGGAGGAGAACAGCCAGAAGCAACTGGGAAGGCCTGGCTAGCTTCTGGATGTCAGAGGCTGCTTTTTTCTTTTTCTTTTTTTCTGTTTTTGGTCAATAGTTAAGATTTCTTGAGTGTTTGTTGTGCTAGGCAATGTGCTAAGTACTTTACATATTCGGATTGAATCATCCACATCTTCTGAGGGGGCATTATGATCATCCTTATTTAACAGACATAGAAACCGGCACTGACATTGCTAACCAATTTTCCCAACGTTGGGGTGTGAGTTCAGACTGACATTGGAGCCCACGATGTCTTAACCACCCATGTCTGCAAATCCATAAGGCTGTGCCTGGGCATTAAGACTCAAGGCAAGGTCAGTTTATAAATAGCAAGGGGATACTCGGTGCCTCGCCTGAACTGGAAGCCAAGCACAAATCTGAAACAAATTATAGCAGTGCACCTATACTATGAATCCATTTAAAATTATGTTGTAAAATGATACTTCGTGACATGGAAAAATGGTTAACGATACAGTAACAACAAAAAGCATTACAAAACAGAATTTGGATTTCTGCTCACCTAAGGAAATTTTTATTTTATTTTTTAATGTTTTGTTTATTTTTGAGAGAGAGAGAGTGCTCGCGTGTTTGTGTGGGGAGGGACAGGGAAAAAGGGGGAGAGAGAACGCGCAAAGCCCAGTGATGGGTTCAAACCCGTGAACCATGAGATCATGACCTGAGCTGAAATTGAGAGTTGAACCCTTAACTGACTGAGCCACCTGGGGACCTCAGGAATTTCAAGTCTTATGGCACAGCCTAAGCCTAGTGTTTGAGGGGTAAACCGAGGCAGATGTTCGTCAGGCTTTCCTGTTGTGTGACCAAGAATATTAGTGGTCAACACCCCGCATAGAATTGGGTTCTCAAGAAGTCAGAAAGCTTTGAGACATGGCTACGTAACATTCTTTCTGGACATTTTACATTTATTTACATCCATTGGCAAGTTTGAGTAAAGCCGCTATTGGCATTAGGTTTGTCCCAAGTGATAAGTCTGAAAAATAACTTTTGCTTCTCAACCAAAATTAATATTAAATCCTCAAAGCTGAGGCTCTCCCCTTGTAACAGAACCAAATAATAACAGTAACTATTTATGAAGTGGCTACATGCCAGGTTTTTCATTCATCATTTTATTTATTGCCACAAGCAAGCCTCTGATGTAACTATTATTATCTCCACTCAAAAACAAGAAAACGAAGGCACAGGGACAGCGAGGGACTTGTCCAAGGAGACACATCAATGATTGTGTCATTCTGATTACAGGTCTCGTGTCCTGCTCTTTTCTCAGTTTACTTGTTAACATCCCAGCAAGTTTTACAAGCTTTGAAAAAGGCACGCAAAAATCTAAAGAGGTTTCAAATGTCTGTCTGTACACTAGCATGTAATCTATGCTCTCTGCACCTGCGATGTATCAGATGTGTGCTAGCATAGAATATCGTTTGCATGAGAAAAGGACACGAAGCTTACAGTCAGAGAATCATTTCAGTCTTCATGATGTCGAGAGTCAGATCAGCTACAATAGCCAGACTCAGAGTCTCCTTAGAGGGGCGCCTGGGAGGCTCAGTTGGTTGAGCGTCCAAGTCTTGATTTCGGCTCAGGTCATGGGCTTGAGCTCTGCATTGGGCTCATGCTGGGCACGGAGCCTGCTTAAGATTCTCTCTCTCCCTCTCTCTATGCCCCTCTCCCCCGCTGGCGCACTCTCTCTCTCTCTAATAATAATAATAAAAAAAAAGTCTCCTTACAGTTGGGAGTCCAGAGAAATGTATAGAAAATAGTTTTGTACAAGGTCCAAAATATCAAATCAGTTTTTTAAAAATTTGACTTACATAATAGTGTCCACGTGCCAAGGCCTCTGCAATATGAAAGCCTAATTGAAGTTTGGTGTAATAATTTTAAAGGGAGCACTGAATGTCTTATTCATCTCAAATTTGCTTTAGTTAAGACTCAGATGACATTTCCGAGTGAAACATATCCTAGGCTAATTTCACATTAAAATGACTTTGTATTGTGAGTAATAGAACTAATTGTATATTTTGAGTTATTGGGGAACCTTGACTGGGGAACAAAATTCACATAAACTGTACATTTTGCTGTTAACCATATTCTGAACCGTATTCGTTTCTTGATCATTTAAATGTTCACATTCCAGTTAGTGCATCTTGCAAACAGTGTTGTTTGGTTTGGTCATGTTCGAAAAATGGCTTTTTGTCCCTATAATTAGTTTTTTGTTTTTGAAGAAGGACCGATAAAGAGAATTGAGCTATAGTAAATGTTTATTATTAGTTTTCAGTTCTCCCAGGAATCGCGGCTAGAGATATACTTCTTCTTTACTCAAATCTGTAATTAATGTTTATAAGATGTCATGTTGATGTAGTTTTTAAAAAACAGAATCTTGCGAAGAGAATACCATATGAGTATGTGATTAATGGATCATGAAAAAAGTAGCTTGATCACCAAAGTAAAAGTTCTTGGTTTAGATTATTCTTTATTAAACTTGTATTACATATAGTAAAATCTAGACTAAACATGGCAAATTTGGGTTCAAAAGTAACTGAAAATGATTTCATATCTCATTTTTTTAAGAGATTAGCATTTACTACAAATATGATATCTTAGGGATCTTTGGGGACATACAGGCTTCCATCCCCAGTCTTATTCTGTCTACATACACAGTATTCCCCAATGAGAATTAACATTCACAAGAGTGATTCTCAGATATTGTCACAGCTTTTTTCAAGCCACCGAAAAGATTAGATTTTTATGGTAATGATTGGATTGTATGGTAATGATCTTCTTTGGTAGACCTCAGAAGGTTTGCCATATTCTTTATTGTGGTGGCAAATCTCTGTGTCTGGCCCAGGTCTGACCCGGTGAAATATCTCATCTCCCCACCGGACAGAATCATTCCTTGTTCTTGGTACCTGAACATGGGGAGAAAGCAACTTGAGTGGAAAGAAAGCAGCCAAACTCTGACTGAGGTGACATCTTTCCCACCCCACAGAGAGGATGATGCACAATAACAATGTATGAAACTCTTTTTTTTTTTAATAATTTATTTTCAAATTGATTTCCATGAAACTAACTCTTAAAGAGAAGCAGAAACAAGTTGAAATCCCAATGGGTAAGGTGCGTCAGTAGTGGCGTTCCCTGATTTTTTACATTCTGCAGCTTTTTCTTAGATTCATTGAGCTACCTAGCTATCAAAGGCAATAATTCTTTTTTCTCGAAGTTGGTTTCAGATGGGTTTTTGTCGCTTGCAACCGGGAGTCCTAATGAATGTAATAGTCAACATACTGAGTACCTGCTGATAGGGCCACTATCTTGTATGTAGCAAAAGCAGGAAAGTGAGCCAAGTTATTTCAGACACACTTAACGGTATTTGAAATGTAAGGGATTGTAGCTTTGTACAGGGGCAGTATCATAGTCAATGTGGTGTATCTGAGGTGTGGTTATTGCTAATTGAAGATTCTCCCCAATATCCCGCTCTGACGACACGAAATATAAAAGATTGTACCAAAGGTGGTACTGGAGTGGTGCAAGGTTGTCCACAAGCCTTATTCCAAATTTAATTTTTCATTGGATGGGCGTGCAATTAAAGTTTAATAAAAAATAATTATTAGGTATAATGATGAATCACATCCCTGGTTCGCACGTGGTTTTCTGAGCGTGGCACACACAAGCCTAGCTTGTGCATGTGGTCTCGTGAATGTTGACCCGTTGCAGTAAGAGGCTAGAGAGGATGGAGAAAGACCAGTTCTCATATAGGAACAGAAAGACGGCGAAAGAGACGAAAATGTTAATTCTTCTGCTTTTGTTTACTCGACACTTTGTTTCCATTGGAGGAAAATAATAGTGAATCTGATTCTCAGTCACTATGCACCCAGCCAGGAAGGGTTGTAATTAAACCTGGGGAGTTTGCACAGACAAGATATGATTTACTTAGGGACTATATGAACATGAGGCTGAAAAGAGGTTGGGTTCTAATTAATGTAAGAGATTGTAAGACCTGCAGCCCTAATTCTTTTTTTAAAAATATTTTATTTTTAACTAATCTCTACACCCAACATGGGGCTTGAACCCACAACCCTGAGATCAAGAGTCACGTGCTCCTCTGACCGAGCCATCCAGGCGCCGCATGCAATCCTAATTCTTTATTTTAAGAGGGAGAGTGCGAGCACGAAGTAGGGAGAGGGGCAGAGGCAGAGAGAGAGAGAGAGAGAGAGAGAATCTTAAACAGTCTCCACATTTAGCATGGAGTCCTACACAGGGCTTGATCTCACTACCCTGGAATCATGACCTGAGCTGAAATCGAGTTGGATGCTCAACCGACTGAGCCACCCAGGTACCCCAACAACCCTAATTCTGAATGGTAGTGCTCCCCTAGAGTCCCATCTCAGTCCCACCCACCGCTGGGGCCAGCTGTAACCTGCAAAATCAGGAGTCCCACCCCTGTGTCTCTACACCAGACACTCTACTCTCAGTGTCAGGCTCCGGTCTTTAAACTACTTTCTTGTCTTGTACCCGTGGAATACCCGAAGTATCTCAAATCCAGTGAGTCCAAAATGAAACTCATCACCTTTCTTCCTAAACTTGCTGCTGTGTCTCAGTAGCTTTCAGTGGCTACATCATTATCCATTCTATTGTTCACGCCATATGTCTGGATAACACCTATGCACTTTCCTTCCTCACTTTCACCATTCAATCAGTTCTTCCTGAATAGCTCTAAAAATTTGTAGTCGCCCTCGCCACCCCCTTTCTCTCTGCCCTCTCGGTAATCCTGCACCAAGTCCTGTCACCTAGATACTTGTCCAACCTGTTTATCTTTTTCCCATCTCTGTTGTTGCCACAGCAGCCTGAGCTGCTGCCACCTTTTCCTGGATCAGCATGGTAACCTCGTAACTGGATGCCTTGCTTCTAGTCTGGATTCTGTGTGATCTTTTCTTCATGGTGCAGACGGGAAGGGCTGTTTAATCTGTAAATCCGCCACGACACTCCTTTGCTTTTGATCTCTCAGGGGCTTCCCTTTGCTCTTAGAAAAAACTAACATGGTTCACAAGACGTTGTTTAGTCTGGACATGGTCTTTCTCATGGTACTCTACTCCTCTCTTTTCTTACATTATGTATGCTGATCCTGTCCCGGTGCCTTTAACAGCCTATCCAGAATGTTCTTCTTTTGTCACCCTTGTTTTTTTATTGAAGTATAATTAACATACAGTGCTGTATTTTCACGTGTACAGTGTAATGATTCGACAGTTCCATACATTACTTGATAAGGGGTTAATATCCAGAATATATAAGGAACTTACACAGCTCAGCACCAGGGGGATAATATACTTGAAAATGGACAGAGGATAGGGCACCTGGGTGGCTTAGTTGGTTGAGCATCTGACTTGATTTCAGCTCAGGTCATGATCCCAGGGTCGTGGGATTGAGCCCCGCATTGGGCTCTGTGCCAAGTATGGAGCCTGCTTAAAATTCTGTCTTACTCTACCTCTGGCCCTCTCCCCTGCTCGTGTTCTCGCACTCTCTCTCTGTCAAAAAACAAAATAAAACATAATGAGATATCACCTCACACCTGTGAGAATGGCGAATATCAACAACACAAGACACAAGTGTCGGCGAGGGTGTGGAGAAAAAGGAACAGCAGGGTTGGTGTTGGTAGGAGTGCAAACTGGTGCAGCCCCTGTTGAAGACAGCGTGGAGGTTCAACTACCATATGATCCGTTGATTCCACTACTGAGTATTTGCCCCCCCCCCCAAATGAAAACATGAATGCCTTCACCCCCTTGCCCGGTTGCCAGGTTGGTCTTCCCAGATCTCAGGAGTAGGCTCAGGTGCTCATTATATGTCCACTGGTCCCTTCATTTTATCCTAGTGTTCATCTCAGATTATCATTACACATTCACGTGTATAGTGATTTGTCTCTCACTAAATTGTAACTTCTATGAGACTCAGATCTTTTCTTTTACAGCGTGTTCCTAGAGCCTTCCAGTTCTCCACTCACTTGACCTAATGGTGATTCAGTGTATTTGAAATAGGACTATTCGTGCTTTACAGCATGTGTAATATGCATTAAGTAGGCTTTGGGGGCCAGTGGGGAAACCTAATAAGCATCATTTATAATATAGTTTCATTTAGAAAATATTGTTTAAGAGCCACCAAACTGTAAATGAGTTTCTGAGACCTCCCAGTAAAAAATTAGGAACTCTTAAATTATAGCTATTTAATACACCTATTATTAATTTCTGTCTTAGTAATATAACACATGCAGACTATATTATAAGAAAGTGCTTAGAAATTAATAGATGTTTAGGCAAAAGGTTTATATTTTATAAATGCCACTTATCCTTTATGTTAGAGCTACTCAGGAGAGCAGGGTCTAGATTATTTTTACTTACCAGTACCTTGTGCCTAATCCATTGTCTGTGACAGGAAAAAAAAAACTCAGGAAATTTTTGTTGACGAATGAGTGATGCTGTTTTGTTTGCTTACTTTTGGCCTTTTACTCCTGATGCAATATTCCTACTTCTATACCCCTTGTACTTAATTAACTTATATTTGTCTTTTAAGCTTCAGTCCAGGCATCACCTCTTGTGCAAAGCCTTCACAGATGTTAACTGCCCCTCTGTGACGATCATGTGTGTGTATATGTCAGCGAGTTTCCCATGCTGTGTGATTGGGACCTGTGTCTCAGTCTCTCCCTGTGAAATGGGATCTCTTTGAGGAGAACGCTATCTCCAGTGCTTGCATGCTCCCAGGTGTACCATAATTTCTCAAAAAATACTTGTTAAGTGCACTAATTAGTTAATTATTGAGTGTTGGGCCTTCAAACTTCTCGGGGCCGAGCATCATTCTTGGTACATTATAATTGCTCCAGAATTGCTTCTTGAGTGAAAAAAAATGAATCAGTGGATCTTTAGCCTTCAACACTCATCTTGATTTCAATTTAAATTAAAAATATGGATAACTGACCTGAACAGCTTTGATATAAATCCAAATCTATATATTTTTATTTTCCTTTTATCTCTCAAAATGCAGTGAAGAGATAATATCCAAACAACAGGAAATAGATCCTGTTAAGATTTCTTAACAAATTTCAGTGAAAGCTACATTGACACTCAAAATGGAAATTTTATGCCAGAAATTTATCAGGTATAGACTTTTGTTTATTTTTTCTTAAAGTTTATGTATTTTGAGAGAGAGAGAGAAGGGGACAGAGGATCTGAAGTGGGCTCTGTGCTGTCAGCACAGAGCCTAATGGGGGGCTTGAACTCACAACTGTGAGATCATGGCCTGAGGCAAAGTCAGACACTTAACCGACTGAGCCACCTGGGTGCCTCCAGGTATTGACTTTTAAAACAAAAAACCCAAGGTTCCATTTTATAAAAAGAGATTCTTAAATGCAGCAAACTATCCATGTGACGGATATTAAAGATCTAAGGATAAAAAGCCATTGCAGAAAAAATGTCATTGTGGGACATTGCACTTAGCGGTGAGTTAGAGAAGCTTTCCCTCTGAGATGGGGAATGAGACCAGGAAGCCCACTGTACCTCAGTCCTATTCACTATTGAGGTCTGGGCCAGAACAATAAGGCAAGTAAACGGGAAGGGCAAGTGATTCAAGGGCAGGAAACTATCATTCTCAAATGACACCATTGTCTATGTAAAAAAAAAAAAAAAAAATCCCAAGCTCTATCTATAGATAAACTGTAAGGATTAATAAATACATTCAAGTAAGGTTGTTGCATACAAAGATAGTTGTATTTCTGTATGCCTGCAATAAGTAGAAGATGAAATTTGAAATACCATTTACAATAGCATAAAAAATGTCAGACACCTGGAATAAATCTAATAAAAGATGCAAAAAATGCACCATTATTGAGAGAAATTAAAAAGGCCTAAGTAAATGGAGGAATAGCTCGTGTTTATGATTGGGAGATTCAATGACATAATGATACCAGTTCTCCCCAAACTTATCTACGGCTTCATTAATCCAGTGCAGTTCTGGCAGCTTTTTAAAAAATTGACAAACACATTCTAAAATTTGTATCGAAAAGAAAAGGGTCAGTTGAGAAAACTGAAGAACAAGGGCAAACCTGGGACTTATATCATCAGGTATCATGGTGTATTAGAAAGCTGCAGGTTTGAAGATACTGTGGTATGAACATAAGAACAGAAAAATAGAGGGGTGCCTGGGAGGCCTCAGTTGGTTATGTATGTGACTTGGTGTCAGCTCAGGTCATGATCTCATGGTTCATGAGTTCCAGCCCTGGACTGGGCTCTGTGCTGACAGTGTGGAGCCTGCTTTCAATTCTCTCTCTCTCTCTCTCTCTCTCTCTCTCTCTCTCTCTTTCTGCCTCTTCCTCACTCTCTCTCAAAATAATTAAACTTTATAAAAGAATAGAAAAATAGACAAACTCTAAAGAAAAGAGAGTCCAAAAATAGACCCACACGAGTCACTTGAATTATGAGAAAGGGATAACTTCAGTGTGGTTGGGCAAAGGTGGTCTTTTTCTTTTAAGATTTTAGTGTATTTTAGAATTTTTTTAAGTTTATTTATTTATTTTGAGAGAGAGAGAGAGAGAGAGAGAGAGTGTGCATGTGAGTGGAGGAGGAACACAGAGAATCCCAAGCAGGCTCTGTGCTGTCAGCACAGAGCCCAACGTGGGACTCAAACCCATAAACTGTGAGATCATGACCTGAGCGGAAACTAAGAGTAGGATGCTTAACTGACTGAGCCACCCAGGCGCCCCTTAAGATTTTAGTTTTAAGTGATCTCTACACCCAACGTGGGGCTCAAACTCAGGAGATCACATGTTCCACCAACCGAGCCAGCCAGGCACCCCAGGGGAGGGGCGGTCTTTTTAATAAGTGATGCTGAGTCAACTCCATGTCCATATGAAAAAGCTATCTTGACCCTCTAACTCAGCCATATGCCAAAATCAATCTCATAGATCGAGGATGTAGCTGTGAAAGGTAAAAACAACAAAATGTTTAGAAGAAAGCAGAGGAGAATGTCTCAATGACTTTGGAAGTAGCAAAATATTGCTACCTAAAAGCACTAATTAAAAAGAAAAACATGTACTACCTTGAAATTAAGAACTTCTCTTCATCAAAGGGCAGCATACAAATAGTGAAAAAGCAAGTCACAGTGTGGGAGAGGATATTTGAAAAGTGATGAACTTCAGCAGGGAAATGCACATTGCCAAGATAATCATTTCATGTTCGCTAGAATGCCTTAAATGGAAAAGACCGATAATACCAAGTTGGGGCGAGGCTGTGGAGTAACTGGAACTCTCATACCCTGCAGGTGGGAGTGTAAATTGAAACAACTCTTCTTGAAAATTGTTAGAGAGGCTTTACTAAAATTGAACATATAATTCTGTATGACCCAGCTGTTGTTTCCCTAGCTACGCGCGCTGCAGAAACGCATGCGTATGTTGGAATGTTAACAAAACACCTGTAAGAATGCTCCTTGCAGAGAGCTCCTAGGCTGTCAGCTATCTAACTAGCCATCAACTGTAGACTGGATACATAAATTGTAACCTAGTAATACAATATATCCCAGAGAACAAACAGATGAGTCTCTGGCTATATCACTGTATGGAAGCCACACACTAGGCAGTAAGTACTGGGTAATTCTATTTACATAAAATTCAGAAACAGGCAAAAATAACACATAGTAATAGGAATTGAGCTAGTGTTTATCCTTGTGAGAAGGAACAAAGAGGATATTCTGGGTGCTGGTAATGTCCTATTTTGTGACGTGGCCACTTGGTTGCCTTTGTGAAAATTTACTGAGCTGTGCACTTCTTATTTGTGTGCTTTTCTTTTTTTAATAAGGTTTTATTAAGTTTCTTTATCTTAGAGCATGTGCATGCATGTTCGCATGAGCAGGGGTGGGGCAGAGAGAGAGAAGGAAACACAGAATCTGAAGCAGGCTCCAGGCTCTGAGCTGTCAGCACAGAGCCCGACAGAGGGCTCGAACCCACGAACTGTGAGATCATGACCTGAGCCGAAGTCAAGAGTTGGACTCTCAACTGACCGAGCCACCCACCGCCGCATTTCTGTACTTTTCTGTGTGCATATCTGTCAATTTAAAAAATTGCCTGAATAATTTGCTTACCAGGGAGGAAAGAGATACCAGAGAAAAAGTTTTAGAGAGTGCTTAGGAATTAATGAATTAAAGATTAGTGACCTAAAACAAAAATAGGCAGCCAACATGGGAGAAAATTAAAATGACAGAAGCATTTGAAAATACGTTTAACTTCTTTAGTGTTTAGGGAAATGTATCTTCAAACCATAGTCCCAATTTCATATTGTCAAATTGGCAAAAATATAAAGGCTAGGTAACGCAAAGTCCTGGTAAAGATACCAGTTGGGGAGAATTCTTATATGCTTTTAGTGGGAGTGCAAATGGACAAATCTGGTTTGGAGAACAATTTGGCCATAGATGGTAAAGCCGCAGATGCACTTGATCATTTTGAGGAATATATCTAGAAAATTCTTTTTTTTCTATTATGAAATATTTTATTGCAAAGTTTTCACAATATTATTTGCCTCATTTTGAATCTTTCAGATTTTATTTTATTTTCTGTCATTTTGATACTATATTGAGGAGTTGTTGAACTACCTAGAAAATTCTTAACTTTATGTAACAGGAGACAAATATGAAAATGTTCTGTCTAGTATTGCTTGTTGCAGGAAAAAAATATGAAAATGATTGTGGTGCCTGGGTGGCTCAGTCGTTTAAGTGTCCGACTTTGGCTCAAGTCATGATCTCATGGCTCGTGGGTTCAAGCCCTGCGTCGGGTTCTGTGTTGACAGCTCAGAGCCTGGATTACGATTCTGTGTCTCCCTCTCTCTCTGCCCCTCCCCTGCTCGCGCTCTGTCTCTCTCTCTCAAAAATAAATAAGCCTTAAAAAATTTTAAAAATATATGAAAATGATCTAAATACATAATAGAGAATGGATAAATACGTGTCATGTTCATACAATAGAACACTATACAGCAAATAAGGTAACAGAGCCATTGTATTAAAACCACAATAATGAGTAAAACATAATTTTAAAAACATGCAAAACAATAGTATATATGATGTATGATATTTGTGTAAAAATGCACAACAGGGGCACCTGGGTGGCTCAGTCAGTTAAGGGTCCGACTCTTGATTTCGGCTCAGGTCATGATCTCATTCATGGTTTGTGAGTTCGAGCCTTGCACTGGTTTCTGCACTGACGGTGCGGAGCCTGCTTGGGGTTCTCTCTCTCTCCCTCTCTTTCTGCCCCTCCCCTACTCTCTCTCCGTCTCTGTCTCAAAAATAAATAGAGACTTTAAAAAAATTTAAAAAATGCGCAGCAGCAGTATACAATAAATTCATAACGATGTTGCCCATAAGAAAGAAGACAAACAGGAAGAGGGAAGACGCACATGTTGGGGAGGAGGTGTTCCACTTACAAAATTGTATAACTGATTATTTTGTACTTAAAAATAACTGACACAGGATACAAGGTAAAGAATTGATAAAGCTGTGTGGTTAGTATGCAGATAGTTGTTATTCTCTTTAACTTTCTCTGTTTGTAATATTTTGCAATAGGAAAGTTACACAGGAAGAAGAGGTGAAACACTGTGCTGTTTTCAAACAGAAGTAGACCCCCCTCCAGAAAAGAACTGGTGCCCATGACACTTCAGTCACTACATCTTACTGATCAGTATCTTGTTCCCCTCCATTCAAAAACACATCTAAAAGCATAGCGAGTTGTTTTCAGACCATAATAGCTAATAGTTACATAATGCTTTCTTTGTCAGGCTCTTCCTTTCCCACTCCCTCCCTGTTGCTCTTTTTCTCCATCTCCCCTCCTTCTTCCCTCTTTCCCTTCCTTTTGACTTTCAAACTTTGTTTTTTTAATTGCAAAGAATTTCATTCTTACAAAACCTGCATGCAATCTAAACATACAGCTTACAAGTTATTGTAAAGTGAATGCTTATGACACCAAGCTGAGGTCCTGGAGGAACACAGCCGGGCAGCACCCAGGAAGCCTCTGCTGGGTTCTATTCTAAGAGGCACACAGAGGCAGCAGGTGGTGGAGACTTTATTCCACCTAGCGTGGAACTGGTTCCGTATTCTGTGTAATGTGTGCACGTGCGCACCATGTGTGCGCGCCCATCCCAATTTCCGTATGTGGGTTAACCAGGGTTACTGTAAAGATGAAATGGTAACATATTATAAAGTACTCAGAACAGTGCCTGGCCAGTAGAATTGTTTGCCTTCCTTTCCTCTGTTTCTCCTCCTCCCCAACCCTCCCCCCTGTCGAATGTAACCCCCTGATGTGTAACATGTCAAAACACGAACACTGTTTTTGAAGACTTTCCCTTTCGGTAGGAATGTATGGGCAGGCAAACTCACGAACAATGTGTCAAACAAGACATGTAAACTTTCCCTATGGAATACTGAGATGAACACATAAAAGTTTACAGTGGACACAATTCAGAATGGAGAGTTGTAAAGAGATCTTTACCCTTTCTACCCAATGGTATTTTTACACCAAGGAGAAACACTTATGTTGCAGTGAATCTGTAATGTGTATTTTGTATTTTGAGAGGTGTGTCCCAGTAGGAGAAATACAGTGACTGAGAGGCAGCGAGACTAGCGAAGAGAGGATCCTGTGCTGTGGTCCTGTTGATGAGTAATTCAGCCAAAAAGTACTTAGTATGTCCCAGATACTAGAGGAGAGACTGTCTGAGGAGGCGACAGCACAAATGCTGGTTCCTGGCCTCAGGAAATGAGGGACTTGCCTGATGGACAAATTTACAAACTCAGTAAAGAAAAAAAAATGTAATGATAAAGGAAGTAGACAGCGCTGGAGGAGCACAGAGAAGTAAGCAACTTCACGTCGGAAGGTCAGCGAAGGGTTTTCTGGAGGAGATGCTTGTGCTGAAAGACAAGGAGGAACTGGAAAGGAAATACTGGTTGTGGAGCTACACAGGAAAAGCCTGTGCAGAGATTTCGATGTGAGCGAAGCCTGCTTTGCCTGGAGCCTACATGTCAGAGGGAGCTTCAGGAGTTGCTTAATGCCCAGCATGGGTTTTGACCACAGTTGACTATAGAAAAATATGTTCAAGGATTCACATGAGCTCACTGTGTTTCCTAAATCCTCATATCGGATTATGGCTGATCTAAATCACCTGTCTTATACACAGCTTTGTGTCTTCTCACTGGGACGGGTGATTAGTTGTGATACCTTTATAGTGTACCGTATTGAATCTTTTCTACCATTTTTTTTGTTTATATCCCAAAGGAAAAAAATACAAATAATACTGGACTCATTTTATAAACAGAAAGCTCCTAGATTCCCTATAAAGACTGTGTCCCTGACCAAACAGATTTGTGTTATCAAACTTCCCTTTTTTGGAAATCTTTTAAAATTTTCATCCGACAGTGTTTAAAAAAGTTTTCGTGATTATCATAAACTGATGTTGTAAAATAGCACTTGGGACAAGTCATGCATTCTTTACTCACTGTTTAAACTGTGTCATTTCAACTAAGCCTAAATATTAATTCACTTCTATTAGCTTTAATAACATTTTCCAGGCGATTTTATCATGAGAACTGGTTATTTTGCAGATTGGTCTCTTACAGACTTGAGACCAATAGACCTTCAAAAAGGAGCATGAAAACAACAGAATGCATAGTACTTTGACTTTTAAGTTCTTTCATAACTGTGGAATGACATATATGGAGTGAAATACATATTACCTATGTATTTTTTAGTTTACATTTAATTAGACTGTATGTTGTCTGCACCACTGACTGTCCATATCAACATTAAAAATTTTTTTTAAGATTTTATTTTATTTTTTAATAAAGACATTTTTTTAATGTTTATTTTTGAGACAGAGAGAGACAGAGCATGAGTGGGGGAGGGGCAGAGAGAGAGGGAGACACAGAATCCGAAGCAGGCTCCAGCACAGAGCCTGACGCGGGAGTTGAACTCACAGACCGCGAGATCATGACCTGAGCCAAAGTCTGACGCTCAGCCGACTTAGCCACCCAGGTGCCCCTAAAGATTTTATTTTTAAGTAATCTCTTCACCCAGCATGGGGCTCGAACTCACAACCCTGAGATCAAGAGTTGCATTCTTTCCTGACTGAGCCGGCCAGGCACTGCTTTGTCAATGTTGTATAAACTAGATTTTAAGTTCCAAGGGACAAAAAAAAATGTAGCTAATAAGTTACTCCGAGCTATCAAATTATTCTGGAAGACAAATGAAGATAGCAGGCTTTAACATGAATTTAGTGGAAGAAATCAAAATAAAATAAATCTAAAAACCATGACGTCACCCTTTCCTCCTAATGGCCCTATCTTTAGTCTTGAGAACACTTTAATCCTTTGAATCTCATTTTCATATACAAACTGAAAGGAGCCATGTGTGTCACCCTCCAAATTACAGCAATTATCAACTTCTTAAAGACTTCATAAAGGCGTAGTAAAGGAGTAGGGTTGTAATTTGGAGATAAAAGGCCAGATAATACTGGATGAGCAAGCTATGTCCTAGGAAGTTACATTAGCAGTTATGTTCTAAATCTCAACCGAATGACTGCTCTGCCTAAGTGACTCGATTTCACTTAGCAAGCAGTATACAGTGTAGGTTTTTTTTGTTTTTTGTTTTTGAAAGGATTCTTTTTTTTTTTTAACGTTTATTTATTTTTGAGAGACAGAGCATGAGCAGAGAGACAGAGCATGAGCAGACGAAGGGCAGAGAGAGAGAGGCAGACACAGAATCCGAAGCAGGCTCCAGGCTCCGAGCGAGCCATCAGCACAGAGCCCGACGCGGGGCTCGAACCCACAGACTGTGAGATCATGACCTGAGCCGAAGTCGGCCACCCAACTGACTGAGCCACCCAGGCGCCCCCAGTGTAGGTTTTTTAATAACAGCAGTTTGTATGCACTAGCAATATGTAGGAGTTTCCAAAATGATTTGAATCTTTAAAGTCCATCTGAATTGACTTGGCATTTCAGCAAGCAATACAGTCTGGGAAAAAAATACACTAGTGTCTCCTCTTTCAATCCACTGTCCTCTGTCTGTTCTTCAGTGGGATGGAGCGTGCATTCCATTAAAATTTCTTTCTCCAATGACCTCGTGGCTGTACCAAGTGACAGTTCAGTTGTACAGGTTTGCTCTTACTGGTCCTCTCACGGCGTCTGGCCCAGTCGATGACTCTTGCTCTCCTTAAATGCCCTACTCCCTTTTGGTGTCACTGTTCTTTCCCATTCTCCTCCAAGCTCTCTGGCATACCTTCTCAGCTTCCTGTCTCTGCTTCTCTTCCTTTATCTGTTGATGTTCCTCAGGGTTTTCGTGCAAACCTTCTTTTCTTTTTATCCCATACCTTTTAAATTTCTTTCTTCCACGAACTTTTGTGTGTGTCTGTAAATAATATATTCAGTTGGTACAGAATCCCAAAGGTACAAAGGGTGATGAGTGAAGACCACTTGGCTTTCTACTCCTAGCCACCCAATTTCTCTTCTTAGGGGAGCCTCCATTATGTATTTCTTGTGTGTCTTTACAGAGTCATTCTATGCATATACAGGTGCACAAACGTGACCCTGCATAATGTTATATGGAGTATTACTGTGTGTCATGCTTTTGAAGTATTTAGTGAGATATAATTGACATATTTTAGGTGTACAACATACCAATTCAATATTGTAAATATTATGAAATCGTCACCACTATAAGCCTAGTTACCATCTGTCACCTTAGAAACTTAATACAATATTATCGACTATACCCTCAAAGTCCATCCATGTTGTTGCAAATGGCAAGATCTCGTTCTTTTTATTTTTTTAATTAAAAAAATTAAATTAATGTTTATTTATTTTTGAGAGAGAGCAACAGAGTGCGAGCAGGGGAGGGGCAGAGAGAGAGGAAGACCCAGAATTCGAAGCAGGCTCCAGGTTCTGAGTCGTCAGCACAGAGCCTGATGCAGAGCTCGAACTCACAAATTGTGAGATCATGACCTGAGCCGAAGTCGGCCGCTTAACCAACTGAGCCATCCAGGCGCCCCTCTTTCTTTTAATGGTTGAGTAATATTACATTATATATATATAGCGCTTCTTTATTCTTTCATCTATCAGTGGACACTTAGCTGGTTTCTACATCTTGGCTATTGTAAATAATGCTGCAGCAAGTGTAGGGGTACATATATCTTTTTGAATCAGTGTTTTTGTTTTCTGCAGATAGATGCCCAGTAGTGGGGTTGCTGGATCATATGGGAGTCATTGTTTGAGGAAACTCCATACTGTTTTCAGTGGCGGTTGCACCAGTTTGCATTCCCACCAACACTGCGTGAGGGTTCCTTTTTCTCCATATCCTCTCCAACACTTTTTATTTCACTCCGACAGGTGTAGGGTGACATCTCATTGTGGGTTTGTTTTTGTTTTAAAGTTTTCCTCTCATTTCTGTTTTTTTTTTTTTTAAAGTTTATTGAATGTAATCTCTGCACCAAAATGGGGCTCGAACTCCCAACCCTGAGATCAAGAGTCGTATGTTCTGGCTGAGCGAGCCAGGTGCCCCTCTCATGTGGTTTGGATTTGCATTTCCCTGAGGATTAGTGATGTTGAGCATTATTTTATGTGCCTGTTGGTAATCTGTATGTCTTCTTTGTAAAAATATCTATTGAGATCCTCTGCCCATTTTTAAAATCAGATTGTTGTTGTTGTTGCTATCGAGTTATATGAGTTCTTTATATATTTTGGATATTAACCCCTAATCTACTATATGACTTGCAAATATCTTCTCCCATTCAGTAGGTTGCCTTTTTCATTTGTTAGTGGTTTCCTTTGCTGTGCAGAAGCTTTGTAGTTTGATATAGTCCCATTTATTTATTTTTGCTTCCATTTTCCTTGCCTTTAGAGTTACATCCAAAAAAATATTAATAAGGCTGATGTCAAGGAGCTTACTACCTATATTTTTTTCTAGGAGTTTTATGGTTTCAGGTCTTATATTCAAGTCTTTCATCCATTTTGAGTTAATTTTTATAGACGATGTAATATAGGGGTTCAGTTTTCCTACCACCCCCTTTTATTTTTAAATTTAAATTCAAGTTAGTTAACATACAGTGTAATATTGGTTTCAGGAGTAGAACCCCCTGATTCATCACTTACATACCCAGTGCTCGTCCCACTAAGTGCCCTCCTTAATGCACATCACCCATTTAGCCCATCCCCCACCCAAGTCCCCTCCAGCAACCCTCAGTTTGTTTCCTATGTTTAAGAGTCTCTTATGGTTTGCCTCCCTCTCTGTTTTTATCTTATTTTTCCTTCCCTTTCCCTGTTTTCATCTGTTGTGTTTCTTAAATTCCACATGAGTGAAATCATATGATATTCGTCTTCCTCTGAGTGACTTACTTTGCTTTGCTTAATACACTGTAGTTCCATCCATATTGTTGCAAACGGCAAGATTTCATTCTTTTTGATCTCCAAGTAATATTCCATCATGTGTGTATACACACACAACACCTTGTCTTTATTCATTTATCAGCCGATGGACATTTGGGCTCTTTCCATAATTTGACTATTGTTAATAGTGCTGCTATAAACATTGGGGTGCATGTGCCCCTTCAAATCAGCACTTTTGTATCTTTTGGGTAAATAGTAGTGCAATAGTTGGATCATGGGGTAGTTCTACTTTTAGTTTTTTGAGGAACATCCATACCGTTCTCCAGAGTGGCCTGAACCAGTTTGCATTCCCACCAACAGTGTAGGAGGGTGCCTACTTCTCCACATCCTCGCCAGCATCTATAGTTCCCTGATTTGTTAATTTTAGCCATTCTGACAGGTTCCCACGACCACTTATTGAAGTGACTGTCCTTTCCCCATTGTGTGTGTGTGTGTGTGTGTGTGTGTATTTATTTTATTATTATTTTTTTAAGTAGGCTCCACGTCCAACATGGAGCTTGAACTCATGACCCTGAGACCAAGAGTCGCATGCTCTACTGACTGAGCCAGCCAGGTGCCCGCTGCATTGTATATTCTTGCCTCCTTTGTAGTAAATTATTTGACCAGATATGTGTGGATTTATTTCTGGGCTCTCTGTTCTGTTCCATAGATCAATGTATCTGTTTTTATCCCAATACCATGCTGTTTACTATCCTGTGCAATGTCCTTTGAAATCAGGGAGCATGATACCTGGAGAAAGGTTTGTTCTTTCTCAAGATTGTTTTGGCAATTTGGGATTTTTTCTGATTCCATACAAATTTTAACATTGTTTGTTCTGGCTCTGTGAAAAATGTCATTGGAATTTTGATAGGATTTCATTGAATATGTAGATTGCTATGGCTAGTGTGGACATTTTAACAGTATTCTTTCTAACCATGAGCACAGAATATCTTTCCATTTGGTTGTGTTTTCTTCAACTTTTTTCATCAATGTCTTACAGTTTTCAGTGTACAGGTTTTTCACCTACTTGGTTAAATTTGTGTCTAGGTATTTTATTCTTTATGATGTGCTTATAAATGAGATTGTTTTCTTCATTTTTCTTTCTAAAAGTTTATTAGTGTATTTGTATTTGTGCTATTAGTGTATAGAAATAGTGTATGGGAATTAGTGTGTAGAAATATAGTGTATAGAAATTGTGTACAGACAGGTTTTTGTCTATTAATTTTGTATCCTGCAACTTTACTGAATTCATTTATTCTAATAGGTTTTTGGTGGAGTCTTAGGTTTTCCGTATATATTATCATGTCATCTGCAAACAGGGACAGTTTTACTTCTTCCTTTCCAAGTTGTATGCTTTTTATTTCTTTTTCTTGCCTAATTGCTGTGCCTAGGACTTCCAATACTATGTCGAATAAAGTGGGAATAGTGGGCATCCTTGTCTTATTCTTGATCTTAGAGGAAAAGCTTTCAGCTTTTCACCGTTGTGTATGATATTAACTGTGTGTTTGTCATATATGGCCTTTATTATGTTGAGGTTTGTTCCCTCTGTACCCATTTTGTTGAGAATTTTTATAATAAATGGATGTTGACTTTTGTCAAATACTTTTTCTGCATCTATTGAAATCTTCATATGATTTTTATCTTTTATTAATGTGGTGTGTCACGTTGATTGATTTGTAAATGTCGAATCATCCTTGTATCCCTGGAATGAATCCCCCTTGATCCTGGTGTATGACCCTTTTCACGTATTGTTGAATTAGGTTTGCTAATATTTTGTTGAGAGTATTTGCATCTGTGTTCATCAGGGATGTTGGCTTGTGATTTTCTTTTTTCTTTTGTTTTTTATTGCTTATCATTTATTTTTGAGAGAGAGTGACAGAGCATGAGCAGCGGAGGGACAGAGAGAGAGGGGGAGACACGGAATCCAAAGCAGGCTCCAGGCTGTGAGCTGTCAGCACAGAGCCTGATGCGGAGCTCTAACCCATGAGCCGTGAAATCATGACCTGAGCTGAAGTTGGATGGTCAACCAACTGAGCTGCCCAGCCACTCCTGTAATTTTCTTTTTTTGTGGTGTTCTTGTCTGATTTTCATATCAGAATAATGCTGGCCTCTGCTCGCTTTGGCAACTCCTATACAGAATAATGTTGTCCTCATAAAATGAGTTTGGAAGCTTCCCCCTCCCCTTTTTAGTTTTTTGGAAAAGTATGAGAAGGATTAGCCAAAATTCTTGTTTAAATGTTTGGTAGAATTTACCAGTGAAACCATCTGGTCCTGGGCTTTCCTGTGTTGGGATATTTTTTTTTTTAAGTGTATTTTGAGACAGAGAGAAAGAGAGCGAGTGAGTGAGCAGGGGAGGGGCAGAGATGGAGAGAGAGAATCCTAAGCAGGCTCTGCACTGTCAACACAGAGTCCGATGTGAGGCTCAAACTCATGGACTGCAACATCATGACCTGAGCCAAAGTCAGATGCTTAACCAACTGAGTCACCCAGACACCCTGTGTGGTTTTTGTTCTTTTTTTTGTTTTTTTTTTTTTTACCATTTGTTTATTTATTGAGTAGGGGAGAGGGAGAGAGAGAGAATCCCAAGCAGATTCTGTACTACCAGCTCAGAGCCCAGTGTGGGTCTCCATCTCACGAACTGCGAGACCATGACCTGCGCCGAAATCAAGAGTTGGATGCTTAACTGACTGAGCCACCCAAGTGCCCCTGTTTTTGTAATTTCTCTTTGTTCCTTCTTTTCTTTCTCTCTTATGGTTTGATGACTTTATTTGGTGTTATGTTTAGGTTCTTTATTCATTTTCTTTTGTGTATTTACTATAAGTTTTTGCTTTGTGGTTACCATGAGGTTCACATATATCAGCCTTTGTATATAGTAGTTTAAGTTGGTAGTAACTTAAATTTGAGCACATTCTAAAACTCTACATTTTGATTCCCTCAACTAAATTTTGTGTTTTTGATGTCCCTTTTTATATCTTTTAACTTAATATATTCCTTAAATAATTACTGTAGTTTTCATTTTACTACTTTTGTCTTTTAACCTTAGTAGCTTTGTGAGTGAATAATCTACAAACTTTACTATATATACATTTTCCAGCGAGGTTTTTACTTTTATATATTTTCTTATTGTTAATTGATGTCATTTATTTTCAGCTTAAAGAAGTCATCTTAATAGTTCTTAGAAGCCTGGTTTAGTAGTGATGAACTCCTTTAGATTTTGCTCGTTGGGAAACATGTCTGAATTGGTATAACATAAGAGTAGGGGCTCCTGGGCGGCCCAGTCAGTTAAACGTCCAACTCTTGATTTTGGCTCAGGTCATGATCTCATAGTTTGTAGGTTCGAGCCCTGCATGGGGCTCTGCACTGACAGCATGGACTCTGCTTGGGATTCTCTCTCTGCCCTTCCCCTGCTCATGCCTGATGGCTCCTTCTCTCTCTGTCTCAAAATAAGTGAATAAACTTAAAAAATAACGTAAGAATAGAAAGGATAAGAGTAAAAGGGAATTTGGCTACTATATATAAAGGTATATACATAAAATGGCAAGGAAAAACATATCCGTAGCTGTGTCTCAACTTGACAACTAATCGTGAGGTTGTACTTGATATTTGCAATTTTTTTTTCTTCATTTAGCATTCCATGTTCTTTTTGCCTTTGAATAGTGTTTCACCTGGATAGGGTGGTTTATATGGTGGGATGATATGAGCCAGTATGGTAATGGAGTTGTCACTTTCTCAAAAACCAAACTGGTCTTTGTGCCAAATACTGTCATAGTCAGAGTACACTGCAGAAAGAAGAAAAAACCACACACACAACCAAGCACTCTAGGTATTTCAAGGAGAAAGGGTTTTACTACAGAAAATTAGGTGCTTGAAAACTCATTGGAAGCAAGTTAGGAATTAAATTCAAGGGTAACCACCGGGCTAAGTGTTTAAAGGTGACACCATAATCGCTGTGGTTACAAAGTCAGGAAGCTGCCACTGCCGCCGCCACTGCTGCCCCCGCGACCGGGCCTCTTCCTCCTGGGGCTGGTGCGCAGGCCCTGCAGCGCAGAGTCCAGCTGCTGAAGAGCCTCACGTCCACCTCACTTTTTTTCAGGCTCCAGAGCTTCAGGAAGATGTTTCATTTTTATCTTAAATTTCATACGCAAACAGCTCATCGATGAACTCTAAATCATGTCACAAATCCTAGCTGCATGAGAGCGGCCAGTGCAGGTTTTAGTTTTCTGAAGCCCTGTGGCTGCAGAGTAGGAACAAAGAAGGGGGCGGGAAGGTTCTGTGCTAGCACGCTCATGACGACAGGCATTTATGTCGCTTACTGGTTTTTGTTCTTACACTCAGTGTCACAAGGAAAATCTTTGTGCACACACCTTTCCGACATATGCAAGAATATAAGTAGGATGATTTCCTAGAAATTGTATTGTGGTTTAAGAGCTGTGTGCATTGAAAAAATTTTAAAGTGTTACCAAATCACTAGGTCTTCTAGCACAGGGTGTGATCCGTGGATCAGCAGTGTTGGCCTCATCTGGGAGCTGGTTAGAAACACAAGATTTCAGGCCTAACCCCTTGAGCCATAAGCTGTGTTCTCACAAGATCCCCAAGTGATTCGTGTGCATGTTTGAGTTCGCAAAGCCCTGGGCTGGACATGGTATATATATTGCATTCCCAGGAGCAGTATATGTATGGTATTCTCTCTGTACCTTCACCACGACTGTACTCTGTCATCTTGATATTTTCCAGTTTTATATTTGAAAGTGTATTTCTTTACTATGAAGCTGAGCTTCAGATATTAGAATGATTTTTATATCAACTTTTATGAACTTTTCACATCTATTGAGTTATTGGTATTATCAACTTAAGTATGTGTTTAATATTGAGAAAACGAGCTCTTTGTCTTTGATGTGAGTTGCAAATATTTCTTACACTATGTCATTTGCCTTGTGATTTGTTTATGCTTTAATTTCCATACAAAACACACACACGTCTTCCTATGTGGTTGAATTTGTTAGTCTTTTCTTTCATGGGTTGGTGATGTGTCTTATGTTTAGAAAGACCTTTATCACCTTGATACTATTTTTAAAACTCCCAAGTTTTCTTTTGTGATAACCAAATCTTTGATCCATCAGAATGTATTTTGGTGAGAGGAGTGAAGAAAAAATCCAACTGAATCGTTACCCTAGATGGCTACACACCAAGGGTTCCTAACCTGACATTCACGAATGCTTATAGAGCCCTTAAACCTCTGAAATTGCATATGAATTTTGATTTTTTCTGAAGCAAAGTTCCACAGGGTCCATTAGATTCTCAAAGAGGATTAAAAACCATTGCCATTGCCCCATACAGTGTTCCGTCATCCAATATGGCTTCACTTGCTCTCTGTATCTTTAGTACTCCCAAGGGTCTAGTCAGATCCTTCTCTTGACCTCCAGATGTGGGTGTAGCTGACTGAATGGACCCATTGTAATCATAAGGGTCCTTATAAGAGAGAGGCAACCAGGGCAAAGAAGGAGATGGAATGACAGAAGCAGAAGTTGGAGTAACACACACTTTGAAGATGGAGGAAGGGGCCAATCAAGGAATACAGATGGCCTCTAGAAGCTGGAAGAAGGAAGGAAATGGGCTCTCCCCTGGAGCCTACAAAAGGAATTAGCCTTGCCAAAGGGGCTTTCATTTTAGCCCCTTAAGACTTAGTTAAGACTTTGGACTTCCAGAACTGTAAGAGAATACATTTGTCTTATTTTAAGCTACTCAGTTTTTGATGATTTGTTATAGTAGCAATAGAAAACAAATGCATGGTATACCATGGAGAAGGTAGCAACAGTGTAGCTCCAGGAGTTTAACAAATTTACTGGCATCATAACTGCTGGTACCACAGGTCCAGACAATACAGTATCCAAGCCCATCTTAATAGGATACATTTTATAAATTAAAAAAAAAAGGGCACCTGACTGGCTCAGTTGGAAAAGCATGGGACTCTTGATCTTAGGGTCGTGACTTCGAGCCCCACGTTGGGTGTAGTGATTACTAAAAATAATAGTAACAGTAATGATAATAATAATAATGTTGAAAAGGGAAAAAAACACAATGTACTTGCAGACCAACTTTCTTCTGTTACCTTAGAAATGCATCTTATTGCAAGTGACTAGAGCATTATTGAAAGAAATGGAAGGAAGAGTTGAAACCTCCTGCTCTTTTCTAGCCAAGAACATGAGGAAGAGTGCTGTGTGCAGGAGAATGTAAGAGGACCATAGTGGAGGAAGGCATGCAGGGGCAACAGGAAGAGGCCGAGTAGCGGGTCAACCTGGTGTCGCAAGGGGACATAGCATAGTGACCAGCTAGGAGATTGCCTTTCCACATTCATAGAGCCAAAGAGCAGTACTTCCTAAAATTTATTTTACATAGAAATCAACTGGGGTTCTTGTTGAAATGCAGATTCTGATTCTGTAGGTCTGTGGTGGAGCCCTGATTTTGCATTTCTAACAAGCTCATAGATGTTGCTGACATTACTGGTCCAAGGATCACATTTTCAGTAGTGATGATGGAATGATACTTAATGAGAATTAAAACTCGACTTGTATGTTGGGCACAGGACTCTGTGCTTTTCTTCTGTGTTGCAGAGAAGAGGGACTGGAGTGGGAGCCAGAACAGTCAAGTTCAAATTCGAGTCTGCCACCTATTTTGTGACCTCAGTCTTCTGAGGCCTCTTTCTCTTATTTGTTGAATAGGAACAAAAGCACGTACCTTATAGGATGTTCATGAGGATCGAATGGTTACTGTATGTGTGATATTTGGTAAGGGCCCAATAAGTGTTAGTTAACTCTGAACCAGCCACAGTTGCTAGTATTCCAAGAAGACTCAGAAGTTCTGGCTACATACCACCAAAGTATCTAGAAGAAAAATTTTATCAGCCTTCCAGATGGCTGTCGACATGATGCCAAGCATTCAGATGTTTGGACTGCATTCAAAACATATTCGACAAGCATCTTTCTCTCTTTCGGATGGGCGTTTTGGCCTTAAGAAGACCGAGTGAGGGGGGTTTATGTAGAAAGATGTTATCTATCTAACTTCACTGGCTCTTTTGTATACTTTGGAGCAGCTTACAGACACACTGGAAAACAGTAATGCATACAACATGGATAATCTCAATTTTCAGAAAGCCTTTGATACTGTTCCATCTAATGGGCTGCTTAAACCCAAGACAGCAGGGATTCTTGATGGAACCCTGGGAAAAAGGAGAAACTGGCTAGAGAACAAAACAAAAAGTTTAGAATGAGACAGAATGGAAAATAGATAGAAGATGGGGTTACATTCGGCGAGCAGGGGAAGAGGTCCAGATGTTACCATTTTGATTGTGACATAGGTTGGTGTGCAAGGATGAGCCTGTGGGAGGAACGGAGATGAGGACTGTGGCTCTCCCGTACACGAGCATCCAGCTTGATGGCGACATAAACTTTGTGTGACACTCTCTTAGCATTAGAAGGGCTACTTATTATTTAGGCTAGAAAGACTGTTAAGGATACTCAAAATGATATGAAATCAGTTCTGATTTAAGAATAAAAATATCCAGCTGCAGCACGAGACTTTGAGATTTTTATGTTTTCAGTTCTATTTATTGTAACTGGGGAAAAAAGAAATCAGTAGTTCTCAACTGGGGGCAGTTTTGCCCCCCCTCCCCGCCCTCGGGGATATTTGGTGATGTCTAGAGACATTTTTGGTTGTCACATCTTGACGGGGGAGAGGCCGTGCGACCGGCATCTTACGGGAGGAGGCCAGAGATGCTGCCGAATGTCCTAGAGTACCTAGGCCATCCTTTTAACAGCATTCTGCAGCCCCAAATGTCAGCACTGCCAAAGTTGAGAAACTCTGTGTACTAAATCATTATTCCCTGAAGTGTGAACAGGGGGAGAAATTCATATGATAAGAAGATTCTATAGGAAGCATTTGTCTGAAAAAGTAACTGTCATTTGTGGAATGAAATATTCACGTTCACTAAACTATAATGTGGTGATCTAAAACTAGAAACGGGAGCCAGGAGGAGAGGCCAAAGAACAATGGAAATTTGAGAAGAAAACGAGAACACAGGACAAAGATAGTTAAACCCTGCTGTGAACTTTTGCGTCCCCCTTCACCCCCTTTCCTTGTGGGTCTTCTGCTCAATCCACTTCAAATGAATTGGCCTGGAGCTTGCTACAGAGCAGGATCAATAAAAAACATCTGTTCCAGTCTGGCACCCAGATGTTTGTGTCTATATATGCCAGCTAGTCAGTCTTCAGACATCATTTTCTTTCAGAGAAAAAAAGTAGATCCAGTGAGAGAACGAGGGATGGTAGTTGGGATAAAGAATTCTAAAACTTTAAAAAATGCATGACATTGCTTATCTTCCTTTTCTTCCTGAGGTACAAGTCAGAGAAGAAAGTAATACTTCGAACTGGATTTTCCTAGCAGTACATTAAAAATAAAAACAGTCCGGCTTTTGATAACTGCATTCTAGGAAGTGATGGTATACACGGGTTAGTCTTGGGGGCTCTGGCGAGGCCCCCAGGTCCTGTTGTCCTCCCTACCTCTCGTCCTTTCACAACAACAGCTACCTTCTTCAGAAGCTTTCCCTCCTGTTGTGGCACAAACTTTCTGTTCAAGGGTCCTTCTTAAGCAACGTACTCAGTTAACTCTATTTATTACTTAACATGGCAGGTGAACCAGAATGCAACACGGCTCGGAAACTGAAGACTCCCAAGGAGAAAAGAAATCTGGCTGACGATAGTAGAAAAAACTGCCTTCGTTTGCGTTTTCCTCAAAATTCTACCTGGTTCGTAGGAAGGCAGGGCCCTGAATCATTCAGAATTCCCTCTAATTTAATGGAAAGCAAAGCATACGTGTGACAGGTCCTTGGCTATCAAAATGGCACTTACTGACTTTTGGCTAATTCCACTTAGGAGATTGTAAGATACCTCCCAGGTACCTGGTCTGGGATTCTAAAATGAAAGGGTTCATCAGAAAATTAATGTGTCATGTTGAATAATGTCATGCCAGAGCCGGGACCCTTGAAGCAACCTGAGCAGGACTCTGCAACTAAGCCCATTTATATGCACAGATATTCACACATGGTATTGAGTTTTAGCACCATTGTCACCATTTTTGGCCAGATTATTTACAAAGACTGATAGAACTCTGTAAAGTAATCAATTTAGTTTTTGAATTGGTTCGTGAGATGTGCATGTTAACATACACATACAGCCGCTACATACATTGACAGATGAATCCGAGCACTGTTTTCATCCCTTTGGTAATGTTCTATTTTACAGTTTGTGAGGGTGTTAATGAATTTATTTTTTTATGTTTTATGTTGTTGTTTTTTTATGTTTGGAAGAGTGTGAGCAAGAGAGGGGCAAAGGAGGAGAGAATCCCAAGAAGGCGGTGCAGAGCCCGACACAGGGCTCAATCTCATGAACCATGACAGCATGACCTAAGCTGAAATCAAGAGTCAGACGCTTAACCAACTGAGCCACCCAGATGGCCCAGGGTGTTAATGAATTTAAAGGTCTGTATCTGATATCAGGTAGGCCAGGTATACCCTTTATATTTTTGTCCTTACCTGTAGATCCCATGTCATCCTTGAAAAATCCATATCTTTGTTCGCAAATGGAAAGGAGCAAGAAGACAATGGTGAATCAGTGCCACTTCTTACCTTCGATCCCTTGGTGGCAGGGGTCAGTGAAAGCATCTTTGTTCAGAGAGAGGAGGAGATAGATGGTCAGTGTGAATAGCTACCAGCCCCTAACATTGGACAGCCACTAATTTATCTAATGTTAGTTTGTCTTGTAACTGCTGCATGTAGTTTTACCAGAATGGGAGAAGTGAGATATTGTGGTGTCCTAAATATAATGACAGTACCTCAGTGGCTTTCCAAATACCAGTGGTTTGTTCAAAAATCTATTTTGCATATGCACATGCTTTAGGGCCATTTTCAGTGACCTCTAAGACTCTATTTCCTTGTGAATGCTTAATGGAGTAATGAGTAACATTGATAATGTGGAAACATGACAAATAGAAGGTCCTCAGTGTGCATATGTGATTGTCATCTTGCATTTTGGTCATACATCATCATCGCCATAAAGTATCAAATAAGCTTCCTTATCGAAGGCAGTAATTACCTTTCCACATCTAAGGGATTGACTCATGATTTAGAGTCAATGAATCAAAGGAAACAGAGAAAAGACACAAGAATGAAGAAAGGACAATTACAGATTTCAAGCAGCTTAATAAGGAAGATTAAATATTATATGCCTTTTTCTGTTCTTTATCTGCAATTGTAATTTTGTATGTGGGCTATTAGCACTAACCCTTATAAATTTTTTTGAAGTCGATGGATACGCTTCTTGGAGGAAAATATCAGGGACCTACACCTGGATCATCGTCTAGCGTAGTATGCTCTTAGATAAAATCAAATTTGGTGCATCAGTATTACCAAGCAACTACCATGTGTAAAATTCTGACCTTGGAGGGGACAAAAGATGCCCAAGAAAGAGTCCCTTTCCTCAAAGAAACTACATTAACAACGAAGGCAAGCAGACATAGAGTCGAATAAGTTAGATGGCAAGAAATGTTTTACTTATGCACCAAGACTTTAATGGAAGATGTGTCATCAGTGACAGGCACAGCCAGTACTTCTGTGCTTGGGCAGAATAAGGGTTCCCGAAACATGTCTGCATCCTAATTCCTGGAACCCGTGAATGTGGCACCCTTCCTGGCAAATCACACTTGAAGAGTGTGGTTAAGTTAAGGCTCTTGAGATGGAGAGATTATCTTGGATTATCTGGGTAGGTCCACTGGTGTCACAAGAGTCTTTCTAGGATGGAGGCAGGGGTTCAGAGGGAGAAAAGGAGTAGGAGGGAAGCTGATCACAGTAAGACAGGGTCACAAACCAAGGAACTCAGATGGCCTCTAGAACCTGGAGGAAGCAAACAACTTCTTCCCTAGAGCCTCCAGAAGGAGAGCAGTCCTGCTGACCCATTTTGGACTTCTGACCTCCACAACCATAAGATAAATTTGTTTTACATCACTGAATTTGTGGTAATTTGTGCTAGCAGTCACAGGAAGGTAATGTACTTGCTATCATAGTCCCCCTCATTTCAGTGGACCCCGAAGTCCACTTTTGACAGCTGTCAAAGCAAGGAAATGAAAGTAAATCAGTATTTTGCCATCCCAAATAAACCCCTTCACTAATAAAATACCTAAATATGCTGTCTTCAGAGAAGAAGGCAGGAACAGAGGGAAGATAGCAGAAGTGCAGAGAGGGTGAGGTGGGAGCCTCTACCGGCTGATTTGCCAAACAAGGAGCAGAGATGGTATGACTTTCAGGTCTCCAGTTTTAACCTTTTGTGAGGTGAAGTGAAGCCATGGAGAATTATTGCCAAGTTGACCAAAGCCAGTTTTTGATTCCACCAAAGTTGGCTTGACTGGTTTGGTTCTCAATAATGAACAAAAGTTTGTACTGGTTTCAGTTTTACTCAAACTGATATCCCCATGATCAGCTAAAATAGGGCTCTCCTGGCACAGATATTTTGTCTAATTATTCTATGAAAATTTAGTTGATTTTTTTTTCTTTTTTGTAAAAGAATAATCTCAATTTATAGATGACATTGCTGTCGAGGTGGGGGTAGACATGAAGGATGAAAGCAGAGGTGAATTAGGCATCTTTTTTTTTCCCTGAAATCCATGAGAAGATAGAGTGGTTGTCATCCTAAGCTTCATAAAAAGAAAATAAATAGGAAAGTCCCTTAAGAGTGAGAAATAGCTCGATGTGTTCAAATAAATCTATTTTTATTTTTAATTGCTGCCCCAGGGGTGGCGAAGTGACATAGGCTTCTCATTTGTTAGAGGTCCCAGGAGGCTCTAACTTCAAGACAAAAGACAGCAAATAAAAAGAACTCAACGTATATATGAGATGCCAGATATCCTTGTGCTGTTGGAAGATCCAAATGATACAGGGACAGCGTTTACCAGGGAGACTGGCTGTGGTGAGCATTCTGTGGGAGATGACAGGGCAAAGGAAAAAGAACACAAGATACTCCCCCCTCCTCTGCAAAGAGAGAGAAATTAAAACAAAAATGATTTATGGAAGAACTTTGTAGAAGAGAACAACACTTCAAGAACTGAAGTGAGGAAATTGGCGGTGCCATCTTAGTTCCCAAATCAATTCCACACTGTCGCCGAGATCTGTCAAGTGCTCCCCAGTTACAGTAATAGTAACTGCTAACAAAAGCCGTTCCCTGTGCTTAAGTCTCCCCTGCATTAGTTGCCACAATCTTCCTGTGGAAGGTAGATTGATAGGTGAGAAAATCAAGGCTTAAGTTACTTGCTCAAGATCTCTGGTTGGAAACGATGGAACCATGATCAAGCCCAAATCTTTCAGGTTCCCAAGTCCATATTTGCAAGCCTCCTGCTATACAAAAATTAAATCTAGACATGCCTTCAAGAATTTTTCCTGGAAATATGTCTGCCATCATCCCTACAATTATTGCCACGACCCTCTCCATCCTTCCACCTGTAACTTCTGTTACTTGTTTATGTTGGAGCTCACCATTTTGTCTGTCCCATTCCTTAGCTCCTAGCGAGCAATCGTATCTTCACCCTTCTGCAGTAAGATTTGGTCTTTTATTTAGATCTCTCTTCTGATCCACAACCCTGTTCAGCGGTATCTACTGTTGAAATCATTTACAGAATTCCTTATTGTAATGATCAAATCAGATTCATCTATGTATCCTTGTTATTTCTCATGGCATTTGATTTCCTCACATGCTTTAAATTACATCTGTGAGGGGCGCCTGGGTGGCTCGGTCGGTTGAGCGTCTGACTTCGGCTCAGGTCATGATCTCACAGTCTGTGAGTTCGAGCCCAGCGTCGGGCTCTGTGCTGACGGCTCAGCGTCTGGAGCCTGCTTCGGGTTCTGTGTTTCCCTCTCTCTCTGTCATCTACCCCACTCATGCTCTGTCTTTCTCTGTCTCAAAAATAAATAAACATTAAAAAAAAAGTTAAAAATAAAAATTACGTCTGTGAGCTCATCTGAGAAAAAGTGATCTTCTATAGGGGTCCTCTACTCAGCTTATTATTTGCCTTTCATGGTTGCTTTGTCAGGACTCCCCAGGGTTTGAAGTTTTAAGATAGGACGTTAGTCTCATAGCCCTGCTTTTCTTTACTAGGTGGAGACGCAGAAGACACCCGGCACACATATCCAGTAGAGAGCCTTCCCAGTCCCCCGGAAGGAAGGCCCTGAGTAGGGCAGTGTGTAGGCTAGACCACACGTCTGCACACTATGGCCAATGGGCCAAATCCTGCCTGCTCTTGTTTTCACAAGGCCAATGAGATAAAAATGGTTGTGGCATTTTTAAATGGTTGAAAAAAAATACAAATGATATTTCAAGATGCGAAAATGAAATGAAATTCAAATTTCAGTGCCCATAAACAAAGGTTTATTGGAACATACTGCACCCCTTTGTGTCCGTATTGTCTGCGGCTGCTCTCGTCCTACTATGGCAGAGTTGTGTAATTGCAACACACACCGTATAGCCCACAGCGCCTAAGACATTTATTATCTGACCCTTTACAGAAAATGTTTGCTGGACTGGATCATCGAACTGACATCATTTCTGTTTGAAAGCGAAAGTACACTCCGTGGCTGTGTGTCCACATTCTCTGCTGATATAAAGAAAAACTTCGAGCACACAAGACAAAAAAAGACTGTGATTGTCAGTCCCTTAAGATACCAGGGAAATATTTAAAACTCCTCCAGTTTTAATAGAAGGCACAGCATAGGGAGTATAGTCAATGATACTGTAACAGCACTGTATAGTGACAGATGGTGGCTGCACTTGTGAGTACAGCATAACATATAGAGAAGTTGAATTACTGTGTTGTACACCTGAAACTAATGTAGCACTGTGTGTCAACGCGGAAAAAAATAAAAACAAAATAACAAAACCCGCTTTTATAAATTCACTTATCATTTCCTCTCAGGAAAACATGCCACTACCTACTGTGACCACCAGATGGCGAGTCCAATGATGGTTCAAAGATTCCTCAACATTTAGTTATAGATCTACCTTATGCATTATTTAAAAAGACGAACTCTGTGAACAGTCTGTATTTAGATATCAGCTAAATCGTGCCAAACTTAAGATAGTCTCTTTGGGGAAACAGGATGAGACCCAAATCTTAGCTTTTGGGAAGGTGGGGGCACCCCAGGAGTAAGGTATCTATATCTGACCTAAGGCAATGGCCACAAACTGTAATGTAGAAAGAATAATCTAGAATACTTGCTAAAAGGTATCTTTTACCCCCAAGACACACTGTTAGTGAGTCTGCTTCAACAATCCTAAGAACCTGCTTTTGCTTTTTTTTTTTTTTAACCAGCACTGCATTTATTTCTGATGCAGGTGGTCTGAGGACAACAGATTTAAAGATAGCAATTTTGGGAGATTTCTTATCTCTAGGCCGGATTAGAAGGGTAGCCAGTTGTCCAAATTACAAGCTACAATGGGAAATAAGAACCTTGCGGGCTACTTCATGGGCAGGTGTTCAAACTTATGGGCAGGATGGGCATGTTGCTTGATCTCTCTTTGCCTTAGTTTCCTTAGTTAAAATGGGGATAGTAATGGCATCCACCTCACAGGGTTAACATTAAATGAGTTAATATATGGGAAGTATTTAGAAGACTGCCTGCTCCTTAGAAAGTTCTCTATAAGAGTTAGTACAAGCCATATTGCTCCCATCACGCAGTCACCAAGCTAGCTCACGAAGGCTCTGCTTTTGTGCCTTTGCTCATGCTGAGCGACCGTGCCACTTCAAAAGATAAAATGATGTGCATCAGGAATAAGCAATTAAGATGGAAGAAAGAGCAACAGAACATATATTGGGTCCGTGTCAGAGATATCAGGTGTATTAACCAGCAGAGTGTAGAGTTCCCCTCTAGTTGGCCGCAACCCATACACAGCACCCTGATGGGGAAATGGCGATGTCCTGTTCTTAGCTCAGGGATAGCCCAGCAGCGAAGCACAGAGTCTCCACAGGTTGGGGAGTTCTCCAAGATGACCTGGTGCAAAGGTTTTGCCTAATAGGATGGGAGGGCTAGCTAAGCTGATGAGACGAGCTCCTGGTGGAGTCTGGGTGGAAACATGCGGTGAGCACGGGCTGGTCAGGACATGGAAAATAATGGAGCAGACAGAAGGAAGCAGAGGTGCTGTGAGGGAGGTGCCAGAGAAATTATGAGGAGACAAGAAAGAGAAGCAGGTCCTGAAAGCAGTCATTGGATCAGGGGCCCACCCTTCTCCAGTATGACCTCATCTTGACTAATTATATCTGTAAGGATATTATTTCTAAATAAGGTTACATTCTGAGGCACTGGGGTTAGAACTTCATCATATCTTTGGGGGGGGACAAAATTCAACCAGTAACAGTTACTAGGTCTTCCCCCCCCCAAACTGCTTTGAGTTAAGAAAGTTTATTCATTATGGCAGGATGCTAGCTGTCTACCAACAACTGTGCCCCCCTCCATCAGGAGGTGTGACCACCGAAAGGCACTGTGTTTTCCAGCTGCCCTTGCTTCCAATGTGACCATGCCACTACTTCTCACCGCTGAAATGCGGATCAAATTCAGTTTGTCAGTTCACATGGGGCTTCAAAGGCCGGTACCTTTCCTTCTCTCTTTACCTGAGGCCTTAGGGAATGGCAGATCCCTGTGGAGGAAAACCGCCTGCCCAGTGACCAGAAATATCCAGATCGGTCTGTTACTGGAGTGAGAACTAAACCTCTGTCCTGTTTAGTGTAGCCATTCAATTTGAGTGGTTTGTGACAGCAGATAGTGGCACCCTAGCTAATTCACTCAGAAGACGTGATTGGCTTTCCTTTCATCATATCCTCACAGAAGTTGATATTCTGCTGAATATACCTTTAAGATCCAATACGATTTTAAGCTAATGAGGGAAGGAAGGCAAAAAAATATGTATTATCCCAACTTGAGATACACTATAGGGGTAGATACTATATACTGTTTCCTCCAAAGTAAAAAGTTCTAATATATTCCAGATTTATTAGTAATTTCAAACTAATTTTTGGCTTTTATATTGCTATTAATAGTGAAGTCGTTCACAGCCTTTATATTGCACAGGTAAGGAGAAGATTAGGGAGATGGAGGAGACAGTGAGTATGTTATCTTCATGGGTGTTTTCATTCATCATTCCAACATCACGCGGTGCCGCCCTGGTTTCTGGATGAGGAGGAAAGGGTGATTTAATTTCCAGATGCATGGACTCTCAACCACATAGCTTCGTTACGTGCCTCTGTATTTGATCCTATTGGCTCCGGCATCCCTGGTAACGAGTTCCAGCACCATCCACATTCTGAGATCTCAAGGACAGAAGGAAGGCAAAGAGACTTCTCAGGAGAAAAGGCAACTTCACCTTATATATAAATTTTAGAATAGAACACTCATGCTGAAGGCTTGGAGGTGGCAGAAGGTCTTTGTAAAGGAATATTTTTGGTTTTGACGGATTGACCTAGAGCAGAGTTTTTCCACCTTGGGCAATTATGCCTGCCAGGGGGAGGTTGACAGTGTCCACGGCCATGTTTGGTTGTGACAACTGTCGGGGGTAGGTGGAGGGAATGCCACTGGCATTTAGTAGGTAGAGGCCAGGGATGCTGCTAAACATTGTACAATGTACAGGTCAATCCCCGAACAGAGAATTATCTAGTTCTAAATTTCAGTCACGCTGGGGTTGAGAAATCCTGACCTATAGTAACACAGGTGAAAATAATTCATATTTAGGTTATCCTTTTGTAGAATTTGCTTTATTCTCAAAGCTGAAGTTTCAAATAGAACAATTGTGAGAATTCTAAAAATAATCCCGACTTTCATTGAAATCTATGTGCCAACCACCGTGATAACTACTTTGCATACGCAGGAGAGACTTACGTCAGTGATCCATGGCAAGGAGTGATATACAAATTCCCAATCTCAGTTATGTTTTTGATAAAATAAAGATGGTAATCTAAGAAACAGAAAATTAGAGGCTTTTTAAAATTTATTTTACTTATTTTGGGATACAGAGCATGCACTTATGTGAGTGGGGGAGGGGAAGAGAGAGGGAGAGAGAGAGAATCCCAAGCAGGCTCTGCACTGTCAGCCTGTCAGCATGGAGCCCCCCACGGGGTTCAAACCCATGAATGATGGGATTCAGACCTGAGCCGAAATCAAGAGTCAGATGCTTAAACCGACTGAGCCACCCAGGCGCCCCTAGAGGCTTTTTAAAGTAGTAAGTTTAGAACTTAATCTAAAAATGCTAGAAGTTCTTAATAAATCATCAAATAAGCTTAATTCCATGAGTGCTAGTACTTGTAGAAAAAAAGAATAAACACAAGTAAGCATAATATTACTTCAACGTGAACAAGTTGAGAATACTTTATCTTTTCAAAGAATATTTAGCCTAGGAGAACATGTGCATGGTATAATGTTCAATAAAAAATTCAGCTATAAAATTTAAAGCCTGGCCTTGTCATACCTACACTTCTTTGACAAATGAATACATTGAACAAGAACAGATAAAGAAAACATGCTGTAATGAATGAAATACACCAACATATCGTCTGGATTTTGAGATTAGCTATCTTATTTCGATTATTTTGTAAGTTTTGAGCATGTATTATGCACTATAAAGAGAGGAAGGGAGGAAAAATTGAGCATGTATTATGCAGTATAAAGAGAGGAAGGGAGGAAAAATAAGAGGAAGACACTAAATCTCCTTGGAAGCACTTTAACATGATCAGTGAACAGAGAGACAGGCTTTTGATATTTAAAATATTCTAGAAAGAGACTGAACAGGGGAGACGGGCAGAGGGAGAGAGGGAATCTGAAGCAGGCTCTACACTCTACGTGGAGCCCAATATGGGGCTCGATCCCACACCCCTGGGATCGTGACCTGAGCCAAAATCGAGTCAGATGCTCAACCAACTGAGCCACCCGGGTGCCCCAAGACATGCTTTTGATTGAACTATTTATGACTGTTGATATTAGCTTCATTAATTGTATGGAATTAGTTAATTGTATGGAATATTCATTAATTGCGTGGGGTAGCTCTGGTGGGATAAATGATCCTCTTTACATATTTAAGGAAATTGAGGCAAAATTAGTTATTATTTCACCTAACCAAATGTGGTCTGGAAGCCTTCATTTTCTTTGTGCTGTATTTATTTTTGTTGGGTTTTCTCCTGAAAGCATATGAAAAAGAGAGAAACATTTCACATAACTACAGTTAGTTCAAACATTCTAAGGCATCTGGCTAAATAGAGAAATAATTCTTATGTCTTTAGTATTTGTATTTAATGTTTCCTTTACTAATGAGTCCAAAACTGCTTGTTGAGAGAAACTATTTTCTACTTTCACCTATCTTTTTTTTTTTTAAGATCCAATTTGAGAGCTTTCACAACTCAGACATCTTAGAACTCTGGCTTCGACCACAAAAGCCTAAGATAAATAGTACGAAGCAGTTAAAAAACATAGCTCAGTATTTTGAGCTTTGTACTTGGGAATGCAACAAGGCACACTCAGATTCAGGAATCTTCTCTGCTCAGTTACAAGCATAGATGAAAAGATTCTGGCCCAAATATGGGAATGGTCTCCCCAAAGATGAGAAACATTTTTTTCCAAAATGAAGCTGACAGGATTTTGAAAACCAGTTACAAATTTCACATCGAGTTAGCAGAGAGGCTATTCAAGTTAGGGATAGTAAAACTAAGAGACTCATTTCTCATTTCTCTTTATTATTATCAGCAACATTTAATTCACATTATGCTTATGTGGTGGTAGACCAGTGGTTGTCAACCAGGGTGATTTTGGCTACCACAGGATATTTGGCAAAGCCTGGGGACATTTTTTCAGTTGTCCCAACTTGGGAGTGAAGGCACTACCGGCATCTTGTGGGAAGAGGCCAGAGATGCTAACTTTGAAATGTGTGTTCAGTAGACACGCATCTCATTGGTGTTGATCCTATTTCCAAATCGGATTTAGCGGTTTTAAGACCCTTGCTACCGAGAGTTAATTGGCAGGAGTCTGGAAATCATGAATCCAGGACATTAACACACAAACTATATGATTTATAATTGTAAAAGCTGATAGGTTTTTGAGTTTAAATGTGAATACATTTGTTTTCTTAAATATGAACCCAGACAGTACTAAGTTAGGAAGTGTGCTGATCACTAAGCTATTGTCTCTCAACCCACACTCAGTCTTCTATGCTCTTCTCTCAGTCGTTGGGACCCTTGGGACCGAGAGGCTGCAAACTTCATTTCTCTTTGGCCACTCGGCTCCCTGTTGGGATTGGACAAAGAAGCGGGGTGGCGGGGAGGTTGGAGGGGAGACTGAAGAGGAGACTGGAGGGGAGGGCCACAGGAAGTCTATGAGACCAGAGGAGGCAGAAGGGCCTACTCTTCACTGTTTGCTTCCTGTTCCTGTCAGTGTTTCCCTGGAAATGGCTCTTCACCTGCAGTGTCCGTGTTTCAAGTTTCCAGAGCTGGTTTTTGTTTTTTTGTTTTGTTTGTTTGTTTGTTTTTTTCATATTCCCAGAACCATCCACACTGCACTGCCTCAGAGATACCAGCACCAGGCAATTGGTGCCCCTTCTTCAGGCCTGGCTTCCAGTCCGATGCGGCTCTTCCTCTGAGCTCCTAAACTCTGCTAACTCCAAACTCTCTCCGTCATTTCCTTAGCCCGAGGGTGGTAGCCACTTCTTGCAGTTACTGTGTCTGCCTTACCTCAGTGGGCCCTTTGTGTCTCTCCAGTACTCTCGTACTTCTTCAAACAAATTCCTCATGTCACAATCTCTGTTAAAATACCTGGTGTGATTTTTCTTTTCCTGACTAGACCCTGATGGAAAAGTTAAACCTTTCACAAAATATTACCACAGTATAATTGTTTGTCCTTTCTGAAACATAAAGAATAAAAATCAACTTTTGACTGTGCTTAAACTTTATTAAAAACCAAAACTACTAAATAATATTGTAAAACAAAACTAGGAAGTTAACCAGAAAATAGGCAGAGCTACACATAGCGTTGTTCATACGCTGCTATTTTATGCCTGATTTCTTTAGACTGACTTAAAATAATGCCACATGTGTGGAATTACATTCTGTTTGACCACTGAGAACCTTTGGACAGACTTCTTTTGGACTGTGCAAACCAATGGGCAGTTTTTGGTGACACTGTCCACTTCCTTTTCAGGCTCCTCAGACACTCTCCATAGTTCATAAAAGATAGTCAGCCACAATTATTTTATCCTACGTCACTAGGTGCCCAGCCATTCTTCCCTATTGTCTAGAACAACCAGACATAAAAGAAAAACTCGTTATGCTCAGGGCATAGCCCAACACTGCTCTTGAACACTGGGACTCTGGAAGGAGATTCTTGATACATTCTCTGAGAGTCTTGCATTCTTCAAAAAGACTCGCGTCTGTGATGGTGGCATGTTTCTACCAAAGAAGGCTTCAGAGATAAGATCTCATTTGAGTTGAGTCTTAGGTGGGGACAGGGAACAGTGTGAAGAAGACGCCAGAGGGTTGGACCGGGGGACTGTATGGCCTGTTGGGGGGAATGCTCTGTGGGAAACTAGTTGTATGGGCAGCCCCAGACCCGGATGACGGGGTATATGTGATTGTTCATGCTAGACACATGGGCTATGGCTAGGCTGGCAGGAATTACATGCCATGCTAAGGAGTAGAATTGATCCTGCAGCTACAGGGAAACCACTAAATGATTTTAATTGGGGAATCGACTTGGATAGCTTTGTGCTTTAGAAACATGTTTCTGGTAGCCATGAAGAGAATGGCTTGGAAGAAAAGGATGTTTGAGGCAGCATGAGACCCAAGTGAGGAGCCATATGTTTATCCAGGTGAGAGAAGGTAAGACCATGAATTAAAATGATGTCTGTGGAGGCGGAGAAAAGGAGATGCCGCGACATCCAGTATTCTAATAGGAAAGTTCAGTGAGCAGTCAGAAACTAGGAGAGGGGGGGAGATGACAACTGAATGAAAGATTCTGGAGACAGTGAGAACTACAGACATGGTTCGGGGCAGTTTTGCCTTCTCTCTTGTCCCGCAGTGGCCCTCTTTCTGTTACTTGCTTGCCACGCCCTGTCATGTCAGTGAATATTAGTTGAGTGATTTCCTTAATTAGGCTAACCGTCTTCAATTGCTATTCTCACACGTCTGTTTTAGAGATGAGAAGTTTTTATCTTTGTTTTTGAGGTGCTTGGCTGACTCAGTCGGTAGAGCATCCGAATCTTGATCTCAGGATGGTGAGTTCAAGCCCCACATTGAGTGTGGAGCCTATTTAAAAACATTTTTTAAAAACTTTGGTTTTCCGTATAACATTTGAATTTGTATAGTAGATCTGAATAATTCACGACACATAAAATGTGGACACAGCTGGAGTTTGTGCCACTCCTTCTCCTTTCCTTTTTGTCCCATATATTTTTTTTTTTGGCAAATTCACTTTGACATTCTTATTAAAATGTAAACACCAAAACCAAACAGACTGCAGAGGTTTTGGCGTTTATTATAATGAATGTGCAAATTCCCAAGTATGCCATTCGCGGAAGACAACATGAGCAGAGCTTAGTGGAGAAGGGATTCATGGGAGCCGGCAGGTCTGGCCACAGTGTGTGAATGTGAGCACGGGGCTTCTGCGGCGCCCCGAAGTGGCCTCAGAGTAATAATCATCATAATAGAGAAGAGGGGAGAAAAAGGAGGGGTATGGAAGTAGAAGTAGATTCTGAGCTCAGTAGTAGATATTGTTCACAGGTGCTACATTAACAAGTGCTATTTAAAAATCATTTTTGAGTTTTTGCTTGGAATTTTTGTTGTGCTTGAATGTTTTGTAATTAAAAAAAAAAAAACAACTGAGGGGATGGGAAGCGATTGCTAATGCGCAGGGTTACTCCTGGGGGTGATGAGAAAGCTTTGCAATTAGCGTGACAGCTGCACGATGTGTGAATATACTCAAAAGCACCGAAGGGTAAACAAAGAAATTTGACTAGTAGCTTTAGTTCCTGTTTCAGTTGTCATCTTTTAAAAATAATTTTATTTAATGTTAATTTTTATTTTTTAAAAAATATTTATTTGAAGTTTACTTTTGAGAGAGACAGAGAGAGACAGAGCATGACAAGGGGATGGGCAGAGAGAAAGAGAGAGGGAGAGAGAGAGAGAGAGAGAGAGAGAGAGAGACACAGAACCCGAAGCAGGCTCCAGGCTCCTAGCTGTCAGCACAGAGCCCAACATGGGGCTCGAACCCATGAACCTTGAGATCATGACCTGAGCCGAAGTCGGACGCTTAACCGACTGAGCCACACAGGCGCCTCATTTCTATTTTTGAGAGAGAGAGTGTGAGCAAGGAAGGGGCAGAGAGGGAGGGATACAAAGCAGGCTCCGTGCTGACAGCAGTGAGCCCGATGTGGGGCTTGAACTCACAAACCACAAGATCATGACCTGAGCCGAAGTCAGATGCTCAACTGACTGAGCCACACAGGCACCCTTCAGTTGTCATCTTATCTTCTTTTAGCCAAATCAAAAAACCGTTTCACTTTTTTTTTTTTTTTTTTTAAGTAGTCTCCAAGCCCAACATGGGGCTGGAACAGACGACCCTAAGATCAGAAGTCCTATGCTCTACTGACTGAACCAGCCAGGCACACCATGTTTCACTTGATTTTTAACAGATTTTATTTCATTTCATTTTATTATATTTGAATAGCTCATAGATTTACTTGGTTCAAAAGGCACAATACATGAAACGCTATTCCTTGAAAAGTTTTACTCCTATGCATACTTATTTTTTCCCACCTTTTCTTCACAAAAGGTGCTGTTCTTTTTTTAAATTTTTTTTAAACATTTATTTATTTTTGAGAGACATAGAGACAGAGTATGAGCAGGGGAAGGGCACAGAGAGAGGGAGATACAGAATCTGAAGCAGGCTTCAGGCTCTGAGCCGTCAGCACAGAGCCCGACGTGGGGCTCGAACTCACAGACCGTGAGATCATGACCTGAGCCGAAGTCGGACGCGCAACCGACTGAGCCACCCAGGCATCCCCAACAGATGCTGTTCTGTATACAGTGTTATATGCCTTGCATTTTTCAAAGTATAACCTGGGCGTGTTCCCACATTGGAACATGGTGAACTTCCCAACCGTAGGATGTACAGTTGCCTAGTATCTGTTAGTGGAAGCAAGATGATTGATTTAATTGATTTAATACGACCCCTGTTTCATCTGATTTTTTGAATACAGAGACACCATGAAACAGAATTTCAAAATGTCAGCGGATAAAGAACACACATATACAATTCACACACACATATGATTTCAAATACTTTGACCTACAGAATGAACAGAAAAGGAACTTCTTATTTCTCAGTTCCAAAATAATCATTTATAGAAACCATCCTATAGAAAACTCATTTGGAACCAGAACACTTTTCAGAAAAGAAAAAAAATCAACGTGCATAGAGGAATTATTTTTTAGTATTTTAAATGAGGATCCATTTCTTTTTAACGTTTATTAAAAGTTCACTTAGTGGGGCTAATTCTGTAATTTTACATTGGTAGTAAAGCACCTAAAAGCCTTTTATGACAGAAAATTTATTTTTTGAAGTTTTATTCCGAGTTATCCTGGGTTTATATCGAATTTTGAAAACACAGGCAGCATGCTTTCAGAGACCACAGCAAAGCAGAAATATTCAACATCAGAGTAAAGTTCAAATCATACAAAAGGAGCTAATTTTTTACTTTCCCATTTAACAGGAAAACAAGCAAAAACAGTTCCTGGATAGTAAATTTAATTTTTGAAGTCTTATTCCAAGAAATTCTCAATCCTAGATTTTAAAAATCCACAGTTTTAAAAATAAAGTGAAAAGTTTTGCATGTGTTCAAAAGCTGAGATATAAACGTTAACCTTTGCAAATACGCCGAGAGTTTCTAAGTCAGCATGTGACATTCTTTTCCTAGTCATCTTGATAAAAAGGAGTGAGTTTGTATCATTTATACATTTACAAATGGTATTCTGTATAGGAAATAATGAACTGGGGGGAGCAATCATTAAATTAGATGATATACCAGGAAGAACGATTGGTTCAGATATTTGTTAGGTAGCTATTAACGATTGGACTAAGCTAACACCAGTTGAGAGCTATTATCTGTAATAAAAAAACATCTCCCGACAAGCTAGTGGGTGAGACGATCATAAGTGAATCTTTCACACTCCCGCTGAGTGTCTGTTGTTTTCCATGCGTTATACATTGGGATATCTCGAGGGCCAAGCATGGCATGTATGACCGATAGTCACCAAGACAGTCCCATTTAAAAACAAGCATGATTTTTCAATGCAATTGATTTTGCTGCTTCTAGAAAAATGGCATGGAAGTTGCTTTTTAAAGTGTATGTATGTATGTATGTGTGTGTGTATGTATGTAATCTCTGCACCCAATGTGGGGCTCAAATTCACTCCTGGAGATCAAGAGTTGCATGTTCTTCCAACTGAGCTGGCCAGGCGCCCCAGGAAGTTGCTTTTTGAGAATCGTATTTCAGTGGGGCCTTTGAATGAAAGTGTATTTTCTCTTCCTGGTCTATGGGGTAATACCAATCAGAAGACAATTCCTTTATTGTTCTCAGCATTCCCCATATCACAAGGAACTTCTCAGATCCTTATAACTGTATATTTTAAGTGTTAATTAGCTAATTTAATCCGTTCAATTAATATCTTTTTAAAAAGTCTACTATATGAAAACCGTATACAACTTGCTATTTGAGAAGTAAAGTGAAAAAATATAGTTGCCTGGTATACATGTAGTATAAACAAAACAAACACTTGAAAATTTAAAAACATATGAAGCGAAGGGGCGCCTGGGTGGCTCAGTCAGTTTGGCGTACAACTTCGGTTTAGGTTATGATCTCACTGCTTGTGAGTTCGAGCCCCGCGTTGGGCTGTGTGCTGACAGCTCAGAGCCTGGAGCCTGTTTCCGATTCTGTGTCTCCCTCTCTCTCTGCCCCTCTCCCACTCATGCTCTGTCTCTTTCTCTCGAAATTAATTAAACATTAAAAAAATTTTCAGAGAACATATGAAGCGGAAAATATGAAGTATACCAGTAGGAGAGGAGAAGCAGAATGCAGGCAGAACATACATGATCGTCCAGTACCTGGGCTGAGCAGACACCATATGGGTGCAGAGAGGAGCATGGTGTGTATGGGCGGGAGTCCTTTGAGTGGCTTCACGAAGAAGGAAAGACATCAACAGGCCATGGACAGAATTTGGGTGAGCGGAGCATAGGGCATGTCAGTGGGCACGGGGATACTCAGTAAGAAACCTGGGTCAGGCGGCAGTTCTCCTATTTGGGGTCCAATGACAGGGCTTTCTGTGACTGGGGTCAGTGAAAGGAGGGAAAGAGCAAGCCTGGGAAGCTGAGGCTGGAGTCAGGACAAGTCTCGAATGTGAAAATAGAGATGGGTTTGGAGTTTATCTTTTCTGTAGTGGACATGATTAATTCCTGCGAATATTTACAGAGCGCCGCGTACCATCCCAGGAGCTGATCGTGCAGGAATGACTCAGATGCCCAGAGTCTCTGCTGCCCTGGAGTCTTCAGTGTAGAAGGGGAAGGCAGAAGAGAAGCCAGAAAACAATTTAACAAGATCATTTTGGATAATGACCATCATGGTGAAAATCATAAAACAAGATGAGGAGAAAGGTGATGACTGGGAGCTGGGGACACATTCGAATCACATATATTTTTGTAAACAAGGAAATAACACGATCAAAATCACATCTTAGGAAGTTCTGTTTATCTTGGCTTAGTAAACGCTCATCCCTTTCATGGGAAGGAGTAGTCTCCTAGCCGCCTCTCCTCTTCTGAGTTTTAGAACACATTTACTGAGTGTAGCTTTTCTGTGGACAGTTCATCAGTTTTACTTTCTAAGTTAAATAAGAGAATCTCTGATGATAGAGATTTTGATCCAAGTAGAAAAGTGATGAATTCAAGGCAAGTTATCACCTTCCCGAAGTGGGTCAACAGGAAGTTTCTTTCTTGGCTTTTATTCAGGATGATGTTGCTGGAGGAGCCATGACTTTCTGGAAAGAGGGCCTCCCCTTGATCCATAGTGTCAGTGACTGTCCATGTTCTCTCATGGTCATTTCCATTGAACATAATCATTCTTAAGGAAAAATAAATATATCCTAAAGCTTGTTGGTTTCAGTCTCTGTTTTCATAGGTTATATGAATCAACACCATTTTAGGCAGCTCAGATTTGCCCAAATGAGGCCCCCTGACCAGATGTGCAGTGCTAAGCCAACAACACGGTCAGCAGAACTGCCTGTGAGTATGAACAAAAATGAATGTTTCAGATAAGAAATTTCTGGACTTCATGCCAGAAAAAAACTATGTGAGTTTAGAATTCTGGCTGAGGATTTCTGAAGCAAGTCAATTTCATAACGTTGGTTGCTTCTTTATCCTTAACAGCTTTAGTTTTTCATCCGAATTGAGTGTGGGCCTGTAGTGTGCCATTCACAACGTAAACTCTGTTCTCCCCCTGTCTTTCCCCATCTTGTTCTCTTTTCCTCCAGGAATCTTGATCGCCCTAATCTCCCCAGTTCTGCCTGGAGACCCAGACCCTAGCAGTTGGTTCTATTGGTCTCTCACCTTCAAGCATATTTTCCCTCTGTTCAAAAGTTTTATTCATTTTCCACCTCCTTTCAGTGTGTAGCCAGAAATTCAGCATAGTATCGTAGAAAGAGAGGGGAGGGCATTGAAGTCAGGAAGACCTAGGTTCAAAAAGCAGCTCTGTCTGGATGGTTCTAGAAATCACTGCACTTTTTAAAGCCATATTCCCTCATCTATAACATGTGGATCAATGACTGACTACCATATCTGAGGGTTAAGTAATACAGTGAATTTAAACTGCACTGTGTATGTACGAATAAACAAAATGCCTGGCCCATAGAAGGTGATAGGCAGACAAATATTTGAAACTAAGCCCCTTGCTCCCCTTCCCCCCCGCCCCATAATTCCTTGTTTGGAAAAAGTTACTTTGATTTTATATATGTACAAAGTATATTTCTCTCTCCCTATTTCCATAATATCTTAGAAACATGATTTTCAAAATTGATCATGCATACAAATCACTTGGAGGTCTTCTTAAAATACAGATTCTGATTCAGAGTCTGAGGTGGGCCTAGATTCTGCATTTCTAACAAGCTCTCAGGTGGTACTTAGGCGGCTGGTTAATGGACCACACTTTGAGTGGCATATTCTTAGACGGGAAGTTCACAAGTATATTGTTAGGGATGCATTTAGTTGCAGGTAACATAACAGCTAAGACTGTCTTGTCAGCATTGTTCTCACACATCAAGAAATCTAGAAATGGCACATGGCCATTAGCATTGGTCGTGTGGCTCCATGGTATCAAGCCCAGCATTGCTTGGATTCCCTTGCTTTTTCCTCATGCTTGTTGGTAAATGGCCCCAAAATAGGTGTGGCAATTTCCTACTTCATTTTGACGTTCAAGGCTGTAGGGAGGGAGAAGGCCCATGCTAGCTGTTTTCTTTAATCATGGGTGCAGAAGCTTCCTCAAAACCCTCTGAAAGCTTTGGCGCATGTTCCACATATCATCTTGGTGTCACATGGCCCACACTCGCGCCAAGACAGACTGGGAAAATGCATCTTCTGGGAAGAATTGAGAGATTGGTTATTTTTTTTTTAAGTTTATTTATTTATTTTGAGGGAGACAGAGAGAGGGAGGGAGGGACAGAGAGAGAGAGGGAGAGAGAGAACCCCAAGCAGGCTCTGCGCTCTCAGCATGGAGCCCAATGTAGGGCTCAAACTCACGAACCACAAGATCATGCCCTGAGCTGATGTCAAAAGTTGGACACTTAATCGACTGAGCCACCAAGGTGCCCTGAGAGATCGGTTATTGAGTAGGCAGCTAGCAGAGTCTCCTCTGTCTAGGTTCACTTGTTAAGTCATTTCTTACGGCTTTCCTCTGATACCTAACCTCGTATTATATACTTAAAAATACTGAGTAACTGCTATAGACCGTGTACCCCCCAAAATTAATTAATTAATTAATTAATTTTAGAGAGAGGTAGTGAGTGGGGGAGGGGGCAAAGGCAAAGAGAGAGAGAGAATCTTAAGCAGGCTTCATGCTCAATGTGGAGCCCAACACGGGGACCAGTCCCATGACTCTGGGATCGTGACCTGAGCTGAAATCAGGAGTCAGATGCTCAACCGACGGAGCCACCCAGGTGCCCCATACCACCCAAATTCTTAAGTTGAAAGCTAACCCCCAATATGATGGTATTTGGAGGTGGGGCCTTTGGGAAATGATTAGGTCATAAAGACTGAGGTCCTATGGATGAGATTAGTGTTCCTATTAAAGAGACCCTAGATAGAGAGCTTGCTTGTCCCTTCCACCATGTGAAGATACAACAAGAAGACAGTCATTTATGAACCAGGAAGCAGGCTGTGTCCAGACACTGAACCTGCTGGTAGCTTGATCTTGGACTTCCAGCCTCCAGAACTGTGAGAAATAAATGTGGGTTGTTTGTAAGCCACCTAGTGTATGGTACTCTGTGATAGTAACCCGAAAGGACTGAGACAGGAACCCTCTGAAAATTTATTTCGCTGCTCTAATGGGTCAGTTGTTTTCTAGAGCTTTTGTATCACACAAGGCTAATGTGTTCTTCAATATTATGCAAAACATAATTGTGGGTAAATAAAGTCAGCTTTCAGTTATTTAAGAAAATGTTCAAGTTCTTACAAACACAGACCACATAATTTCAGTTAAGTAATTTGGACTCTTAAATACTTTAATTTACATTTAATTAGGTCTTAGTGGAGGAATTAGATGTTGGGAATAATAGGTCAAAGGGAACATGGGAATGTTAATCCCCTGGCTATAAATAGAAGACTAGTGATACACAGTAAACACAGATCAAAATTAAGTTCAAAAGGCATGCCTAAAATAGACTTTTGCAAATGGGGCTTCTAAGGAGGAATTATTTTAGTGAAAATAACTCTAGCTCCTATTTTAAGAAATTACGCATGTTACAGTAATACATTTAACTAGTGGCAAATAAATGAGTTGATGTCTAATAAAATCGCATGAAAAATAATTCTTAACATCCAAAGACAAGCAAAAAACAAATACCTTTTTGTTAAAAGGTGAACAAACTCTTTGGAAATGGTTGAGAAACAAAATTCATATCAATATGAAATTAATTTTGATTAATGTTAAATATGAATAAAATCAGATTTCAATTATTCAAGTCTATATTGACATTTTTACCAACTTTAATGAATCAATGTGCATGAGATCTTTAAATAGTCTACTAGAAGCTGTAAGGTTTGTTGTTGTTTTGTTTTTTTGAGGGAGAAGGGCACAAGTAAGGGGCAGAGAGAGAGAAAGAATCCCAGGAGTGGGGAGAGAGAGAGAGAGAGAAGCAGGGCTTGTGCTTACCCAAAGAGGGGCTCATGCTCACCTGATGTGGGACTCGAACCCATGAACTGTGAGATTGCGACCTGAGCCAAACTCAGATGCTTAACAACTAAGCTACCCAGGAGCCCTGTACATTAAAATTTTAAGTCAACATAATTACCCACTGTGTCCTAGGATGGCATGAACCAAAACAAAACAAAACAAAATCCCATTTCCAGGGATGGTATGCAAGGACATGGCTTGAGCCTCACATGCGGTTTTGGAACTAAATCCTGCCTCTTCCACCTTTGGCTGTCTGACCTCAGACTATTTCCACACCCTACTGCCAAGGTCGACCACATAGGACCGTTCTGAGGGTTACACGGAAGGATGTAGGTCAGGCGTGAAGCATGCATTAGGCCCTCAAAAACGTTCTTTCCTCCTCTGTACCTTTCACAGGATATGCACTCTGCTTTCTGTTGTTGCTTGGTTTCCTGATATTAGAAAGGCGCCTTGAGGGAAAGCATGGTAGGGAAAACCATGACATCCTAACAGGTTGATTCCATTGGTTTGAAGTATTTTAAATCCTCCGAGACATCTGAGATAAAGACTAAAATAATGTCTAAAAGCAAATGTAAATTAAATTAGAATTAAAATTTTAAATGAGTTTAAAAAAACTAAAAATACAATACTCTTGTATCATGGAAATCTCAGCCTTCAGCAAACTTTGACATAGTCAGATAATTGAGCTGACGAATTCCAGAGACTAGATTAGGCTCAGAGATAGCTCATTTTGCTTCATACCTTAAGTAGCATCTTTTAAAATTTATTATCAATTAGTGTCTGAATTTAAGGAGTCCAACCACAGCAAGAACTTGGGCAGCAAAGATCAGTTCTGAAGAAAGTGTGTGTACCAGTACTGTAGAGATGAGAAGCAACTTCCTCCTTGATGTTTTGGAGCAAAATGGGCACATTGACATTGACTATCAGAGCAATATCATGCAGGCTGGTTTCTTCTGTGATACAGTGATCATCGTTGCCAATTGTTTCTAAGGTCATAAAAATTATTGATTATATTCTTTTTTTATTGAGGTATAACTGACATATATTGGTTTCAGGTGTACAATATGATTCGCTATTTGTATACACTGTGAAGTGATTGGCACAATAATTATAGTTACCATCTGGTTGATTGCATTCTTTTTCTTTTGAATGAAAGTTTTAGTTATTTTATTTTATTTTATTTTATTTTTTATTTTTCTTTAAAATTTTTTTTATGTTTATTCATTTTTGAGAGAGAGACAGAGCAGAGCATTAGCAGGGGAAAGGCAGAGAGAGAGGGAGATACAGAATCTGAAGCAGGCTCCAGGCTCTGAGCCGTAAGCACAGAGCCCAATATGGGGCTCGAACTCACAGACTGTGAGATCATGACCTGAGCTGAAGTCGGCCGCCTAACCAGCTGAGCCACCTAGGCGCCCCTAGTTATTTAAAAAAAAATGTTTATTTTTGAGAAAGAGAGAGAGGACGCATGTGAGAGTGGGGGGCAGGGCCAGAGAGAGAGAGGAAGACAAAGTATCCGAGGCCAGCTCTGCGCTGACAGCAGAGAGCCCAATGTGGGCCTTAAACTCACAAATGGCTAGATCATGACCTGAGGTGAAGTTGGTCGCTCAGCCGACCGAGCCACCGAGCCACTGAGGTACCCCTGGTGGATCACATTCTTGATAGGATTAAAGCAGGTGGAGGACAGAGGTAGGGCCAATTTATTCATTATATCCTATGAGCATATAATTAAGGCTTTGGAGCTTTTTAGGGATTTAAAAAATATTTGAGACTTGAAATCAAATTTATGGGATTAAAAATACAAAGTGAAACTGTAAAATAGAAATGAGTAATAAATGTTTAATTAAATGTCCACAAAGCCTAACATTATGTCAACCTCAATAATTAATACAGTTACTATCCATAAACGTTTCATTACCTTCAAAAACCATCTGTAAGTTATATTTTCTCACTTTGTGAGAGTTGATGTGTATGTATGATGACTGCTGAGAAATTATAACCAATTCATAAATCCAAAGTTACTTGTAGCCAAATACCATGAAACATAATTATAAAATCCTTAACTTTTTTTTATAGCAATGAATTATGCTTCCTATGGGATGTGGGTTTGTTTTAATGTTTCAGATAATGTCGAAGGGAGAGTACAAAAGTAAGAGAGCATGTTTAGGCCAGCCCTGGTGGTAGAGACTTGGTTATATATAAAAGAGTATGAGCTGGTGAGCACCCGTCTCATAGAAATCCTGTAATTGAGGAATATGGTTAGTATTGGGTGAGCAATTATGGCAGTTACTTGTGGAAGAAATCTGTTTTATGCTTTCATGAAAAATTTATCTTTAAAATTCTCTCATCACTCTTCTATCCAAAGTCCTTACTGACTGCACATTTTAAGACTTTTTAAATATAAAATTCTAGACTTGGTTTTCACGGAGTGTCATAATTTACTCCTAATTGACCCAATTCTCTACAACTGTCACATTAACTCTTTGTCCTCCCAGCATTGCCCTTTCCCATCCCCTTTCTCAATATCCTTCAGTGGAGTAATGCCCCTTCTTCATTCTCATTCATTTTGGAGTTCATTCCGCATTTGTTGAACCTACTATGTGCGATGCAGTGTGCTAGGCTTGATTCCATCGCCTTGCTACTCAAAGGGCAGTTTGTGGAACAGCAGGGCCAACATCACCATCACTTTCTAGAAATGCAACAGACAGTGAACCAGAATCTGCCTTTTAACAAGACTCCCAGGTGATTCTGAGAAACACTTCAGAGTAAACAATGATGGATAAATAGCTAACTCTTAAAAGAATGGTATATAAAGCAATAGAGAAGTGCCCTGTGCAAGTGCTTCTCATTGGGATGAGCTCCTACTTCTCCTACGAAGCCACTCGTGCCTGCTCTAGCTCACACTTCCCATTTCTGAGTATCTGTAGTTACGGCCTTCTACCACCCAACTTAGCCCTCAGTCATAGACCTTTCTCTTATTTGCTGATGTTTTCAGCATGGACCGCTCCTCTTCCCAAATGGAGTTTCCATTTGCCAAGAGCAGGCATAGCAGAGATTTACATCTCTGTACCACATGAAAGCAGCCAACATTTTCTGAGCTGTGTAATTAGCAAATATTTTTGCTTCATCAGTTTAGTAAACTAGGATAAAGTAGGCTTCATCTGAGAAATCTAGAAAATATACCAGCTGATAGCATTCATGGCAGTTGACATATCCTCAAAACAAAAATTTAGATTGGGCCTACTTATCCATCTGAATGAAAATGAAGTCAGATATTTCTCCAACTACCTAGAGCTGTTGTTATGCAAACGAGCAGTTATCCAAGCAGATATACCCCAGGCCTGCTGGAGAACTGTTTCTTGGGGGAAAACGCAAGGAAACAGAGGCAGCAGCCAGTGTGCAGGTCTCTAGGGCAGTGCAGAGCAATCCGGCAGGACCAGGTATACCCTAGGACAGGAGAAAAATAAGGCAGAGAGGAAACTTAATCCAGTGAACATCAGGAATAGAGAAAGACAAAAAGAGAAAAGAAAGATTGGGGCAAAGGAAAAGCGTACACCAAGAGAGAAAAATGAACCCAAATAGTTAATAATCGCAATAATTTTTTTAAAGTTTATTTACTTAGAAAGTGAGAGTGAGCATGAATTGGGGAGGGACAGAGAGAGGAAGAGAGAGAGAATCCCAAGCAGGCTCCACCCTCCTTGCCGAGATGATGACCTGAGCCGAAATTAAGAGTCAGACACTTAACTGGTGCCCCACAGTAATTGTTACTCCCTAGTTAAAAAGTAATGACCAGCAGCCTGAATTAAAAACAAAACTTTTTTTCTAAGTTATATGTGTATATAATTTTAAAGATTTCATTTTTAAGTAATCTCTTCACTCAATATGAGGCTCAAACTTACAACCCCAAGGTCAGGAGTCACATGCTCTACCCACTGAACCAGCCAGGCACCCCACTAACTTACATTGTTTATAAGAAACATATCTCAAACAAAACAGTACAGAAATGTTGAAAATAAGATGATTGGAAAGGTAATATCAGACAAATATTAAGCAAGGGAAAGTTGGTATGTCCATGGTAATATCACACAAAATAGGCTTTAAGGCAGAATATGTTACTAAGACCATGAAATATTATTGTCATTAATTGGCTTCATGCGTGAGAATTTTCTTTTTTTTTTTTTTTGGAACCTTTTATTTAAATTCCAGTTAGTTAACATACAGTATAATAATAGTTTTAGGGGTGCAATCTAGTGATTCATAATGGATGAGAAATTTTGACAATTTAAAGTTTAGATTGCCTCATAATATAGCTTCAAAATCTGTAAAACAGATATTGATGGGATTATAAGGAGAAAGAGCAAACTTACAATGATCAGGATGTTTTTCACATTTCCTTCTCAGTAATTCACAGATGAAGGAAAACATTATGATATGGAAGATCTAATATACAGGCTTGGTCATATATATGTATATGTGTGTGTGTGTGTGTGTGTGACAGAGAGAGAGAGAGAGAGTGTGTGTGTGTGTGTGTGTGTGTGTGTGTGTATATAGAGAGAGATGCATACTGTACAGAACTAAATAATATGTATTCTTTTCAAGCACATGTGGAACTTCACAACAACTGACTACGTACTAGAACATAAGATAATGGAAACGAGTGTCAGAAAACCATGATCATGCATCTCATTTTCTCTGATCACAACCACATTAGAAATCAAGAGCAAGCAAATAGTTGAAAACAAAAACATACTGCACACTTTGGGAGGCGAAGAAACAAGAAAATGTATGTACAGTTGAAGGGAGCAATCACATTGGACATTTGAAAATACTCATAATTTAAAGATATTAAAAATAATATGAAATTTGAGGGATGCAGCTAAAGTGGTATTTAACAGGGAGTTTATAGACTCGGATGCTTATATTGAAAAGAAGGCTAAAAATAAATGAAACCTCTAAGAAGTTAGAAAAGAAACAGAATAAGTTCAAAGAATGTAGAGGGATGAAAGTCATAAAGATAAGTTAAAAGAAAGAGTAGATTAAAATAAAAGCCAAGTTGTTTTTTAAAAGACTAACAGTAGTGACAACTGACACTATGCATAAACTAGAGAAGGCAAACACACACACAGTCCACTATTAGGAATATAAAAAGGGCTAACTTCAGATGCCACAGAGATTTAAAAGCTAACGAGAAACACTGAATTCGAATGCGGGCAGCTCTTCCACAGGAACGGTTGGGAAGCCGGGTGCACGGCTTAGATTTAGTGCTGAGACAAAAAGGATGAAGTCTTCTGATTTTCTCAGTGAAACAGGACACAAGGACCTCAGATGAGAATGAGGAGGGCAGATGGGGAGTTACAATTCTTTAACTATCCTGCAAACCACTGTGACCGATCTGTATGCATCCTCCCCAGAATTGTCTCCCATAAAAGAAATACAAGTATTCCCTTTGACAAAGACTCGGGAGGTGGTGATCCTGCCTTTGCCCAGAACACTCGGGCAACCTGTCTTATGCAATTGCGCTTAGTACAGGAGCAATGAGTGCTTTGAGAATGAATATATTTAATATTTCGACTTAGATCAAAGCCACTTCTCAGCCCTAAGAAAGGTGAGTCAAGGTAAAAAACATATATTTGAATCAAAATAACACATAACTTTAAAGAAGCAGTATTATTTGATTCTAAACTGACATTGGAGACCCTTCGTGTAAAGGATTTTCACATATTTTAAGCAATAACAGCATAATATGCACCACCTCCAGAGAGTTCTGTTGGAGAACTCACTCAGCCGGCAGGTTTTTCAAGAGAGCTAGATTATCTTGCTCATGATAATCGTTCATTTAATGTTTGTTGTACTGAGGAAGCATATGAATAAACCTACTTACTTAATATGTCATAGGTGCTCAGTAAATGGTAGTTATTTTATCAGTGTTTAATATCTTTATTTTATATGTCAAAACATGGTTCCTACTCTGAAGAGTATATTTCTTAACAATCCATTAGACAGGTAGCAATAGACACAGGTATACACGATTATCTTTAGTTCATTATTGAAGATTTAGTATCTGATAGTTACAGAAATTGCATACACCTGTAATAATCAGAAAAGATTCTCCATGTCCAATAGATGATTAATCCCACTCTTCTCTATTACAAGCTTTTTCTGTGCTTGTCTTCCCAGATTGGAGTGACATCTTGCTGATGTGTTGAATTGAATAAACTGGGAACTGGGGAGTTAGTTTTTCTCCTACCGATGGCAAGCAAGTAATTAACATCAGTGATACTAGAGCCATCAGATTTATCTAACTCAATTTATGTCACCGCTGTTCCTTTCCGGTGCAAATATCTCTTCTGCTATTGGAGTGTACCTGTGTAAGTTGAATAGAAAGAAGCACTTTTATTACTTTAAGTTTATGATATCATGAGGCTTATACACAGAAAAAGGCGAACAGAACATCACATGACTGTACATTCAGTCTGGAAACTGATCTGTCTAAGCACTGTATGCATGGTGGTAGGATAAACACTTCTATCTCATCTTCCTCCTTGTGCAGCCAATAGCTCACAGAGCAGTGTTTTTCCATTTGGATTCCATCATTTCTTTTGTTTATCACTTCCTGGACATTTCCCACGGGACAGCCCCAAACTGATGACTCAGGTTTCAAAAAGCTGCTCAATAGGGCAAAGATAAAGTTACTTCTCTTCTCTTGCTAGCCCCCTCCTCTTTGCTTGCTTTATCTTCATGTGAACACTGTTGAACTACACCACGGCACACACATACTCAATGACAAAATTGTGAGCAAGCTCTTTGCAACTTGTCCGTCTGCTGCTATAGAGAGCGCCAATCTTTATTTTAGCCTGAAGTCAGGAATATTTGCATCAAGCAAAATACACCCTTTTTTGTTCCTGCGTGGACAGGGTAATTGCTTTCGCAAAGCAACAAGATCAACCCAAGTTTCCTTTTAAAAAATTTTTAATTCCGGTATAGTTAACATGCAGTGTTATATTAGTTTCAGGTGTGCGATATAGCAATCCAACATTTCTATACATTACTCAGTATTCATCATGATGAGTGTACTTGTAAAAAAATTGTTTACTTATTTTGAGAGAGAACATGAGTGGTAGGAGGGGCAGAGAGAAGAGAGAGAAAGAATCCCAAGCAGGCACCACACTGTCAGCACAGAGCCCGGTATAGAGCTCGATCTCATGAACCAAGCCAAAATCAAGAGCGGGATGCTTAACTAACTGAGCCCCCCAGGCCCTCCGTACTCTTTAAAAAAAAAAAAAAAAGTTTATTTATTTATTTTGAGAGAGAGAGTATATGAGCATGTGTGCGGGTGGGGGGTGGAGGGGCAGAGAAAGACAGAAAGAGAGAAGCCCAAGCAGGCCCCATGCTGTCAGCACAGAGCCCGAAGCGGGGTTCGACCCCACAAACCATGAAATCATGACCTGAGCCAAAATCAAGAGTCAGATGAGTGTACTCATCACCCCATGAGTGTACTCTTCATCCCCTTCACCTATTTCACCCATCCCCACACCCACCTCCGCTCTGTCAACCAGTTCTCTGCCGTTAAGAGTCTGCTTTTTGGTTTATCTTTGTTTTGTTTCTTAAATTCAGCGCATGAGTCAAATCATAATGTATTTGTCTTTCTCTGACTTATTTCACTTAGCATTATACTGTCTAGATCCATCCATGTTGTTTCCAGTGGCAAGATCTCATTCTTTTTAGTGGCTGAATAATATTCCTGTGTGCGTGTGTGTTGTATGTGTGTGTGTGTATGTACACACCACCTCTTTATCCATTCATGTATTGGTGGACACTTGGGCTGCTTCCATAATTTGTCTATTGTAAATAATGCTGCAAGAAATATAGAGGTGCAAATATTCCTTTGAATTAGTGTTTTCATATTCTTTGGGTAAATAGTAGTAGAATTACTGGATTATATGGTAATTCTATTTTAAATGTTTTGAGGAAGCTCCATACTGTCTTCCACAGTGGCTGCACCAGTTTGCAGTCCCACCAACAGTGCAGGTTTCCTTTTTCTCCACATCCTCGCCAACAGTTGTTTTTTCTTGTGTCTCTGATTTTAGCCATTCTGACAGGCATGAGGTGATATCTTATTGTGGTTTTGACTTGCATTTCCCTGATCATTAGTGATGTTGAGCGACTTTTCATGGGTCTGTTGGCCATATGTATATCTTCTCTGGAGAAATGTGTGTTTGTGACTTCTGCCCATTTTTTTTTTTTTTTAGAGAGAGAGAGAGAGAGAGGGGGAGAGAGAGAGAGTGTGTGTGTGTGTGTGTGTGAGCAGGGGAGGGAGGGAGAGAGAAAGAGAGAGAGGCAGACAGAGATTCCTAAGCAGGCTCCATGCTTCATGCAGAGCCTGATGTGGGGTGTGATCCCACAAACCTGGGATCATGACCTACACCAAAAGCAAGAGTTGGATGCTCAACCGACTGAACCACCCAGGCACCACTGCCCATTTTTTAATAGGATTATTTGTGGTTTTTGGTGTTGAATTGTCTACATTCTTTATATATTTTGGATACTAACCCTTTATTGGATATGTTATTTGCAAATATCTTCTCTCATTTGGTAGGTTGTCTTTTAGTTTTGCTGATTGTGCGGAAGGTTTTCATTTAACGTAGTCTCAATAATTTATTTTTGCTTTTGTTTTTATTGCCTCAGGAGACATATTTAGAAAGATGTTGCTGTGGCTGACATCAGAGAAATTACTGCCTGTGCTCTCTTTTGGGATTTTTATGGTTTCAGGTCTCACATTTAGGTCCATAATCCATTTTGAGTTGATTTGTGTGTATGTTGGAAGAAAGCGGTTCAGTTTCATTTTTTGCATGTAGCTGTCCAGTTTTCCCCCACACTATTCGTTGAAAAGACTTTTTCCTATTGCATATTCTTTCCTCCTTTGTCAAAGATTAATTGGCCATATAATTCTGGGTTTATTTCTGGGCTTTCTATTCTGTTTTCTTGATCTATGTGTCTGTTTTTGTGCTAGTACCACACTTTTTTGATTACTGCAGCTTTGTAGTCTAGCTTGAAGTCTGGAATTGTGATACCTCCAGTTTTGTTCTTTTTCAAGATTGCTTTGGCTGTTTGGGGTCTTTTGTGGTTCCATACAAATTTTAGAATTGCTTGTTGATTCAGTTTCATTGTCAGTAATCAGTCTGTTCACATTTTCTGTGTCTTCCTGATTTATTTGTGGGAGGTTATATGTTTCTAAGAATTTATGCATTTTTTTCTCCTAGGTTGTCCAATTTGTCGGAATATACTTTTTCATAATAATCTCTTTTAATCTTTTGTATTTCTGTGGTATTGTTATTTCTCCTCTTTCATTTCTGATTTAGTTTATGTGAGTTCCCCCTCTCCTTTTGATGGCTAAAGGTTTATCAATTTTGTTGATTTTTTTAAAGTTTATTTATTTATTTTGAGAGAGAGAGAGAGAGCACAAGCAGGAAGGGGCAGAGAGAGAGAAGGAGAGGGAGAGAATTCCAAGCAGTCTCTGCACTGTCAGCACAGAGCCCAGTGTGGGACTCAAACGCACGAACTTCAAGATCATGACCTGAGCAAAAGTTGGATGCTTAACTGACTGAGCCTCTTCCTTCCTTCCTTCCTTCCTTCCTTCCTTTCTCTCTCTCTCTCTCTCTCTTTCTCTCTCTCTCTTTCTTTCTTTCTTGAGAGAGACAGACAGACAGACGGGGATAGACAGAGCAAGAGTGGGGGAGCATCAGAGAGGAAGGTAGACACAGAATCTGAAGCAGGCTCCAGGCTCTGAGCCATCAGCACAGAGCCCAACGTGAACCTTGAACTCACAACTGTGAGATCATGACTGGAGACGAAGTGGGACAGTTAACCAGCTGAGCCACCCAGGCGCCCCAGATCTTTTCAAATGAACCACCTCCTGTTTTCACTGATCTGTTCGTGTGTGTGTGTGTGTGTGTGTGTGTTTTAAAGTTTCTATTTTGTTTATTTCTGTTCTAATCCTTATTATTTCCTTCCTTCTACTAGTTCTGGGTTTTGTTTATTCTTCTTTTCTAGCTCCTTTACATGTCAGGTTAGGTTGCTTATTTGAGAATTTTCTTTTTTTTTATTTTAAAAATATTTATTTTGAGAGAGAGAGCACATGTGTGCGTGCAACACACACATATGTTCAAGTGGGAGAGGGGCAGAGAGAGATGGAGAGAGAATCCCAAGCAGACTCCATGTTATCTGCACAAAGTCTGACCCAGAACTCAATATCACGAACAATGAGATCATGACCTGAGCCGAGATCAAGAGTTGGATGTTTAACTGACTGAGCCACCCAGGTGCCCCCTCTTTAAATGTTTATTCATTTATTTTGAGAGAGAGAGAAGAGAGCACCAGTGGGGGGGAGGGGAGAGAGAGGGCGAGAGAGAGAATCCCAAGCAGGCACAGAGCACGACACAGGGCTTGGACTCAGAAACTGTGAGATCATGACCTGAGCTGAAATCAAAAGTTGCATGGTTAACTGACTGGGTCACCAGGGACCCCTCATTCCTTCACTTTCAATCTGCATATGTCTTTTGGTCTGAAATGATTCTCTCGTAGGCAGCATATGGGTGGATCTTGCATTATTTTTTTAGAGAGAGAGAGTGAGCAGGGGAGGGCAGAAGGAGAGGGAGAGAGAATCTTAAGCAGGCTCCACACCCAGCACAGAGCCCAAAATGGGGCTTGATCTCACAACCACGGGATCGTGACCTGAGCTGAAATCAAAAGTTGCATGCTTAACTGACTGGGCCACCCAGGCATCCCAGATGTTTCATTTTTATCCATTCCATCACCCTCTGTCTTTTGATTGGAGCATTTAATCTATTTACATTTAACATAATTATTGATAGGTATGTACTTCTTGCTATTTTGTTACTTGGTTTATGGTTGTTTTTATAGTTCTCTGTTTCTTCTCTTCCTTTCTTCTCTCATGGTTTGTTGGCTTTTTTTTTTTAAGTGATATACTTGAATTCCTTTCTCTTTGCTTTTAGCATACCTACTACTGTTTTTTCTAAAGCTTATTTATTTATTTTTGAGAGAGAGAGAGTTCATGTGTGAACGAGCATGGGAGAGACAGAGGGAGGAAGAGAGAGAGAGGGAGAATACCAAACAGATTCTGCCCTGTCAGCTCAGAGCCTGACTTAGGACTCAAACCTGTGAACTGTGAGATCATGACCTGAGCCAAAATCAAAAGTTGGACACTTAACCCACTGAACCACCCAGGCACACCTACCTATTACTGGTTTTTGATTTGTGGTTACCTTTAGGTTTGTATATAACATTTTCTGCATATAGCAGTCTATATTAAGTTGATGGTCACTTAAATTTGAACCCATTCTTTCCTCCCCTCCCATGTTTCAGGTATATGATGTCATACTTTACATCCTTTTATTTTGTGAGTCCCTTGACTGGTTTTTATAGATATACTTCCTTTTACTGCTTTTGTGCTTCCTACTTTTCTTACTTGTACTTGTGGTCTTTCCTTTTCAGTCAAAAAGTCCCCTTTAACATCCCTTGTAGGGCTGGTTTAGTGGTGATGAATTCCTTTAACTTTTGTTTGTCCGGGAAACTCTTTATCTCTCCTATTCTGAATGGTAGTCTTTCTGGATAGAGTATTATTGGCTGCAAGTTTTTTTTTCCTTTCAGCACTTTGAATATATCATGCCACTGCCTTCTGGCTTGTAAACTTTCTGCTGAAAACACAGCCTTATGGTGTTTCTCTTGTATATAACCATCTTCTTTTTTCTTGCTGTGCTTAAAATTCTCTCTTTATCATTACTTTTGTCATTTTAATTACTATTTGTCTTGGTGTGGCTCTCCTTGGGTTGATTTTGTTTGTGGGTCCTCTCTCCCTCCTGGATCTGGATTTAGGTTTCCTTCCCCAGATTTGGGAAGTTTTCAGCAGTTATTTCTTGCAAAAAATTTTCTGCCATCTTTGTCTGTTTTCTTCTGTAATCCTTATAATGCAAATGTTATTACTCTTGATGGTGTTGCTGAGTTCACTAAGTCTGTATTCATTTCGTATGTTTATTTTTTCTCTCTCCTGTGCAGCTTTATTGCTTCCATTTTTCTCTGTTCTCCATGTTGTTGATCCATTCCCCTGTTTTCTTTAGTCTATTTCCTTTAGTGTATTTTTAAAAGTAGGTTCCATGCCCACCATGGGGCTTAAACTCACTACTCTGAGATCAAGAGTTGCATACTCGACCAACTGAGCCAGCCAGGCATCCCTTCTCTAGTATGTTTTTTGAAGTTTGTGTGTTTGTTTATTTATTTATTTAGAGAGCAAGCAGGGGAGGGGCAGAGAGAGAGGGAGAGAGAATTCCAAGCAGACTCTGTGCTGTCAACGCAGAGCCTCACTCAGGACTCGATCTGAAGAACTGTGAGATCATGACCTGAGCCAAAATCAAGAGTCGGAGACTTAACCGATGGAGCCACCCAGGTGCCCCTCCCTAGTGTATTTTTAATTTCAGTTATTAAGTTCTTCATCTGATCGGTTCTTTTTTATGTTTTCTGTCTCATTGTTGAGGGTCTCACTGAGATCCTCCACTCTTTTCTCAAGTTCAGTGAGTATCTTTATGACTATTAATTTACATTCTCTATCAGGCATATTACTTATCTCTGTTTCATTCAGGTCTGTTGTTGTGATTTTGTCCTGTTTTTTTCATTTGGGATATATTCCTCTGTCTCATTTTGTCTAACTCTCTGTGTCTCTTTTTATGTGTTAGGAAAGTCATCTACATCTCTTACTCTTGAAAGTAGTGGCATTATGAAGAATAGGTCCGGTACTGCCCTGTGGTGCCATGTCCCCTGTTCACCAGAAACTGGTGCTTCAGAGGTATCTCCTGTGTGTGTTGTGTGCATCCTGCTGTTGTGGCTGAGCTGAGTTTTCTTTCAGTCCAGTTGTCTGCAGCGTCTCTCTTTGCCTGTTGTGAGCAGGGGTCAGTCCCTGTGTTGTTAGTGGGCCAGTCTGGGTCTGCTTGGGCTTGAGTCTAGTCAGGCCAGGCATTTGCCGGAGATGCCGTAGCACCGAGCTGCAGAGTCCTTCTCTGTGTCGTCTCCTGAGAAGCTTTTGTTCGTGGGTGGGGCCTACAGTCAGATCAGCTATCTGCCCCTTGCCCACTTCTGGGGCATCTGTGGGACCGGTGTCTCTGGTTATCTTCCCCTCTCCCCAGGGCAGGGGTCACTTTGGAGTGCTGCTGATCCCTGTTGGGGCTGCTTGCATTTTGCTAGACTCGTGGCACTGCTTCAGATGGGCTCTGGTCAAGAGCATAGTGGAGCGAGCAGGACTGCAGGCGAATGCGGAGGCAGGGCAGGTGATGGTAGCAAGGTTTGCAGTGGTCTGCTGCAGGAGGGACCTGCGGCCTCTGGGACCGAGGCAGGCTGGGTTGGAAGAGGCCCACTGCAGAAGTGAGCGGGATGGGATGCTGATGTTAGCAAGTTAGTGTCAGTACCACGCTGGTTTCTGCAGCTTTCCGTGGGTTTATGCTGGGGGGCCGGGGAGGGAAATGGCACCTGCCGGCTCCTTTTTTGTCGAGAAGTCTCCCAATGATGCATGTCCCTCCAGCACCCACTCTGAGATGAGTAAATGAGGCTCCCTCCCATAAACCCCAGACATTTTCCAAACTGCTGCTTTTATGGTGTATCTTGGTAAGGCCGTGTGTCGTGCAGACTGTTTCCTCTCACCCTCCTGGCTCTCCCAGAGCCAAACCTGCTGCATTTTAAAGTTCCAGGTGTTAAGTCCCACTGATTGTAAGAAGAACTCATGAAACTTGGCCCATTTAGTTTTTAAAGGCAAAGTTATGTGGATTCGTCCTCCCCTTGTGGGCTCCCTGGTGTGAGTCTGCTTCTCTTCCTCCCTCCCTCCCGGGGATAGCCTCTGCGGGTCTCTTTAGCTCCCACTGCATCTCCAACCCCTCCTACCCTCTTTGATGCGGCCCCTTCTCTACATTTAGCTGTGGAGTCTGTTTTGCCAGCCTCGAGGTGATTTTCTGGGTTATTTACACTGATGTGGGTGTTGTGTAGGTGTATCCACGGGATGAGGTGAGCTTAGCGTCCCCCTACTCCACCATTTTCCCTGGAAGTCAAGATCAATTCAGGTTTGTAAGATGAAGTCAGAGGCTTGAGTTCTAGGCCCACTCTTAGACTATAAGTCTTGTAAGTAATCTCAGCAGTCAATGTTCTCTTTCTTTCAAGACTGCTTCCTCTGGTCTCTCACCTGTCCCCCAGCATGTTATACGCTGTGTGAGGGACGGTTTGAAAACAGTGTCAGGGTCCCAGGAAGAAAGCTACAGAAGAAGGCAACAGGCAGTGGTAGCTCATGAAAGGACTTTAGTATAAGTTGTCTTCAGTTTACTTCTGGAAGAGTTTGTGCCTTTAACACAGAGGATTCAACCATTAGTGGTTAAAAAAATTATTGTTCTCTTTGAATATAAGTAATTTGGGAGTTCTTTTGAAAATTAATTTCCTACATTTTATAAATATTTGCCTTCAGTCTAAATTGTAATTCATACTAACTATAAATTGTGTCAAAAAAACAGTAATATTTAATAAACTCAGATGGACTGTTTTATATGAAAGAATGAGGATTTTCCTTGTTTATGTTGGCAGATGAGTGAAACAGGTGAACTTTGCATTTGGTCCAGCAAATGCAGTTAATGGTTTCTATTTAATCAAAACAGGAAGGAAATTTTGAGGTCAGTCCTCTTGCATGGGGACCATCTTGTTCTCAGGTCCTTGAAATGTAGGCCTCAGGCTATTATCTTGTAACTTCCATCTGACCCCCTTTTCCAGAGACGAAATGGGGACCAAGGGTGTCCAGTAATTGAGAAGGTCTGGCTCATACTGACCATAGATCTCTAGAATCTGGATGACCTCCCAAAGACACACAGATGGCTAAGTGCTCCTCAAGAGATCCAGACACAAGAGCTGGCACACAACAGTTAGGTGGGTTCAGCGGGTGGGCCATTTCTGTTCCTCGACTTTCACCCTCCCTCCCGCATTCTAATACAATGGCTGCAGGCTTCTGACAATGGGTGGTGGGCACCACTGCGCACCTGGGAGCCGGAGTCCCCTCTGTTTGTTCAGCGTCTTCAGTATCTGGAGGGAAATGAGTCATTTGTAAGGTGCATTCCCTTCTGCTTGGGTCTCTCACGCTTTCTGGCGAGGCATGGGTATCGTTATCAGTGTCATTCTGATAAGGAAGCAGGCCCAGGAATAGTGGGTGGCCTGTTGGGATCACCCAGCAAGTCCCAGACAGGGAAGGAACTGAAGTCTTCTGTCAGACCCCGGCCTGTTCTACATCACTGCTTTCAGAAAGGAGCCACCAGCTGGTCTTCAGATGCCAGAATGTGACATCACACCTCGAAGACAGATGCTCTGCTGCCCTACGTGCTCCTTGTTTTATGACGCCAAACCATGAATATCCTCTTGCCTTTGTTTAAGCTTTTGATTTCATTATTTAGACCTTAGACCCACAATTGAGTTACTTATATTGCTCAGTGCATAATGTACTATCCTCTACATCACCCATTTAAAAATTTTTATTTTCTCCCAGTATCTTTCTCTCACACTACACCATTTTAATAGGTTCAATATACAGTTGACCTTTGAACAATGCAGGGGTCAGGGGCTCTGACCCCCCTACATAGTCAAAAATCCTTGTGTAACTTTTGACTCCTGACAGCCTACTGTGGACTGGAAGCCTTACTGATAACACAGTCAACACATACTGTGTATGTTATATATATTATGTATTGTTTTCTTATAGTAAAATAAGCTAGAGAAAAAAAGTTACTAAGAAAATCATAAGGAAGAGAATATATTTAAAATACTGTACTGTATTGAAAAAACTCCATGTATTAGTGGACCCATGTGGTTCAAACTGGTGGTGTTCAAGGGCCAACGGTGTCTTTACATATTAAAAAAAAAAAATCCGCTTTCAGAGCCCACTATTATCATTTCAGGCAATGTCTTTTTTTCTGTCTTATTTTGTTAATTCTCTTTTTCGTTCTGTACTTCGCCTTAGGCATACACTCAGCCATGGTTGATATATGTCTTTGGAAAAGAATGTATGCTGGAAAGATATTCATTGTGGTTTTGTATTTTTATATTTATGATTTTAATTTACATAAACGCTGTTGTATTCTAGCTCTGATCCTGTTTCTTATGAATTTACTTAACTCTGTTTTTAAGATCTATCCATTTTTCTGTACTTTTAGTTCATTGTTTCTGATCTTTGTCCTAAAGATCTTTTTATTTTTTTTAATGTTTACTTATTTTTTAGAGAGAGAGAGAGCGTGAGCAGGGAGAGGGTCAGAGAGGGAGGGGGAGACATGGAATCCGAAGCAGGCTCCAGGCCCTGAGCTGTCAGCACAGAGCCTGATGCGGGGCTTGAACTCACACCGTGAGATCATGACCTGAGCCAAAGTCAGACATTAACTGACTGAGCCACCCAGGCGCCCCCTAAAGATCTTTCTGATCTTTGTTCTTTGTTTTAAATGGGAGACTTTCATTTTTGGGTTTTTAATTCATTCTGAAGTCACTTTTACACAATGATTTGAGATAGTAATACAAATTATTTTTCTTCCTAAATAGAGTCAATTTCCCCAACGTTATCCAGGAAGCATTGTTTGATTTGGAATGAAATAAGTCAGGGTCCTTTCTCATCCCTTATTTTATGGAAATTTAAGTTGAAATTAACTGAAAATGCTTAACACGGTACCTTAAATGTCTCTGTACTCACAGCTAAGTATTGCACTAAGTAGTAGAAAGCTGAGTTGAATTAGAGCAAGTGTTCCTTTTTACCTCGCAGTCTAGTAGGGAAATCACTTCCATTAACAATATAACGTGGAAAATGCAATACTGAGGGCATGTACCACAGATTATGAGAACCAAGAAGGAGGCTTCATAGAAGTGTCTGCTTCTTGAAGCAGGTGTGTTACATATTTTTAAGAGGTTATAAGTCACAGTCTAAAAGGGAAAAGCCTTCTTTAAGATACCAAGGTGTGAAAAGGGAGGGTGTGCTTTAATAGCAGCCAGGCAATGTCATTAGGAGAATGGAAGGGGGTGAGGATGGAATGCTAAGTTAGGGTTAGATTGTGATTGAGTAAGACCATACATGCTCCTGAGCGCTGGCGATGGTGACTGTGGTGCTTCGCTGGGAGAGTGTCCTGATAAAGTTGGAAGTTTTGAGACAAAACTTTGGTGGCCCGGTGAATGCAATTGGAAGAGAAGGAGGCTGGTGTCAGGGAGACAAATTTGGGAGGCAGCGGTCAGAGTCAAGGGTGAGATGGTGAGGGCCTGGTCCACAGCAATGGCAGTGGCGACGCAGAGGAGGGGATGGGGGGTGGGCTAGAGAGGTATCCGGGGGACAAAATTAGTTTGTAAACCACCAGTGGCTCTGGAAGTGGAGCAGGGGGCCTCTGGACTGATGATTTCGATGTGCCTGATTTTTATTTTGTTTAATGTGGCCATGACCTAAGAAAGAATGGTGCTGTGTTTTAAAATTGCAGTAACGTATGTACGCTAAGAGGTAAAACTCAAGAAAACAACTTCTCTTTGGTTTAGGAAGACACTGAATGGACCTTTAGGATCTGCAACGCTCTGCCCCTGGACCTAGTCACACATTAGGGGTTTGAGAAAGATGGGCTTTTTGCCCCAAAAGCAAAAGATTTGAAGCGTTAGAACTGAGGACAGAGGAGAGAGGCTAAAGCCTATGGAAAGAGAGTCAATAATAGCTTTCTCCATAATAGCTGTAGCTGAGGAAACCCAGGAGAGTGTCGGTGCCCAATTTTAAGAGATTTCTGGGACTGTGTGGCAATTCCTCTCCCCATTTTTCAATCTTTGGTAGACTTTGCTACACAATGCACACCTCTTTGCATTGCACCTTGGCAGTGAAGAAGAGACTCTGAGCATCCAACCTGGGGCAAAGTGGCTTAAAGGCAAAGGTAGCAAGAAACCTGGAGAGGTCCCCGGAGATAGAAGGGACCAGGAGTTCCCGTGTCGACCACATTGTCCATCACAATGTAGACACAGCCAGAAATCCTGAAAACTGGAGAGTGCTGGAGGGGGAGGGTATGAACTGGAGGAGACCCTGGACATGAGTTACCTTATATGGATCCCAGGGGAAGGGTGTCCGCCCAGACTTAGGCACTCCACTTACAGATAAGCAAATCGTGCAGACCAGAACCCTCCCTACAAGGTGTCTAAATCCAGCTCACGTGACTTGGTGTGGCCTCGGTTTCCTCAATGACTGCGGGAAGATGGGTTACGCTGGGTCCAAGATAACTTCTGCATCTAAAATTCTCATATGCTTGTTCCGCTGCTTTGAGTGCTGACATGTAAATGGCCTTTGGAGGTTTTTTCTTTTTGTTTTGTTTTGTTTTGTTTTGTTTTTTATTCTGTTTTTTTGGTTCACCATATTGTACCCGAGTGTCAAATGTGTTCTCTTGGTGTTTTCCTTCTCATTCCCTCTTTGATGTTTTTATTTCACTCAAATGGGGGAATGTGCCTAATTAACACCCCGAATCTTCACTCGGTTCAAATTTTTGTGCAACCACATGAAAGGAAATACTGCATTTTTTTAAAACTTCAAAATGGCTTAAATTACTCGCTTCATGGCTAGAGGGGATTTAGTTCTCCTTTGCCAGGGGAGGTATGTCTCTCTGCGTAGACCAGGGCCTTGTAAGTTCTAGATAAAGAGCATACCTCCCTCATCAGTTGCATTTTAAATGAATCAGGCTCGTCTATGACAATCTTGAGATTCCTAAGCACCTTCTGGAGGCTGATCCCATATTTCCCCGCCAGCCATTTGGGATTAATGCTTTTTTCCCCCGATTGTGGACTTGACATTTTTCTCAAAGTAACTTGCATTAAGAAGCTTGGGTCTTTTCTTACTGTTCCAGAAGAGAGATGGGCAAAGTATATTCGATTTCTTTTTCTAAAATTAAAAAAAATAGTTGTAGAGGAAAAGTATTTGCTTATATATTTCTAGCCAGTGCTAGAAAAAAATATAATTTTATTTAACATCTGTAATTCTTGATAGTTATATTCCCTAGAATGCAACCGTTGCTATAGGCACTGATGAGTGGTCAAAGGGCCCCTTCGAAAATACAAACAATGGAACACATCTAGTCAAAACTCAAGGTCCAGATCAATCCACTTGCACCCTGAAAATGCAGTTTGGAATTTGAATGGACCGAATGTGTTCTCCCCCAAATTCATGTGTCAAAATCTTACTCCCCATTGTGATGGCATTAGGAGGACCTTCATGGTTGGGATTTGTGCCCCTGTGAAAGAGACTTCAGAATGCACCCTTGCATTCTTTCTGCCATTGACGATACACAGAGAAGACAGCCATCTGCAGTCTGAAAGAGGGCCATCACCAGAACTTGACCGTGCTGGCACCACGATCAAAGATTTCCAGCCTCCAGAATTGTGAGAAATAAATTTCTGTCGTTTAGAAGCCACCCAGTCTGTGCTAATTTGTACAGCAGCCTGAGCTAAGATGGGACTATTGGAATGAACTCTACAAAAACAAAAAAGAGAACGGTGAGCTCGGTGAGGGGCACATTGTTGTCGATCGGCACAAGCATGACCTCCTGTGAGCAAAGGAAGCCTGCTCGTTGTGTCCTCGGAAGAGTGTTCCTGGGGAACTCGGTGTCAAGGACCTGTGTGATGCGACTTCTTGGGTTGCATGCGCCCAATTATTTTTTTTTCTTTTTTGTTTTTTTAAACATTTATTTATTATTGAGAGACAGAGAGACAGAGCATGAGTAGGGAAGGGACAGAGAGAGAGGGAGACACAGAATCCGAGCTGTCAGCACAGAGCCCGACGCGGGGCTCGAACTCACCAACCGTGAGATCCTGACCTGAGCCAAAGTTGGACGCTTAACCGACTGAGCCACCCAGGGGCCCCTGCATGCACCCAATTCTTGGCAACAGGCACACGCCTGGAATACAGTTACCTGGAGAAAAGTGCATTTGTAACCATGAGTGTGCACTAACTCCTAATAGGCAAACACACCTCAGGAGAAAGAGCATTTGGCTAGTGGCTACACCTTAGCTTGCTTTCTTTGGCACCATTTATAACAGCTTTCCAAGCAGACTTGATATTTTCTGTAATGTAATACGCTAAAATATGACTTGTTTAATGGGGGAAATGGTAGTTAAATGAGCACTTTTGTTTGTGACCTGCTTTAGTGTCTTATGGCCTTTGGACATGATCACCTGGTATTTATCTTGTTGATGGCTGAGGAGGGATTTTTTAAAGTGCCTGCGTTCAAGTTTCCTGACATAATTCACTGAAGAGAATTAATTCGCCTTACCAACCATTATGGAAACATTATATATGAAAGAAAGCTAGGTAGGCATATCTATAACATCTGTGTGTCTACACGTGCGTGTATATGTATATCTATATGTATCTATGTATGTATGTGTATACCTGTGTTCATAAAAATAATTGGAACACATTATAGGTTATTATTTAGAAATCTATTCTTACCTTTTCCTTTAAATTAACCAGTAGCCTAGAAATAAATTAGAAATTATTGTAGTGAAACATTTTGTTCAGTTCCTTTGCCAAAATTCAGTATAATTCCATTCAAACTACTTTCTTTGCGAGAAAACTGGCATTGAAATATGCTGGAGGAGATACAATTCATTAAATATAAATCATTTACAGATATTTAAATTGAATATGCAAAGATGCTAGGCAACTAGAAAACAACCAAAGAAGTGTAAAAAACAGAAGAAACTCAGAGTAGTATTAACTCGAAACTATCTTTTCTGAAATATGAAGAACAGTAAGGCAGCTTTTTTACATTTTCCCAAAACAATGTTGAGTTAACAAGAGAAGTCTGGCTCCAACAGGGACCACCAGACTAGATGCTAAAGGTAGTGCTGAGAACACACCCAGTTCACTCAACTTACATTCTTGTGGTGACCCAGCAACAAAGGGAAAGCTTACGGCATCTTTTATGTTGTTGTTGCAGATGGATGTAGGTCTTAGCATCGAGGGCAAAGCTCATTTTCCTATATATTCTAAGATCACTGGTGCACATCTTTTGTGGACCAATATATAAATATTTTGGTTTACTTCTCAGAATTTTCCTGCTCTTCTCCATGCCAAGTGTTGCTTATATTTTCCACAGAATGAGTGTGCTCAACTTCAAAAGCAGCACCATTCATTAGAAAAGTTTCCATAAAATCACAAATGGATTCTTTGAAAGCCCCAGTGTGAAAGAAAGTCAAGGCAGTTGGTGGAGGAGAAAAAACTCCCCAGTACCTATAATGCACTGTGTGTGCGTGCTGTGCAGGGGAAAAAATATTAGGTGGAATATTAGGTGAAATATCATGGAATTGATAAACTTTCTGAAGACCAGTTTCATTTCAGAAAAAAAGTGGTTTTTTTGGTGGAAATTCCCATAAGGGAATTTTTCCAGAACTGTAAAAATAAGTGGAAATATTGTAACAAGGTGCTCCTTATAAACAGAAACTCTTGGAAAGAAAGAAATTGAAGTATGAATTATGAGCAATCAAAAATACTTCCTGTTTTCTATCAACTGATAAACAGACCAAAACACAGAATAAAGCATTCTAGGTATAATTGTCCCTACTAGTTTAAAAACTCACTGAGTGTTCACCGTGTGTCTAAGCATTTTGCAAGTATGAACTCACTGAATTCTCATAGTAGCCCGGGAGCAAAGATGGTGATTGTGGCATTTTTCAATGGAGGCAGTGGAGGCACAGGGTTGGTAAGGAGCAGAGCCTGAATTCAAACCCGGCGCTGATTCCGGCATCCATGCTCTTCCGCCTTTACTGTGCTGCCTCTCTGATACGCTTTTGCCAATGCAGACTGTGTAGCATTGCGGTATTGGACAGCCAGTGACGCTTGTAACCGGGAACTGAGAGAGAGTTCTCATTTGTCATCTCGCATTGCTTCCCTCTGCACCCCCCTGTGAGAGGGTTCGAACCCCTTTGCAACCTGTCAGCCTGCAATTTTTGACCCACCACCCTATTTATTCCCTTCCATTCCCACGTTTCTATTCCTAAAAGCTCAGTTGGGTAGAGTAGAAATAATATGGGTTGATGGAATTTCTTCCCCACCACCTACCCTCCCTCTACCCCCCTCTCCCCCCTCCCTGCTCTTAGTCTTTATTCTAAACAATTAGCTTTCTGGGAACTACAAGTTTTTCTCTGGATCTCCTAGATAATTGGGCTAAAGAACCTGGCCCTTGGATGAATTCACTCATACACACCCAAGAGCCAGTATCTTAATTAATCTTGCTCAGTTCAGCCCCGCTTTTAAAAAGCATTCTTCCATCATCTCTACAGTGTTGCAATACTCAGGAAATTCATTAAAAAGCTGCTATTTTTTTCCATGTGAGTTGTTCCTATAACTGCTCAGCTCTCCTATTTAATTCCCCTTGTGGTTTCTGTGGAAATAATGAAGCAAATGGCTTAGAAATTGTGTTCTACAAATTTCCCTTCAAAGCCTAACAAGTAATGAAAGTTATATGTTTAAGCTTTGCTTTGTAAGACACATGTTTATTTTCTTTAAAAAACCAATTCTACTCCTACAGCACTGGAATTGAAGTTCACCCTGTGAATTCTCACTCGTGGTGGTCAAGCGAGATGCCTGATACGGCAGTGGACTAGCAAGGGGCTGCAAGTGTTTAGAAAATTGACCAAAGTGCCATGGTTCGTCGGGAGTCAGGAGTAGTTCCTTAAATCGCGGCATCATGTTAAATTAGTCCATTTATTGCTGATCATTTGAGTTCTCTTGGATGTTATGACCAAGAAATCACAACACCGGGGCTGATCTTCAAAGCCCAGGGTGAAATAGAGTCCAGAAAAGACCTCAAAAGATTTGGGCAGATGAAGAATTCAGGTACCACTCACTGAGATCTCTCTTGTAGATTCTCCCCAAAATAGATACTCCCCTTGAATGTCTGTTTATCTTCCTTCCCCAAAATAGAGTGTTTTATTTTCCTCTTAAGCTATTGGGAGAATTGTGGCTCTGTTGACCTGGCCTCAGAAAACTGGAGAAGGATCCTGACTTCCATTTCAGCACCAGTTTCTGGATCTTGTCAAAGTCGTATATTTATTTAAAAGATGATATATTTTGAGGTCCAATTAGTCTAAGCACCAAATTTAGGATTTTGTGAAAGAAAAAAAAAAAGCACAAGGGCAAAGGTTTGCAAAACCTAACATGAGCAGAAATGTTTGTGTAAGGTTTTTTAAGAATTAGTGAAAACATGGGAGGTCATTGAAACACTGCCCCTGCAGGGCCGTGAACCCGCCTGACAGCCGTGTCTGGAAGCATGAGAGCTAGAAAGGGAACATGCCCTTAAAGGCAAATGTAATGCGGGGAAGTCAGCCAATGGCAGGAGTGCCAAAACTATATTTAGTTCTGGAAACTATATTTCGAGTGTAAGCGAAGTATTTTTGCAAAGACTTTTTTTTTTTTTTTTAATCGCAGACGTGCTGTCTCTTCAGAGAGATTGTAGATCTGTGGGTTGAATTAGAACACCTGGCCTCCTAAAGGTGAGCTCCCCAGGGCAAGCGATTATTTAAAGCCTCTAACAGGTCTCTTAAGAGAAGCGGGACTTTGCTTTTCTCCTAAGGACGGTGAAGCAAGCCCTCGGGACCATTTCAGGGCAATAGAAGGCTCACCCTTTACATTTGCCTTGGTTGCTCAGGGTATTTAATATTTAAGGTCACTACCCTTTGCCTTTTGGGTTATTGTCTTAGTCTGAGTTCTCTCTAAATAGAAATCAAATCTGTTACCGCCTCTTCAGAAAGGTCTTTTTTCATCACTGTAGCTAAAGCAACCCACTGGCTCCTCTGTTTTCCACTTTATATAGCACATATTATTTCTTAAAATGATATCTTGGTTTGTTAATGTATTTGTCATGTGCCTCCCTTTACAATTTGGTAAGCTCTTTGAAGGCAGGGATATGTTCTTTCCTGTTTACTGCTATATCCAGCACACAGGAGAATTTCCAGTGCACAAGTGGTTGCTCACTAAATGTTTGTCATCTCAAGACATGTTTGACTACAAATCGGAGGTTCAAACCCACTCACTAAAAACCATTGAATTCGAGTCGGGTTAATCGAGAGATCTGTGCCACAGTTTCTTTCTTTAGAAAGGCCGTGTGTGAAAACCAGTATTTCCAAGATATCTTGTTGAAGGGGGCTACATATCGGGAGAACTTTCATTTCCTTTAGCAATAGAATATAAAAACTTACCAAAAAAATTACTTTCATTTGGCTTTCAATCTTATCGGATGAAAGTCTCATTGAGTGCAATTCCTTCCTTTACAAAGTTGATGATGTTCTGCCTTAGAATAAGAATTTGAACTCCTAGAAGAGAAAGAAGCTGGTCGACCATGGATTACATCTTTTCAAATCAAGAGAGGCACCAGCCGAATAGTCCTTGGGGCTCTGGGCTGTCCAGGGCAGGAGAAAGGGGCTCCAGGTCACCTTTATCAATTACTCTGTCCCTCCAGGGTAGTTTGGGATTATATTTTATCTGGCCTTCTCATTACCAGTGTTTTTAATTTGCCTTTTAAACCAATAGCAAATGTCAAGCCAGGACACTAAAGCAATCTGTGAAAACAAATACTTTATCTTGCTAAAAATCGGTTATAATCCATCTGGCTTCACCTTAGAAGTCTTACCCTCTGGATCTGCTCAATCATCTGAAAATCTTTTGACTGTCTTTTGGAAGCTCTTTTTTTCCAAGCAAGATTCTGACTTAAAAAAGGCAATCTCCTCATTGTAATGATTTCTCCGCTAAGTTAAAAATGTACAAAATGACCTCTTTTAGTTGTAGCCAATATATATTTTGGAAAATGCACTCCCTTTCTCTCTCTCTCTCTTTTTACTGAGGTAAAATTGATATATAGCATTATATAAGTTTCAGGTATATAACAGTATAATTCGATGTTTGCATATACTAGAAAGTGCTTGTCACTAGAAGTCTAGTTACCATTCATCACCATAAAATTGAGCGCCTTCACCCATTTGGCCCATGTTCTAACCTCCTTCCCCTCTGGTAACCACCAATCTGTTCGCCATATTTATGAGTTTGTTTTTGTTTTGTTTGTAGATTTGTTTTGTTTTTTAGATTGTACATATAAGTGAAATCCCACAGTGTTTGTCTTTCGCCATTTAACTTATTTCACTCAGCGTAATACCCTCATGGTCTATCCATATTGTCGCAAATGGCAAGCATTCCTCCTTTTCCATGGCTGAGTAGTGTTGACGTGTGTGTGTGTGTGTGTGTGTGTGTGTGTGTGTGTGTGTGCGTATTACATCTTCATTCGTTTATCCATCATTGGACCCCTAGGTGGTTTTCATATCTTGGCTACTGTAAATAATGCTGGGTGGCTCAGTCAGTTTAGTGTCCAACTTCGGCTCAGGTCATGATCTCACGGTTTGTGAGTTTGAGTCTCATGTTGGACTCTGTGTTGACAGCTCAGAGCCTGGAGCCTGCTTCAGATTCCTTGTCTCCCTCTCTCTCTGCCCCTCCCCTGCTCTCTCTCTCTCTCTCAAAAATAAAAACATTAAAAAATGCTGCAGTAAACATAGGGGTGCATATATCTTTTTATATTCTGGTTTTTGTATTTCTCAGATGAATACCCAAAAGTGGAACAGCTGGATCATACTTTTTAATTCTACTTTTAATTTTTTGAGGAATCTCCATACCATTTTCCATAGTGCTTGCACCGGTTTGCATTCCCACCAACAGTGCACGAGAGTTCCCTTTTCTCTACATCCTCACCAACACTTGTTATTTCTTGTCTTTCGGTAATAGCCATTCTAACAGGTGTGAGGTGATATCTCCTCATGGTTTTGATTTGCATTTCTTTGATAATTAGTAATGTCAAACATCTTTTCCTGTGCCTCTTGGCCCTCTATATGTCGGCTTCGGGGGGGAGGGGGAAGAAAAACCTGTTCAGATCCTTTGCCCATCTTTAATTGGGTTGTTTGTTTGTTTTTATCATTGAGCTGTATAAGTTTTTTACATAGTTGAGATATTACCTCCTTATTGGCTATATGATTTGCAAATATCTTCCTCCATTCAGTAGGTTGCCCTTTTATTTTGTTGATGGTTTCCTTTGCTGTGCAAAAGTTTTATGTTCGAGTAGTCCCATTTGTTTATTTTTGCTTTTTTGAAGTCAAATCCAAAAAAAAAAAAAAAAAAATCCCAAAAAAACACAACATTGCTAAGACCAATGTCTTACCCATCTCTTACTGCCTCTGTTTTCCCCTAGGAATTTTATAGTGTCAGGTCTTACATTCAAGTCGTTTGTCCATTTTGAGTTAATTTTTGTGTATGGTATAAGATAGTGGTCTAGTTTCATTCTTTTGCATGTGGCTGTCCAGTTTTCCCATCACCATTTATTGAAGAGACTGTCCTTTCCCTATTGTATAGTATTGCCTCCTTTCTAGTAAATTAAAGGCTTATTTGGGGGCTCTCTATTCTGTTTCATTGATGTATGTGTCCATTTTTATGCCGGTTTCGTACTGTTTTGGTTACTATCGTTTTCTTGTATAGTTTGAAATCAGGGAGCGTGATACCTCTGCTTTGTTATTCTTTCTCAAGATCACTTTGGCGATTCAGGATTTTTTGTGGTTCCATACAAATTTTAGAATTATTTGTTCTAGGAGCTCAGTCAGTTAAGTGTCTGACTTCAGCTCAGGTCATGATCTCATCGTTCGTGAGTTTGAGCCCTGTATTGGGCTCTGTGCTGACAGCTCAGAGCCTGGAGCCTGCTTCAGATTCTATGTCTCCCCCTCTCTGCCTCTGCTCCACTCATGCTCTGTCTCTCTCCCTCTCTTTCTCTCAAAATAAATAAATATTTAAAAAATTTTAAAAAGTATTATTTGTTCTAGTTCTGTTAAGAATGCCTTTGGGAGTTTCATTGGGATTGCACTGAATGTGTAGATTACTTTCAGTAGTATGGACATTTTAACAATGTTAATTCTTCCAGTCAATGAGCATGGAATGCCTTTCTGTTTGTGTTCTTCTATTTGTTTTATCAGTATCTTGTAGTTTTTGGTTTTCATTTCTCAGCTGGTGGTCTCAAGGAATGATTTAACAAATAAATCAAAAGATAGATTCCAAAACCTAGGATTTTAAAAAAAAATTTTTTTTTTTAGTGTTTATTTTTGAGAGAGACAAAGCACGAACAGGGGAGGGGCAAAGAGAGAGAGATAGGGAGACATAAAATCCGAAGCAGGCTCCAGACTCTGAGCCATCAGCACAGAGCCCGATGTGGGGCTCGAACTTACAAACTGTGAGATCATGACCTGAGCCGAAGTTGGATGCTTAACCGACTGAGCCACTAGGTGCCATAACCTAGTTTTAATTGTGCGTCTTCATCTTGTCTCCCAAAAAATCTTGCAGCAGACTTTAAATAAATATATATAATTTAACACTGCTTCATTAAATTGAGTTAAAGTGAACTGAGCTGAAAATGGGTGAATTTTATGGTATGTGACTCAATAACATAAATGGTGATCTTGGCGTGTCAGGTGGCAAAACTAATCCCAATTAATCTCTAGCTCTAGCTCCATTAATCTCTCATTCATTCACTCATTCATTTTTGCTTTTTAATGAGTGCTTATCTTTTATCAGCCATTATGGAATATTCTAGGGATAAAAAAATGAATGGAGCACAGTCTCACATATCATGGGCATGTCACCTGCCATGTCTATGCCACAGATTTTTCCATTTCTTAAGTAAGTGGACTAGATGCTACGTTTCTCCTACTTGTATGAGTCTCATTGCTTGTGGAGAGGCTGACAAACTAGGTCAAAGAAATGGGTGCAGACTTGAGGACATACTGAATGCGTACAAGGCTGCCTTTGCAGTTGCTGAGATTTAAGGTTTTTTTTTTTTAAATTCAGGACTTCTGAATAAAAGGTTTATGCATTCAAATTTCCTCAAATCAGGCTCTGGAGGAGTTTAAACACACTTTTTCTGTATCTTAACGATCTACGATCCACGTTGTGTCACATGCTTTAGCCAAATAGATCCTTTCTTGACCTTCTGCTTCATCAGATCAATCTCCATTTAGAAAGACACTTTTTGCTACAGCACGCACTTTGGAAATGTCCCAAGGATCATCTGGCTCAAGTATACTGACTTTCCATTGACGAGAACTCATTTGGGCAAAAGGAGCTGTTGTGAATAATAAAAGGGGGTTTGGTACTTCTCATAACCTTAGAACCCAATTTGGCAGGATTGGCCTCCCTTTACTTTATAGATAACAAGAATGTGATGAACTTTTCACCACCCTCACATATCAGGCAGATCATAAAATGTGAATAAAAGCTTTCTACTCAACTTCTTATTTGGCATACATGAATCAAACTAAACACAGCTTGAATGTGTCCCTTATAAGAGCACGGTGTCCAATTTGGGTTTTTGACAATTTAAGAGGAATATGCAGTGAGTGAAAAATGTCCAAAAGAACATGTTTAAAGCAAGGTAGCAATATCAGAAAAAAAACACTGAAGACCGACCCTGGAGGAAAGAAGGCTAGAACTCTTTTAATAAGTGAAAGTATGCATAAGAAACACAGAGCAATGGCTGTCTAATTTCCATATGCATTTATTTATTATTTTTTTCTAATGTTTATTTATTTTTGGGAGACATAGAGACAGAGTATGAGCAGGGGAAGGGCAGAGAGAGAGGGAGACACAGAATCCGAAGCAGGCTCCAGGCTCTGAGCCGTCAGCACAGAGCCCGACGCGGGGCTCGAACTCACAGACCGTGAGATCATGACCTGAGCCGAAGTCGGCCGCCCAACCAACTGAGCCACCCAGGCGCCCCTCCATATGCATTTAGAAAGTATGAAGGGCAAGTCTGAGTTAGGCGTATGACATTCCTGTTCAGGTTTTATGATGGCCATGATTTTTTAGCCAGATTTGATATTCATGAAGTGTAGTGGGAAGTAAGTAGTTTTTGACAGATGTGCATGAGTCACTGATTTATGGTGATTTCACCATAGTAGATGGGAATAAGAATATTCACATCATGGCAAAGTCGTGGAGGAATAATCTATGCAAAGTTTTGGGCACAGAATAGGTGTTTGGGAAATGTTAAGCCTGCCTTCCACCCTTCCTCCATACCTGATCCCTACACCTAGATACCCCCAATCCTATGTGGTCTAGATTGTGTGAATGGGGAGGTTAGCATGACTTTTCCATTTGTCACACATCTTCCACAGAAAACATATTTTATAAACCTAATAGGCATTGTCCGTTTGGGATGAACTTATTGGCTCCATCAGTGACCAGCGAAGTTGGGCAAATCCTGGCTTTACCATTTGCTCGCTCACGTAGGCGTGTTTGTCATATCTTAGGGACTCAATTTCCTCATTGGGCAATGAAGATGATAAGTACCTCAACAAGCTGTGAGGATTAAATAAGAGCTCATGTAAAGTACTTGGAAAAGTACTTAGTGCACATTGAGGATTGGCTATTATTAATATTACTGTTATTAGGTATTTGATTATAATGGTACATCAGATAGACAAGCCTAGATAAGCCATTCTACGTGTCTTATTTCTTTTTTTAAAATTTTTTTTAATGTTTATTCATTTTTGAGAGAGAGAGACAGAGCAGAGCATTAGCAGGGGAGGGGCAGAGAGAGAGGGAGACACAGAATCCGAAGCAGGCTCCAGGCTCTGAGCTGCCAGCACAGAGCCCGATGTGGGGCTTGATCCCACGAACCGTGAGATCATGAACCTACTGAGCCACCCAGGCACCCCTACGTGTCTTATTTCTATAATACATGCTGGTAAACTTTATTAATAATAGATAACTGTTATTATGTGTGAGTTCTACATCAGAATATGTATTAAATGCTTTACGTCTTATAAACTCCCTGTATCAGAGGAAGCACTGAGTCCATGAAGAATTAAATAACTTTACTCAAGGTAGTCAGTCGGTCTGTCTGTCTGGCTCTTTCTCTCTTTCTCTCTCTGTCACACACACACACACACGCCCCACCTACGCACACCTAGGATTCAAACTTGGAGATGTTCAGCTCAAAGGTCATGCATGGAACGAAATGGCAACAGTTGTGATGAGCAGATGCCTGTATCATTCTTGCTCGTTTCAGTCCTTTCACAACAGGTCACATCGACAAAGATACCTCCCTCTGATGCCTGAGGGTAATTCCAAGTTTTCTGAGACACAGAAGGCAAGAGACATCAGGGACCAAAAGAGCCAAATTCCAGATGAGGGAACAGGGGCCGACAGATCGGTTTATGATTATGGATTGAGCCCTTCTTCTTATGTGATATGGGCTGTTCCAGCACTGGGGATACAAGGGAAAACCAATCAGTCATGGCTTTTGCTTCAAGAAACTCATGAGCTCGGGATGTTAGAGCTTGAATGTACACAACTCCACTAACGAATACCACGGAATTATCATTCTGGTAAGGGCCACGAGGAAGGAGAAGTCTAGGAGTAAAAGAGCACCTACCGGGGACAGGGACCTAACTTGGCTGAGGGGGGGAGGGCGGGGGTGGGAGACGAGGAGAGTGGGGGATGGGGAGTAGGCAGGGAGAGCTCACAGGAGAGCGACTTTGAAGCTGAGACCAGGAAGGTGAGCAGGATTTATTTTGCACAAGGTTAGCTGACTGGGTTAGTTAGTGGCTGAGCCTGTACTAAATGTTAGGTCCACGATTCTCATTGCTGGCTTTTCCCCACTGCTGTGTAACCTTCAACAATGTCCAGCAGTTAGCATTTGCCAGCTCCACGGCCCTGCTTTACAAAGCCGTTTCCCTTTAAAAAGGGGGAAACCCCCTTCAATTTAGCTCTCTGATCCACAGCCTGCTTACTAGAACCTATGAGTGTCTTATTTTCTTTCCTATATCTTTAAAGGGGGTGGGAGTTCTTTGGTATGCCTCTAATCTGTGTCATGCCACAAAGCAGTGAACTGTGAAAAATACCCAAGGAATTCCCAATAAATCGTACAGGAGGCAAATGAAGGGCATGCAGCTATGAACTTGAGCAGCTTTGCTTTTTCAACTGGATCCCTGGAGGCTCCCATGAGAAAAAACCTTGCTGGGCTCTGGTTCTCCATGCCTGTTGAAGCGTTTGATCAGCGCCCACCTGTCCTTTTAAAGGCCTTTCTCTCAAGCCTGTTCTGGCATTTGAACTCTTTTGCATCCCAGGTGCAACGCTCAGCCCCTTGACTGCAGAGTGAATTAAACACGAAAGAGGTAAACTGAAGCATCACAGCCCTGCGAATTTCAGTGCCTCTTTTTGGCTCGTGCTGGTGATATGCACTTTTGTGTGTTGCTGATCAGTTACAGAACCAAGTGCCAAACACCTCACTCAAAACAAATGCATGGAAAGACAGAAGGTTCCCAAGGGGAAAAGTGAACTCCATCCTCAAGGAGAGTTAGAACCAGGCATGGGGACCAGCTGTAGCTTAGCTACTGCTATGACAATGATGTCCGTGTACTTACAACCATTCATTAGCCATTCTCTTGCCTTATTTTTAAGTTATCTGTGATTGCTTTTTGCTCAATGAATTCCTTGGTTCTGGGTTTTATTAAGTTGTTACAACGAGGACCAAGCTGTGGCATGCTGTGCTTAAGAAATATAACCAATTATTACGAAGTGGGTGGTTTAAAACAACAGAAATTTATTCTGTCACATTTAAGAATGCCAGAAGTCCAAAATCAAGGTGTTGGGAGGATTGGTTCCTTCTGGAGGCTCTAAGGGAGAATCTGTTTCCTGCCTCTCTCCCAGCTTCTGGTGGTTGCCGGCAATCTTTGGTGTTTCCTGGCTTGTGGATGTATCACTCTAGTCTGTGCCTCCATGCACGGCTTTTTCCTGTGCATGTGTGTGTATGTGTGTGTGTGTGTGTGTGTGTGTGTGTTTGTATCCAAACTGTCTTCCCTTTTCTCTTCTAGAGACGCCAGTCAGTGGATTTAGGTCCCACCCTAATCCAGTCTGACCTAATCTTAACTCAATCACATCTGCAAGGACGTATTTCCAGATAAGGTCACATTCCTTGGTACCAGCGGTTGGGACTTGGACATGTCTTTTGCAGGGACATAATTCAGCCCACTACAAGAAGCAAAAAGCTCTGTTCTACATTTAGTCCTTCCTCCCTCCCTTTATATATAGACCGAAGGCACAATTCAAACATTACATGGAGCAAAAATCTCATCGTCAGTGTTCATGGAACGTTAATAAAAGCAAACCCAGGAGGTGATGGGAATGTTCTGGACTTGATTGTGCTGCTGGTTTCATAGGTATCCACGGCTGTCAAAACCCCTTGGTACAGTTTACTGTATGTAGAGCATTCCTCAGTAAAGTAGATGAGAAGAGCTACCCCTACCTAGGCACGGTACCCATTGCTTTTCTTCCTTTATTCCCGTCTATGCCGACTCTATCTTGCCACATTGTTTCTAGTGGGGATAGTGGTTTTCCTGTTTCCATTCAATGTAGAGAAGTCAGGATTCTGGGGAAAAAGATGAAATTTTTCAGAGGAAAAAATTCCACATTATTTACTTTTAAAAATTAAAAATACTGAAAAATGTTTAGATTGTGAAAAATTTAGAGTGACAAAATATGAAAAATCACTCACATTAGCACCTAATTCTTCACCCTCCAAAGTACTTTAGTGTTTAAGATGCTATGGACAGTTGTTAAAAACTAAGTAAGTACAACTGAACCATCTACCAGGTTCAGGTAAAATTAACTTCCTTTGAGACTCCAAGTGCACCTTCACCTGCAAAGACAGGAGAAAGTAAAAGAACGTGTTCAAGCATGTTTATAAACCTAAATAGAATTTGGCTGTCAGCCAACTTGTATTGTTATTAAAAGTCTCTTGAGCGGCGCCTGGGTGGTTCGTTTGGTAAAGCATCAAACTCTTGGTTTCGGCTCGGGTCATGGTCTCACAGTTCGTGGGTTCAAGCCCTGTTTTGGGCTCTATGCTGGCAGCACGGAGCCTGCTTGGGATTCTCTTCCCTCTCTCCCTCTGCCCCTCCCCTGCTTGTTCTCTCTCTCTCTCCCTCTCTCCCTCCCTCCCTCCCTCCCTCCCTCTCTCAAAAATAAATGAGCATTAAAATAAAAAAAGTCTCTTGAGATCAAGTTTCAAAGCCAAAACCAAAAGTTTCAAATGCTGGCTGCAGGTGAACAACAGTTGTCTGTTTCGTGTGTGGCCCCTGGGACTCTGCTAAGCACTTCCATACTGGAACCTTTCTTAAGATCTTTATACGACCTTGCTTTTTCACCTGAATCACCAATGGGTACCCTGAAAACATAAGGGTATTTAGAAATATTGTACTCATACCAGCTTGAGGAATAAACATGTAAGTGAAAGGGTAGAACAATGTGCCTGTGCAAGACTGCTTTTTATTTTTATATTTTTTAAGCTTATTTATTTTCAGAGAGTGAGCGTGAGTAGGGGAGGGGCAGAGAGAGAGCGGGGGAGAGAGAGAATTCCAAGCAGGCTCCACGCTGTCAGCACAGAGCCTGACGCGGGGCTCAAACTCACAAACCATGAAATCATGACCTGAGCCAAAGTTGGGCGATTAAACACCCAGGCGCCCCCAAGACTGCTTTTTAAAGTTGAAAAGACAAAGATAAAATACAAGACAACATAGAACACACTGCTAACAATCACCCAGAAAATGAGAGAATGGACAGTGTTGCAAGTGGCTTTTTTTGTGTTCAGTGCAGATGCTGACACAGAGACAGGACTTTTTTTCCTCTTAATTGATTTTGGTTTTTTTAAGACCATGACTGGGGAGGGATGGTAAAATTAGACACATGGAGTGGGGAGAAAGTGAGAAAGATGACTACAAGTAATCGTTTTGATTTCTGAATATAATGTCAGAAGAAATGGTCAGATCTTTTAAAAAATTTTTTTTAATGTTTTATTATATTTCTGACAAAAGAGACAGAGAATGAATGGAGGGCAGAGAGAAAGGGAGACACAGAATCCGAAGCAGGCTCCAGGCTCCTAGCTGTCAGCACAGAGCCCTATGCAGGGCTCGAACTCACAAACTGTGAGATCATGACCTGAACCGAAGTCGGTGCTTAACCGACTGAGCCACCCAGGTGCCCCTTGGTTTTCTTCATGTATAAAATGGGGAGTAAAGTGTTATAGCTCTGTGTGTGTCGATTTGGATAGCACATTCATGATTTCAGCCCAGCACCTGCCATAGAGTAAGGTCCAACAAGTGTTAGTTATTACGTTGTTATGATTAAAAGATCAGGACCAAGCTATTTGAATAGAAGCTCTTGAGTACAACACTAAATTCGAGTTAACAAATGGTATAGACGTGTTCAGTGCTTTTTCCCCTATAGTCTTCGTGTAAAGATTCCCCCCCCCCTGAATATCTCTTTTGGTATTACAATATTAAATTGTTCTACAAGGTGGAGAGTAGAACTTCTATCTTAGTCTTCTCACATCACAGTACAGATTATGACTCAATCTCTCAAATACCCTTATATCTTGCAAATCCTTATAGTCACCTTCTAGAGAATAATTATGATAATATTTTTGTCTTTGGAAAATGATCATTTTTCCTCATTGTTGGGTTAGTGTTTAAGGAAGCGAGCTTTTGAACAAAAAAAAAAAAAAAGAAAGAAAGAAAAAGGAAAAAGAAAGCGAGCTTTTGCTAATCTTACCCATTTGGAATTATCCTGCAACTCTAGATTTACCTCCACTGACATCCGTCAATTGTAGTTTAAGTGCCTTGGCAATTATATTCATGCAGGGAGATCCTAGAATAGGAACCAGGAGAAAGAGTCTTAGTTCACCCACAAAAAATTTCCTACCTTAACAATCAAGAAGTAGTCTGAGCATGGGCAGCCTGACTATTCAATATGATTAGCATTCTCAAGTCCTGCAAAGTTCTCCGCACGTTCCTCACACATTTCACATCACACAGATTGAAAACCTGTCCCCTTATTCGTGTTTCAGGAACTTAAGGCAGAACCCTTGACTCCTTCTACGAGAGGGTGAGAAGCTGTGAACTGTTTACCCCAGATCCCACTAAAACTGTAGAAATGATATCGGATGGATCACCATTGGTTTGAGAGACACAGGCGGAATGAAAGAAGAATCAGAGATGCCGACTCAGAGTAGGGAGCCGATCAGATAGAAGTCTGAAATATTATATGGCCATCAATCAGGAAGTTTAATGTGATTTGGGACTACATAAGCAATGGGATTATATGACAGGCAAGGGCAAACTAGGGTGCCCCAACCTAGAATATTAGACATCAGGACTAGAAAGAAATAAGCAACTGGAGGGAATCCAGAGGAGAGGATCTACAGTGATGGTTTTAAAGCGAAATATGAACTTTCTAGTGTAGCCAAGCCACAGTCAGACCCAAGGGGCATGATAGCAATCTACAAATAGCTCGAGGGTCTGAACACCAAGAGGAAAGAGGAATTTTGGCTGGAGATAAGAAAAATTTCAAGGGATAAAGTTAAGAAAAGGGAAATTTAGGTTTAAGAGAATATATCCTTTGGTAGTAAGATGTACGCGTTTGTAGAACAGCATCTCAAGGGAGTAGAAAGAAAACTGAGGAGTTTTCTAGTATCTTTTGATAAGAGGATACCTAGATGTCAGATCAAGGACTCTAGAACTTTCATGAGAATATTCTCGTGCCTTGACCAGACGGACTATATTTTTTTTTATTCTGAATTTCTAGGATCATTACAATGGGGAATGAATAATGAACACCCTGTTCTGCTTTTAATAAAAGATATCCTAGGGCTTTGATCATCTTTGGTTCTGAGGGGAAAAAATAAACAAATATGGACACTACTTTTCTTTTAAGTAGGCTCCACGCCCAACATGGGGCTTGAACTCACAACCCTGAGATCAGGAGTTGGATGCTCTACCGACTGAGCCAGCCAGGCATCCCTGGACACTACCTTTCGCTAGCAAATGCCCTCATAAAGGAGCAAAGCCTGAGAGATCTGATTTTTAAAGTATATATATTCAAAGCCATTTATTTCTAGACTACTAGTTATATTGCTTATGAAGCAGGCTGATGAATTGTAAGAAAGATTCTGGGGATGGATGTAACAGAACCAGTCGTTTTTGACATTGGTAAACGAAACCCAGATCTTCCTTAATCAAGTTTGGTGTAAGATGGCAGTCAATCAGAAAGGCCAATGTGATTTGGGTCTCTATAAGCAAAGGGATTATATAACAAACAAGAGTAAAATAGGATGCCTTCACTAGGAATGAATAAATATGCCACAAACCACAATGACTGTAAAATAAACCTAATAGCAGTCAGGTTGGAGATCAAAATAGTTTAAAAAATTTCATTAAAAAAAATCCAAATAATTTTCTTAGGAATGCTTTCTTTCCAGAAATACCACTACATTGCACCCCGTGTTTTAATGTTTTTTTTTATGTTTATTTTTGACTTTTTTTTTTTAATGTTTATTTATTTTTGAGACAGAGAGAGACAGAGCATGAGTGGGGGAGGAGCAGAGAGAGAGGGAGACACAGAATCTGAAGCAGGCTCCAGGCTCTGAGCTGTCAGCACAGAGCCCGACGCGGGGCTCGAACTCACAGACCGCGAGATCATGACCTGAGCCGAAGTCGGCCGCTCAACCGACAAGCCACCCAGGCGCCCCTTAATGTTTATTTTTGAGTGAGAGAGAGAGAGAGAGAGAGAGAGAGAGAGAGTGTGTGTGTGTGTGTGTGTGTGTGTGTGTGTGTGTGTGTGAGTGGGGGAGGGGCAGAGAGAGAGGGAGACACAGAGTCTGAAGCAGGCTCCAGGCTCTGAGCTGTCAGTGCAGAGCCCGATGTGAGGCTCAGACCCACAAGTGGTGAGATCATGACCTGAGCCGAAGTCACATGCTTAACTGACTGAGTCTCCCAGGCACCCCTTGCCCCAGTGGTTTAAAAGCTCACATACTTACACTAGGTTTTAAAAGAGAAGCCCAAGCTTAATTTTATGAATATTTAAAACAATGTATTCACATTTCCCAATGGTGAGGCAAGCTTCAGACTAATAGAGGGTCAAGACCCATTGGAAACAAGATGATGAATTAACTGGATTTGTCTGCTCCAAGCCCCAAGTGGCAGTAGAAGAGTCCTTCTGTTCATTGGCTCTCTGACAGCCATAACCAGGAATGTATGACTTCGTACCCAGAGGGCATTCTTCTTAGCCTTACATAACTGCGGCAGGGTTGCATTTGCAACCTCATGGTCATCTTAGGGGTCTAGAGAAATAGAATGTATACGAGCCATAAATTACATTTGCTCAACCACCTTGAGTTAGAAGAGGTCCTATTTCGTGTGACTTTGTTAACCATCTACTCCAAATGCCAAAATCCAATGAAGCGTAAGCAATTCCATGCAGTGGTATCTGACCGGTTAGAGACATTAAAGTGTTTTCATTACTAGGGACAAGTTACAGGGTATTGTTGAGTAAGGAAAGGGCAGGCAAGACCGGCCCTCTTTTTCTTCTAAAGTGACTTGTTTGAGGAGGGAAGAAAGCAAATGCCAACAACCCCCCAAATGTAGTTTGCCTTGTGTGGTCAGGCAGGGAAGTAAGTGATTTTAAACACTGTGCCTCTCCATAGCTCACCTAATCGTCAGCCAATGAATGAAAATACTTAAGTCTCAGGGTGCTAAGAGATGGACAGCGGTGAGAGTGCTGGGAAATGCCTAACTCATTCTGTCTTCGCGCAGCAGGTAGGTCATAAAGCTACCAGAAGGAACTCCCTGGGTGCGGTCTGGCCGCCACATTTACAACAACGTGTACAGCAGAGATCCTGGGGAATAAAAAGTATTCTAAAGTCAAAGTTGGACAATTCTGATATACACAGAACGTTTGTGCCAAGCACCTGTAGTTAGAAGTTCATTGTAAGTTTTTTTGTCTTTAATAAAAGAAATGGTAAAGGAAAGTCACCTTTACGTTCGTACCGTGAAGTGGTACAAGGGGACACAGGAACACGGTTAAAGTACGCAGGCATTTCCAACATTCTTTCTACTCCCCTGCTGAGAAGGTTGTAAGATGCGTTGCAAAACTTAAATGTCACATCACAAAGCCCTCCGGAGGCGGGAGGGTTGGCGCTTTTTAGATTCCTGGGGTCGGACAGTAGCGGGAAAAGCCGCTCCCAGACCCGTTTCCAAGCGGGGAACGCTGACATCGCCAGCGTTTTCCAGCTTCCCAGGAATGTGGCCGCGGCGCGCTTCGCCCAGAAACCCCGAGAGCTATCGCGCGTGTGGGCGCCAATCTCCGCAGCCCCTGACTGAGCTGACGCCGCGTTCGGAGCCTGCCTCCTGCCCCCTGCCCAGCCTCACTCACCCCTCCTCCTCGAGTACATTTACCCAGGACCCTTACTGGGCTAGGACTCCCCCCACCTCCCCATAGTAGGTCCCCATCTCCAGCCCATTCATTTGCGGCCACTGCTTTTGAACGGAATCTCCAGCCTGTCTTAGAAAAGAAAGAAGAAAAAAACCAGTAGTGGGTAGAAAAAGAAAGGCAGGAGATTTAACTCCAACTTTAGAGCAACCTTCCTGGGCTGCCCATCTGACACCAGTGGGTGGGGTGCAATCTGACACTTCCTTTCCTTTCCAGAAACGTGAGTGGAGCTGGCGCCCCCTCGGTCTGGGGGAGGGGAGACCGAGACAAGGTCCGCACTTCCGTCCTCACGGCTTTCCCCCCTGGAGACTCGGTATCAGTGGCGAGCTGCGCTCGCGCTGCGCGGCTCCCAGGTTTGGGGCCTGGAAAACTCCACGTTCTGCTTTCTCCTGCTTTTGGCTCCGCCCCAGCTCCAGACCTGGCCTCCCTCCCGCCCTACCCGTCCCGCCCACCCCCTTCCCCGCTGTCTCTAGCGTGAGCGTGCGGGGACAGCTCCGCTCCTGCCCTGGGCCCACGGCTGGGCTGCGAATATCCAGAGCCCTTCTGCCGCGGGGCTTGGGCACTCGCCCCTAGGGCTCTCTCCTTAGCTCCTTGAGCGCAGCCAGGAATTCTCTCCCGCCGTGGCCACTCAGCCCTTGGGAGGCCCTAGGCACAGCGCGCTCCGTGTCCCCACTTCGTAGCAAGGCTAGCACCCCGCGGGAACCTGGAGCTTGGACACACACTTGTACCTAGCCAGTCGGAGGAGTGGGCGCCACAGCCAAGGGGAGGCCAGAGGCGCAGCTTCAGGGCCCGGGACACAGCAGCGGTGCAGCCCAGGCGCGGCTCGGGCGCCCAACACCGGAGCCGGAGGAAGTCCCCCTCGCGGCGCTGGGAGCGCGAGGGACGCGCCCTGGGCGCACGCCCAGGAGGCCTCCTCCCCAGCCCTCGGGACAGTCCTTAGGGCGCGAGGAGGAGCTTGCTGAAGACTTCGAGGCTGTCCGGAGCCAGCGAGCGGGAGCACGGCGTCTCTAGCCTTGGCTGGGAAGGGGGAGTGGCGCTGGTGGGCTGGAGTTGGGAACCCAGCGAGCGCCTGACCTTCCTCCTTCTCTTCCTCACCGCATTCGCCACTTGGGCTCTGGGGGGAAGGTTCTAGCGGCCGCAGGAGGCCACCCGACCTCTTTTCCTAGAAGGCTGGCGATGGATCTTCTGCTTCTGCACCCGCTGGGGCACTTGGAGCGCGCTGGTGGCGCGTGAGTCGGGCACTGCCCTCCACAGCCCTCGGCGAGCCTCGGGCCAGCCCCGCCTGGCAGCCTAGCCTGAGTCCCCTTCCTTTCCCGGTTCTAAATCGCCTGCGTCCAGAGAGCGGGAAGAGGGTGGCCCTCAAGCACAAGTCCCGCCGAGATGTCCGCGCAGAGCCTACTGCACAGTGTCTTCTCCTGCTCCTCGCCGGCCTCGGGCGGCGCGGCCTCGGCCAAGGGCTTCTCCAAGAGGAAGCTGCGCCAGACCCGCAGCTTGGACCCGGCCCTGATCGGCGGCTCTGGGGGCGAGGCGGGTGTGGAGGGCAGCTCGCGAGGGGCCACCGGGGGCCGCCTCTGCTCCACGCTGCCCTCGGCCGAGGGTCTCAGCTCCCGCTCGGCGTCCTCTCCTCGGGGCCCACACCCCCGGACCAGCCGACTCCCGCCCCCTAGACCCCTTTGCTCATCCTACTCCACGCCCAGCACCCCTCAGGAGAAGTCGCCGTCTGGCAGCTTCCACTTTGACTATGAGGTCCCCCTGGGTCGCGGCGGCCTCAAGAAGAGCATGGCCTGGGACCTGCCCTCAGTGCTGGCCGGGTCCGGCAGTGGCCGCAGCGCCATCCTCTGCTCCTCGGGGGGTGGCCCCAATGGCATCTTCGCTTCTCCCAGGAGGTGGCTCCAGCAGAGAAAGTTCCAGTCCCCCCCCAACAGCCACAGCCACCCCTACGTTGTGTGGAAGTCCGAGGTAGGTAGGGTCCCGTGCTGCGCGTTCTCTTGGCCCGAGGCTGGAGACCTGGGCAGTCGTTTAATGCCGTAACACTTACAGAGCCAGGGGCCCACTGAGAGGTTTCCACCGTGTGGCTGTTCTTCTTTCCCCGATTAAATGATGCCTGGAAATGGGACGTCCCTAGTGGCCACCCATGTGTGTCTTGTTAGGACTTCTTGGCTCCACTTTGGAGTAGTGGTGGGAACTGGAGGGAGATAGGATGTTCTGCTTTCCTGTTTGTGCTGCAGGCGATCTCAAAGGGTCATCTTATCCCTTCATCCAACGTGGGTGTTTTTCCCAACTCAGATGATCTAATTCCTATGCTCTTGTAAGGATTGGACGTAATATATTTTGAAATATGTCTGCCATCTGGTTGTTCTACAGAGACTTCAGAAACATTCTGGAGGTTGTTGTTGATTGTGTGTGGAGGTGTGTGTGTTTGGGTGATGTGGGGAGTAACTACTAGAATTCTCCAGGTTTGATCTTTTCTTCTCCCTAAAGATCCAATTTCAGAAATCTATGGTAGCGAGACCTAGTTTAATCGAGGAGAAAAAGAATCTTTGCTTCAGGCTCTGAAAGAACATGGAAATACGCCCAGATTCCACTAAGGGCAACCAGTAGTTAATGAAATCTATGTGAATCTGGGATCTTTAATAAATAGGGAACTCAGAGGGAGCTGTTTGGTACCTTTGAAATGTTTGCTGTCTGGTTAGGAAGAATGGGGAACCGAGTTCTTGGGAAACTGTGGTCGATGGGTACTTGGAAAGCAGCTTGCTTTTAGAGAATAAATAGTAGTTGTTTTAGAAATGAACAACTCTGGTCTCTTTCGGTTCACAAATTCTATAGATTTGCCTTGGATCTGTTTCCATAAGGAAAAGGAGATTCCATCAGTTGTAATTAAATATTTTAAAGTGCAGTTAGAATTACAGAAATGAAACGAAATACCATGTAATTGCTAGAGATTTGGACTAAATAAAGGAAGCACAACCAAGAAAAACAGTTTGAAAATAGCATCCAAGATCATACCTCTCTGTTAACATGAGATAACTATGAAATTTTGGCTTTTAATGGACCGCCTTAGAAAAATCAGCAGTATTAATCAGAAATACTAGTATCATGTATTAATAAAATATTAGTTACTATGTCAAAGTAACTTGCTGTCGGGTGGGGAGTATGGGTTACAAAAACTGACCAACATTGCTGACCGTTCTGCCTATTTTCTGGAGGAAGATCGGCTGTAGGGAGAAAAGTCAACTCAGAGAATAAGAGATCCTCTCCTAACCAGGGAACTCAGCATTGGAAAGAGTATGAAAATTCTGGATGTTGAATTTCTCTTGGTCTTTAGAAGGGGCTGAATTCGCACTGTATATCAGAAGTACACATTATCAGAATAATCTGTGTGAGCTGAGAAGAGAGAGAAATGGGAAAGAAAGCAAGCCAAGTTCTTGGATTCAGAAGCCACTGAGGTTCACATTTAAACCCAATGATATTGTTAAGAATGCCTCTGCTTTTCTTAACAACTGTACATACTGGAATATACAGATGCCGTTGCTGTTATGACCCAAAGGTATTCTGTAGATGGTCATGGCCGGGTAGAAATGATCTTCTTATCCACTGAAATCTCATAATCAATGGATGAGTGTCTGAACTGCAGCAATACTGGTGGCTTTTAACGGTTCTATGCAGTTAAAACTTAGCACGTAGTCATCTAGCAAAAGAGCAACATTTTCTCATAAAGTGTGTATGTCTGCGTGTGTGTGTAATTTCTTTATTCTTGAAGCAGACGAGGAGTGATTGGATGGAATGAAGCTTCAAGGCTGGTTTTGTTTAGTAGAGGCCCAGATATCCTATCATAACCCTGGGTCTGGAATTTAATGGCTTAGATTACCTTTCAAAGGTTTAATGCCCTGGAATCTTCTCAAGAAACCAAGGAAATTCATCCAGTTGAGCACTGCTTGTCCTTCTCACTTGCCAACAAGCTGGATCCTTACTCCCAAAAGAGAATCTGTATCGATCATGTCCAAAGTCCAGCCAATGGACACCTCGCGAGGTTGCTTAAAATGGGCTCCAGAGGAGCATCTCGGTTCTTGTGCTTTTCCTGGTCACTCAGGGTTTCTCAGCCTCTGCACTATTGACAGTCGTGGCCAGATGATTCTTTGCGGTAGAGGCGGTCCTGTGCATTGTGGGATGTTTAGTAGCATGCTGAGCCTCTACCCACTAGATGCCAGGAGCACTCTTCTTCACCAATGTGACAATGGCACGTGTCTGCAGACACTGCTGAATGTTCCCTGGGGGCCCAAATGGCTCCGGTTAAGAACCACTGCACCCGCAAGTTGAATGTAGCAGGTCGTGCCGCCTGTCTGTGCACACAGAAGTGTTTCAGCTAGCACAAAGTTTCCCTGGGGTCTTTGTCCAGCCCCATACCAGGTGGGTGAGTCATGCAGGCCTCTTATGGTTTGTTCAGCTATTCTGTTTCTCTTCCACTGAATCCGTAGCCAAACCTGAGAATTCACCTTCATTCACATTTAGCCAGCGATGGATCACATTTGTTTCTGCTTAGTTCTTTGAGAGGATTCTCTGGTTTTCAACTAAATTGTTCACACAGTGACCCCTCACTCCCAAGACTCTCATAAATGCCTGCGGCTCAATGCCTTGTGCTCACTCAGAGCTCCCAAATGGCCATTTTATGGCCTAAAACCAGGAGGTATTAAACAAAGTCAGCTACAACTCTATTAATATTTCCTTACTATGTGTCTCAGGATCACTTTAACAAAATCGGATTCGTGGGCACACGAGGTAGAGGACCTACTGAGTAGACAAAGGGATAAACAGTGCGTCGTGACACAGTTGGCACATGCTTCTCAACTTGTGTTGTTGGAGGTCAAACTCTGTCCCTGATTCTGATCTCAGACAAAGGAGTAAGGTCTCCTTCCAACCCTGGCATTCTAATTCTCATGGATCAGAGCCGGGATTATGCTCATAGCTGACTTGGAGTTTGCCAGCTTTGATAACCCACAATTAAAATGATCTCCCTCTATCCATGACTTCTTTTCTTCATTCATGCCATAAGCACGTCTCAAGCACAAGATTTCTGTAGGTACCAGAAATGCAGAAAGGCTGCCATATGGTGTTGGCTTTTAAGGAGCCCGCAGTCTAGTGAGGAGGACAGAGGAGTTGACCAGTAGGTACAGTGCAGAAGGATCAGCACAATGAGGGATGGGGTTGTGCGGGGGGTGATGTTCCATTGTGCTCTGGAGAATTTTGGAAGGCGTCACTGTGCAGAGAGCTCTTGAACTTGATCTTAAAGGATGCCTACCATTTAGAAGAGGAAGGGAGGTGATTCTTTGATGAAAGGGAAAGGAGTGGATATGTGAAGGCACAGAAGTGTTGGTGATGCCAGAGTGTTCAATGAAGAGGGCTCCGAGGGTCTCGAGAGCAGCATTTGTTTGGAGGAGGAGGTTAGGATATCTGTGGCTTAATGTGTGTAGCAACCACGTGGCTGTCTATATAGTAACCTAATGAGACCAGAAAGCACACACACATTGTGGGGATGATAATTAACTATGGGCATGGATGCAAATGGCAGGAGGGCCAAAGCATATGGCTCACCCTCCAAGGCACCTCTTGTCATTCAACCTACAGAGAGGTCAAAGTATGTACAGTGCTTTTGAAGTTGGAAGTTTGGTTTGCCTGGAGCATAGGCTGTGTCTCGCTGTGTATTGGATAATAGTATTCAAAAGTTTGGGTAGCATTCCTTATGAAGAGGCCCACTGTGCCCATCTCAGGAGTTTGGACTCGACATTTTGTGGAACAGCAGTTCTCAACCTGGAGGCGACTTTGTCCCCAGGGGACATTTAGCAATGTCTGAAGACAGTTTTGGTTGTCACAGCTGGGGGTGGTGATACATTAGTTTCCTATTGCTGCCAGAACAAATTACCCCAGACTGAGTGGCTTAGAGCAACATAAGTTTATTACCTTATAGTTCTGGAGGTCAGAAGTCTGAAATGGGTCTCACAGGGCTGAAGTCAAGTTGTTGGCAGGACTGTGTTCTTTCTGGATGCTCTAGGGTCTGTTTCCTTTGCTTTTGCAGTGGCCCCCTTCTTCCATGTTCACAGCCAGCCTTGTTGCATCTCTCTGACTCTCTTCCATGGTCATTTCTCCCTCTGACTCTCTTAAGACCCCTTGTGATGACGGTGGGCTCACCTGGGTAATACGGGCTAATCTCATTATTTTAAGGTCAGTTGATTGGCAGCCTTTAATCCCATTTGCAACCTTAATTCCCCTTTGCCACGTAACCTAACGTATTCACGCTTCCAGAGACAAGGGTGTGGACATCTTTAGTGGGATATTATTCTGTTTACTGTAGGAGGAGGCGCCCCTGGCATGTAGTCAGGGAGAAGCCAGAGGTGCTGCTAAACTTCTACAATGTACAGGGCAGCTACAGAGCAAGGAATTCTCTGGCCCTCAATGTCGGGAGTGCACAGGTGGAGAAATTGATGGTTTTTTAGCATGAGGGTGTAACACGATCAGGTATGTGTTTTAGAGCGATCCCTCTAGTGTCTGGGAGTGGGGATGGGGGCGCCTTAGCAGAGTGAAACACGCAGTGGGGTAGATTTTCAGAGGAGGCAGGCATGGGGAAGCCATGCCAAGCATCCTACAAACAGATGGGAGTTGGCTATAAACATAATGCTTCTGTATTTCTTACTTTGCCATTTTAGCATATTGTTTTCCTGCATTGTTGAACCACTGCTAGGTTGGTCTCTATAGGCTAGTGGTTCTCCTTTGTGGGCAACTTTGCATCCTGAGCACACTTGGCAATAGCTGGCAGCGTTTTTGGCTGCCAGACCTGGGGCAAGGGGTGGCTACTAGCATCCAGTGCGCAGAGGCCAGCGATGCTGCCAGTCAGCCCGCGATATGGAGGACAGCCCGCCACAACAAAGAATTAGCCTGCTCGAAGTTTCAGTAGCACTGAAGTTGAGGTACTCCGTGTAACGTGCTACTTTATGCAAGAAACGGAATCCTAGGTTCTGCCTTCCAGGACCATTTTCTCTCATGCGGCTGGCTTCAGTCTCTGTTCTTTTCTTCTTCTTTTCTGGTCTATGTCAACCAAGGCTCTGAACTGGAAAAAAATGCCTTTCCAAAAGGTATTGAGGAAAGGAAAAAAATATGGGAGGTCTAAATATACGTGTAGGGAAAAATTGAGTGGTAAATATATAATGATGGAAACTGGCATTAAAATTTAAAATGTGGGCAGAGATGAATATTGTGATTAAAACTAGGCTCACCGATGTCACCAAAGAGGAAGTAATTCGAGTAAGACGGCTTCAGACGTGAAATTGACAAAGAGCATCTTACAAGGAATGAGGTCTGAAATCAGCATGCCATAAGAATTTGTAAATTAGGAAGACAATTACTCAGCTTTTATATGCTCTCTCTTTGAGTATTCCTCTGCTAGAATTCATCTCTAATTCTGAACTTGAATAGAAAATAATGTGAAGGTAACTCCTCAGATGGCTGGGAATTGAGCTTTCACCAGAATGTCGAGACTAGGGTTGGAAAGAGGGATATTTAGGCCCAGGAAGGAGCTTGGGTAGCATCTAGCTGCAGCTAGATCTAGATCTAGATCTCACAGTTAAAGCATGGACTGCAAGGATTAAGCTCAAATTCAGACACGCTAAAGGCAGAGCTACCTGGAAATTCTTCTGGAATCTCAGTATAAACTGCCAAACTTCTGGAAAAAGTCAGCAGCCACAAGCACCGTACACCTTGGCAGTCTCTTTTCTGTGTCTCTTACTTACTGAAACGGTTCTCTTGAAGGTATCCTGGTTCCAAGCCTCTTCTTAGACCTCCTCTGGCTGGACTTCTGAGCAGAACCTGCAGCGCGGCCCTGCCCCTGGCCCCCCTCCCCGTCCCCACCGCAGAGTCTCAGTCGCTGCCTGTCCATCTCCAACGTCTCTTCCTGCTCTTCTATGTGTTTGTCTTTGTCCACCCGTCCCCGTGGTTTTGTGTTTTTCCTTCAAATCATTCTCCCGTGATGATCTCATTCACTCTTGCGAGTTGAGCCATCATCCCTCTCGGGGACGCTCATAACCGTGTCTGGCTCCAGTCTTGTGTTTGAGTTCCTGACGTTTCCAATTTCTTCCCGGACATGTGCTCACAGCGTCAGCCGGACTCCTCACATTCCATGTGTCCGAAGCCCAGCAGCTCAGCCCTGTTCCTTGGAGCACCGCTCACTGCCCGCAGTGCGGGTTCTGGCTGGTGCCACCGTTCCTCCGCCTGCTTGCTTTTACCAGGTTGCGGGAGAGGTTCCGGCTCTCCTGTCTTCTCAAAGAATCCATCCAGTCCCCTTGTGTTCACTTCTCATCCACTCCATTCTCAGAAGGATTCGAAGTGGGATGTATCCCAGCTCCTACATCTTTCTCCAGCGGTTCCTTCCCATTGCTGCTGCCTAGTCTAGGTCCTCGGTGGCTGCGGCCTCCTGTTGGCCACCCCGCCTACACTTTGTCCCTCTTCCCATCTGGGTTATGGGCCTTTTACTCCAAGGACACATTGTAATCATGTTAACTTCCTGAGCAAAAACCTTTGCTGGGGCTCCATATGTTTCCAGAATGAAACCCATACTGCTTAAGGCAGTCACTTCAAAGCCTTTTACAGTATAATCTTAGCTGCCCTCCTCCCCTTCCCAAGGAACTCTGGTCCAGGGAAGCTAACCTGGCCACTCAGCCAGGCAGTCATCAAATATTTATCGAATACCGGCTGTACACTTGACGTGGGCGAAGTACGTGCAACAAACATGGATGGCCCCACAAGGTGCTTACCCTTTTATGAAAATAATACTTTCAAATAAATAGGTCCCCGTACTGTTCAGAACGCTGTGACGTTACCACTGGAGGACTACCGTAGACAGAACAATGGCCTCCGACATGTCCACGTCCCAATTCCCAGAACCCATGGATATGCTACCTTACCTAGCAAAAGGGCCTTTGCAGATGTGATTCAGTGAAGGATCTTGAGGTGGGAGGTGATCTTGGATTATGTGGGTGAGTCAGTGTCATTACAGGAATCCTTGCAAGAGGGAGGCGGGTGGATTCAAGTCAGAGAAGGAGATGTGGGGACAGGAAGAGGGAGAGAGGGAGGGACGGACTGTGGGAGAGAGGAAGGGAGGGAGGAAGGGGAGTTGGTTTTGAAGATGCTACAGTGCTGGCTTTGAAAATGGAGGAACGAGTCATATGCTAAGGAATGAAGCAGCCCCTAGAAGCTGAAAAAGGCCAGGCAATAAATTCTCCTCTAGAACCTGCAGAAGGATCTCAGCCCTGCTAACATCTTTATTTTAGTCCAGTGGGACTTCTGGCCTCCAGAACCGTAAGAGAGTAAGTGTGCGTTGTTTTAAGCCGCAGTGGTTGTGGGAATTTGTTACAGCGGCCATAGGAAACCGATACAAGGACCAAGGGGGGTCTGGGATGTCTACGCTGGAACCAGTGGATGAGGAGGCTTTTGCCAAACAAAAAGGCAGGCAGGCGGCACTCTGGCTAGAAGGAACAGCCCGTAGTTCAGAAGGAACTGTCAGCACAGACCCCGACGTGGAACTCAAACTCACAAACCCCGAGATCATGACCTGAGCTGAAGTCGGACGCTTAACCGACTGGGCCACCCAGACGCCCCCAGATTTTATTATTTAACGTAAAGATTCCTGCAGAGATATCTCTTCTTCTTACTTTGCTTTTGATCACCTGGTCCCATATATATCTGAGAAGGCTCCATTTCCACATTTTGGCTCAACCGGATGCCATCTCCAAATAAATAAGCTTTGAGTGTGGTACATGTCACGACACATTCAGGGTTTGCAGAATTGTGCGCTCATTTTTCCGTAGCGGGATTCTGATTCTTCCGGTGTGGTGCCTGCATAAGGGAGAATGTGTTTTGTATCAGAATCCGGTCCGTGGCAGAGTGAGTCTGTATTCTGACAGCGGTTTTCCAAATCCTGGAGACACACCTTTGGGAGTGCGACATCTCGTTCTAAAGTTTCTCGCATCCTCTCTGGGCCACTGCTTATGAAAAAGAGAGTGAGACTATAATTGCAACTGTATTACAATACAGCAAAAGAGGTGGAATGTAATGTGTGAAAAAATGAAATTAGTTGTTGTGTCAGCAGGTAAAGAATGACGTTTTCATCAGCTGTTAGGGAAATGCAAACCAAAACCACAGTGACACACCACTTCATACCCACTAGGATGACTGTAGTCAAGAGGATAATAACAGGTGTTGGCAAGAATGTTGAGAATTGGAAACACTCTGCCGGTGATAATGCATATTGGTGCAGTAGCTTCAAAAAACAGTTCGGCAGTTTCTCAAAAAATTAAACATAGAGTTCCCACATGACCTAGTAATTCCACCTCTAGGGCACATACCCAAGGGAAGTGAAAGTATGTCCATGCAAAAACTTGTACATGCATATTCATAGCATCATTATTCATAATAGGCAAAATGGTGGAAATAACTAAATGCCTGTGAGTGGATGAATGGATAAACAGAGTGTGGTCTATCCGTACAGCGCAAGTTTATTCTGCAACAAAAAGGCACGAAGTCCTGATAGATGCTACTACATGGGTGAATCTTGGAAACATGCTAAGTGAAAGAAGCTAATCACAAAGGGCCACACATTATATGATTCTGTTTATATGAAATGTCCAGAGTAGGCAAATCCAGACAGACAGGAAGTAGATTAGTGGGTGCCAGAGGCTGGCACTAGGGAGGGATGGGGAGTGACTGCTAATGGATACTGGGTTTCTTTTTGGGATGTTGAAAAGGTTCTGGAACTAGAAAGAGGTGATGGCTGCACAACCTGGTTGATATCCTAAAAACTGCTGAGTTGTGCACTGTAAAAGGATGAATTTTACAGTGTGTGAATTTTAATATCAATTAAAAACGAACGGTGTTTATAACTTTTAGAAAATACACTGACATTGTTGTTACTGTGTCATCGTTTCAAGAAAACGTAAACATAAATGAGGAGCAGAGTTGGCCTAGGCCTAATAATGCTGTCCTTGAAGACACAATAAGGGAGATAATAACAGCTCCGGCAGATTCAGTGGAAGAATCGACAGCCAGACTGGGATTTTCTGAGATTGGTTACCATGGAGATTCTGTGTCCTGATTATTAGGCTTTGAAAGCAAGAGATTGAAAAGATTGTTTTTCACAGTACACAGGGACTTTAAAAACTACTTATAATCTTGAAAAATTGCCCAGCCATATCACACTAGAACTATCAAATAGCCAAAGATTTTCAGGAGCCATTAGAATTAAAAGCAACTTGAGAAACCACCCATCAGGTGACATGCTGATGGACCCAAGAAGAGACTGAGCCCGGAATAGTCATGTCTGTGGAGGAATTGGAAGTGAATTGAGTTGGATGGCCCATGGATCAAGGAAAATGGCATGTTTTCGTTTCTGTCTACCTGGACAGCTCATCGAAACAGGTGAAATCCGTACCACCTATAGGAGCCGAAGTGTAAATAGCATTGGATCAGTGCTTGCATTGCTGATAACTTCATCTCTCAGGGGTTGAGAAACAATTAGGCAGGCTGATACTCTGAGACCTAAATGCAAGTCTAGGGAAAGGGAAAGAGAAACTTTGGGTAACAATAGCCACGTTGCCTCAGGTTTATTATAACAAGGCCTCTGCTCTAGTTATTAGTTTGGTCCAGAGAAATCCTGAAATGGGCTACCATGTTTTCTGGCTTTTGAGCAAAGTATCACTCTACTCACATTGAAATTTCCAATTGATTTCCTGCACACTTATTTTAGTTAATGGGCGTTGATGATAATGATAAGTGAAACAACCATTAGTATTTTTGAAGTGCTGGCCAATCTTTTGTTATTACAGCAATTCTCTGGGATGATCGTATCAACATTTGTTTTGTACGTGAGGACACTGGGACTCTGATGAAGAGGTAGCCAAACTCAGTTGGAGACTAAATGAGTGAACGGGTTAGAGCTGGACTCTGAGCCACACTGCAGTCTGATCCCAGCTCTGTCTTGTAACCTTAAAGAAGTTACAAAGCATGTTTCTGCCTCAGTTTCCTCATCTGTCAGATGGTGATAAAGTGCCTACCACAAGGGGTTTTTGTGAGGATCTCATGACTTAATTACTTGGAAAGTGCCCGGCACATAGGAAGTACGAAAAGATGCTAAGGAGAACAAGATTAAATAAACAGAAGATGTGTCCAGGTCACCCAGCTAGGAGGCAACAAAGGTAGGACTTGGATTAAAATACTACTTTAGTAAAAAGTATTTATTCTGCACTTACTGCATGCCACGAAGCTTGGTCTTTCCACTGTGGCAATTGAAGAGGACTTAGGTGATCACCAGGTGAGAGAGTAGACCCAGCTGAGTTGGACAACAGGGAGAGGCCATTGGAGATGTGTTTTGCAAGCTGTTAAGCAAGATACACTTTTCATGACAGGCATTGGAGCAGCAGCACGCTGTCACCCCTGCTGTTTTGGCTTAGTGACTTGGGACACAGGAATTTGACAGACTTGCATTGTGGATTTGCTATAACCCAACATGCCAACAGGCCCAGGGGTAATGACCTTCATTCCCATACACTTGCCATAGTAGCTTCGTCACGTCAGTCACTTTTTGTTTGTAGAATACATAGAGTGTTGGAAACTGAATGGCTCCCAGTCCAGCGCTGGTTCTCTAGCTGGTAATGGCAGGCTGCTTTCTCACTTCAAGCCTGGTGTTTTTCTCACCTCCTCATACCACCGTGGCCATGTGAGACCAAGCTGACTTCTTTCCATGGTTCATCTCACCAACATCTTTCCAGGAGAACAAGGTGGCATCACTAAATTGAAGTTATACCATCTACAATGAGATGTTTTTTCCCCCTTGAATGCAAACTGTAATTCCCATTAACATTTCTAGACTGACTTCAGGAGTCTAGGAGCAAAACAGAATCTTAGGAGGGGAAATGTTTTGAAAAGTTGTCTATGTAGTCCAGGCATCCATGTGATACTTAAATCCTATCTATGGCATCCCCAGTCTGTGTCCAGACCCCCCCCCCCACCCCCAGATGAAGACCTCCACAGTTCTGCCTTTAGATTATGATGGAAATGGAAATCCTTCCTGAAATTGTGTTAAAAAGCAGCCTCTCTGGTACTTTTACCATGCTACAAATGAATTCTGTCTCTCCTGCTCTGCAGCTAATCAGCAATATTGTGTTATACTGTGAAGTACAGGTTGGCTTGGCTTTCTTTCTGAGTGTCAACACAAAGTTTGCTCATATTTTCTTTTCGGCAGATAAGAATTGTGCATATATCAAACTAGAATTGAAGGATAGTTTAAACTAAAGTTAAATATTGACCCAAAGTTATCTTGCAAACTACTTATAGAAATCCAGGATTGAGGGCACCTGGGTGGCTCAGTCAGTTGAGCACCTGACTCTTGATTTTGGCTCAGGTCATGATCCCAGGATTGTGAGATCGAGTCCTACATTGGGCTCTACACTGAGCTTGGAGCCTGCTTAAGATCATCCTCTCTCCCTCTTCCCACATTCACATGTGTGCTCTTTCCCTCTCTCTCTTCCCTCAAGAGAAAAAAAGAAAAAGAAATCCAGCATTAGAACTCACCGTGTCCAGGTTTTTGCTGCTATACCTGGTGCATTCTTTTCCTGGTTTATAGGTGAGTTCAAAGACAGGTGCAGTTTCCATATTATGTCACAGAGTATTGCTATGGGTCTTTCAGCAAGCCCCTAAAGTCGTGTGTTGAATCTGGATTCTAATGTCGATGTGTTGTCAGAATATGTTTGTCAAAATGCCATGAAAATAACAGGAAAGGTGATATGGAGATGGTAAACCCACTTGAAGGTCAGCAAGTCTGATATGGGTCTCAGACTAACTTCAGAAGCACCGAGTTGTGAACTCAGCAAATATATTGTCATTCTGCTGCAGTGGCATCTTTTAATTTATCTGAACTGTTAAAGATTGGTAAAATGTTATGGAAATGATCAAATATTTAGGTTCTCCTTCAGGGTTCTTTTAGTGGAAATAGGTTATTCCAAGTTACAAGTTTTAAACAAATGAAATCGTTCATTCCTCTTTGCAATATTATCCTGACTTTTGGCCTCCCAGGGGGAAGCTAGATACAGAAGAGTCAGTGGGTTGCGATGTCAAGTTTGCCTCTCCTTATCCAGAAATATCTCTCTTATAGAAAATGTTTAAAATCCTGGCAAGCATATTACTGTCCTCAAAAATTATCATTTCTAATTTATATAAAGATATGGTAGATATACTTAATGTAAATGTTCACTGAAATCTAAAACCATTCTAAAAAAAGAAAGGGTATTTTTTTTAACATTCATTGAGTGAGAAGATTGAATGGTCAAGAAGGAACTCAACTTAGTATACCTACAAAGATTTTCTCCGAGGGGCGCCTGAGTGGCTCAGTTGGTTGAATGTCCGACTCTTGGTTTCAGCTCAGGTCATGATCTCATGGTTCCTGAGTTTGAGCCCCTCATTGGGCTCTGCACTGACAGTGCAGAGCCTGCTTGAGATTCTTTCTCTCCATCTCTCTCTGTCCCTGCCCTGCTCGTGTGCTTGTGCTCTCTCTCCTTCTCTCTCTCAAAATAAATAAATAAACATTCAAAAAATTTTTAAGAGAGGCGCCTGGGTGGCTCAGTCGGTTGAGTGTCCGACTTCGGCTCAGGTCATGATCTCACGGTCTGTGAGTTTGAGCCCCGCATCGGGCTCTGTGCTGACAGTTCAGAGCCTGGAGCCTGCTTCACATTCTGTGTCTCCCTCTCTCTCTGCCCCTCCCCCACTCATGCTCTGTCTCTGTTTCAAAAATAAATAAACATTAAAAAAATTTAAAAAAAATTTTTAAGAAAGATTTTTTCCAAGTCGTTAATTGTTTCTATGCAATATTTTATAGTGCAAAAAGGTGAATTTTTTTCTTTTACTTGGAAAGACTTCTTGCAGAGTTTTATTTCCTTGCCTTTACATCTTTTAATATGAATTTTATATTTTTTATTTTTCTTTCTTACAATTTTTTTCATATTTATTTATTTATTTTAAGAGAGAGAGACACAGCAGGAGCAGGGGAGGAGCAGAGAGAGAGGGAGAGAGAATGCCAAGGAGGCTACGTGCTGCCAGGGTAGAACTCGATGTGGGGATCCCACAAACCATGAGATCATGACCTAAGGCGAGAAATCACAAGTCGGACACTTAACCAACTGAGCCACCGAGGTGCCCTATTTCTTAACTTTTAATTTAAGTATAGTTGACATATAATATATTAGTTTCAGGTGTACAGCATATTGGTACAACACTTATATATATATGATGAAGTGTTCACCATTATAATGTAGTTATCGTTCATCATTATACAGAGTTATTACACTATTCTTGCCTATCTTCCCTGTGCTGTACTTTTCATCCCGGTGACTTATTTATTTCATGACTGGAAGTTTGTATCTCTGAATCCTCTTCACCTATTTTGCCTTCCACACCACTCCCCACCTGAAACCATTAGCTCATTCTCTATATTTATGAGTCTGTTTCTCTTTGTCGTTGTTATCAGTTTTTTTTTTTTTCTAGATGCCACACATAAGTGAAATCATATGATATTTGCCTTTCTCTCTCTGACCTATTTCACTTAGCATAATACCCTGGAGATCTATCTATGTTGTCGCAATGGCAAGATTTCATTCTTTTTTATAGCCAAGTAATATTTCATTGCATATATACCTAACACCTCTTTTCTATCCATTCATCTACTGATGGGCACTCGGGTTACTTCTGTATCTTGGCTATTGTACATAATGCTGCAGTAAACATAGGGGTGCATGTAATTTTTGAATTCATGTTTTTGTTTTTCTTGGGTAAATACCCAGAAGTGGAATTACTAGTTTGTTTGGTATTTCTGTTTTTAATGTTTAAAAAATGTTTAATTCCAGTATAGTTAACATGCAGCGTTATGTTAGTTTCAGGTGTACAATACAGTGATTCAACAATTCTAGACAGTACTCAGTGCTCATCAGGATAAGAGTACGACTCTTAATCCCTATCACCTATTTCACCCATCCTCCCACCTGCCTCCCCTCTGGCAACTACCAGTTTGTTCTGTATGGTTAAGAGTCTTTTTTTTGTTGTTGTTCGTGTCTTTATTTTTCCTTTGTTCTTTTGTTTCTTCCACATATGAGTGAAATCATATGATATTTGTCATTCTCTGACTGACTGACCTCACTTAGCATTATGCTCTCTAACTCCATCCATATTGCTGCAAATGGCACAATTTCATTATTTTTTATGGACAAATAATACTCTATGTGTTGTGTGTGTGTGTGTGTGTGTGTGTGTGTGTGTGTATACACCATCTCTTCTTTATCCACTCATCTGTAGATGGATACTTGGGCTGCTTTAATAATTTGACTATTGTAAATACTGTTGCAGTAAACGTAGGGGTGCATATATCTTTTTGAATTTGTGTTTTGATATTTGGGTAAATACCCAGTAGTAGAATTACTGGATCATATGGTAATTCTATTTTTTAATTTTTCGAAGAACCTCCAGAACGTTTTCCTCAGTGGTTGCACCAGTTTGCATTCCTGCCAACAGTGTACAAGAGTTCCTTTTTCTCCATATCCTCACAAACACTTGTTGTTTTTCGTGTTTTTGATGTTAGCCATTCTGACACGTGTGAGGTGATAGCTCACTGTGGTTTTGATTTGCATTTCCTTGATCATTAGTGATGTTAAGCTGCCGGGTCCAGTTCCGGTGAATCTAGGGGTCCCCGAAGGATGGACAGTCAGGCAAAAGGAAATGAGAGAGCCACGAGAGAGATGTAGTCTGATGACCAAGCAGGCAGCCCTGGCAATTCTGGCATCTCTACCCTGCTGGTCTCAGTGTCTTTATTTAAAAGTAGTGAGTTACATTACAGCAATGAGTGACATCCCATCAGTAAGCATAGTTTGAACAATAATGTGTATTTATCAGTAAAGCTGCGATTTCCTCAATCTTGCAAGTTGTTTTCAAGTTAATTAGCATATAAATTTAAGGCAGGGGGAGAGAACAGGGCGTCACCTAGGCCTGCCTATGTTAATTATCTGTAAACCTGTCAGGAGTCATTCCCGTATTCTTCCAACTACAATGGGGAGGTGCAACCCATCGGCAAGGACAGAATTCCCAATGCTTGTCCTTTGCTTGTGAATGAGTGAATTTACATAATAGGAGCCTAACATTTACACAAATCACACCAATATTCAGCCAGCTCATAACTGCTATCATATTGTGCAACCCATCCCCGAGATGCAACTTTAAGGTTACTTCTGGCCAGGCTACTCTCATTCAGATGTGATCCATCAAAGCATCATGCTCCAGGTCCTTCCTTTTTATTTAAATGCCATAAAACAAAAGAGCATTACATTCCTTGGGGCCAAAGAGAGCAGCTCAAGAAATCAAAGCCTGAAAAATTATTTAGAAGGAGGTAAGACTAGGCGCCATCTTGGCTGGTGGGAATTTTGCTTCAACCGCTTTTTCCACACAGGGAGGTGACTCAACCTGCAAGCCCACAATGGCTCCCAACATTAAGCATCTTTTCATGTGTCTGTTGTCTTTTCATGTGTCTGTTGACCATCCGTATGTCTTCTTTGGAGCAATGTCTGTTCATGTCTTCTGCCCATTTTTAAATTGGATTATTTGCTTTGTTTTGTTTTGTTTTTGGTGTTGCATTCTCTAAGTCGTTTACGTATTTTGGATACTAATCCTTTATTGGATATGTCATTTTCAAGTATCTTTTCCCATCCAGTAGGTTTTAGTTTTGTTGATTGTTTCCTTCACCGTGCAGAAGATTTTTATTTTGACACAGTCCCAATAGTTTATTTTTGCTTTTGTCTCCCTTTGATCTGTCAGGAGACAGATCCAGAAAAATGTTACTGTAGCCGAGGCCAGAGAAATTACTGCTTGAGCTCTCTTCTGGAATTTTTATGGTTTCAGATCTCACATTTAGGTCCTTAATCCATTTTGAGTTAGGTTTTGTGTCCGGCATAAGAAAGTAGTATGGTTCATTTTTTGCATGTAGCTGTCCATTTTTCCCAACACTGTTGAAGAGACTGTCTTTTTCCCATTGAATATTATATCCTCCTTTGTCAAAGATCAATTGACCATATGATTGTGGGTTTATTTCTGGGCTTTCTATTCTGTTCTATTGATCTATGTATCTATTTTTGTGCCAGTGTCATACTGTTTTAATTACTACAACTTTGTAGTCTAGCCTGAGATCTGGAATTGTGATACTTCCAGCTTTGTTCTTCTTTTTCAAGATTGCTTTGGCTGTTTGGGGTCTTTTGTGGTTTCACACAACTTTTAGGTTCATTTAATTCTGTGAAAAATGCTATTGGTATTTTGATAGAGGTTGTATTAAATATCTAGATTGCTTTGGGTAATATGGACATTTTAACAATATTTGCTCTTCCAACCCACGAGCATGGGATATATTTCCATTTATTTGTGTCAAAAGACTTCTTGGAGAATTTTAGATCATGATCTATTAGTGTAATTTCTATCTCTATATATCTCTACACATAACTTTTAATTTCACAATAACATCTTTCTTTAGAAATAAAAATGAATCATGAGTTATTACTATAAATAATTGGAACAATGTGGATAAATTATTTTTATGAAAATATAAGCTTTAAAACTCCATGATAAAAATGTAAAAGGGGCAAAAGCTCTGTGTCTTAGTCTGAGTATCTCTAAAGTCAGGGCCTGGGTGAGTGCTGTCTGTTTGGGAGGTGACCCCAGCAAGCAGGAGTCAAAACTAAAGGAGAGGGAAATGCCTTTGTTAAGTTGTGTCATGGAAGTTGTAGCAGTGGCTGAAGGGATAACCGAGGCCCCACCAGGACCGCTGGAAAACATATAGAATGCCCCTCTGGGTGATCCGTCTTTCAGTTACCTGTTGCTGCGTACCAAACCACACCAAACTTAGTGGCATGATTCTGTGAGTCAGGAATGAGTTCAGGGCTCAGCCAGGCTGTCCTACTCCACATGGCATCGGCTGGGTTCACTCACTCGGCTCCTTTCAGCCGGTGTCTCAAGGAGCCGGTGTCTCGGATGCCTGGAGAGTTCAAGATGTCTTCATTTACATGTCTCATTCCTTGTTATCCCCCCATGTGCCTCCTTTAGCCTGGGCTTCCTCACTGCATGGTGATCTCATGATATTTGGTCAAAGTGACTCACAGGGTCAGCCCAGATTCAAGGATAAGGGAAGTGGATGCGAGAAGCAACAAAGAATATGTGGCCTCCTTTGATCTGTCACAAGCTAAAAGGTGGGGATCTGGGATCTGGGAAATGTCCGCATTGGTTTCCATCCTCCATCGGTTAAGATTCCTTCCAGGGTTTTTAACTTGCCTGGTGACTTCTTGCCCATGACTGCGTGTTTACTAGAGATAGATCACTAGCAGCACAAGATCAGTGGGAGCTCGCACCGAGATTTCCAGCACAGTTCTAGCTGGATTCAGAATTTCTAGTATAGGCTCGTGGGGAGCGGCATTTAGAACTAGTCACTCGCCATCTTAGCTAACTAACCAAAAGCACAACTGAAGGACAGTATGACTGTAGACTTTGGAGGTGTCTAAGCCTGCAGTCAAATCCCAGGGCCACTGTTTGTGAACTATGAATTTCAGTTTCTTCACCTTTTCAGAGAATATAATTGTATTTTCTTTGTAGGCATTGTGACAGCACCGATGAGTGCACTTAGGATCCATGCACTATGAGCTATTATGCACCAATGTCTGTTGTTTGTTACTCAGTCTATTATTATAATGCCTTCAGGGGAAAAAAGGCAACAATACTATGGTAAGTGTAAGTAACAATTGTAAGATGCAACTTTAGGCTTTTTAAATTGTAAAGAAAATACGTAGTAGTTAAAGAACTATGATATGGTGTGGTTTTTCTTCTACATTTTAGCTTTTAAGATTTGTGTACTATATCTTATTTATTTAATGCTTATTTTTGAGAGTGAGCATGAGTGGGGGAGGGGCAGAGAGAGAGAGAGACAGACAGACAGACAGAGGATCTGAAGTGGGCTCTGCACTGACAGCCCAGAGCCCAATGTGTTGCTCAAACTCACGAACCATGATTTCATGACCTGAGCTGAAATCGGATGCTTAACTGACTGAGCCACCCAGGCACCCCTATTTTTTAATATTAAAAAAATGTTTATTCATATATTTTGAGAGAGAGTGAGAGCCAGCACATGTGGGGTAGGGGAAGAGAGAGAGGGAGAGAGAGAGAAAATCCCAGGCAGGCTCCACACTCAGCACTTAACCACAGAACCTGATACAGGGCTTGATCCCATGAGCGTGAAATCATGATCTGAGCCGATATCAAGAATTGGACACCTAACCAACTGAGCCACACAGATGTCCCTGCGTACCATATTTTAAATTGCATCAAAAATAATTCAGTTTGGTTTTTGTCAAATGTCAAATATAAGTAAATGTAAGTTAATGGCAAAATAAACCTTCCCCCCTTTATTACAGTCAAAGTTGGGGCAAAGAAGTTAATTAAGATTGTCTAGCCAACCTTATAGCAGTTGTTTATTAGATAAGTTATTGTATTGATTTATCTGCTCACCTTAGGGAATTTGCATATATTCTTCATTTGGCAACAACTGCAGTCCAGGTAACCCCCATTGGCTCTAAGGGTATCCTTGCACAAAGCTACTTGTTCTTAGAACTTTTTGTTCTCCTCCATGGAGATCCTTCCAAACGACTGGATGTTGACAAAACAGAGCAAAGCAAACAGGTATCTTTGGTAAAAACTGACATTCTAAAGCTTGGAGGCATGGGGTGGGAAATGAAGAAATTCAATTTTTTTTCTATCACTAATTGATAATGATAATCTATATCAACTACTGAAGCATTATCCTTCAGTAGTTATTCTTACCCCAGTTTATTCACTCACTCACTCATTCATCAAATAATTCAGCATATCTCGTCAAGCTCTGGGTTTAGCAGAATAATAATTATATTTGTTGAACACTTGGGTTGAGCGAGTTATCCTCTTAAATGCCTTTAAAGGCATTGGATCATTAAGTCCTCACTATAATTGAAGGAAGTCCAAAGTCAGTAAATAGGGAAGACAGGGTTTGAATCCAGCAAACTAAATACATGTGGTCCTTGTTCGGAATGCCCTCAGTCTACAGAGATGTGTATAACTGTAATAATAACTAATAGTTATTGACCACTTGCCTGAGTCAAACACTCTTAGAATTAGTTTATTTGCATGCATTCATTTAGTTCTCCTATCAACTCCACGAATTGTTATTACTAGCCCCATTTTCTAGACAAGGAAACTTTAGACACAGAGAATTAAGTAATCTGTTTAAGGTTATACTGCTGGGAAAGGACTGGGTCGGGATTTGAATCCAGATAGCCTGGTGTTAGATCTCTTGCTTGTAACCAGCACTCCACCTAGGGTATATTCAGTACCTTCTCCTGTGATCTAAAACGGATTTGGGGGCACCCGGGTGGCTTAGCTGGTTAAGTGTCTGACTCTTGATTTTGGCTCAGGTCATGATCTCATGGTTCATGGGTTTGAGCCCCATCTTGGGCTCTGTGCAGACAGTGCAGAGCCTGCTTGGGATTCTATATCTATCTCTCCCTCTCTCTGCCCTGCCCCTGCTCTCTCTCTCTCTCTCCCTCGAAATAATAAATGAACTTGAAAAAATGGTAGCTATAAAACAGATTTATAGAAGGGGCTTTAAGAATGGAAAGTCAAACTCTGCTTGGGAAAGCCAGGTGAGATGATATTTGAAGTCAATTTTTTCAATGTTTATTTATTTTGAGAGAGAGTGCACACATGTGCAAACAGGGGAGAGGCAGAGAGAGAGGCAGAGAGAGAATCCCAAGCAGGCTCCTTGCTGTCAGCCCAGAGCCCAATGCGGGATTCGATCCCATAAATGGTGAGATCATGATCTGAGCCAAAATCAAGAGTCAGACACTCAAGCGGCTGAGCCACCCAGGTGCCCCTGAAGTCAACATTAAAATAAGGAGTATGTCCTGGGAACAAGGATGGGGAAGAAGGCAAGTTCGAAGAAACAGAATGAGCAAAGGTATGGAAAACTTAGTAAGCAGGGAGTAGTAGTGCAGAAACTAAAAGTTGTCTGATATGAGTGGAAGGTGGGCCATGAATTCTGAGTGGTTTTGCATGTGAATTAATCTCATACCCAACCAGCCACTTAAGATCCAAAGAACAAGACAAACAATAAATATACAATAACTTTCTTAATGTCAATATCTCATATAACCATGGCACATGTATAAAAACTCAGAAATAATCCTTGGTAACAAGTTTGTTACCAAGGTAATCTCGGTGATGCTGGTTAACTGCAGTACCTTTCACTGAAATAGAGAACTTCCTTGGAGCCACCAGGTTTTCTACCATCGTTCTTTATCAGTTTCAGGATCGCATTCGGGAACCCATTTTGCATTCAGTTAGCATCACTTCTTATTCTCTTCCAATTACTCTTTCATGACCTTTCCACATTGTGGAATGTTCCTCAGTTTTGGTTTGTCTGATGTTTCCCATGATTAGAGCCAGGTGACAGGAAGAATACATGCAGCATATTTGAACACAATTGTCACTGTTTATCCACATTAGTAAAACATAATGTGTCTATTAATGGTGATACTTTTTACCCAATGACCCACCTCCTCCTGTCCTGTTTGCGTGGTAGCACGGCCGTATGCTTGTTGAGCAGATGCAGTATTGAGGGTATAGACTGTGGCTAGGGGACTGAAGAAAGCCACCTCGTAACAGTGACCTTGCTAGCAAGCAATTGACTCGATTGGCCCTCTTCCCTCTCTCTAACTTGGATTTGTCCACCCTTCTCCATCGGGTGAGAAACTGCCATAGGATACCACTCAGTCTGCGCTTTTTGCCACACCGTGCTATCAACAAGCCTTTCTTTGGGTGCCGCATTTGTCGGTGTGTGAGGCTGGGAGAAATCCAAAATCCAAATGCTCTTTGTCATTCCTCAATGTCGGGGAGGGGGGAGGAAGAGCTGGACTTTGAGTAACTATTCATTTACATCAGCAGCATTCCTCTGTGCACTCTGGATGCTTGCTTCTCTCTTGTTAACAGTGCTAGAATAAACACAGAATTCTACCAAAATATTAGCAGTGTGTGCTGTTTTCTTTCACTTGCCAAGATTGTTTTATAATAAATACCGTTGAAAAAAATACCATTGGCCAGCATCCTCAGCAATTACGTTAATATCTCTAGGGAACAAAGTATGGATTTGGGAGGTGCTTTGCAAGGAGAAGCAAAATATGCCTGGTTTATACTGCGTTCCTTCCTCGAATATGCCGATCTTGTTATCTTTGAGCCTGATAGGAACTTAAAATTTTTCTCTTGGTTTACAAAAGTTGATATGATGAGTCCCTATGATATCCACTAATTAAAATGTCCTCTAGAAGGTAGATCTGACATAAGGTATCTTTTGAAACTGATTGGTACTAAAACATGTTCATAATGTACTTTCATGGTAGAAATTTGTGGATTAAATTGGATATTTGCATTTATCAGAAATAATTTTAGTCAAGTGGGAGAAACGGGTTTTCCCGACAATTTTGTTCACTTGACTTGGTTTCAACCACCACGTGTATCCATTTCAGGTGCAAATGATTCTTTCCCTCCCGGGTTGAATCCTAGTCCCCTATTTCCACTTCTCTACAGCATGGTTCTTTTTTGTAGGTTCCGCCATTGTTTCAGATTCTAAGTGTTCAAAATAACCAATGATCTTTTCTCCGCAAGAAGGAAAAGTAAGTAAATGATTAAACCACAACCAGCTTCTTTTCTAAACGTTCCTGTTTGCTTGCATGATAACCATTTTCACAGCCTTGGAACCCTGAAAATATTTTGATTATTCCTTCTTTTTTTATGTTCCATATTCATATAGCCTCATATGGGGGATAGCTTATCCTTCTTTCTACATAATACTCTTATTTCTCCTTTTCTTTCTGTCCATCCTGGAGCTGACCCTCCTTTCTCATGCTGGGCCTTATACCTAGTTTCCTGGGTAACAAGTTTTTCTCATTTTAGCCCCTGATTTCTTCTTCTGTAAGCACTAATATCATCATTTAATTTCCTGTTACAGAGTTCTGTTACCATCAAGACAAAATATCATCTGTCATATAGACTACCTACAATCATCATTTGTTATCAATAGTTTGTTTCTTTTATGGCTGAGTACTAAATTCCATGGTTTGGATGTTCCATAGTTTATATATTGACCTGTTAAATGAACTTTGGACGATTTCCAGTTTTTGGTGATGGTGATGGGAGCTGCTATAAATATCCCCATGTCGAGGTTTCTGTGTGAACATGAGTTTTCATTTCTCCAGGCTGAATGCCAGGAGTTGGATTGCTGGGTCACATGGCGAGTGTGTGTTTAACTGTCAAAACTCTCTTCCAGAGTGGCCGTACCTTTTTGCCCTCCCACCGGCAATGCGTGGGAATTCCATTTGTTCCACATCCTTGCCAGCACTTGGAATTGTCAGCGGTTTCTATTTTATCCATTCTAAGAGGGGTGTTGTGGTTTTGATTTGCATTTTCCTGACAGCTAATGGTGTTCAATCTTTTTTATCTGCTTATTGGCCCCCCCTTATGTCCTCTTTGGTGAAGTGTCTGTTCAAGTCCTTTGCCCATTTTTTAATCAGATAGGTTTAATTTTTATAAGAGAAAATACTCCCTAGATTTCTCTAGGTAAGAGCATAATGAAGGTTGTTTCTTAAGCAACAGTGGACGTACAAGCTTCTAGCTTTTGGGGGCAGCAGTGTCAGAAAGGTTGACTTTCTAGTGAGAGTAGCATCTGTTTGGTGGCAGTGTAGTTGCAGCAAAGTCAAGGTTTTGGAGGCAACATAAATTGCAGCATCTGGGGCTCGAGGAGGGCAAATGCAATTATTCATCAGGTGAGTCTGCGATGTGATTTGGAAGTTGTTTTGAGAGTCTTGGTCCTGAACATCTCTGTGATCCTCTGAGCTCCCCAATATCTTCTCAACGGCCTTTCTAATTAGATGGAGTCAACTTCTAAGACCTTAGACAAGAATGGTATACTGCATGAGTTATGCATGGCTACAAGAAAACCGTGTAACCAACAACCCTAAAACTTGGCTTCATACAAACAGTGAGTAATTATTTTTTGCGCACCCTTCTGTGGGTTCGTGGAGTAGTTCTATTGATGCGGGCAAAATTTGGCTAATCTCTACTGGGCTTGCTCATGCCTGTGCCGTTGTGTAGTATGTTGGTAAAGGATAATCACCTCGTTTCCACATGGTCTCTCATTCTCCAGCAGACTGGTGTAGGCTTGTACTCATGGCGGATGCAGGGTTGAGAAAAGATCCCCCAAAGCCTCTTGAGGCAGAACCTGGAAACTACCTTGTCACTTCTACTGTCTTCTATTGGTCAAGTCCAAATTCAAATTCAAAGCCCAAATTCAAAGGACAGGGTCATAGACTCCGCCTATTAATGGAACTTTCTGCCACATTGCAAGGGCCCACTTCACTAATCAATCTATTTTATGTATAGGTGACTTGAAATTTTGAAGTGTGTATAAAAGGAGAATCCAGAAGGAAATACATGAAAACAGTAAATTGTATATCATTGATAAATTTAAGTCCTCTTTGCATTTTTGCTTTTTCATTTCTTTGGAAATAAACAAGGTATTACTTATATAAGTTAAATAAGAGGGAGTGGTTACTTCAGTCTGTGAGGAAGGCACTAACGTTTCTTTCCAAATAGCAAGAATGGTAAATAGTAACTTTCCGGGGGATGAACTTGTTTAGAATTTTTTGAGGGAGTGTATAATGTTAAATGCATTTTTTTTGGATGGGAACCTCTTCTCTTTTTTAAAAAAAAATATTATTTTGAGAGAGATAGAGAGAGAGAGTGAGAATGCAAGCAGGGGAGGGGCAGAGATAGAGGGAAAAAGAGAGAGAATGTCAAGCAGGCCCTGCACTGCCAGGGCAGAGCCCGACACGGGGCTTGAACTCACAAACCATGAGATCATGACCTGAGCAAAAATCAAGAGTCGGACACTAAACTGACTGAACCACCCAGGCACCCCGGAACCCCTGCTTTTTTTTTTTTTTTTTTTTACCAAACTTTCAGAGTTTTTATACTTATTTTTCATAATAGCTGTTTGCCAAGAAGAGCATAGAAGATGAGACGTTTTAGTGTCTGCTCTTAAATTCGGGAGACTGGGATGAGGTGTGAGAAGGAAGTCTGCGCTGTGGACTGTTCTGTTTGACCCTTGTTAGGTGGGCAGCAGGATGGTGGATCTGCGGTTGAGGCAATGGCTAAGAAAATTGCTTTTCTTCCCTAGTGCTTTCTGGAAAATCTCAAATGTGTTCTTCACAAAAAATATAAGTAGGGAAGTGCTATTGGAGAACCCATTTATCAAGTAGATTTCAGTTACAGCCATGATTCTTTTTAATTTTTTTAAAAAAGCTTTATTGAGATTAACCGATGCACCATGCATTTCACCCATCTGAAGTATAGAATTTAATGATTTCTGGTATTGGCACAGACTTGTGCAAGCATTAATTTTAGAACATTTTTCTCACCCCAAGAAGAAACCCCATTCCCGTGAAGCAGTCACTGTCCATTCTTCCCGCCCCAGCCCTTGGCAACCACTAATCGCTCTCTCTTTCTCTCCCTTTGGATTTGCCTCGTCCAGACATGCGTATAAATGCAGTCATACAACATGCAGCATTTTCTCTTTGGCTTCTTTCACGTGGCACAGATTTTCCAAAGTCCGTCCGCACATCGTAGCATGTGTCAGGACTTCGTTTTATTCTGTCACTGAGTAAAATCGCATCGCGCAGATAGACAACACCTTTGTTTATCCATTTATCAGTCGATGGACATTTGGGTTGTTTCCACTTTTTGGCTACTACGAATAATCCTGTTATGAACACTTGTACACGTCTTTTTCCAGACATATGTGTTAAATTCTCTTGGGTATATATGCCCAGGAGTGGAATTTCTGAGTACACTAAGGCTTAAACAAATTCATTGCTTAGGCTCATTTGGCAAATATGGTAGTTGGTTTTGCTGGGAATATAATCTTTTGGCCCAATCAGGGTGTGACTGTAATCCGTGTTCTGTGTGAGTAACTGAGAAGAGCTTCCAAAACACAGCTCCACATGCACTTTTAAGCAATAGCACAAAAGTCAGAATAGGTCCTTGGCATCTCAGGTGAGTATTTGAAAGTTATTGTACAAAATTCTGCTTGTTTCCAAGATGTACTATATATATACAAAAAGAAACTTTATATATTAAAATTTTTTTAATGTTTATTTATTTTTGGGAGACAGAGAGACAGAGTGCAAGCAGGGGTGGGGCAGAGTGAGAGGGAGACACAGAATCGGAAGCAGGCTCCAGGCTCCGAGCTGTCAGCACAGAGCCCGACGCAGGGACTCGAACTCACAGACCGCGAAGTGTGGGATCATGACCTGGGCCGAAGTCGGATGCTTAACCGACTGAGCCACCCAGGCGCCCCCAAAAGAAACCTTACATTTGATACTGAATATATGGCATATTGCATATGCTGTGTATTGCCGAGCATACTTGGCGAATTGGAAAAGATAAAATGGCGCTGTGCCCACGGAATGAGAATGAGTAAAAGAAGGAGTAAAGTTATAAACTATTCATTGGTCTGTCAAGCAGCGTAGGGAAAGTCTGGAGCTTGTTTTTTTTTTTTTTTTTTCTCTTTCAGATGGTATTTTTCTATAGGGAGAAAAGCGTAATGAGAAAAAAAGATGAGAAAGCAAGTGATGTCGTGAAGCTTTTGCCAGAATGATGTGATTGATAATTACCTGCAGCTGAGCAGAAACCACGTGGGCGCACTCAGAATTTGCTTAAGCAGTTTCTAGGCTTTTCTCCCTGTGGGCTGTTAACATTCTTCAGCCTAAGAGCATTTGCACAAGGAGAATATTGCCTTTTTCTGACTATAGAGTCCATCCAAGCATGCAGAATGCAGGCTGTGCCGAAATGCTCCAAAGACAGGTTGTGGAAATACTTATAATGGACACATCTGAATCCGTTGATTCACGTAATTTAAATGCATGCTTTTCAAAGTTTTATTATTCTCGCAAGTTTTTCAGTGTCTGTATGACCAAATTTATCGCGTCATCTGTGACTTTACAAGACGTCCCATGTGGTGTGACCGTCTTCAGACTGAAAGTAACCATGCAGCATATCCCAACTGAAGGTTCTCCTCTTCGATTAATGTTGAGACTTTGAGCTCCTCACCATAATTGTTGGTCTGCCAAATCCCAGGCTAGGTGCGACCATTGCTGAAGGTCAAGATAAATGCCTTTGGAAGAAGTTTTCTCCCCTCTGGGCAATCTTCTTGGAACCGCAAATGTCCCTTTCTTCTATGGGAGGGAATAGATTTGACTCTCCCCTGTCCCTGTGAGTATAGTTTTGGCAAGTCCTCGTCACTGTTAATTCAGGGGCCTGCCAGTTCGAAAGGATGTCGTGAATGTCAAAGCAAGAGGCCACATTTAGCCCGTGCTTCCCTGGAGGCAGAATACGATGCTTATACTGTGATCCCTTGTGAAATCAGATAATTAGGTGACTGCTTGTCCCAAGGACTAGTCTCCCTATGCCTTCTCCCACTTCCCAGCCAGGAAAAGAATTGATCCATCCGTCCATCTACCAGCAAGTATTTTGTCAAATATCCATGCCCCTGTTACTGTCCAAAATCTTGTCGTGTAAAACTGCCTTAGCCTTCATCTGCCTTTCTAGTGTGATAGTATATGGGGAACATTAGGGAATAACATAGAAGTATTAAATCGAGATAAAACTCTTGAGACGCCTGATAATTCCCCCTAGATTGAAAGAGGGGAGAATTTGGGAGGATCAGGAGTGACCAAAGAAGACCTCACAGAAGGGGGCCTTTGAGCTGGCTCTGGAAGTAGAAAGAACATCAGTCTCTATGAAGTGGAGACTTGCAGGCATTTGAGACTGGGGCAGATATAGGAACAGTAGTTCTGACAGAGAGGCGGCCTGGCCAATAGCTCCAAGGAAGAAGCAATCACTGTGTGCGAGAGTGTGACTGGAGCCCCAGAGGACAAAGCAGCAAAACCAGAAGCTAGTTTTTGAGCATCTGAGCAAACTTCTTATTTTCCTGACGTATTCTTGTTTGCCCCATTGCATACTTTATAGTCCTTTAAGGCAAGGTCAGCACTGTTCTTCACTAGGTTTGCATTTGTGTGTTTGATTTCTAAAACCCTATGACCTTGGGAAGCATACAAAAGCAGAGTGAGGATGAACATCCAATTCCACTGTAGGAGAACTGTCCTTTTTTTGTTCATCAAAAAGATTAGTATTTGGGGGTTTTTATGTTCAGATGGGAAGCAAAATATAGATGTAAGCCTAGAAGATAATGCCGATGCCGAGTTTATGTTTTCTTGAACAATGGATGTGGAATCAACAGCTTTAGCCCTGCGAGAGAGCGGTGAGGGTGACTTAATGAGTGGAATATTCATGTTCGCTTCCCGGGGCATTACTCTTATGTCTCATTTACATTTTATAAGATTTTAAAACTATGGTATCAGGAGCTTATCAAAAATATTACTGGAAGAGAACACACTGAATAAGAGAGTGGAGACAGGATTCATTACTCTGTGAACATCAGCAGTCGCCCAAACGTGTACTTTGTTCTGGCATAGAATCATAGCTGTAGGGTGACCTTGCTTACTAAAAATCACTTAGAATTTTAATAAACATTGGCTTAAAAGGAAACTTCACAAATGTTAAATGTGGTTCTCATCTCCTTTTACTTAATCGCTCAATGGTTAAGGCCAGGAGTATGGGGGTTAGGGGTTCGGGAGTAAAGCAGGCTGGTGATGATTGCTCAGTCTCTCTCTCTCTCTCTCTCTTTCTCTCTCTGCTATATGACAAAAGTGAAATCCTGTAAAACTTTATTACTAAGCCACAGCACCATATGGTTGTCTACTCCAGAAGGAATATTTTTAAAATAATTTATGTTCTTTTCATAACCTGTCCCAGTGTCCCTATTTTGTTTCAGCCTTACGTTTCTCTCTTTTCCACTCCTGCTGCCTTGCCCTTCTTTTCCCATTTCCCATTCCTTAGACTCTCTCATGTTCAGTGTCCATTCCTGATTTTTCTCAGTCCGAAATCCTTTCAGTTGAGACTGTCCACTCCAGCTTCCTGAAACCTCTAACTTTCAGATTAGCTAAATTATAAACTTGCCCATTGACAAGTGTTACGTTCCTTTGCAGCCTAACAGTTGTCTAAAAAGAGTCTTTGTATCCATTAGCTCTTATTCACTCTAATATACACAATTGGTGCTTTAACTTTTTTTTACTGATAACATTTTTTTAAAAATTTTTTTTTTATTTTATTTTTGAGAGACATAGAGACAGAGTCTGAGCAAGGGAAGGGCAGAGAGAGAGAGGGAGACACAGAATGTGAAGCAGGCTCCAGGCTATGAGCTGTCAGCACAGAGCCCGATGCGGGGCTCGAACCCACAGACCGTGAGATCATGACCTGAGCTGAAGTCGGCCGCTCAACCGACTGAGCCACCCAGGCGCCCCTGATAACATTTTTAAATTACAAAATGTTTAAGTCTTTGTATTGCTGGTTAGTCTGGGGCTACATATGATTTTTCTTTTGTCTGCTGGAAATTAATATTTTCTTTAGAGTTGCAGATTAAAAATTGAATGGAATACGGGGAGAGTAGTAATTTGGCCCTGTTTTCTCTGTATACAAGCTGACTCCTTGTTCTCTGGATAGATATCAGGAGGAATTACTATTGCAACTGAAAACAAGTGGAGATTTTAATGGAGGTATTGAATGAATTTTAGATGACAGCAGTCACTAAAAATCTCCCAACAGTTCAGTCAGATAGCTGTGTGGTCATGTAGACAAATCATCTAAATACCTGAAATTTGGATATTTGCACACAGAACCTGAACATTATTTCAGGCTTCGGTTTTTAATGTATGCTAACTTGTAAACAACATTCAGAGATTAGTTCTGATAGATTTACCTCAAGCCGTTGAATTTCCATTGCTTCTGCCTACAATTTTCAGTGTTATTCTTGTTCTTTTTTGACTTGCCCATTTTCTTCAGTCCAACTGTAAACATTATTCAGAATTTGGTTTGCACTGGAATAGATAGTTCTAGATACCAAATGCCTAAGAACAGCCTCTTCCTCCTGTTTTTGCTTCTTCTGGTGATACTCATTTGTATTTTGCTTTCAAAAGGTGTCCCACCACTGTATGGCAAACTTGTACTGTTGGCTGTCTATCTGCCTAATCCTCTGATCTGCTTCCTTATGGGGATTAAAAATAGAATTTCTCCTGTTATCACTGAAAATTGTCATTCTTTTGGCCCTGACCATCTTGTTTTGACAGGAAAACAATCTATTTGTATCACTGAACATCCTTCCTCATTTTTCTTTCTCTGTAAGGAGAAAGTCATCCCTGTTTATCACCCAAACATCGATGAAACTACTCAAAAACTGATTTCAGAGAGTCATTTTAATTTAAGCCACCCAGCCACTGGTAACTCGGAGTATTTTTAAATGCCAATGAGAACATTACCAAAAATTTGTGTTTATTATAGCTAACACTTCAGAGGGTAAAAGCAATTACAGAAAAATTTAATTAGGTTGGGAAAGAACTTGGGAAAGAGAAACTTATTTAAATGCAGTGTGAATCGATGTTTTGAGCTTTTCACAGAGACACTGGAATTACAACTCCTTATCAAAAGTTTTGTCTTTGTTTTCTATTGGTGTAAATAGGCTTTACTCTTGAATTGGAGTTTAAATAATTAGGCTAATGAATTTTGCTTTCATACCTTATTAGAAGAATGATCCAGATGGAATGAAAGTGAAAGCAAAATTTAGAATAATTTTTTTAAAGTTCAGGTATTATGAAAACTAATTGACGTAGTCCCAGCAGGGCCCTGGATAATGGCAGGATTTGGTGCCAGATTTTATCATTGATGCCTTTTGCCAGATTTTAATGGAATTCCCTGCCCTAAACATCAACTTGACCATTCCGACTCTTATGTTTGAGATTTCCTGCCAGTACAGTCAGACCATGGGAAAACCCATGACATGCCAAGTAGTGAATGCTGTGCAGTAAGGACTTTCACAAAAAGGCTCTTCTTAAAAAAAAAAATCTCCATCTTGCTGTTAACTGTATTGGTTAATGGATTATTTTTTTCCCCTTGGGTAAAGTTTCTCTCTTAAATTTATAGCTTATAAATTAATTAATAAGGGAATACCTTGAAGCAACATTCTTGTTGGAAGGTAGTTCAACTTTGGTATCTTAGAGCCTTTTAATTTCACTTTGCACAAAGTGAAATTATGCAGATATTTTTATCAAACTGATCATGGCTTAAATTTTTCTGTAGCATATTTGGTTGACTGAAGGTATTGTTAAATTTGGCCTGACCAAAATTTGGATTTCATATTCCATGGTTACAAGTGAACTCTGTAAGAGGTTGTGATTTTCCCGTGAAGGCAGGAATGCTCAATGACTTTTATCTGCTGCCGGGTGTTTCATATAATATAGGACTTCCGGTTTCACACTGTGCTGAGAAACGATGATGCCCAACTTAGGTTTGATCTGATGACCATGGAGATGGCAACCCCCTCCCCAAATCTCACTTGATTTCAGATAAGCAAGTCCTTTTCCTTTGTTTATTTATTTTTTGAGAGAGAGAGGGAGAGAGAGGGATAAAGACAGAGAGAGAGAAAGAGAGAGACAGAGAGACAGAGAGACAAAGAGAAAAATGAATGCAGGGGAGAAGCAGAGAGAGAGGGAGAGAGAGAACCCCAAGCAGGCTTTGTGCTGTTAGCGCAGAGCCCAGTGCAGGGCCCTGTCCCACAAACTGTGAGATCATGACCTGAGCGGAAATCAAGAGTTGGGCACTTCACCGACTGAGCCACCCAGGCGCCCCTGGATAGGCAAGTCCTTTAATTCTGTGGGCCTTAAATTGTAGTTCTGAGGAGAAAGCTGGGGGAAAAAATTTATCTCAATCCCTGTCCTGGAGAATCACAGAAAATCTATATAATCCTCTTCCAAAGCACTGGGGACCTTTGTTCACCCTGTGAACTCTGGATATGCATGTAGCCATGAAGCTTATGGGTCTTTCTGGTATCTCCTCTAGTATCCTGATAACTGTATAGAAAAAAAAAAGGGTGGGGGAACACTATGCAAAAAAACACACTCTCATTTCCATTTCAGGTCTCTAATTGGCAAGTATTCTGCAATGATAGTAAAAAAGGTAAAACAGATTACCCTTTTAAGTTAAATTCATGTTGAATCAATGAACAAATAATCCGAATGAGTAAATGTTCTCTTGCTGGTGCTGGTAAGACACATTACCTGTTGAATCAATGGACTCAACTTAGTGAACATGCATGCCCTCTACTAGAGAATTTTTATTTAGGGTGTTCACATCATTTATTTCAAGATTGGGACACTTTGGAATGTGAAAAGGAGTGCTATTAATTATTACCCCAGAGTAGCAAGCATAACCCGAGATTATACTGGTCAAACGTCACCTGGAATGTCTTGTTCTTTTCCCTTCCACATACAAGTGCTACCCACTTCGGAAGGCCCATATCAAGTCTCCTCCAAGAAGGATCTTTGGAGTACTTTGGCCTTCTTTTATCTGAATTATTAAGACATCGGTGGTGCAGTCATGATGGGAATTAGGATGTTTTATGTACCTCAAGTAAAGAATTATGTGCTATTATTTGCTATGTATTTGTTCTTTCTTAACAATTAGAATGTGATCTTCGTGAGCACAAGGACTATGTCTCCCCGAAGCACAGAGGACACTGCAATGCCCAAAGTGAAGAGGGAGGAAATTCTGGTTGGGTTGTTGACATCCCTACATAGTAACGTGCCTCTCTAAGATTGTGACTGAGAGCACGGGTGCTGGTGCCAAAAAATGATTATTTGAAGATACTTCTCCTGAGTTTGTAATCTTATGCAGTAGAAGGGGTTAAAATTAAACCATATAAATATAGGTAATCATGACCCAAGTACCTATCTAGTTACCAAGGTTAGAAAGTATTCACCTGGATTTAGACATTTTAACTATAACCAGACCTTTATAGGATATATTTTATCACAGAAAGGATCATTTGAGAATAATGACATTTTCACACTCTGAGCAAATTTATAATTAAATTTTACTAAGTACTTATTAAAAAGATAAAACATATTTCTCTAATTATAAAAGTAATACATGCTCATTGTTAAAAAAAATACTAATATAGGAAAGTGTAGTGACAAAGCTAAAAATCACCCATACTCCTTTATTTTAGAGATAATTACTTGGAATATTTTGGCATATTTCCTTGCAGTATTTTTCTGTGTATTTATAAATCATAGCAGAGCATGGATGTGTATGTGTGGCGGGCAGTCTCTAAGGTGACCCCCACTGATCCCTGCCTTCTGTATTCACAGTCCTGTGCAATTGCCGGCCTGTGAGTGACTTGCTTATTATCAATAGAATATGGCAACTTTGAGGAGATGTCACTTCCATGCTTAGGCCACAACAGATTATGAATTTTGACTTGCTAGCAGACTCTCTCTTGAAGCAAGCTGGCATGTTGAGGAAGCCCACATGGAAAGGAACTGAGGGAGACCTCTGGCTAATAACTAGAAAGAAAATAAAGCCTGTAATCTAATAGCTGTCAGTGAATGGATCCTGCCAACAATCACATGAGTGAACTAGGAAGCATATCCTTCCCCAGTTGAGCTGCCAAATGAGACCTCCGCCTCAGCGGGCTCCTTGATCATAGCCTCGTGAGCCCCTAAGTGGAGGACCCAGCTAAGCTGTGCCTGTGTTCGTGACCCACAAAACCTGTGAGATAATAAATGTGTGTTATTTAAGCTTCTTATTTTTGAGGTAATTTGTTGGCTAGTGATAGATAACTAATATAATCAGGGAATATCTCACTTAGAGTTTTATAGTATTTTTATGTAACATTCTCTTATAAAATCTCCCATGTCATTAAAAATTAATGAAAATGCATTTTTTATGGCTGCAAAGAATCACATAGTAAGGATATGCCATATTTTAATTATTTTTATAATGTTGGACATTTAAATTATTTCTAATTACCAGCTACTATCATAATGTTATGGTGAATATTCTCATGCATCCATCTTTGACTACACATCTTATTATTCCACTAAGATTCATTACTAAAAGAGGAGTCAGTGATTCAAGTGGTATGAACAATGTTAAAGATTTAGGAATATTGCAAAATTACTTTCCAGAAAAGTTAGGCCATTTAACATGCCGCTGAGTATTTCACTTGCCAACGCTGAATAGTTAAAAAAAAAATTAGCCAACTTGAGAAATAGTATCTCCTTGTTATTGTGATTTTTATTTCTCTCATATTTTTGTATGACTATTGGTTAAAACTTGCTAAACATTAATTTTTTTATTTAAAAAATTTTAAAATATTTATTTATTTTTGAGAGAGAGAGAAAGAGTGCAAGTGGGGGAGGGGCAGAGAGAGAGGGATACAGAGAATCCAAAGCAGGCTCCAGGCTCTGAGCTATCAGCACAGAACACACACCCACGACCTATGAGATTATGACCTGAGCTGAACTCGGATGTTTAACCAACTGAGCCACCCAGGTTCCCCAGCTTACTAAACATTTAAATAAAAATAGCTATGTATATAGCTGAAACCACTAGATCTACAAGTAAATATATATATATATATATATATATATATATACACACACACACATATATATATACACACATATATACATATATAATGTTCTATAAGTATATAATGATCTATAAGTAAATATATATATGTGTGTATATATATAATGTTTATTTATTTTTGAGAGGGGGGCAGTGAGGGGCAGAGAGAGAGGGGAACACAGGATCCGAAGCAGGCTCCAGGCTGACAGCAAAGAGCCTGATGTGGGGTTCGAACTCATGAACCATGAGATCATGACCTGAGCTGAAGTCGGATGCTTAACCAATTGAGCCCCCCAGGCGCCTGTAAATATATAAATTTGAGGATGTTTATAAGTGCACATTTATCAAGTGTTCCTTATTTGCTTTACAGATAGTAACTTAATCTGCTCTCATGGCGACTCCAAGTCAGGTACCTCAGTAATTCTTATTTTACTGAAAGTGGGCAGAGAGCAAAGAGCAACTTGCTGAGGGAAGCACAGCTAAAGAAAACATGCTTTTAAACTACAAAGCAGTGCAATTGTCTTAGTCAGCTAGAGCTGCTACAACAAAATACCATAGAAAGGGTAGCTTAAGCAAGAGACACTTCAGTTCTCACAGTTTTGGAGGCTGGGAAGTGCAAGATCAAGGTGCAGGCAGATTTGGTTCCTGGCGAGAACTCTTTTCTTCGCTTGCAGATGGCTCCTTCTTGCATGTCTTCACCAGGTCTTTTCCTCTTTTTTTTTTTTTTTAAGTTTGTTTATTTATTTTGAGAGAGACAAAGAGAGTGTGAGTGGAGGCAGAGAGAGAGGAGAGGGAGAATCCCAAGCTGGCTCTGCAGTCGGTGTGCAGAGCACGACGCGGGGTGGGGGGGGGCTCAAACCCATGAAACCGCAAGACCATGACATGAGCCAAAATCAAGAGTAGGACACTTAGTTAAGCCACCCAGGTGCCCCCTCCTCTTTTTATAAGGACTTTCATCCTATCATGCAGGCCCCACCTTCAAGACCTCATCGAAACCTAATTGCCTCCCAAAAGGTACTGCCAAATACCATCACATTGGGGGTTAGGACTTCCACATAGGAATTTGGGGGTTGGGGAGACACAAACATTCAGCCCATGGCAACCATGGATCAAGAGAAAAGATTGTATCCACTTAAATATTGCCCCCATGTATTTGTGAAAACTGGAAGAGTTTTTAATTTGTTGATTGCACAGTTCCTGCTGAGTCTTAATGTACCAAACAGAAGTAGAGAAATTATATTAAGATTTTTACAGTAACCATTTATGCCAAATCTGTGGGAGTTAGATTTAGATCAATTAAAAATGCAATCTTCTAAGGGAAAATAAAGAAGAAGACAAATAATTCCAAGTCTCTAACCTAGAGGGTTCATGTTCAAATCAAACCGTAGCTTTGCAAATGGTAATAGTTAAGCTATGGTTGGGGCATTCCAATTCTGTCGCCAAAGGCAGGTTTTAATAAGTCATAGTAGTCCCAGAAGCTTCCTAACAGCAGGATAGGAAATCGTTATGTATTATTTATTATATTAGGAAATGAAATATGCCTTTCCAGTTGTCATCACCCTAAAACACACTTCAACAACTGATAAAGCAGAAACCAGAAGAAAATGGTTTTTTCTTACTTTTATTTTCTTTAACTTTCATCTTTGCTAGGAAATAGCGATGCTACCTAATCTGTGTCTGGTGGCAAATGCGTTCATGGTGTAAGTTTTACCAAACTTCTCTAACAGAGTAGCTTGATAGCAGTGCCTCATTTCTAAATAAAATATTAAATAGTAACAATTTTTAATTTTTAACATTGGATCATCAGGAGATCATCAAGATCACTTTTAAAACAAATACTCCTGATTCATTGAAGGACTCCAGTCAAGTAGTAAAGTAGTGGCTTGCTCTAGAAGTCTGTCAACGATGGTGCGTGGGCCAAATTCCGCCTTTCACACATTTCGCTTTACGGTCCAGAAGAGTATTTTGTGGCACGTGAAAATCACATGAAATTCAAATTTCAGTGCCCTCACATAAAGTTTTACTGGATCACAAGCACACCTATTTATTTATGTATTATCTCTGGCTGCTTCTGTGCTTTAAAGCCGGAGCTGAGCAGTTGTGACCGAGAGCATATGACCCTGACAGCCTAAAAGAGTTACTCTTTGATCCTTTATGGAAAGTGTTGACCCCTGCTCTGGACTTTTTTTCTTGCTCTAGGCTTTTGCACCTCCCTTTGCCCACACTTTGTGATCTTTTAAAACAATACTAGGACAGACAAAACATGGGGAATCATGCATTGGTGAAAATAAAGTTCATTTTTTCTATGCATATTTGAAGTAATCATAGATTTCCAGGGGCCTGAATTATTTTGAAGTGACATGTCCTTTAGCCCAAAGGTGATTATCAACTCTCTTCAATACAGCTCTTTCTAGCATTTAAAAACGTGGTTTCAGATGCCCATCAGTCCAGTGGGCTCTTTCCTTGCTATGTCATTTCATTGTCTCAACAACGCAAATGAATTTTACTTTTCGATTTTAGTGGTGAGGAAATGAGTCCAAAAAGGTGACATTATTTTAACATTGTGTAGCCAATCCAAGGTCGCTACAGGATCTACGCTTGAATTCACCTAGCTCCAAAGCTTTGCTCACAGTATTTTGTCTTATTGCTAAAGGAAGACTGTCATTAATATGGGTCAGAAATCTTTCCCTAACTCACTGACTTACTCTTTAATTCCGCCTCCACCGCCCAAACAGGGAACAAGATCTATGCATTCATTCACCTTTACAACCATCCATCCATCCATCCATCCATCCATCCATCCATCTATTCCTCCATCTTCCCTCTCATTCACTATTAATTCAAACATCAAATATTTATTGAGCACCTACTCCACGCCCATCATCAAGCTAACTGCGCCAGGCATTACAGTTATAAACAGAAGAGACACAGTCCCTGCCCCTCAGAGGCATCACAGTCCGTTTTTACCTGCCATAGCCCCATGGAGGATGAATTTTATTTGCCCACAGATCTTTAGGGCCCAGGTGTCCCCATTACGTGTGGAGTTCAATGTCCGCATGGTTCACAGTCGGCCCTTTCAGAAGTCAGTTGATTTGGATTGCTTGGATAGTTTGCTCTCCCAAGTAGTCTGAAGCATGGAATGAAGATCTTATAATTTGGTTTTTCAATTGAAGGATGAAAAATATACCAGACATCAGCTTTATTTTTAACTAGATGTAACACTTGATATATGTTTTTCAGAGCTACCAAAAACATGCCAAATCTTACTACCAACTCTCTCTTTATATATGCACATATATATAATTTTTGCATATTTTCTCTCTATAAATGCATGTTTATTTATATATAAATAAGACATTTGGTTATATATTTTTCTTGATCCGATCTCTAAGGATTTTTATCTGTTACTTGCTTTGAGAGAACAGAAGCTAGCAGGGAGTAATTAATAGACTTGAACTCAAGTGAATAGACACACATACTCGTTGGGGGAGCCTCAAATTCTTTTCAAAGGATTTTGCTGGTGGGGCTCAGAAGTGCCATGTGGCCGCTCGGAGAAGTTTTTGTTTTGGTAGTAGTTACTGGTTAGGCTCTAAATTTTGCTTTCAGACGTTTGGCTCGTTCTCAAGCATTGCCTTTAAGAATTGTATTTTGTAAGTTAAGAGCAGAAGCTATTATTAGCTGTGTGTTTGTGGTTGAAACATGAGGTCACATTTGGCAGGGATCTCTTAAGGGTGTGTGAAGGGGAGTGTCAGCCTTGGGGAACAGCTTATTCCTGGGCACAGAAAGAATGGCTCTGTCTTCCAATTTGTGGGAGTATGTATGTATGTGCTTTAATAATGGAATGTCGCCTTTGGGAGTTAGGAGTGACTTGTGGCACATTTTTGTTTTCAGAATGAGGATATTTATAATATCCATATTCATAATTGCCTTATTATGTTAGGGGCCATGTTGGTCTTGTTCATTATCGTACCCCAGCTCCAAGTGCGGTACCTGGCGTAAATAATAAATATTTGCGGAATGAATGAATGAGTTAAAAATGACAAGGATGAGAAGGTTTAGAAAGATTAAGGACATAGGTTAAATGGAAGAGTAGGGGTTTGTAGTTGGAGCACGTTTCTAGGTCAGGCACTTCCAAACAATGGCAAATATCCAAGGTGAGATGACCAGCCTCATGAATGGCAACTATGGAATAAATGCCAAGTTCTCTGCACCTGAGAATATTGAGAACCATGGGGTAATGGGTTTCACTGATGCCGAAGTCACTACAGGGAATGGCAGAAGAGGGAGGTGGAGGTGGAGGAAAGTAGGCAAGTCCCCTCTTTTCCTCGCTCTCTTTTGGGACGAATTAAGTAATTTTGTATAGATGTATAAAGCCCAGCCTTGTAAGACCTGTTCTCCAACTTGTGTGTGCACGCACGTACACACACACACTGTAGGCTCTGAAGCAGCTGAGGTGATCACGTGACAACAATCAACACTCGTAGGCAAATGACCCAAATTAGCCATGTTTGGGACCTGTGGAATGATTAGTTCACATGATTATTTTCTGCTGATAGCAAAACAGGAACTATGTCTGAAGTATTCAAACAGGAAGAGAACAATTCTAGTTTTGCTAAACTATCCTTCTATCTATTTTGTGGAAAAGGTTCCTTGTTAGGGAAGAGGAGTTGATCTGTTCATTGCCTGCTTGCTTTGATGTAGCAGGTTTTTGGTGGCATTTTCAGGGGAGCTTTGGAAGAAGTGGTTATTTTCCATTTGACAAGTGCTACCTAAAATTGCATATGGTTAGAATTTCGTGTGCGTGTGTGTGTGCGGTTAGAATTTCTTCACACTCTAATAATCAACTTGCTGTAGAGTACCACCCAAGAGTACTTGCTACAGAATGAACAAAGAAGATAGGTATTTTAAAAGGAAGCTTTTGTAATAAGAGGCTTTTGTAAGCTTTTGTAAGCTTTCAATAAGAAATCTTTTAAAGTCTCAACAGTAGATAATAATCCAGTTTTCTTTTTACGGATTCATTTGTATCTTTACTGAATCAGGAGATGATATTGGGGGGGAGAGCTGCTTTTTCAGGTAACAGTAATATAATTTTCTCTGTAGCTTTCAAATAATTGTCTGTGAAATCATTTTGTGATTTCTATTTCAGAAGCTTAGCCATGACAGCAAAATCATAAATATTTTCCCTATGTCAAACATTTTAGGTGACACTCGGATCCACCTAGTACATTTTGTTTTCCTCTAAAATCTCAAATATTACACAAGCCAGTCCTTTTCAGAGTTGCAGCTTAATAAACACTGAATAGCAAAATGATTTATTGCAAAGAATGCGGGCCATCTTCATTTCACTTTTTTCCTCCAAATTTACGGTGTCACCAAATTTACGTTGACATTCAGTACACTTCCATACCACATCGTTAATGGAAGTTTACCTGTGGGTCTAAAATAGAAACAGAAGACCATGAGTTGACTGCAACAGTAACCTTTAGAAGTTGAGGGGCGCCTGGGTGGCTCAGTTGGTTGGGCGGCCGACTTCAGCTCAGGCCATGATCTCACGGTCTGTGAGTTCGAGCTCCGCGTCGGGCTCTGTGCTGATGGCTCAGAGCCTGGAGCCTGCTTCGGATTCTGTGTGCCCCTCTCTCTCTCTGCCTGTCCCTTGCTCACACTCTGTCTCTATGCCTCTCAAAAATAAAAACAAACAAAAAAAAACATTAGAAGTTGAATTTTGTGACCACAGCGGCATTGTTCTGAATGGTGCATGCTACCCAATGGCTCTGAGGTTGCAAATGCCATCTCTGAACTGCATGGGGAAGAGGTTTCTACAATAACAGTAACAATCATCACTTCACGAGGGATTATTACTAATGAGATCAGGTATTTAGTGAATTAGGTCAGTACTATGTTTTGTCCTCCCACTAATCTTATGCAAACTCTGTCCATCTTCTGTCGCAGATGAGGAAACTGAGGCCCAGAGGTTAGATAATATACTCAAAATCACAAAGCCAGTAAGGTTAGAGGCAAGATTTGAAGCCAGGTTTGTGTTCTAAGTGCTTTGACCTGATTACATTGTCACTACCGCTGTGTTGTTGTTATTCCTTCCTACTGGGAGAAACATGATAATAAAGAGTTTACTGTGAACTGTATACTTATGGCTGAACTTGGCATTTTTGCATGTTTTAAAAAATTCTCTGTAAGTGGTATTATGATTTTATAGGTATCGTTCTGTAACATATTTTCTCTGCTCATCATAATTCTAATTATTCATGTTATCTGTTATATAGGATTCTTTTTTTGAGTATAATATCAATTCATTTATCCTCTTTCGTGCTAATGAACAAGGTATTCTTCACAATTTTCTTGGCTATTCTTGGACTCTCCTTTCATATAAATTTTATGATAAGCTTAGTAAGTTCCTGAGCAATCATGTCAGAATTTTGTTTGGAATTGCTTTGAATTTATGTATTAATTTAGAAAAATTGATGTGTGTATGATATATTTTTTTAATTTTATAATAGTTTATTTTCAAATTGGTTTACATATAACACCCAGTGTTCATCCCAACATGTGCCCTTTTTAATGCCCATCACCCCCTCTCCCCCCTCCCTCATCCCCCTCACCCTCAGTTTTTTCTTAGTCTTTGAGAGTCTCTTATGTTTTATCTCCCTCCCTCTCTGTGTCTTTTTTTCCTTTCCCCTCTTCCCCTCCCCCTGGTTTTGGCTTAGTCTCACAAAGTCCACCTATTCGTGGAAACATATGGTATCTGTCTTTTTCCGACTAACTTATTTCACTTAACATAATACCCTCCAGTTCCATCCATGTTGCTACACATGGCCAGATTTCACTTTTTCTCATTGCCACGTAGTAGTCCATTGTATATAAGTACCATAACTTCTTTATCCATTCGTCAGTTGATGGGCACTTGGTCTCTTTCCATGATTTGGCTATTGTCGAAAGTGCTGCTATGAACATTGGGGTACACGTGCTCCTATGCATCAGCATTTCTGTGTCTCTTGGGTAGATTCCTAGCAGGGCTATTGCTGGATCATAGGGTAGCTCTATTTTCATTTTTTTGAGGAACCTCCACACCGTTTTCCAGAGCGGCTGCACCAGTTTGCATTCCCACCAACAGTGTAGGAGGGTGCCTACTTCTCCACATCCTCGCCAGCATCTATAGTTTCCTGATTTGTTCATGATGTGTGTATGATATTGATTCCTATCATGAAATGGTATATGTTTCCATTTACTGAAGTAATATTTTATGTTATTAGCAATATTTGACGATTTTCTCAACTTGTACTAATTTTATTATATATATTCCTAGGAATCTTACAGTTGTCATTGATATTTTGCGGGTTGTATTTTCTTTCTAATTGGCTATTAACTGGTATATGGTAAGCTGTCGGCATGCCTAATCAGTCTTGTCTTTCTTTTACCTTCTCAATGGCAGCTGCCTAATTACTTGTTTAGATTTTAATGGGAGCATTTTTAAAAATATATTGTCAAATTGGCTAACAAACAGTGTGTACAGTGTGCTCTCGGTTTTTGGGGTGGATTCCCGTGGTTCTTCACTTGCATATAGCACCCAGTATACAGCTTATCCCAACAAGTGCCCTCCTTAATGCCCGTCACCCATCTTCCCTCCCCCTGTCACTCCCTCATCCACTCTCAGTTTGTTCTCTGTATTTAAGAGTCTCTTATGGTTTGCCTCCCTCCCTCTCTGTTTATAACTATTTTTTCCCCTTCCCCTCCCCTATGGTCGTCTGCTAAGTTTCTCAAGATCCACATGTGAGTGAAAACATATGGTATCTGTCTTTCTCTGACTTATTTCACTCAGAATAATACCTTCCAGTTCCATCTATGTTGCTGCAAATGGCATGATTTTGTTCTTTCTCATTGCCAAGTAGTATTCCATTGTATATATAAACCATACCTTCTTTACCCATTCATCAGTTGATTCTTCTGCCTGAGTTTGTGTCATAATTTCTTCTATTTTTGTAGATGTGGTCTTATCTTTTATATTCCTGAACGTTTTAAATATACTTCTTTTAAAGTTTTTGTCAAGTTCTTTTGTAAAACTATTTTCTCTGGAGTAAACTCATTTATGAATATTTATATTATTAGCTGTCTTTTTCAGTGTTATATTTCTTCACAGGTTTTGTACTTTGGAGTCCTAGGCTAATTTTGAGTGAAATTTTTTGTTTGTGTTCTTAAAACTCTCTCTTGTTCATTTGTTTTTGTGTTTTCATTGTCTTTATCTCTCTTTTTTTAGTATTTAAAAATTTTTTTAAGTACATTTATTTATTTTGAGAAAAAGAGATGGGGGGAGAGGGGAAGAGAGAGAGAGGAAGAAAAAGAATCCCAAGCAGGCTCTGCACCATTGATACAGAGCCTGACTTGGGACTTGATCCCATGAACTGTGAGATCATCACCTGAGCTGAAACCAAGAGTTAGATACTCAACCAACTGAGCCACCCACAGGCACCCCCCCCCTCTTTTAATGGGTATCTCTTCATGTCTCCGGTCTTTCAGCTGACTTCTACCTGGGCCCACAGGACAGAATCACATCTTGTTTGATGGTCTGTAGCTCCCATCCCATAGTGAAATTAGAAATAATTCAGAGCCAATCTCTAAGCCAGTAGCAACCTGATTCAGATTTTGGTGTAGACTGGTTATGTTGATGCCTCCTGCTTCCATAGGTCTTTAGCTTCATTTAAACCAGAATTTCTTAATAGGGAAGCTCTTGACATTTGGGAACAGATGATTCTTTGTTGTGAGGGACTGTATCACGTATTGTAGGATATTTAGTGGCATCTTTTGCCTCTACTCATTATGTATCAGTAGCACATCTTTCTCTGTAGTTTTGACAGCCCCAGATGTCTCCAGACATTGCCAAACTCTCCCTCGGAAGCAAAGTCATGTCCTCCCCCTTGGTAACCAAGGTATAACCAATGGTATAACTTGTAAATCCAGGAATCAGTTGGTAATAGTTTATTTTACCTTCTTTAATAAGCTGGTGGTTCTAAATCCCATCCAGCTTTAAGCCTAGAGCCTGGTTCTATCCTTCATATTAAGTAGAGGACTTTTAAGCCCCCACTGGAAAGAAATTCCCACCTCCTGCTGCCCGTTTACAGGCCCAGCGCCCCGCCGATCAGGACTTCTGGTCACTACCGGTGAGGATATATACCTTAGTTTGTTATTTTGCTGTTGTCTTTTGGTGTTCTCTTTTTATATTTCATTGATCATAACTATCTTTTGGAGCAGAGGGGACACGATACAGTGTGAACTTAAAACTCTTTCTTATCTGGACATCACAGAAGAAAGTTTTACAAAAAATGCATGAGTGTCTTTTTTCTTTGGCACCGGCGTATTTTGGAGATATGATGAATTCAGTTCCAGACCACTGCAGTAAAGTGAATGTTGTAAAAAGTGAGTCAAATCAATTTTTTGGTTTCCCAGTGCATGTGTAATTTATGTTTTCACTATAGTCTATTAACAGTGCAATGGCATTATGTAAAAAAAAAAATGGACACGCCTTAATTAAAAATGTTTTGTTGCTAAAAAATGTTAACCATCATCTGAGCTCTAGGCCAGTCATAATCTTTTTGCTGATGAAGGGTCTTGCCTCGACATTGAGGGCTGCTGACTGATCAGGGTGGTGGTTGCTGAAGGCTGGGGTGGCTGTGGCAGTTTCTTAAAATAAGATGACAATGAAATTTGCAGCATAAATTGACTCTTCCTTTCACAGATGACTTCTCTGCAGCATGCAATGCTGTTTGATAGCATTTCACCCACAGTAGAACTTCTTTCAAAATTGGAGTCAGTCCTCTCAAACCCTGCCACTGCTTTATCACCTAAGTTTATATAATAATCTAAAACCTCTGTTGTCGTTTCAACCACCTTCACGGCAGCTTCACCAGGAGCAGATTCTGTCTTAAGAGACCACTTTCTTTGCTCATCCAGAAGAAGCAGCTCCTCATCCGTTCAAGTTTTATCGTAAGATTATCACAACACAGTCTCATATTCAGGCTCCACGTCTCATTCTAGTTGTCCTGCTGTTTCTGCCACATCTGCACTTACTTCCTTCCGCTCAAGTCTTAAACCCTTCAAAGTTATCCACGAGGGGTGGAATCCACTTCTTCCAGACTCCTGCTAATGTGGGGATTTTGACCTCTTCCCATGAATCATGAATGAACTTACTGGCATCTAAAATGGTGAATTCTTTGCAGAAGGTTGTCAGTCGACTTTGCCCAGATCCATCAGGAAAGCCTCTGTTTGTGGCAGCTATAACCTACGAAATGTATTGCTTAAATAATAAGACTTGAAAGTCAAAATGACTCTTCGATCCATGACTGCAGGATGGATGTTGTGCTGGCAAGCATGGAAACAACAGTAGTGTCGCTGTATGTCTCCATCAGAGCTCTCAGGTGACTAGATGCATTGTTGGTGAACAGTAATATTTTGAAAGGAATTTCTTTTTCTGAGCAGTAGATCTCAACAGTGGGATTAAAATATCCAGTAAACCATTTCATAACAGATGTGCTGTCACCCAGGCTTTGTTGTTTATAGAACACAGGCAGAGCAGATTTAGCATAATATCGAGGGGCCCTTGGGTCTTCAAAATGGCAAATGAGCATTACCTTTAACTTAAAGTCACCAGTTGCATTAGCCTCTAACAAGAGAGTCAGCCTGTTTTTTGAAACTTGGAAGCTAGGCATTGACTTCTCCTCTCTAGCTGTGAAAGTCCTAGATAGCATCTTCTTCTGGAAGAAGGCTGTTCCGTCTACACTGAAAATCTGTTGTTTAGAGGAGCCACCTTCATGCGTTACCTTAGCTAGATCTTCTGGGTCACTGGCTGCAGCTTCAGCATCAGCACTGGTGGCCTGGCCTTGGATGTTGGTGTTATGGAGTCGGCCTCTTTCCTTAAACCTCATGAACCAATCTCTGCCAGCTTTCAGCTTTTCTTCTGCTGCTTCCTCACCTCTCTTGGCCTTCATAGAACTGAAGAGTATTAGGGCCTTGCCCTGGATTAGGCTTTGCCTTAAGGGAATGTAGTGCCTGGTTTGATCTATCCAGAGCATTAAAACTTTTTCCATATCAGCAATAAGGCCTTTCCCTTTCTTATCACTTGTACGTTTCCTGGAGTAGCGCTTTTAAGTTCCTTCAAGAAGTTTTCCCTCACATTCACACGCTTCCCGGTTAAGTCTGCCATCCTCTATCAGTGTGGTTCGTGGCACCCCAAAACAATTACCATAGTACTGTCAAACATCACTGCGCATAGATCACCAGAAAAAAATGTAATAATAAGGGAAAAGCTTGAAATACCATGAGAATTACCAAAATACGACACAGACCACAAAGTGAGCAGGTGCTGTTGGAGAAATTGCACCAGTAGACTTGCTCGATGAAGGTTGCCACACACCTTCAATTTGTAAAAAACACATTGTGAAGTACAGTAAAATGAAGTGCCATAAAGCCAAGTGTGCCTGTAGTTCAATTCAATTCCTTTAGATGCTTTCTTATTGCCCTCTTGCCCCGGCTTGATTATGATTTGGTTTTATCTTTTTTTGTTGTTTGTTTGTTTGTTTTGTTTTGTCTTGGTATTTACAACAAAGCCTCCATAAACCTGCTTTCTTTTTAGCCAGATTCCGTATTTGTAGCATTGATCAGGCTAACTCTAAACTCGAAAACCTCTAGACGTTTTTGAATGACTTATACAGACATCCATGACTCCGTGTATTATCTCTGTGACTGAGCACAGGCATTGCATGTTGCAAATGAAGACAAGGGGATTGGCCTACAAGGTAAGAGGAAAGGGAAAGTGCTGCGTGTCGTTTTAATGCAGGAGCACAGTGAAGACTCTGAGGGAGAAGAGGGCAGCAGGAGGTTTAGACCTTGCTGGAAAATCTTCAGGAATGAAGCGAAATGTAGCCAACTTGGAACCTACCCCAGCCCTTTCCCTCCATGTTAAAGTTAGTTAAGTCAATTCCAGCGCCTATTTATAGTTAAGCCTTACTTTTGATTAATGATGTTGGACAGTGATAGGAGAGTGGGGAGGGGACTGCCAGGAGGAAGGGAGGAGGCAAAGCCGCAGAAGCTGATATGCTGACCTGTTGTTTGGATCTTACTCTTCCTCGCACACATATTTCTGGCCAAATGTAATGAAAATTATTTTTATTAGAGTGCAGTAATCTGTGTCAACATTTTCGCTACAAGCCAAGTGAAGACATCAAATCCCGAAACACTGAATAAACTATAGGAGAAATCATTCTGCTCTCTTTCATTGAGTCACCAGACATGCAGTGTCATGGACACAACCTGAGAGTTAAATGTCTTTATAAGCTATGCTTTTATGATGTTAACAAAAATGAAATTAATAAAACAATCCCGTATGGACGCTTAAGCGTTCATAGATAGATGCTTTTTGAGCTGTAAAGAGCCGTAGAGACCCACTGCTGGTCTAATATTTTAATATTGTGAAGGAGAAAACCAAGATTTGAGAGCCCAAAGGACTTAGTTAAAGTTTCAAAGTACCTGGGTTCCGGAACAGGGTCGAGACCCTGTGTCTTCCCCCAATCCAGAGCTCTTGCCACTTCTGCCCAAAAGAGAATCAATTTTAATTTTTGGTAGCTAGCCATAAATACTTTTCTGGTTGACTTATGTTCTCTGCTTTTAAAGTTGGAAATAGATTAAAGTTTATAGTTCTCATAAATTAGCTTCAGTTACTAAGGAGATTAGTGTATTATTAATCCCTCCTATTTAATTTTTTTTTTTTTTTACTAAAGCCCACCTTCCTTGAAAAGTGATATTATCCAAAGGATTAACTCGCCAGCTATGCTGGCAAACACAGAGGCTTGTGAATAGGGATGGTCTGCAGTTTAAAAATCTTTATTTGCCTGGTGATCACATGAGCTTAGGTATTATAGAAAAGTAGAGAGGCTTACAGTGACTATGCTCGCACTTCACTTAGGTGTTTGGCTAAACTGTCATCTTCTTTGTGTATATAATTGCTGTTCACTGACAGCAGCTTGCTTTTATGCTGGAATCTCAATAGCGTGGGTTGAGTAATGACTATCCACAGGACACGGTATTGTGTGTGAATACGTATGTCGTATAGGACAATCAAGTTGTTATTTTTTCAGCTTCCCATCCTTTTTAGTGATTTCTACTTGTGACACCATGTATTTTATACCAGTCAATTATCCACATGTGGGTACATTTTCACCGTAATTCATCGGGTACAGTCGTTTCAGTAAATGTATCGTATTATAAATGTGGAGATGGCCAAGACCCCCAGAATATGTCAGCTCTCAGTGAGTGTGCTTAATCAAAGTCAGATCGATTTCTGCTTCCTAAAATGGAGTCATGTGTTTGGTAGAATTTTCCATTTTGAAGGAAAGCTGATGTGCAACAAAATCCACCTCTGTGTGCATAATGCTGTATCCGTTTCCTATGCTCCTGCCACACATTACCGCAGACTTAGTGGCTTAAGACAGCGCAAATGTATTGTCTTACAGTTCTGGGATCAGGTGTCTGAAATGGGTATCAATGGGCGAAAACCGAGGTGCCGGCAGTGCTATGTTCCTTCTGGAAGCTCTAGAGGAGAAGTCATTCTGTTGCCTGTTCCACCTTCTAGAAGTTGCCGGCGTCCTTGGCTTGTGGCCCCTTTCTTAATTTTCAAAGCTAGTGGCATAGCATCTTTCAGTTTCCCTTGGACATTGCTTCTGTCATCTCACCTCCTTCTCTGACCCTCCCGCCTCCCTCTTTTCCTTATAGGGACCCTTGTGATTGTTTTGAGCCCACCAGGTGGTCCAGGATCATCTCCCTATCTCAGGGTCCTTAATCACATCTGCAAAGTCCCCTTTGCCACGTAAGATGACATATTCATTGGTTGCTGGTAAGAGGATGTAGACATTTTTGTGGGGGCTGTTATTTTACCTGTCACCAGTCGGAAGACTATTTTGAAATAGCCTGTTCTCATGCTGCTTTGCATAATGGATATGACATACACAGTTTCTTTTTTTTTAATTTTTTTCTTATGTTTATTTATTTTTGAGAAAGAGAGAGAGAGACAGAGACAGAGCATGAGTGGGGGAGGGCAGAGAGAGGGAGACACAAAATCCGAGGCAGGCTCCAGGCTCCGAACTGTCAGTACAGAGCCCAATGCGGGACTCAAACCCATGAACCGTGAGATCATGACCTGAGCCGAAGTTGAGGCTTAACTGACGGAGCCGCCCAGGTGCCCCCATACATGGTTTCAACTAGATATTTTCTGCAGCAACAATCTATGTAGCGCCAGTATCCAAAGAAATAGAATACAAGCCACAAGCGTGAGCCGCATATAGAATTTTATTTATTTGTTTTCTTTCTTTCTTTATTTAAATTCAAGCTAGTTAACATGCAGTGTAGTATTGGTATTAAGAGTAGAACCCAGTGATTCATTCCATCACTTACACGTAACACCCAGTGCTCATCCCACCAAGTGCCCTCCTTAATCCCTATCACCCTTTTAGCCCATCCCCCCGACCCACCTCCTCTCCAGCAATCCTCAGTTTGTTTTGTTCTCTTTATTTAACAGTCTCTTATGGTTTGCCCCCTCTGTGTTTTCATCTTATTTTTCCTTCCTTTCCTCTATGTTCATCTGTTGTGTTTCTGAAATTCCACATATGAGTGAAATCATATATTTGGTTTTCTCTGACTGACTTATTTAGCTTGGAATTTAACATTTTCTCATAGCCACATTATAAAAAAAGTAAAAAGAAGTGAAAGCGACTTTAGGTGTATATTTTATTCAGTGTAGTAGATACGCAGTATCTATAATCTATCAATAAAAATATTGAGGGAATTTATATGCTTCAGCACGGTCTTCAAAACCCAGAGTTCTCTCTATTTGGACTAGACACACTTCATGTCCTCAGTATGTGGCTCGTGGCTCTTGTGTTGGAAAGCACAGCCCTGTGGCCAAAGTGTTTTTCATTCCCTACCCATTTACGAGCCAAGTCGTCTACTTGCAGACGATGCGATGTGATGGTGAACACACTGGGCCAGATCAGGGTTTCTCAGCTTTAGCACTGTTGGCATTCTGGGCCAGGTAATTCTTGGTTCTGGAGGGCTGTCCTGTATATTGTAGTATGTTTAGGAACATTCCTGATCTTTTGCAGTAGATGCCAGTGGCACCTCTCCCCCAGTTGTGACAACCAAAAGTCTTTCAGTATTGCCCAAAGTCTCCTGGGGGGTGAAACTGCCCATAATTGAGAACCACTGGACTGAGTATGCAGGGCTTGGGTTTGAATTCAGTTCTCCACACATTACTCTGCAACCTTGAGGGAGCCCCTTGAACTTGATCGAATACTTTCATCCTTTTTAAAATGGATAAAATATTATCTAGATTGAGCCTCAAAAGAGTACAGATAAAGTAACTATAAACTATATGTTGTCTGCAAGGGGAAATTGGCATTATTTATATTTTATTTATGTTTAGCACTTGAATTTAAATACACTTATTTCAGTAGACATGTATTTTCTCAGAATTTTTGACTTGTTCTAAAAAAGTTCTATTTATGACGATTGGATTATATTTTGGACAGGATGGTTTCAGTAGTTCGTTTTCTTGGCTCTTGATGGTTGCACGAGTGCGAAAGTAGTAGAACTGGGTCTTTGCAGTGAATGGGCCAACTTTGAAATAACTAGGAGCTGCTTTGTGGCCCTCTCACCTCCTGTAGGATGCACCTTGCCCAAAGACTTGCAAGGATGTCCTATAAACGACTTTGACTGATCTCACAGTTATTGAACATCTGTTCCTACGAGGAGTGGTGCTAGGTCCTGGGAGTAGAAAAGAGATTGAGGCAAGGTTCTGTCTCTCAGAGTGCTTATAAGAGTCACAAGAGAAAGGGCATCGGCCCTAATGAAGAATACTCCGATGGAAGTGATGCTTGGAAAAGAGTCAGGGGAATATAAAGAGAAGGTTCAGTTTGCAAAACAATGGGTTAATTGGGGGAGGATCTGAGAAGGATGCAGAATGAAAAAGTGCATGAACAGGCTCAACATTCACAGAAATGGAGCATAGCATGGAGGAGAGAAAGAGAAAAGGGGAAAGTGTGACATAGCCTTTCTGGGAAAAGTTAAGTCCCCTTCTGCAAAGGGCGATCCTTGGGAGAGTCAACGGGGAGTCCTTAGCAGCTAGTGTACACAGAGCTGGGAGCAGGTCCATCAGGGGTGAGAGAGCCTGGAAGGCGTACCACAAAACTGACCTTACAGATTCCAATGTCACTCATCCTTTTTTCTTTCTTTTTTTTTTTTTTTAAAGTTTATTTATTTTGAGAGAGAGAGAGAGAGCACACATGAGCAGGGGAGGGACAGAGAGAGAGGGAGACAGAGAGTTCGAAGCAAGCTCTGAGCTGTCAACGCGGAGCCTGATGTGGGGCTCAAACTCACAAACCATGAGACCATGACCTGAGCCTAAATCAAGAGTCAGACACTTAACCCACTGAGCCCCCTAGATGCCACTCTCATCCTTTTTTCTGATGGAGCCTTTTTGAGACATTTTTTCCATAATTATCACCCCCCACCCCATGAAATTTCAATACCACAGATGTAGTTCATGTATATCTGTACTTCTCTGTACTTTATACATAAAAAAGAATGTTTTCTTCTCTCCCAGGAATCAATTTTCACCCCCTTGCTGGCACTATCACCCCATTGAGAGTGTATGCAGTAAGCCCATCACTCATGAGTTGTGTTCTTGTCCTCTTGTCCTTGACCAATGAAGGCCTGAAGAATAATTTTGTGCTTCAGGGGCTGTCCCGAAAATAACCACCTTCTCAACCCTTGAGGGAAGAGACCAGAATTGGAGATTCTGAGGAGTGCAGGGTCTATGATCCTGCTTGTGTGCGACGTGTCTGGCTTGGAAGTCCTTAAGGTAGGGGATAGGGTGAAGTTGTCTGTGTGGGCCATGGAGAAGGGCCAGTTTGTTGAATTCGACAGATAGGGGTGTGGGTGCTGCAGGCACAGTTGCCTGTCTCAGATGGGCCATGTGTGCCCATGGTTCAAGGAGCCCCAGATGAGGCTCCATAATGGCCTGGAGACCAGAACCCTTCCTGTTTCTTGCCAAGTGCTCTTGGCTTCATCTGGGCTTATTACAAACAGGCTCAGCTAAAAATAAAGTAGAACCTTATTTTTACTTTTGCTATTTTTCTTTATGCATGGAGTCTTCAGAAGCCTAGAGATGGGGGATGGAGATCGATGGCAGGCAGGATTTAGCCCAGAGCTATCAAACACCCCACTTCCTAAAAGTGTGATTTTATTTCCTCTTTTCCAAAGAATAGCCACTTGGACACAAATTATAGTGCCAGAATTATGTTGGGATTGACACTCAGGAGGCTTATAGTTTCATTATAGATTGTGAAAGATGAACTAAGAAATGTGGGGAGCGTTCAGATTTGTCCTTTTCACCCTCCATAAGAAGCTGTGTCAAGGGCGTCAATAACTCAATGTGCTAGTTGGGACTTTGGTTGTTCGTAACCTATACCGACGGAGCCAGCTGAAGGACATCTTGTAAAAGCAGGTGGGGATGGTTGTGCCTCCCCAAAGCAGGGATATCGGCAGATCTCAGGAAAGGGCTGAACCTCAAATTCGAATTATACATGTATTATTGTGAATTCTCAAATTGCTGTGCATCAGTTTTATTCATTTCTTCCTGCTCACAGTTCTTTTCAGACTCTTAGTTCCCACAGTGGCCGAAAAGTCGTCTACTCTCAGAGGTTGTAACGAATGGGCCCTGCTCCCCGCACAAGCTGCTAACAGCCCTTCAGCCTTCCAGGCCCGGTTGCCAGATGCAAGAATATGATCGGTCTTGCTTGGGCTGGTGAATGCTCTAGTTTGGTTAGCAGGAGGGCAGCCCTGGAGTGGGAGGAGGTGGGCGGGCGAGCAGGCTGAGAAAAAAACAACGATTTGTTGGCTTCCAAAGGTATCTGCCACTGACAGTGATCACTGATTTCCCCACCTGGGATAAACCATTCAATTTCAGGAAATCATGGGCATTTTGAATAATGGAAGCTTGAGTGTTTAAACAATGTTATTTCCTTAGTTTAAGTCTATGGCTGGTAGGCTTAGTTGGTTGGGATATAACCAAGGAATAATAACTGGATTTGAATTTAAGTTTCAGTTGCAGACTTTATTCTTTTTTCAAAAAAAGTTTTAAGGTTTATTTATTTTTGAGAGATAGAGAGACCATGAGCCGGGGAGGGGCAGAGAGAGAGACACACACACAGAGAGAATCGGAACAGGCTACGGTCTCTGAGCTGTCCGCACAGAGCCCGACACGGGGTTTGAGCCCATGAACTGTGAGATCGTGTCCTGAAGCAAAGTCAGAGCATTAACCGACTGAGCCACCCAGGCGCCCCACTGCAGACTTTACTCTTAGTTCTTAAGCCAGGATCCTTATAAATACCTACTATAGATCCAAAGCGGGTGAGCGAGCATGCAGAAGGAAGAGGAACAGAGTAGAGTGGCGATCGCCAGGGCCTTGCGGCAGTTATGGGGACACGTCAGTCAAAGAGTACAAATTTTCAGGTATAAGACGAATATGTTCTGGAGATCTCATGTCCAGCATGGTGATTACAGATAACAATTCTGCATTATATACTTAAAAGTTTCTGAGTAGATCTTAAATGTACTCACCACAAAAAAGGAATGGTAATTATGTGATGTGAGGTGCTAGCTAGCGCAGTGATGGTGATCACTTTAAAGTGCGCTATTTAAGTGTGTCAAATCAACACATTGTACGCCTTAAACTTATACAATAGGTATACGTCAATTATATCTGAATTACCTGGGGAAAAAAGAATGCAGAAAGAGTAGCTGGATAACACTACTTACTGAAGTGCCATCTCTATGGATACTGAGTTACGGTAGAATTCTCCTCTCTGAGAACTGTTCTTTTCTTACCACCTCAAGGAATGGGACCCAAGAAACATTTGTGGTCTGGGCAGTGACAGCTCATGAGATTAGAAGTGGATACCTGACCCAAGATGGCCAATCTCTTTTTCTCTTCCAAGATTTAGAATTGAAATCGGGAGACGTTAGTCAGTTTGAGTGGCACGAAATGTGCCAGAAGGTAGAGGTTAGGTGTAGAGTGTTAAGCAAGAGAGAGGTTATTGCTCCTAGAAAAGCTTGTATTTTGGCAAGCAGTTCTGTGCAGCCCTGTGCAGGTGAACGCTCTCATGGAATTATGATGACTTTTACTTCCTCCCAAGACCAGTACGTGTGGCCCTTCTACTTCTGTGGGATCGAGACACCACAGTATCTTTCCAATGATTGTATTCAGAGGATTAAGTTAGTAAGAATGAATTTTTTTTTTACTTACAACAAAAAGAGTGTGTTTATATCTCTATATGTGAAATGTTTTTTGATTATTTGCATACTGATTGATTCACCTCCCTGTTTTTCAAAAGGGCCTAAGTTCCTTGAGGGTATGGGCCTTGTCTGTTTTTAGTATTTTTCTGTTCCCAGGACTGAACACTGTGTTTGGCACATACAGGCACTCAGTTGCCATTGCATGTTGTTGGGTGTCCTGAGCACTCAGTGGTATGGGGTGAGTCTTAGGTGGAAAGTGGGGGACAGAAGTGAAAGGAGATGGTATAAAGAGGGGATGTAACATTGTTGGTTTGAATTGAGAAAAGTCACTGGGCACTTCTTTCTGGAAGGTTCTGCTGGAATATTTTTCTCTAGTTTCCGGGTGAATGTTAGGCCAGCACATATAAATGGTTAGAATCTTATTAGGTCCTAAATGATTCCTTTGGAATGATAAGCTTTAGCAACTACACCTTTCACCTGAAAGGGAATAATTCTATTTATTCCTCATTCCTACTGTGTGCTATGTCAGGAGCAAAGACGTTGAATAACCTTTTCTCATTATTATGTTCAGAAATGTATCTATATTCCATTTCAGTAAGTACATTATGCCCTGGCTTCTTGCTGTTTCTTTTGAAGGTGCAATTTTGTTCCTTCATAAAGGTTTTCTGTTCTCTTATATAAAGTGTCTTCTCTTACGGATTCTTGTTAATGGTTCCCTTTGTTAGAAAAGTTGTTTTTTAAGGCCCCAGTTCTAGGGATCTTCCTTAGGCTATGATGGATTATATGAAAACAATCTGATGGAAAAAAAATACATATTTAGGGGAGCTTGGGTGGCTCAATCGGTTAGGTATTTGGCTTCGGCTCAGGTCATGATTTCACGGTTCGTGGGTTCGAGCCCCGCATCGGGCTGTGTGCTGACAGCTCAGAGCCTGGAGCCTGCTTCGAATTCTGTGTCTCCCTCTTTCTCTGTCCTCCCCCTGCTCGTGCTCTCTCTCTCTCTCAAAAACAAATGAACATAAAAAAAATACACATTTAAATTTTTTAAATGTGTATTTATTTTTGAGAGAGGGAGAAACAGAGTGTGGGGGGGGGCAGAAAAGCATAGTCTGGAGGAACACATCCATCCAGATTGTGATCTTGGCTGTCCGCAAGTGGTAGCTAAGCATTGAAGGATGGTAACGAAGATGCTCTCGGTGTTTTCTGTGTAATACAGAAAACTTACAGGAATGATAAATATAGCTCGCGAATTGGCAACTGTAAGAACAAAATCCCACGTAGTCAAATGAATGCTCACTGAGGAGGAAGTATTTGAGCATCATGTTATGGGAAATGAGAAGATCAGAGGAAATTGGAAACCAATTGGAGGCAGTTAAGCATTGACTGAGGTGATTTCACAATGTGGCACTTTTAATCACTACAGTTTGAGCAACATTTATGTTTTGCTAAGTGCCTTCCTAACATACTTAAGTTATTCAATTACTAATGATGGACCAGTTTCATTTAAAGGTGTAAGTGGCTCCACATGATAGAATGGTTAAACCCACTATGGGGTCCAGGTGGAGTTTTAAAGATTTTAAAAAGTAAAAGTGAGGGGGGCCTGGGTGGCTCAGTCGGTTAAGCATCTGACTTTGGCTCAGGTCATGATCTCACAGTCTGTGGGTTCAAGCCTCGTCTTGGGCTCTGTGCTGACGGCTCAGAGCCCGGAGCCTGCTTCAGATTCTGCGTCTCTCTCTCTCTCTTTTCCCCTCCCCCGCTCACACTCTTTCTCTCAAAAATAAAAAAAAATAAAAAAATAAAAGTAAAAGTGAGCCTCCAGAGATGTAAAAGCAATCTGGGAAATGGTGTCCTCCATATGAAGATGCTCCCACTGCACTTTCTCAAATGTTCTCTGGATTAGGCCTAAGGCCGATCCTGGCCATTGATTTCATTTCCACTTTAGCTGATGGTGTGACCCCGTCCAGATCCACCCATTCCTTCTCTGGGTTTCCTTCGCTGATTTTGTGCTCTGCAAGGACCTGCCAGGTACCTTAGATCCGCATACGCCACCTTTGCCCTCAAAGAGATCTTTAGGCATTCACGTGCTACGCAGACATAGAAATGGCAGCCCCTTCTTCGGGTTCTCAAGAGTCAGTGGCACAGCAAGGAATAGCATCAAGTACAAGACAGCCCTTCGAGAACCATCGCAAGGACATTCCCTAAGTGTACCTCCATCCCAGCAAATCTTTATCAGTTCTTTCATTTCTTTTGTATGACGTGGAGAGAGCTAAGCTACTTCCTGTTGAGTCCAACTGGGTGTTGCAGCCAAAGAATTAAGTTACACTTTAAAGAATTTGTTGCACTCGAAAGAATTAAAGTGAAATTAAATTGCATGGCACAGAGAAAATCTTAAATGGTCTAAATCCCTAAATCCTACTTGATAGCATGGTGACTGTCTTTGCATAATTTCTGTGTCTCCTCTGTTCCCTCCCCTCTCTTCCTTTCCCTCTCCCTACTTAGCCTGCTCAGAATCTTGTCTCTTTCACCACACCGCCCCGGCCCCCTTCCTTTCCGTATCTGTTCTTTTCTCCCCGGGGTGGGGTTGCTCCTGGCTGTCCTGTAGATCATGCTATCTTCTCTGGCCTTCTTTCAGTTTACCTTTCTACCCATTCACCAGATCAGTACAGAGGCCAGACCATGTACTCTCCAAGCATCCTACTGGTTTCCATGTAGAAGAGGGGAAGAACCGACAGCTTCCTAGCTCTGGCTCAGCCTTCGTCACTTTGATCTGAAGCTTGGGTGTGGGGTCTCTCATGGCAGTGGAAGGGCCCTAACCACACAACTCAAACTCAGTCCTAGGGACCAGATGGAGAACATTCCTCTCATTGTCTTCCCTTCTCCTGTCCCTCGTGTACAATCACCAACTCTTCTCTCCTCCCCCAGTTACACAGAAGTTCGCCAGCAGAACAGTGGATACCAGCTGTGGCGGGTGCTGTAGTGCTCTGTCGAGGCCCCTTTTCAGACCCACTCAACCCCAGCTGCTGGGAAAGTCACCTTCTGAAGGCTCACAGCTGTGCCCCTCACTGGAATCGTCCTCAGCCCCATGGCACTGACTTTCTCAAGGTCACACTGCTTCTGAGGGGGTGTTCCATAGTCACCGACTGGCCGATTTGGAGTTACAGAGGCCCGGCCTCCTTGCCTCCGAAGGGCCAGCCGAGCTCCAGAGCTCCTTGTCTGATCAGCCGAGGCCGCTGATGCATCTGCTTTGCAGGGCTCCTCTCTGTGCCTGATCCTTCCCGCCTCACTTCCTCACAGGTTTCTCTCTCTAGAGGATTCTCTAAAAAGTCTCTGCATGTGTGGTGCCTGGGTGGCTCAGTCAGTTGAGCGTCCGGCTTTGGCTCAGGTCATGATCTTGCAGTCCGTGGGTTCGCGCCCCGTATCGGGCTCTGTGCTGACAGCTCAGAGCCTGAAGCCTGCTTCAGATTCTGTGTCTCCTCTCTCTCTGCCCCTCCCCTGCTCATGCTCTGTCTCTCTCTTCTTTCAAAATTAAATAAATATTAAAAAAATTTTAAAAGTCTCTGCATGTGACTCTCTGGCTCATAGTATTTTCCCAGAGAAACGAATCCTAAGACTTCCACAGATGCTACTGTTTGGTGAGGATGAACTTGGGGGCAGGGGAGGGTCCAAAGAGGCTAGGTTGGAGCTCGGTTACACAATCCATCACAGCTGTATTTTGCATGGAGAGTATAGATTTCGTGTGAACACCTGAAATTTCTAGATGTCTGTAGAACCCAGTTTTCTAACTCACCCAGGAAACCTTGGACTACTTTGTGACTTAAGCACAGTGTCCTGCTATTGGTGAACTCAGTGAATAAGTCCTCCATTTCTAGCTTCTCCAAAAAAATTGTTCCTCGTCAAAATGTGCTTTGAGTGCTTGCATGCTTTCGTTGTTTGGGTGATAGTGACAGGCTCTGTGTACAGTGTGATAGCTCGTGTCCTCAGTGTTTCATTCCCTCATACAGTGTGATCTCGCACTGTCCCAGGGTGGGTAGGGTATATTTTCATACCCCCTTTTGGCGTTGGCCTTGCCACATGACTTGCTTTAGCCAATAGAAGTTTAGCAGATGTGAAGTCCTTCATCGAGTAGAAGTCTTCCATATGCTCACATGGTTAGGCTTGGCCTCTCGCCTCATAATGGGGCAGCTGTAGTTGACTAATACAGATCATTAGATTTTGACCCATGGTTTCACATTCTTCAGATTAATTCACCTTAATCAGGGTTACTATCTTGCTCTTGTTTTGTCCCTTTCCTCTTCCGAGCTTTGTGTTCTCCCCTCCTTGGTTCATTCTCTCAGTGCCTCTAAGTCCGGAAAGCCCTATTTCTCTCTGTTGCAGTCTCATATATGTCGCTGGTGGTGCATGTGCATAAAAAAGGAATAAAAGAGAAAGTCATCTTGGCTGGCATACTCTGAGAGTTTCATGCAGAAAGTGACATCTGAGCAGGTCCAGGAAGATAAGGAATATTTTAGGTCCTGCGATCTGGTAAACACCAAATAAGCCCCCTGGTATGTGCTAGGCACAGGAATACGGTGGCAAGCAAAACTGTCGAGATCCCTGTTACAGAGTTTATAGTCTAGTCTTGGAGGCAACCATTCGTCACAGAGTGGCACAAAGAGATACCGGCATGAGCAAAAGGCGGAGGAACTGGAGGTGAATACCTAGGGACTTACAATCTGAAGCCTGACTAGGATGGGTTGTCAGGGACTGAGCTTTAATGTTGGCGAAGCAGCCTGGTTAAGCTATGTGCTTGGGCAGGGGTCATAGGAGTCATGCATTTGAAGGGCCAAGATGCTGTCTTAGGCGTTGAATTGGAGTGTTAGGGTTAGTCTCAAAGGGTGGATGGTGCAGAGGTTTCCGTTCGTGTCCATGGCAGCTGTTGATGTGAGCTGCTCTAGGGTCCCTACTCATATCTAGATAGGCCTGTCAGTCTCACCTAGTGGCTGGGCAGCACCCTGGATTTAAAGGTCCTTCCTTGGTACCAGGCTCCTCTACTGTCCCATTTGTGTGTAGGAGGGGGCTTGGAGGTGGAGCAGGTGTCAAGAGTGGTAACTGAAGACCCCTGCACTTCTCATTCCTGCTGTCACCCTGTGAAGTCTGGGAAATGACCAACGCACCAATCCCCATTGGTTAGAGTTCTTTTAACATGAAAGAACTTTGGTTAGTAGCCAGAGTGCCTGATGCAAAGTGAGAAGGTGGAAAAGCATTCTCGGAAAAAACAACAACACATTTTTCCCCCTTGATTTTAATCTCAAACTGGGAAATGAGGAGATACTGCAAAAAAGGAAAATGAACCTTGTAATCTTAGGCAAGTCTCTTTAGCCTGCGGGTCTTAGTCAAAAGGGGAAAAGAGGACCGTATTCACGTCAAATATTCATTGGGATAGAGCCTCTTAATCTGAATTGCATTTGGTATTTCCCAAGATAAAAATTTTTTTTCTGTCAGTGGATTAAATTGCTTGAGAACTGCTTTCGGAATTTTACAACTTCTTCTCAGAGTTTAAAGTCTATTTGAGAGCTACTAGTAATGGGATGGGCTGGAGGACCTCAGTGCTACTTTCCAGGACAAGAGCCCATCCCGTAAGATCCTTATGGGGATTGGATGAGGCTGGTCACTACCAGGAACCTAGCTGCAACTCAGCAATTTAGCTTAGCAATTTACATAAAAAATTGTAAATATGTTTCATTTCCATTTTGATTCATTATATTCTTTTATCTTGTTAAACCAGAGGCATATAATACAGGGTATGTGCAATGGATGAAATGTTAATGTCCCCTCCAAATTCATATATTGAAATCCTGATCTTCCAGGTAGTCAGATCAGGAGGTGGCCTTTGGGCAGTGGTTAAGTCCTGAGGGGCAGATGAATGGATTGGTGCGTTTATAAAGGAGAGCCCAGAGAGCTCCCTGGTCACAGTGAAAGATAGCCGTCTGTGAACCAAGAACCAAGAAGTGGACACCAAATCTTCCGGCACCTTGATCTTAGACTTCTCAGTCTCCAGAACTGTGAGAAATAACATGCTTGTTGCTTATAATCCACTCAGCTTATGGTATTTTTGTTATAGCAGGCTGAACAGGGCTAAGGCAATATGTATATGGACTAGAAAAGTACACCTTTAAGAAGATTTTGTTTTTTATGCTTAAACCTAAGTTCTCTGTCCACAATCCTGTTTTCTTCTTTAAGCATAAATTACATTACTTTTCTTGCTAAACTATGTTCAGATACGTAATCCCTCTTTCCCCACTATGTGAATAAGGCAACAACAAAAAAAAAGCCCTATTAATAAATCAAACAACATCTAGTATTAGAATTCACAGAAACTGCTGGCGCTATGATGTTTCAAGTCTGACGTATTTAGAGCACCCTCCACTGTGCGCGTGCGTGCACACACATATACACACACACACTGGGTCTATAAATATCGCACACACACGTATTTGTAAATCAGAGCAGCAATTGGCTGAGGGTAAGTAACATTCCAGAACATTATTATTATTATTATTATTATTATTATTTGCAGTTTTTTACCTTTATTTGACAATCAGCAGTTTGTTCTCTTCCACATTAGCTGTAGATTTTTGAAAGTGGTGACAGGTACAAAGGTAACCAACATATAGAGCTTGTTCGGTGAACCTTCATCCATATTATGTTTTGTGGACAACTGCACACGGAGACGGTATGGAATATTCCTTATTCCTTTGGCCCAGACTGCTTTGTTGAGCCTGGTGTCGAGGGGTGCAACTGGAGTTCCAATCTCCTTCGTGGCAAATTTTCAGATTTCTTTGCCCGAGGGGCACGCTTCTTGAAACCCACTCCATGGATGCGCTTGTGAATGTTGATGGTGTGTTCTCTGGTCACTACCTCACTGATGGCAGAACAGCCCTTCTCAATACTCTTCTTTGCGAGAGCCATCGTGCCGGGCTCCAGTTGGAAAGGAAGCCAGAGCATTATTTTGTACTCTGTTTTGCATGAGAAACAAAAAGACTTCCATATCAAAGCCTAGTCAATGAAAAAAAAAATAGAACTGGATTGTTCACATCTGTAGATCCTCTTCATCTGAATAGCATTTGCTCTTTTCCAGTGTAAAAATTATACTCTTGGTGGAATAAATAACCTAAGAACTAATTAGAAATTTCACGATTTCTTCCCAGGGTCTGAATGCTGCTTGGGAGCAGCGACCAGTGGGATGGGCTAGACAACCTTGGCGTTAAGTTCTGAGGCAGGAACTTGACTCCACGTGTCACAACTGAGATCACATTCTTGGCCATTTCTTGAGCACACAGCGCAGTCAAGTCTATAATGAATGCACATCACGACAATGTCTGTGACTTGAGAATAATCATAAAGTCAGATGAGCCAGTTCGGTGGTTCTCAGTCTTGAGGAATTTTTTTAAGTTTATTTATTTATTTTGAGAGAGAAAGAGAGAGAGTGAGAGAGAGAGGGTGAGCACACACATGTGAGCAGGGGAGTGGCAGAGGGGGGGGGGGGAGAGAGACTCCCAAGCAGGAGGCTAATGGGGAAATTATTCCCACTCCCTCTCCTAGGTGGGCAGAGTGAGGGCACGTGGCCTAGACTCAGCCAATCAGATTCTTTGGCCTCAATTTATTCCCTTGAGTGAGCGATGCAGAGACAGAGGTGGCAAGGTGACGTGATACTGGGTCTCCTGGCAGGGATGCTGCACGGGCACAGTGGCAGTGGCAGGTGTCCAGGGTAGACTTTTTTGTTACCTAGCCTTCCTTCATTCCTGCGCATTTTTTTAAAGATTTTTTTTTAATGTTTTTATTTATTTTTGAGAGTAGGAGAGACAAAGCATGAGTGGGGGAGGGTCAGACAGAGAAGGAGATACAGAATGAAGCAGGCTCCAGGCTCTGAGCTGTCAGCACAGAGCCCGACGCGGGGCTCGAACTCACAGACTGTGAGATCATGACCTGAGCTGAAGTCGGACGCTTAACCGACTGAGCCACCCAGGCGCCCCCCTGTGCATTTTTTAAGCTCGACTCCCCAGAAAACACTGATATTCTTCCAACATACTGTAACACATTCCTTTTCTTTTTAAGTCAGTCTGATTTCTGTTGCTTGCAATCAAGACTCCTGGCAGAACCCCACATATGTTTTGTCTGATAAACTTTAAAGCCCTTTACTAATATGAAGTATGGCTTGTCTTATTGAGATAAGTCATAATTTAGGGGATAAGTTAGCAATACATATGAAGGATCCGCAATTACACTTTTTAAAAGAAGTGTCAATTATATTTTAATGTTATAGTAAAATATCTGGTGGTCGGGATTATTTGTGATGTCCCCAGTTATGGTATAAATAGCTCTACATTTATATTTTTACTCAGCACTGTCCCCCACCTCAACACATATAGCACCACTATGACCTGTAAAACCACATTGTTATTCTAAGTTCTTTTCAGTCTTTATATTCTTTGTATTTTTTCCTACTGCACTAGCTATTTCTTCTTGGTCTCTTTCAGATGCTTTTCTTCTGCTTGCTGTCCTTAGACATTGGAATTGCTCAGGGTTCTTCTGTTCTCAGTGTTCACGTTCTTCCCGGACATCTTACCAGCCACCACTGTACCATATTGAAAGTTCCAACAGGGAAGAGATTTCTTCCTTCATGGTCACCATTACATACCTTTAGGGACCAACATAGTACCTGGCGCATAGTAGATCTTTAAAAAAAATCTTTGTGGAATTAATTTCGCTTCCTATATTCTGATGATAGGCATAGGTTGCTTCTGAGTTCCTGACCGGTAAGGTCCACAGCATATCTCTACTGGGATTCCCCATAGGTTTCAAACTCAACAGGTTAAAAAAGTTAAATCACGATGTTTACTCTGGGGCATAAATGGTGTGTTTTTGTGTGTCCCTGGCATAATGGTCGGTGCACCTATTGGTCTCTGGAGGCAGACATCTAAGAATCACCTTCTCATATTCCTTACGATCACATTATTCAAGTCCTCTCAGTTCCGTCTCTGTCCAGCTCTCCTTCCTCTCCCTGGCACCGGGCCTAAACCAGTTCTCTTTCGGATGGGTCGCCTCTCGTTTAATGGCCTCCTTCAGACTGACTCCACTCCCACCTACTGTTCTGTCCCTCTCCCACAGCAGCACCGCCTGCCCCGCAAACCCTAGTGGCTCCTACTTGCCCTTCAGGACTTAACCTCAGCCAGTCATTGGGAACTGCTTGCGAGTGCCCTTCTGTGGAGCTCGTGTCTTTCCGTAGTCGATGCCGTTGGTGCCCCTTAGCATCACTGCGGTGCACGCCGACCCGTCGGCTTCTGTCTACCAGCACATGGTCTCTACCTCTCTGGACATGCAGTCAGCCTGGCCGCAGGCGGAAAGTACCAAGCAGGCCACATCTTCCAGGATCGTGACCAATGGTGACCGGTACATAAATATACCAGTTTTCTTAGCTTTGTTGGGCTAACTCCGGGGCATGTTGTACACCATCTGTCAGAGACCCCAGCATGGTCCAACCCCGGTTTCCCACGGTGGTTATCTGCACTACTGGCTCTCTTCCCTTTCCTGTCTCACTTCCCACTACCCTACCAATTTCCTCGGAACACCTCCAAAATAAACTACATGCACTCAAGTATTTGCCCACTACCTGTAACTGGGCTCAATCCTGCCAGAAGACTTTGGGAGACAGTGTAGAACACCCCTCAGAGCTATCCGGACTGGGGGCCCAGGAGATTGGTATATTTGCCTACCTACACCTCTTTTGTCTTCCGTAAGGGCTGCTTCCAGGGGCATTAACTTTCTGGTATTTCCAGGTTGCCCTGTGTGAGGATGACTTGCTCCTTCAGCCAGAAAAAAAGCCCTCAGGCGTAGATTTACTGGTGTTCCTGGTAGGCAGCCTTCAACAGGCAAAGGTGAAGGTCAAGGGTGGGGCGTCAACCATATCTGCTCTACAAGTTTAAATTTTGTACAAGGTTTTGTTACACTGCTGCAGCATTGAGGTTTTTACTGCCTGTTTCTGGGCCAAGAGTCTTGAACTAGAATGCAAGACTGTTTTCCTCTATGTTAAACATTGAGAGCATCTGATTCTCTGACAATCTTCTTGAGCTGGTGTGTTATCATCCAGATATGCTCTGGGGTTCTTATGTAGTCAAAATTACAACTCTCCTTCTGGTTACCATTTCCCCTTGACTCTCCTTGGATTCTCAGGAATTCTTGCATGGGCAGCACACTGGCCTATGTCCTGGTCAAATTGCTTTTGAGAGTGCTGCATGGGATCTTAGCTGTCACTACAGAGCCACTCACCAACCAGGAACTTTATAGGACCAAAAAGCTGTCCTAGAGCACAGGGCATTTTATCATTGAAAGTCTAGACCTATTACAAATTGGCACCTCTGTTCCACTTACTTTTGCATTTTGTTTTTTTGCAAAAGTGGAAACATTTGTTTTGAAACTGCATTTGATTCTCAGGCTGTGTTTCTTAAATGAAAATAGCTCTTTGGATTATAAACATGGCGCTGTAAACTGGCGCTGGTAAGTTTTTGTTGTCTTAGGAGTCAATGTATAAAGCAGCTGAATTCGTTGTCGCTCCGACCCCACCCAACCCTCTTCCAGAGCTCCCACACCTGTGAAGGGCACCAGGTCCACTGATGGCTGAAGAGCCAGACTCTTAAATGTAAGTTTAAGCCCTTCTCTCTCCCACGTCGCCATCCCACATCCGATCAGTTATCAAGTGACACATCTTCTACTTCTTAAACATCTCTCCCATCTCCCTCTCTCCATCCCCACTGCCCTGTATTCCATCGCACCACGGCCAGTGACAGCCTCAGGGGTGGACTCTTTGCTTCCAACTCGACCGATCCACAATGCACTCCCTCTTTCTGTTACTTGAGTGGTTTGTCCGAAAATGAAAATCTGACATGTACTTTGCTATTGAAATACTTTAATGTCTTTCCATTGCTCTTTGAATCCAATACAAACTCCGTGACCTTGTTTGTAAGACCCTCTGGGATCTGAATCCACCTCTCCACTTCCTCATCGCGAGTCTGTCACTATCTGTCCCCTTCTCAAATTCTGTCTCAAGCAAAATAAACTCTTTCAGCTCCTTAAATATGCTTGTGGTCTCTCACTTATGAGTCTTAATACACGCTCTTCCCTCTGCCTGGAACATTATCACTTCTTGATTGCTTGCTGTTCTCAAGAGCCAAGTTCAAGGCCTGACCTGATGTCACTTTTTGATTAAAAATGTTGACTTTGGCTTTGCCTTTATATTAACAGTGATACACTCTGTAATTCTTTACAGCTTACAGAATATTTGCTTCCCTCATAGGGATTCAAAGTAATTTTTAATGTAATATATTTGACAAGGATAAAAGGGCAGATTCAATACCTTACTATCACTATCAAGAATAAAAGTAGTAGAAGGGTGCCTGGCTGGCTCAGTCAGTCATGAGTTCGAACCCCACGTTGGGTGTAGAGCTTACGTAAAATAAATAAATAAATAAATAAAGGTGGAAGAACAGATGTTAATCAGTTGTAGTAATTGGTCATAAGCTTTAATCCTACTCAAGGATTTCTTGGTGGTCACAGATAAGCTGTAGACTCAGTTAACAAGGTTTTTCCTAACTCTACCATATTTTTAAATGCTATTAACATTTTGGCTCTGAAATTTTCTTTTTCTCTTCATGTCTAGGTTGCCAGGAACAGACCGATTTGTCTAGTTATAACAATACTTGGACCTTATGACGACTTCATAGAAAATCACTTGTGAAAATGCCTGCTTAAAAACAGTGACACAAATGGCATGCAACTGAAATTAATCAGAAATATTGTTTTGTAAAAATTTTGCTCAGAGTCCTGTGTTAAGCCTGTGGGAAACACAGATAAGCTCATACTTTCCATCAAATCTTACAGGATGGCCAGCCATCCCTGTCTGCCTGGGCCTTAGGGGATGAAGTGAGGTTTCTAGGATACATACAGGACTTTCAGTGGTAAAGGTGGAAAGTCCACAGCAAACTGGGATGGATTGGTCACCCTAATTACTTATCACAGTATAGATTCATATCATGAGTCATTTTATGGAAAACTATACAATTCGTTTTAACAAAAAATGATTTATTTTAATTCTTATATGTTTATTTATTTTGAGAGAGGGAGAGAGCTAGTGGGGGGTGGGCAGAGGGAGAGGAAGAGAGAGAATCCCAAGCAGGCTCTGCATTGACCGCGCGGGGGCTTGATCTCCCAAACGGTGAGATCGTGGCCTGAGCCAAAATCAAGGGTGGGATGCTTAACTGGCTCAGCCGCCCAGGCGCCCCATATTAAATGTTTGGATTAGATGGGCAGAGAAGAGATGTGAAGACACTCACAAGCCAGGAACATGGCATGATCAAAGACAACATGGTGTGAAACCATAAAGACTCCCTCAAGAGCTAGTTTACCAGGCTTGAAGATAAGGGTAGGTCAGGAGATCAGAAAATTAAGAGGCAAAATTCGAACATCTTCCAAATTCCAACCCCGGGGTGGAGACTGGGGGCAGACCTTATGAGTGCTTGGGTGCTAATTTTGGATAATTTGGATAATTTTGGCCATCTGTGACCAACATTATGATATAATAAAAGTAATGTTTTTGGAGAAGTAGTCTAAGCCTTGTTTTGATCCTTCATTTTTAAGAGAATGGAGAGATTGGCAGGAAATTGTATTCATCCAGAAGACAGCATCATTGCAGGCTTTGTTTTTTTTTTTTTATGTTTATTTATTTATTTTGAGAGAGAGAGAGTGAGAGTGCAAGTGCGGGAGGGGCAGAGAGAGGAGAGAGAGAATTCCAAGCAGCCTCCGCACTGTCAGTGCAGAGCCTGACGCAGGGCTCCAACTCACGAACCGTGAGATCATGACCTGAGTTGAAATCAAGAGTCGGATGCTTAACTGACCGAGCCACACAGGTGTCCCTGCCTTTTTTTTTTTCTTCTTTAAGAGACTTTATTTTTCAGAGCAGTTTAGGTTTACAACACAATTGAGGGGAAGGTACAGAGATGTCCCATATGCCCTCTGCCTCTACTTGGGTGCACAGCTCCCTCCACTATCAACATCCCCCACGAAAGTGGTACATTCGTTAAAGTCGATGAGCCTCTATTGACACATTATCATCACCCAAAGCCCATAGTTTACGTTAGGGTTCACTCTTGGTGTTGGATGGTATGTTATTTTGCATGCCAAACTTTTGTACTTAGAGACATCACTTTCAGGGTCTGACAAGATTAAAGGGTACAAAGATGTTCTAACAGAATGCTGATTGGCAGTGAGGACCATCTCCTATCTCACCAGAACTCTGCCGGAGGCCCTTCAAGCCATGCTTCCATAGTGAAGCCCCCTTCCCTGGCACTTTCCCTCTACTTCAAAGAAAGCAGCAACTGCATCTTTGTCGGCTTTCCTATACATTTCATACAAGGTCTCAGAAATACTGCCAAACCTTTATATTATTTACACATGGTTTGTATCATTAACATACTATATTTTGTAGATATTACATACCATGAATAGCTTTGTGTTTTTTTTTTTTTGAAAATATTTTGGGTTTTTTTTCTGCCTTTGTAATTAAAACATGCTCGTTGCTGATCCACCGAGGGCTCCATCCATATTCTCTGACACTCTCATTTCATTTAGCGTGCCCACCAGCTCCTGGGCGCTTTCACTCCCAACACCAGCACCTTTGTCTTTATGTTTTTTTGAAGGACCAGCCCCAGTCCGTAGGTCCTACCACTTCGCTTAGCTGGCCCATAAAGAAGCACAGGTTCTTGGAGATATACTCTTCCAGGCAGGTGGGTGGGGTGTGGTGAGGACAGCCAATTGCCGATCGGTGTTGTGGTGCCATGTGCGCACGCCGCGTGTGGTTATAAATATTCCAGCTTTCTTATCAGAACACCGATGTGGATCCCACACCGTCTCCCCGGCACCCTCCACCTCTCTGGATTGAGCCATAGTTAACCTTGCTAGGATCTTTACCTGATGCTACATCTTTTCTTGGCATCCTTACTTTCCCAGTCTCACTTTCCCACCTTGCTTCAGGTTGATCCTGGGAATTCTTCCTATGAATCACTTTCATACAATTCCTTACCTCAGGTCTGCATCTGGGGAACCTACTATTAAGAATTCCCTCGGGGCGCCTGGGTGGCTCAGTCGGTTAAGCGGCCGACTTCAGCTCAGGTCATGATCTCACGGTCTGTGAGTTCGAGCCCCGCATCGGGCTCTGGGCTGACAGCTCAGAGCCTGGAGCCTGCTTCAGATTCTGTGTCCCTCTCTCGCTCTGCCCCTCCCCAACTCGTGCTCCCTCTCCCTCTCTCTCTCTCTCTCAACAATAAACAAAAAAATTAAAAAAAAAAAGAATTCCCTCATGTAGAAAATTTGCAAATCATTGTAAATTATAAAAAAAAAGAACAAGAAAGAAATCACACACCATTCTCCGCCCTCAAGGCACCCACCATCTGTCTTTTTCTATGAATTAATAAACAACTTATTGAGACATATTTTGCATATCATATAATTCACCCTGTCAAGTATATATCATGATTAGTTTTTAGTAAATTTCGCAAAGTTGTCCATCCAGGACCGAAAATCTTAGAACTTTTTTGTTACCCCAAGCAGACCCATAATACCCATTTAAATGACATTAATCCTCATTTTCCTTCACCCCAGCCGCTGGCAACCACTAATCTACTTTCTGTCTCTATAGATTTACCCATTCTGGCATTTTCTATAAATGGTATCATAAAATATGTGGTCTCTTGCATCTGCCTTAGTTTCACATAATGTTTTTGAGGTTCAGCCATGTTGCGTTATGTATCAGTTCCTTATTCCTTTTCACTGCTGAATACTATTCCATTGTATGGACGTGCTACCTTTTCTTTATTGATCACTTGGTGGACATTTGGGTTGTTTCTGCTTTTTGGACTTATGATGAATAAGGCTGTTATGAACTTTCATGTACAAATCTTTGCTTGGCCATTTCTCTTAGATAGATTACCTAAGAGTGTGATTTCTGGGTCATGCAGTAACTCTGGGTTTAAGTTTTTAAGAAATTGCCCGAATGTTTTGCAAAGCAACTGGACCCTTTTACAGTCCATCAATAGATGAGAGTTCCAGTTTCTCTATCTCCTTGCAAAGAATTATAATATAGTAATTGACGTCTGGGAGACTCTATGTTTGTAGAGTTGTGATCTAAATTTTTCTCAAATCTGAATGGATTTTTTAAATTTCTTTGTTACAATTGCAGTACATTTTCTTTTTTATTTTCTTTTCTTATTTTTATTTAAATTCAAGTTAGTTAACATACAGTATAGTCTTGGCAGTACATCTTAAAAATATCTGGTCCCCATTCAGGTCCATAGAAATCTCAGAACACAGAAAGCCTGTACAATTTGTGTCTTCGCTTATTGTATCTGTCTTCACTCTGTCTTGTCATTCTCTCTTCTCTCTCAACCCCTCTGTATATTCAAAAATAAGGCTGGTTCTTAAAAGCATGCCTAATCGGTCTTTTCTTTCTTTTACCTTCTCAACAGCAGCTGACTAATTACTTGTTTAGATTTTAATGGGAGCATTTTTAAATATAATTTATTGTCAAATTGGCTAACGTAGAGGGTGTACAGTGTGTTCTTGGTTTTTGCGGTGGATTCCCGTGGTGCATTGCTTATGTACAGCACCCAGTGCTCATCCCAACAAGTGCTTCCTCAATGCCCATCACCCATTTTCCCTCTCCCCCTCACCCCCTCATCCACCCTCAGTTTTTTCTCTGTATTTAAGAGTCTCTTATGGTTTGCCTCCCTCCCTCTCTGTAACTATTTTTTCTCCTTCCCTTCCCCCCTGGTCTTCTGTTCAGTTTCTCAGGTTCCACATATGAGTGAAAACATATGATATCTGTCCTTCTCTGACTGACTTATTTTACTCAGCATAATACCTTTCAGTTCCACCCATGTTGCTGCAAATGGCATGACTTCATTTTTTCTCATTGCCAAGTAGTAGTCCATTGTATGTATAAACCACATCTTCTTTGTCCGTTCATCAGTTGATGGACATTTGGGCTCTTTCCATAATTTGGCTATTGTCAATAGTGCTGCTATAAACATCGGGGTACATGTGCCCCTATGAATCAGCACTCCTGTATCCCTTGGATAAATTCCTAGTAGTGCTATTGCTGGGTCATAGGGTAGTTCTATTTTTAATTTTTTGAGGAACCTCCACATTGTTTTCCAGAGCGGCTGCACCAGTTTGCATTCCCACCAACAGTGCAAGAGGGTTCCCATTTCTTAATGGGAGCATTTTGAATGTGTCTCATCGCTGAGCTGCAGACTGATGTACTGGCTTCTCATAAGCTCGCGAGAAGTTAATAGGTCACACAGATCAAGGGGGACTTGGGACGTGAGAGCAAAAGCATTTGCAGTGAGGTAAATTTTCTTCTACAAGTCGCTTAATGAGACATCACCACATGAGTGGGCTGGTCTGGATTTTGTCACTCTCATGTATCAACCTTTCCCCTCCAAAGGAGCTTATCAGGTTCCTCATTAGATAATTTTGTCCAGACTCAGCATTTCAGCAGATAGTAGCTAAACCCCTCCTTCCCTTCGCTCAGAGAAGCTCCCTGTTTTTATAGAAAACAAGAAGAGCTTGCTGAAATACTTCTCAGAGGCAGACTTTCTAAATGAGTACATTTTCCTAGGTTCTTTATAATCTACTTACAAACTCCTAGAAACATAGTATGTCTCCTTCTATGCAATCTTCTGCCTGATATTCATGCATAACGAGCTGTAAAAATAGTTATAAAGTTCCTCATTATTTAAAATTGTAGGAGAACAAACCAATATAAATTTCAGTGCAGCAAATGACTGTATCTCATTTTCCTGCATACAGATACAGACAATAGGATTATAGAACAAACAACAGAATACCGGATTTTTTTAAAAAAACCATTTATTCGTTTTTGAGGGACAGAAACAGAGCGTGAGTTGGGAGGGGTGGAGAGAGAGGGAGACACAGAATCCAAAGCAGGCTCCAGGCTCCGAGCTGTCAGCACAAGAGCCCGATGCGGGGCTCAGACTCACCAACCGTGAGATCATGACCTGAGCTGAAGTCAGATGCTTAACCAACTGAGCCACCCAGGTGCCCCCAGGACTATTTTTTATTAATAGCTTTATTGAGATACAATTGATATGCTCAAAATTCACCCTTTTAAGGTGTATGAATAAGGGTTTTGTACTCATTTACTAATTTCTTTGTTTGTAACTATCATCACTGTCTAATTCTGGAACATTTTCATCACCCCCAAAAGAAACCCAGTGTCGTTCAGCAGTCACTCATTCCTCCCTTCCCCCCAGCCTTGGGAAATCACTAATCTACTTTCTGTCTCTCTGGATTTGCTTATTCTGGACATTTCATAGCAATGGGATCATACAATATGTCATTTTTTTGTGACTGACTTCTTTCACTTAGCATGGTGTTTCCAAGATTCATCCATGTTGTAGTATGCGTCAGTACTTCACTTCCTTTTGTTGCTGAACCGTCTTCCATTGCATGGATAGACCACATTTTGTTTACCCATTCATCATTTGGCAGACAGTTGGGTTGTTTCACTTTTTTGGTCCTTGCCAAATGCAGTGTTTCACTTTTTTGGCCAGTGCCGCTACAGGCATTCCACGTACAAGTTCTTGTATGGACAGTAAGTTTTCACTTCTTTTGGGTGTACACCTAGGAGTAGAATTGCTGGGTCACATGGTAACTCTATGTTTAAAATTTTGCGGAACTGGCAAGCTACTTTACCAAGTGGCTACCCTCTCTTAAACTCACACTAATCATGGGAAGTGATGATGATACTTGTAGAACAGGAAATGGTGGCCCAGAGAGCTTTAAAAATCTATGTAAACTAATAAACCAGTTGCATGCCTGTAATTGTCAAAATGTTGGATCATCTCAGAAGTGAGGCCTTTTCAGATTCCTTTAAGAATGTCCAGTAACTGAGATGGAAGGCAGGAGCTTGGGACCTGGGTAATGAGTATGTCTGCCTCAAACTCTGAACATCTCAAAGGTAATTCCATAAATGGCAAAACACATCCGTTAAAGTTACACTTCTGTTTTTCACAGTGAAAAATGTTAATTATTCCTATACTGAATATGTATCACTTTGGAAATCAGGGAGAAGGTTTAAATAAAGAGAAAACATCATGCCACTGCAAATCATGGTACTATAAGGATTTATTCTATTAAATAAAGTTAACTCTTTTCCATTTGCTCTTTTGGTGAGGCTGAAGAATCCTGTGGCCTGTAGATTTTTTACAGTGTTCTCCATCTTGCAGCGTATTAAGGAGTTAGCATTTTCAGGAAATCCATTTCTGCTGAAAGACTCACTCCTCTAACCCCTGAACAGCGTGCGTGCCACGCCACAGTTATTCCTAGCAGATCTCTTCCCAGGACTGACCCCATGGGACAGTCACAGCACAGTGTTTTCTTGAAGACAGCAAAGATCCCAGCTTCGTTTCCTGTTTTAAATTATTGGGAACTGATGCCCCAGGACCATGCGATCACTTAGGCTTGCAACTGCATTCATATGTCCCCTCCTTCTATCCCCATCTCAGTAGCTTTATTGCTGCCTGCAGCTCTTGAAACCCTTTAACCAACCTTGACCTAGGGTCTTCTTTTAGGTTGCCATCTCTGCCTATAGTTCTCTCACAGATTCTTATCTAGAATCCTCATCTCTTGGACATGCATCTGTTCTTCATGTGGATTACCAAACATTGCTTTAAAAGGTATGCAGTTTCATGCCTTTTCGTTACCTCTACAGTTATTATGATCATAACATTTTGGAGCTGTGCACACAAAGGACCAGCACCACAAAGCAGTTTTGACAGCAAAATGGCCTGAATATATGAGAGACCTGGGTGGGTGGGCTCTTATTCAATAAATGCAGTTACTGATATTCCTTGAAATAGTAAGGCAATCCACAATACACCCACACACAACAGCTTGTGTGCAGGCCCTCCCCCTCAGGGCACCATGCATGCTGTGACAGAAGGCTGGCCAGGAAGGCATCAGTGGGGCCTTCTACTCTCAAAGGGGCTTATGAACTTTCAAGAAGGGGAGGATAAATGCCCAAGGGATGGGCTATGCTTTTGGCTCTGAAGCTGGCCACACTGGCAAAGTATCCATTACTTGGCAAATTAGACCTGGGCAGCCAAAGCAAATAACTCAGCATCTCCCTCTCGTGAGGTTTTAGGAGCCGACACGCTCCCATTCGATGATAATTATTCATCCAAGTGATGCCGGCAATGAGCAGACTTTCACTTTTCAAAATTCTCATATAGGTCTGGCACATTTCTTGTTAATTTTATTCCTTAGCACTTTACAGATTTATTTTTGTTTCCTTCATGGTTGTTTTGCTTTCCTAGATGAAATCTAGTTTTCCGTTATGTTTTCAATGTGGTTATTTGGCATATAGGAAATCTATTAACTTATGTGTTGACCTTACTGCTTTTGTATTTGTTCTAATAAATTTTAAATTAACAGGGTTGGATTTATAGATAGGAAATCATTTATCTCCCAATAACAATAGTTTGGAATAATCTTTTTTTTAGGGGATGGGGGGGGGAAATAGTCTTTTTTATTTAAGATTTCTTTTCATCTTCTCGTTGTATGTATTGATGAAATCTTCTGGTATGATGTTGAACGTGGGTGTCTTTGCCTTGCTCCTGACTATAATGGGGCCACTTCTTAATGTCTACTGTTAAACAAGGATGCTTTCTATCACTTTCTGGTAGATACCCCGTGACTAAGAAGAAGCAGTTCTTTCTATCTTGATTTATTAATAGTTATGCTTTTCTTTAATATGCAAGCCTTTGAAATTTTGTAAAATATATTTTAGCATCTGTTGAGATGATAATGTTATTTTCTTTCTCCTTTCATGTAAACACATAGAGAATTCCATCAATAGCTGATGTTGAACCTCCTTGAATCCCTGGGATAAAGCCTACTTGATGATGATTGATTATTATGGAGTTTTTAATTTACTTTAAAGCTTTTGATCACTCTCCATTAAAAAATACTTACCGAGTATGCCAAAATACCTAATGAACCATGAAGTTGTTTGAAATTATGGTAGGGAATACAAATAGACTAGTTGGCTATACCGTTTGCTTTTTTTCTGAGTAATTCCATTCCATGCAGACATGAGCAATGGGATTTGATCTTAAAGAGAAATGACTTCTTGGCTGGGCAGACCATATTTTTCCTGGTAATTCATCTGGTCTCTAACGTTGAGTAGCCTTCTGGCTTAGTTTGTATGTTTAAACAACCTGTTCAAATTTACCTAAGTTGCCACAACCATCATGTGCTGACGAAACTCTTTTTGGAGCTTGTGGAAGTTATTACAACCGTGAAATTTCGTTGACTTCAGTGTGTTGCATTAATCTTTGCCCAGGAATCTCTAGTTGCAGAGGCTACAGCTTTTTCTTCCATCAATTGTCAAGAGCAGTTAGTAGACTGCAGTAGTTCAGAGTATGACTTGTCTGGTTTCACACTCCAGCTCTGGCTGCCAAAACCTTAATTCTCAGTTTCGTCATTTTTAGAATGGGACTATTAAAATGCCTTATGGGCGATTGTGGATATTAAATGAGTAAATAGAAAGCATTTACAATAGTGCCCAGGGCATAGTAAGTATTATATATGTGTTAGCTGTGGTTTTAAATAATCAAATTGGAGTTGTTAATTTGGCAGGAGTTTTGTTACAGACACCATTGTCTTGTGATCACATATGAAATATTTTTTCTTATATACGACTCATGGAAACACACCCCATGTGGAATTTGACTAGTCCTTTACTCATGTAGGGCATTTCTGAAAATAGGCAGTTTTGTATGACTAAGTGTTTTTCCAGTAAGAAAAAAAAAGGCTGGCTGATTTTTCCAAAATATTTTACGTTTTGGAAAACTCAGAAGGATAAGATTGAAGCTGAGTATCAGAATGGGCCAATCTGTCTACTGATGCAAAGAGAAAAAGCATTAAACATCAGTCACCTATAGTCAGCAAACAGTGGGGCTTGGAGAATATGAGTTGAGTGGCAGGCGGTAACCCCACCTCTCACTGGACCCCATGGGGCTCTTCTGCCACCTACGTGTTGACTAGGAGAGTTAGCAGTTAGCTGAAGTCGCTTAAAGGGGGACTCAAGATGGAGAGGGAGATTGTGTGCGGATTCTGCTCCCAGACTCCGTGGGTTCAGATCTGACCTTCACCACTGCTCACCAGCCAGTTGACCTTCAATACATTTCCAATGCTTCAGTTTTCTCATCTGTAAAATGCGATGATAATAATAAACTCATAGAACTTTGGGGAGAATTTCTTTTTATTTTTTTTAAATGTTTATTTATTTTTGAGAGACATAGAGACAGAGCATGGCAGGGGAAGGGCAGAGAGAGAAGTGAGACCCAGAATCTGAAGCAGGTTCCAGGATCGAATGAGCCATTAACACAGAGCCTGACGCGGGGCTCGAACTCACAGACTGTGAGATCATGACCTGAGCCGAAGTCGGCTGCTTAACCGACTGAGCCACCCAGGCGCCCCTGGGGATAATTTTTAAGAGAAAATCCCTGTTTGGGGCCAACAGGACCCGGCACACAGGAAGCAGTCCATTGCATGTCATTTAGCACAAAGCATATATTGTCTATATGATCTTTGTTCTAGTCTGCAGGTCATCATATCTCCAGCTGGGCAGCGTGTCCTACGTGAAAGTTTGATGACAGAGGAGTTCACTGCCTTTTATTTTTAAAATAACTCAGCGAGTTTTTAGTATATTCACAGTATTCACAGATGTGTGCAACCATCAGCTCAGTCAATTTGAGAACATTTAGATCCCTTCAAAAAGAAACCTCATACCTTTTAGCTCTCACCTCCCTGCACACACACCCCACCCTCCTTACTAGTCCTAAGCATCTGTTAATTTCCTTTCTGTCTCTATAGTTTTGCCTATTTGGGACCTTTCCTATAAATGGAATTCTACAATATTTAGTCCTTTGTGACTCGCTTCTTTCATGTAGTTTGATGTTTCCAAGCTTCATTTGTGTTGTAGCATGTTATCAGTGCATGATCTGTTTTTATGGCTGAATAATATTCCACTGGTGCATAGAACACATTTTGTTTATCCCTCATCCACATGGACATTTGGTCTGTTTTTACCTTTTGACCAATAGGAATAATGCTGCAGTGACCATTCATGTACAGGTTTTTGCATGAGCATCTATGTTCAATTCATGTACAAGTTTTTGCGTGGGCATATGTGTTCAATTCTCTTGGGTATGTACCTAGGAACAGAATTATTGGTTCATATCCCATATGAGGACCTATCAGACCATTTTCCAAAGTGGCGACACCATTCTAACATTCCCACCAGCAGTGTGTGAAGGTTCCAGTTTCTTCGACTCCTCGCCAACACTTGTTATTGTCTATCTTTTTAATTATAGCCATCCTAATAGGTATGAAGTGGTGTCTCATTGTGGTTTTGACTTCAATTTCCCTAATGAGTAATGATTTCAAGCATCTTTTCATGTGTTTATTGGCCATTTGTAGGTCTTCTTTGGGAAAATGTCTGTTCAGATCCTATTTTTAAATTGGGTTGTCTTTTTAAGTATTGAGCTGCAACACTGGTCATTATCATTGAGCTAGTCTCTGGTAGGCCAGTGCTGCTCACATGTCTGCACATAGGTCCCCTGGGGCCCTGGTTAAAATGGAGATTCTGCTTCAAAAGTTTCAGTGTGGGGCCTGAGAGTCTGCATTTCCTCATAGTGCTGCTGTCTAGGGACCCTACTCAAGTATAAAACAAAATTATATTATTTCCAGGGGCTTAATTGCCTCCACAGTGTGAACGATCCACGGAAACACAGGTTCAGAAAAGAGGCTGAAAATGAAAAATGCAATTTAACGAGGTTAATTGTGAACACCAGGGATTTGTTCAAACAAGTTGCTTTTTTTTTGGTCGCCATCACTCATAGTTTCCTCACCTGCCCTCCAGGACATTTGTTTCACTTCCGGAGGGATGTCTCTGGTCTTTAATGAGTCCTGGCCATAGTCGAGCCTCGTTGCAGTGGCTGCTGGTGTAATTTGGAGGTGCTTTATGTTCTGCTGTTGAGACATTAAAATGGAAAATCTGAGGCCAGGAATAATTTCTCTGGGGATGCACATACATGGTTAGAGCTCATAACAGACCTGTCAACATCTTCTCCTCTGCCCCTCCTTGGGTGAGATTTTGTCTCCTGACGCAGTTTTGAATGAGACTTTCACAAGTCCCAAGACTCGTACCTTTTACAGTAAAATATTTGCCCAGATGAAGTCATCTCCTTTCAGAGATTTCTCTCTGAAAATACAACTAAAACCCTCAAGCTGTGAGGAATTCTAATCATTCATTTAGAGATACCTTTTGGGCAGCTGGAAGCACTGGGAATTTTCTGGATTGTAGCTTTGGGAAAGTTAGGCAGGCTGGAGATCTCTGCCTCCAGATAGGTGACCCTTAGGGAATTTGCCATAGCCTAAGGTGAGGGGGACTGGGGGAGATGGGTTCATTTTATCTCGTTACTTCATCAATATCTTATTTCTGGGACTTGGGATAATTAAGTTTTGTACACACATCGATGAAACTGGAAAATATTTACCCTAAAGTAACAGGACTATGATTTTTAAATTTAGCGGAAATAACAAAATTAATTTATAAAGTTATAATACAGTAATACTGTAATATCGCCATACAGATAACCTGTGAGGCTAAGGATTTGTAATCTTTTCTTTATTTCTTAGTTCAGAAGGCAAGTAGAGGTGCTTCCTAATCTGTCCTTGAAATCGTTTACTTTTTCCAAGTGGGCCCATGCTTCTCCAAATGTTTCTCTAAGGAAAGTGCCCTTGAGTAAAAGCAGCATCTTTGATCATAGAAGTCAAAAAGATCCTCCACATGCACCGAGTTGAAGTGATAACCTGGAGAAATAATATCCTGTCATTGAGATGGTGGAATCTCTACCTTGCTCTTCGCTGGCTAGGCTTAGGAGAGAGGAGACGGGGTGCCCATGCCTGGCCACCGGGACCCTAGGGTCCACTCTGTCCTGAGCACAGCAATGCTGCCTTTGCACTTTTTCATACTGAGCCTCCATTCCTTTACTATTCTTTAAAAAGTGTAGAAATGCTCCATTCTCCTTCCCTTCCTTCCTACCCCTCCTCTCCTTCCCTTCTTTCCTTTTTATCCTTTGAAATTTAGTTAGCTCACTCATGCATGCTAGAGAAGGTGCCAGACATTAGAACATAGCGTCCCCTTGAGACGATGCCCATGGGATGGGCTGCCTTCACACAGTTGTGGGCTGGGGACCATGAAGGGGGGAGTGCCAGCGTGGGCAGAAGGAGGGTGAGTTCCCTTTTGGCTGGGTGATTTTCAGAGCCGAGGGGCCATTCAAATCGAGGTGCCTCATAGGTAGCTGGAGAGCTGAGAAGAGGGGTTGAGAGGTAGAAATAACAAAATGAATTGAATCTAACAAAATGGATTGTAACAAGGATAAATAAAACTTCATAAAGGTAAATGCAGAAAAACCACCTGTATAAATCCCGGATAGATGGGATACAACTTAAAATTAGGTTTATGTGTTTTAACTAAGAATTAGTTGTCAGTGTATGCTAACTTATTGAGGCAATTTCCAAAAAATAAATGTTTTCTTGGATTGCGTTAATATAAGTATAGCGTCTAGAATTAGGGAGGTGATAATCCTGCTGTATTATAGGTGCATCAAGACTACAATTAGAATAATGCATTTAGTCCTTAGCTCATGAGCTGTACAAAAATGGGGGGCAGGATGGATTTGGCCAACCCATGCTTCATAGACTTCTGTTGTACCAAACAGGCACTTATTACATCTAACACCACTCCTAGGTGTGTAATCTTGGCTAAGTTTGTTAGGACAACATTTATACTCACATCATAAGGGTGACTATGAAGATTAAATGTGGAAGCACATGTCAAGTCCTTGGCACAGTGCCTGACACATAATAGCCTGAGATACCAACTAAATGGAAGTGGCCATTGGTGGGTTTCTTTGGTCACGATCTTGGTTAGTAATCCCTTCGACATTCTAGGCTTCTGCTCTTCTGAGAAGAAAAGGGAATATGGTCAGATAAGATGATTCCAGAAGCCACTTCTTCCTGACAGCAAGTGCTTGAGAAGAGCCCCTGAAGCTCTCTCCCTAGCACGCTCTCCTTTCTGATCACGAGTGCCCTCTGGCCTTACAGGGAAAGCCAGTATGTCAGAGTTAGTGACCACAGGAGCAGCCCTCACCTGGTGGTGGACGGGCACTCGGCAGGCAGTCACCCCCTTCTCTTAGTACTGGAGCATGTCAGCCATGCCTCACATCGTTGCCCTGCAGGACTGACTCGCAGTTGCCCTTGGCGATGGCTGCCTTGTTAACTAAATTTATTGACTTCTTTCCCTTCTCTGCCTCACTTCTTCACTCCCCTACCAGTGTTTTCTGGTGTCACGTCCTGTGGTAGGCAGAATATTGGCTCCTGAGAGATGTCCAAGAGATGTCCGTGTCCCGATCCCAGAACCGTGACTATGCTACCTTACATGGCAAAAGGGACTTTACACATGTGGATGCAATTAAGACTCTCTAGCTGGAGAGACGAGCCTGGGTTATCCAGGTGGGCCCAGTGTAATCACTTACAGGTGAAAAACGGAGATGGGCAGCCAGATTCAGCAAAGCAGGTATGATGACAGAAGAGAGAGATATTGGAAGATGCTCTGATGTTGCCTTTGAAGATGGACAAAGAGGGCACAAACAAGGAAATGCAGGTGGCTTCTAGAAGCTACAAAAGGCAAGGAAATGGGTTCCCCTAGAGTCTCTAAGAGGAACACAGCCCCCGTCGGTTCTAGCCCAGTGTGACCCATTTTGCACATCCAACCTCCAGGACTCAAAGGTAGTAAAGTTTGTTGTTTTGAGCCACTAAATTTGTGGTAATTTATCATGGCAGCAGCATGAAACTAATACCCCTCCTAAATAAACTATTTGTCCACGAATCTTTGCTTCAGCCTCTGCTTCTGGGGGAACCCAAATTAAGACACTTCCCAATCTGACATTGCATGTTTATTTCTATCTCGCTTAAAATATCAATACTTTTTAATTGTTGCGTAGCAGTTGGTCATTGTGGACTTCGATATGCTTGATGTTGCTCTAAAGCCGGTCAGAAAGAGGCAATAAACTCACTTCTTCCCTGTATGGAGTTTACCATCTAACCATGGAAATGAGCCAGAGATAATTCTAGCATGTGCCTTGCGCTATCCAGTGCTTTTTATCCCAAGAGTCACATAACTGTAAGTATTTATTAAGCTTCCACCGTGAACATTGATCAGATCAATAGCGTGTATAAATATATGCTAGAGTCACTGCCAACAAAAATGCAAATTCTCAAATCTAATTTTTAATAAAATGACAGTAATGGCCTAAAAGGGGCCAATTTCATTTTGTCAGGAAAATAAAAGGAGAACAAGGAGTTCTAAGCGAAAACAATGCAGGGATCCCATTTTAGGGAAATCGAAGCACTGATTTCACCCCCTGGTTCCCATAAAAACACGCAAAGTTTATTTTGTTCCCAAGGAAATGCACTGTTGTTTAGCTCCTGAACCATCAACACATTTTTAAAAATTATAATTTACTGCCGCATTTGGCTGTGAAACATACTGGAAGAAGGTCGAAGTCAGATTCTCGAGATAGGAGTTCGAATTCTGGATCCGTTACTTCATATAGTCATGTGACCTCAGGCAAGAATGTAACCGCTCTGAACTGCATCTGTTAACCAACCACAGTGATGGGAGCCTCTAAGGTCATTTGGCCAATGGCGGCCAGCACATGCTCATTCCAAGCCTTTCTCTATTTTAGAGAGTTGGGCATCTGGAAGAGTAAACCTCTTCAACCTTCTGGGCTCCAATTCTGGAATCCCTCTTCCATTCATTTCCACTGGCAGAACTGAAATTCCCTCCTAGGCTCCCCTCTTGGTTCCACAGTCCCTTGCTCTAATTTTAGTTAGGGGTAGCCAACATGTGCTTACAGTTTAATTCTGAAGGTGCGGGGTCTGCCTTCCGGGTCATCCCAGGTGAAAATGTCAGCAAGTGTCTCGCTGCCGCAATAGTGTGTCACCTTTCCAGTTGCTGTTTCCTCCCTGCCTGTGACCTGATGGGCTAAGCCAGTTCTACATGTTTTAGGTCTTGGCTATGGCAGCACCTCTCCTTAAGGTTCAAATGTCTCTATTCGGGCAGGCTAATTGCTGCAACAAAAAGCTAATTGCTGGAACAGTCTGAATGTTTCCGTGGCTTAACACATTAAAAGTTAATTTTTTTTTTGTTAGCATTGGAATGACATAGGGGTTTGAAGGGCACACTTCTACGTAGGCATTCAAGGACTCGGGCTTCTCCCATCTCACGGCCCCTCCATGTCTAATCTGTGTGCTCCACGGAATGGGGTGACAATGTGGCACATCCCATGAACCTGACCCGCAGGTGACACGCATCACTCCTGCTTGCATTCCATTGACCAGGACTCGATCACATGGCCCCATCCTAGCTGCAAGGGGTTCGGGAAAATGTGGACTCCTGGCTTAGCATAAATCCTTGGTCGTCAGCTTTTGCCATTTCTTCCTCGCTGTGCTTCTCTCAAAATGTTGCTGTATAGGTTAAAAATGCAAAATAGATGTAAGTTCCTTTTAGAGTAAAATTGTGCTATAAATGAAAAGGATTTTTTCCCCTGGAAAGCAAGCTCCTTACATGTTATGGTTGGGTTCTCCTGAAGACAGTTAGGCACCTAATAAGTTAATGACTTGAGCCGTCAACACCAGGTCTTAACATTGCTCTTATGGGAGAACGCCTCCCCAGTTCCAAACTACTGGCCTAAAAATAGGCTCTTGGAACTTATATCAAAGTTAATAGCTTCCTCTACAAGCTTTGTAGAGTGCATGTTCATTTTGATTCTATTTCTACTTTATCATAGTTTAATTCAAATTTATATTTAGTTTGTGGTTTATGCTAATTTTATGTCTTGTCTATATTAGCGATAATGTGCAGTTGCCTCTCAGCCTTGACTTCCAGAGTCACTGGTGACACTTGTTGCCTACTCTATGTCAGGTACACTCTAAGTACATTCTCATTTTAATCCTCCCGGTAGTGCTGCAAGGTATGCATGGTTACTTCTATTTGATTATTGAGAAAACCAACTTAGCATAACTATGTTAGTTTTCTATGGCTTTGTGACATATTACTAAAAACTTAGTGACTGTGTTCTATACTAGAAGTTCTTGGGGGAGAATCAATTGTGAGTTCATTCAGGTTGTCGGTAGAACTCAGTTCCTTGTGGCTATAGAACTGAGGTCTCTGCTGCCTTGCTGGCTGTAGGCTTGGGTTCTTTCTCAGCTCGGAGAGGTCACCAACCTTCCTTAGATCATGGTCCTTCCATCTTTAAAGCCAGAAATGGCATGTCAAATCCTTCTCACGGTTGTAATCTCTCCTACTTCTGCTTTTTTTTACAAGTTTTTTTTTTTTTTAAGTTTAGTCCCAGTATAGTTAACATACAATGTTATATTAGTTTCAGGTGTACAATATCATGGTTCACCAATTCTATTCATTACTCAGTGCTCATTATGAGAAGTGTACTCTTTAATTCCTGTCACATATTTTCCCCAGACTTCTGCCTTTTAAAGGGCACAGCCAGATAATCTCCATATCCTAAGGTTAAGTAGACTTGGGACTTTTATTACATCTACAAAATGCCTTTGTACCAGTACCTAGATTAGTGTTTGGTTGATTAACTAGAGGATGGGAATCTTGGGGCCATGTTGAGAATTCTGCCTGCCCCAGTAACTAACTTGCCTCAATTCACACAGCTAGACAGTTAGGAAGCAAGCTTTTGAAACCAAATCTACCCAGCATTAAAATCTATCTCTTTTTTGTCTACCAGGCTGCCCTTCTTGCAGAAGGGACTGGTGGGCAATACCTAAAGAGAATGTCCAACCCCGATTCCTAACCTGGAGGCATAGAATTTAAATAATTCCTACATTAAAATTATAGATTTAATATTTTAAAATTGGGCATCAAAGTAATACTGGCTCTTTTCCAAATGCCCCTGCTGGAGAGATGGTATGATTATGGGCTACACAGACAGATCTGGATAAATTCCAAGAGCTACCATTTATTCATTCTGAAATGCCAAGCCTCAGTTTCAGCGCTGTATAATGGGATAATAATAGTATCTTACAGTTGCATCGAGAGACTGAAGCAATGACACTTATCAATGTTTTTCATAGTTCCTGGGACACAGTAAGCACTCAGTTGTTAACTGTCACCTTCACCAGCGTCATTCTCGTCGTCATGTTGTGGTCCTCGCTAGCCATCAGCCCAGACAGCAAGTATGTATTAAATGTATCGAGTATTTATAGCCCATATAATAACGTGAAAAACAAATCATGTGCATTTAGCAAATAGGAGGAAGAATTATGCCCATGATCTCATTGTTAACTTGACTTTGCTTCTGAAACCTCAGCTGTGGAGTGTAAGACTTGGTAATTTTTCCATCTATTGGAGACTCAGGAACAAAAGGGGGGGATTTTTCTCTGCCACTCATGTAATTGAGAGTTTGTCTGCTTGGTTCCGATTCTGCCAGTCACTTAAATGGATATAAGTTTCTGGTCATAATTCACGAGCCCTTGTGTCACTTTCAGAGCCCTCCTCTCAACGTGCCCTCCTCTGTTTCCCTCTCGACCCAAGACCCATTATTGGAAGGTCTATAACATATGTTTCATTTTACTTTTACTCCACACTCAGCTTGCTGTAAACAAGAAATTTATTTTTAGTATTTTTGCTCCACATTTTATTCAAATCTTTTCTCTTTCTGCATTTGCACCACATTCCCAGGCTGCCGTGAAGCCAACTTGTTAAATGTGAGAAAACGAAACGTCATGGCATGAAGGCTTGGTGGCGACCAACAGAAGTGCCTGTTGCGTCCTCTGTGGGAGGAAGCTGGAGACCCCTGGGTTTCAGCAGAAATTTGGAGGAAGAATTGTGAAGCACAGAGATGGTAGCAGGAACCCCCAGGACCGTTTCTAAGCAGCATACGCTAAAGAAAATGTGGGGCTACCCAGACCGCCGTTCGGACGGGGGAGTGTGGTTGGGAGAGGCCACCGTGGCGCAGACACGCATCCGCCCACCGCAGCCTCTAGGAATCAGCAGTGGAAATGTTCCGTGGTACGCTAGTGTTGCGGTTGGCGTTGCCGTCCAAGCTTTGGATTTAATCACCGTACATCAGTTCTATATATTATTCAAACGTAGGGAGAGGAGAGAAATGTTAACCTTTTAGCGTTCTCATCGTCTAAGTCAGGGGTTCTCCACCATGACCCTCTGACCTTTGGGGCCAGGTCATTCTTTGTTTCCCCTCGGCATTCGCTCTACCCCTGGAAAGTCTTCAGCCGGAACACCTGAAGCCCCACTGCTGAGGGCTTTTTTTGTTTTTGTTTTTGTTTTTGTTTTTTTTCTGATGATGGAAAGTGCTGGGGAGCTCATGCCTGTGAAGCAGCCCCGGGCAGGTGATGGATGGGGAGCCGCTGGAGAGCTGGACAACCGCGAGACGTGGTCCACACCGTCTCCCGGCGCTCCCTGGTGGGACCGAGCCCCAGTGCCCACAGAAGTGACTTGTGTGATGACGCATCTCTCAGCGTCTGCCCCTTCTCTCGCTCCCCTCCCACATAAACTATGTACATTCACATCCTTGTCTCAGGGTCCACTTGTAGGGGAACCCGAGCTGAGACTCCGTGTTCCAAGCATTGCCATTCGGTATGTTTAGAGAAATCTTGAGCTAATTCTCAGAGGTTTGTCCGTGAAACGCTGTTGATCAGTGTTGTCACCGAGCACTCTGAGGCCTACATTCTGGGTGGGCCAGGCCGCGCTGGGGATGGGTGTGCGCTGATGTGTGTGTCTGCGCTGATGTGGACATTGTTATTTCTCGTGGGTTTGTTCTGAGTAAAGCTTTTGGAAATTGTGTTTTCCCACAAGTTCCACAAATGTTTCCACATTTTAGAAATTGTTTGAGCATGCTCTAAGCTGTGACTTTGAAAGTCAAACAGTTTTGGCTGGTGATATTATTTTTAAAGAAACAAAACAGTTTTGTTTTGTTTTGAATTTTGGCTTTTGTTATACTTTGCAATCCTTTTCTGCTCTAAGGGCCTTGACTTCCTTTGTTTAGTGCGTGGCTTTGCAGAATGCTCATGGAAGTATTTGGTAGACATTTTTATACGGATATGATTGCAGTGAATTTTCCTGGTAATGCTTTACATTCTAAAGCCCTTCTACATATGATGTTTCATTTAATCCTCACCAAAACCTGGCACGGTAGGATTAGCATCACGCATTAATGAAAGAGAAAGCCGAATTCCCGAAAGTTTAAGTGAGTTTCTGTTTAGCACTTTTATCTAGCCATGAATTAGTGTAAAACTTTCATTAATGTGGTCAGCAATTCTCCAAGGGGTGCAGAGCTGTAGGGTTCAGGGGACTCGGAGAGGAGAGGACACAGGCCTCAGCAGCAGCTAGCACTCGGGGGAGATGACCACGAGTGAGTATTCCCAGAGGCTTTTCTCACCTTCCAGGAGGTCTTCACTGTTGCCGTCAGTCTCCAGCGACCTCTCAGCACCGTGAAAGCTGTGGTCCGTCTTGCCAGCATGAGCAGCTAGGAGAGCGTGGCACCACTGTGTTGGTTCACACGATCTAGTGCAAGCCTTTACCTTGCTTGTGCTAAGGTTGTACCCGGCGTGAAGAGGAAGTACACGACTATTTCGAATGTCGATGTTGGATTTTGAGGCGAGGTCCAAGGCCAGTTGGTTCTGTTCCTGCCAGGGAACTTGGGAATCTTACCTCTGATACCCAGCTCAGCGTCAGAGCCCCCACTGACAGTTGCCATCCTTGAGACTGAGCTCAATCTGATTTCCTGAGCCTTTGCCTGTCGCCCACTGTTGGTACCAGGGTTGCTCCTGTGGAACCCAGTTAGCTCCTCTGGGCCCTTCTATCAACAATGAACCTGAGTCACGACTAGGGCATTCTGCACTAACCAGGGTTTATTTGGAAAACAGAAAACCCCTAGCTATTTCGAGAAGAAGGTGATCTGATACAAGAGTTGGAGGCTTACTAAAGAACTGGAAAGGACGGCAGCCACCTTTATAGAACTCGGGCAGACAGTCACATTGAGAAAGAACCGCTGATGATCTCTGCTACCTGCCGTGCCCAGAAGCACCTGGCAGCACCTCCTGTTGGTCCTCTGCCGAAGCCCACACACCCACCTGCCATCCCCACAGTGGCCATTGGCTTCTCTTCTGCCTCGTGAGCGTGCCCTATTTGTGTGGCCTCACTCTGAACCGCAGTGGCACAGAGTCTGGAGAAGGTAGCTCACCCACTTCTAGCCTCGGTGATACAGAGAACAGCATAAAAGAAAGAACATAGTTCTGAGTAGCTTACTGATAGTACAGGCCATATCCTGTCTCTAGAAATTTTCTGAAGCTGAGTTTTGAGCCTGGGACACTTAAAGAGAAGGATGTTATTCTTCCAAAATCAAAGGTGCTAAGAAAAATACTTCTTATCCGGAACAGGCCAATAGAAATAAGGGATAAATAGCAACTGGGAACATGATGGCGCTCAAAGTTAAGATTCTGTAATGGCGGTCTTGCAGACGCCACGCCCCGGAAGCTCTGGCGCGGTCCAGCCATGGTCGACCCCACTGTGTTCTTCAACATCACCGTGGGTGGTGAGCCCTCGGGCCATGTCTCCTTTGAGCTGTTTGCGGCTAAAAGTTCCAAAGACATTAGAAAACTTTCATGCTCCAAGGACTGGGGAGGAGGGACTTGGTTACAAAAGTTTCTGCTTTCATAGGATTATTTGGGAATTTTTGTGCCAGGGCAGTGCCCGCACGCACCATAATGGCACTGGCGGCAAGTCCGTCTATGGGGAGAAATCCAATGATGAGAATTTCATCCTGAAGCACACCTGGCATCCCGTCCATGGCGAATGCTGGACCCAACACAAGTGCTTCCCAGTTTTTCATCTGCACTGCCAGGACTGAGTGATTGGATGGCAGGCATGTGGCCTCTGGCAAGGTGAAAGAGGGCAGGAATATTGCAGAAGCCACGGAGCGCTTTGGGTCCAGGAATGGCAAGACCAACAAGGAGATTGCCATTGTTGACCGTGGACAAATCTAATAAACTTGACTTGTGTTTTATCTTTACCAGACCATTCCTTCTGTCGCTCAGGAAGGCATCCCTTCACCCCCATCTGCCGGAAATATCCTATAATCTCTGTGCTTGTCGCTGCAGTTCTGTGGGTTCCGTATTTTCCTAATATTCTCCTCCAAGTCTAGCTGGATTGCGGAGTTACATTTATGATAATGAATTAAAAACTAAACAGCAACTGTAACACCAACAAAAGATTCTGTAACGATTATAATAGTCCTGGAGGTGAAACAGGAGGAGAGCAAGAACTAGTTCAAGCAGAACTGCTGGGAAAATTGGGCAGCTCTCATACCCACATCTTTATGCTGCACAGTATAGTTGTACCCTGAGATTTCCTTACTTCCTGGTGAAATAGGTTCCACACTTTAAACAGCTGACCGTCTCTTCTACTCCTATATGCCAAGGTCAGAGTCTTGGATAAGTTTTAGAATAAGTCTGCTCCTCTGGAGACAAGTCTTGGAAAAAGTCCCCAGGAGGCAATGGGGACTGGCCAGAGGGTCATCCGTGGGTAACCTGCTCCATCGTCCCAGTCGTCCAGGACCTGGGGCCTGGCTCAGAGTGCTAAAACCACGGTGGGGGTTGCTTTTAGTGGCATATTATACTTGTCATCTGATTCACAGAATTTGCTCCAGAAGCTGTGCTTTTGGCCTAGGTACAAGACTAGAAGGCTTGGAATTTTCATGGAAGCATCCATGAAATTGACCTAATGCTGTTTAAAAATGTTACTGCTTCTTACGAGTCATAAAGTCTGATTTACCCCTCACAGAATGCTAGTAATCGGGTCTCTTTTCATCACAAAGTAAAATAGTCTTTGTATATTCATGATTAGGTATTGGGAAGGAATTTTACTCTGTTTAGTAGATTAATTAATAGTAAATATGAAACTGTGATGTATTTTTTTCTCAAGAACACTTTATAAAATCAGAACTCAGTAAAGCCAATATTCTTTGGGATAAGCCAAATAAAAGGTGTTCTACCTAAGCACCTAGGGACTCTTGATTTAATCTAACTGAAATATTAACTTCAATTTTTTTAATACTTCAATAACTAATACTTGTAATTTATTTCTTCTGAGAAATTTGTATTGGAATTATAACCAAGATTATTTGAAAGATTAAAAAAATTCCGGTTGGAAAGTAGAGATATATCTACTATTAAAATTTTGTTTCTTTGATAATGAGTAGCAAGCAAACGGAAAGGCATAAGAACTTAATAACGAAAATATTAAATTTTAAGGTCATTTTCCAAAGTAGATAGTTAATTAACTCGCAGCTGTACTCTTTTCTTACTCTGTAGTGAATTGTCCTTTCCTTGCATTGAACACTGGTTTATTGTTTCTTCCTGCTGTCTCTCATTTTGTTTTCATAAAGTAAAGGCACTTCATATGATTTTAGACTTCATATGATTTTTCTGTTGATCATGATAACATGTCAACCAAATGTTTTACAAGAGAGTAGCTTTGGGGGTTACATCTGACTCTCTGTGACCTTTAACATATGATGTGTTAGACCTCTAGACTAATATAAAGATGAGACGTCAAGACTAAGAATGCTAAGAGACATGTTCTGGAAAATAAGGCCTGCAAGTCATTCTCAGCTAATCAACAATAACTTAACAGAGAGTATAATGTTTCAGTTGTAGGAGAAACCAAGAATGCTGGAATTTCTTCCAGAATTTAACTTCACCTTGATTTAATGTGTAAACAAAAATGTGAAATTATGCCAGTTCCTTCTAGACTTAAGATGTGATATGAAATTAGGAACTGGTAGCTGTGATCAAGTTTCTAATTCTTACAGATGAGGAATATATGCAAAGTATATTTCCAATCTTTGTATAAATGCATTAATGTTCTGGCTCATTGGAGTATTTTTCTTTAAAAAAATTTTTTTTTATGTTTTTATTTATTTTTGAGAGCAGAAGAGACAAAGCATGAGTGGGGGAGGGTCAGAGAGAGAGAGGGAGACACAGAATCTGAAGCAGGCTCCAGGCTCTGAGCTGTCGGCATGGAGCCTGATGTGGGGCTCGAACTCACGAACCTGTGAGATCATGACCTGAGCCAAAGTCGGACTTTTATGTGTGTGCTCACATGGAAGAAAGAGATAAATGCTTACTCTTAATTAATGTGCTCCTGATTATATACATCTTGTGGGGTTTCATAAAAGTGAAAATTAGCTGGGAAGAACAACAGTTCCAGTGCAGTTAACACACAGTGCTATATTAGTTTCAGGTGTCCGATGTAGTGGTTCAGCAATCACGTGTGTCACCCAGTGCTCATCATGACAAGTGCACCCCTTAATCTCCACCACATATTTCCCCCATCCCCCCACCCACCTCCCCTCTGGTAATCATTGGTTTGTTCTCTATAGTTAAGAGTCTGTTTCTTGGTTTTTCTGTCTCTCTTTTTCCTTTGCTCATTTGTATTGTTTGTTAAATTTCACATATGAGTGAATCATTTTGTATTTGTCTTTGACTTATTTTGCTTAGCATAATACTCTCTAGCTCCACCCATGTCATTGCAAATGGCAAAATTTCTTTATCGACTGAATAATATTCCATCACATATATATGTGTGTGTATGTATACCACATCTTCTTTAGCCGTTTCTTTATCGATGGACACTTCGGCTGCTTCCATAATTTGGCTACTGTACATAATGCTGCTATAAACATAGGGGTGCATATCTCTTTTTGAATTAGTGTTTTCACAGTTTTGGGCAAATACCTGTTAATACGATTACTGGATTGTAGGGCAGTTCTATTTTTAACTTTGTGAGGGACATTGATATTGTTTTCCTTAGTGCCTGCACTAGTTTGCATTCCCACCAACGGTGCATGAGGGTTCCCCTCTCTCCACATCCTCACCAACACTTATTTTTTCTTGTGTTCTTATTTTAGCCATTCCGACACGTGTGAGATGATACCTCATTGTGTTTTAATTTGCATTTCCCTGATGGTGTTCTTTTCATGTGTCTGTTGGCCATCTGGATGTCTTCTTTGGAGAAATGTCTGTTTGTGTCTTCTGCCCATTTTTTAATTGGATTATTTGGTTTTGGGGGGTGTTGAGTTGTCTATATTCTTTATATATTTTGGATACTAACCCTTTATTGGGTATGTCATTTGCGAATATCTTCTCCCGTCCCGTAAGTTGCCTTTTAGTTTTGTTGGGTGTTTCTTTCACTGTGCAGAAGCTTTTTATTTTGCTGTAGTCCCAGTAGTTTATTTTTGCTTTTTTTCTTTTGCCTCCGGGGACTTATCTAGAAAAATGTTTCTGTGGCTGATGTCAGGGAAATTACTGCCTGTGCTCTCTTCTGGGATTTTTATGGTTTCAGATCTCACATTTAGGTCCTTAATCCATTTTGAGTTCATTTTTGTGTATGGTGTAAGGAAGTGGTCCAGTTTCTTTCTTTTGCATGTAGCTGACCAGTTTTCCCAACACCATTTGCTGAAGAGACTGTCTTTTTCCCAGTGGATATTCTTTCCTCCTTTGTTGAAGGTTAATTGACCATAAAATTGTGGGTTTATTTTTGGGTTTTTTATTCTGTTCTGTTGATCTATGTGTCTATTTTTGTGCCAGTACCATACTGTTTTGGTTACTATAGCTTTGTAATGTGACCTGAAGTCTGGAATTGTGATACCTCATGATTTTTTTCATAAGTGGGTATTTCAACTCTTCATCACTTAATTACCCTCAGTAATTAAATCATTCAAGGAATTTTAACATCTTGAAAATACTTATTTCTAAGAATATATTCATTTAATATTTTTTTTGTTTTCTTATGAGTTTTCTAATAAAAAGTTTCTTTTCCTTATTTCTTTTCAGCTCAGTCCCTTTTAAAAATGATATTAATATGTGGTCTTAAGGATTCATATATCCCACGTGCTCAAGGGTCATCGTGTTTTTTTTAAATAATTTACTCATGGTGGGTTTTCTCCCTAAAGCAGAAATAAGTCCAAATACACATAGCCTTGAGATTTCACAATTAGGCAATTAAATTAGAAATATGACAACTGGCATGTGTTCAAAGTACTCAAGTTCCAAAAATAGAAAGCGAATTAAATTAACATAAAGGCATTAACTTTTTTTCTGGGTGGCGTGAGTTTGCAAAAGTCTTGAGTAATTAGATTTGCTTATTCTCAAAATAGCCAGCGAACCTTGAGTGACATTGAATTTCAAAGGTGGGGGCAGGGATTTCACTTCAAAATCACCTAGGCTAGCACATGCTGCTCCACTTTGAAATGTGTACCTAGTACTGTAAAGAAATTATGTTGAGGGGCGCCTGGGCGGCTCAGTCAGTTGAGTGCCTGACTTCGGCTCAGGTCATGATCTCATGGTCTGTGAGTTCGAGCCCCGCATCGGGCTCTGTGCGGACAGCTCAGAGCCTGGAGCCTGCTTCAGATTCTGTGTCTCCCTCTCTCTCTGCCCCTTCCCTGCTCATGCTCTGCCTCTCTCCCTGTCTCGAAAATAAATAAAAACATTAAAAAAATTTTTTAAAAAAAAATAAAAATAAAAATAAAAAAAAAAAAAAAGAAATTATGTTGAGTGTGGGGATTATAAAATGATTTATAAAATAGTCCCTGGACTTGGAACTTTAGATGGCTTTTAAAACTTTATCTTTGTCGAGTTTTCCATGTTGTTTATATTTTCGTAACATTCAAGTAATGATAAAGTTGTTTTCATTTTGAAAAGAATCAATTCCAAATAGTATTCCCGTTGTGTGGGATTATTGGCTCTAAGCTTTGTGCTTACTTGATATCTCTGTCATATGATAATAGGCTTTAAAAATTTGTATGTGTGCAGAATGCCTGAGTGGCTCAGTCGGTTAAGTGTCTGACTCTTGATTTCGGCTCAGGTCATGATCTCACAGTTTGTGGGTTTGAGCCCTGCATCTGGCTCTGTGCACAGAGCATGCTTGGGATTCTCTCTCCATCCCTCTCTGCCCTGCTCACAATCTCTCTCTCTCTCTCTCTCTCTCTCTGTGTCAATAAATAAATACATAAACATTAAAAAAAATTGTGCATCAGCGTTTTAAGAATGTATGAATGAATGAATGAATGATCGTGCCATTTCCATGACAAGGTGTGAGACTTGGTGTTTCAGGCCATAAGATTGGTTTTCAAATCCAAAGATTTGGACATCTGTGGGCAGTTCCCCCAAAGTACTACAGTAGTTCCACTGTTTTAAAAGACAGTGTTCATTTTACATAATTTCTGGCATGTTCTCAAAAAGGATGACATGCACGCTTTTTTGCTGATTCCGCCGTTGTGGCTGTTACCCAGTTTGTTGTTGGGGTTGCCGTGCAGGTCCAGGCCAGTCCAGGTAATGATGCATTACCCCTGTTGCCCTTCCTTGCTGGCCCTCCCTCAGAGCTCCTGTTCCCTTCTCTGGCCCTTAGGGTGGGACAGCGTATTTCACATTGCCCGTAGATAGACACGCTGGGTCCCCTGTGCCAGCACGTTCAGTGCTGGCTGCTTTCCAGTGCTTCCCTCTTCCAGGAGCTATCGCCACTGGCCTTCACCTGGGCTCATGTTACCCTCTGGCCGTGCATGGACATCCTCATGTTGTACCCCCAGTTTGCATGGGACTTGAGACCAAGGAGGCTAAGGCCTCCTACAAGACACATTCTTTGACATCAAAAGTGGATGGGGATGGCGAGAGTTGAAAGGGCTGGTCACTTTTGTCCAGACCTGGTAGGAAATTTGGGTTAGCCAAATAGAACTTTATTTTCTTGGAGGTAGTAGCCAGCCTTGATTTTATTTAATGTGTTAATTTTTAAAAATATTATTTCAGGGGTGCCTGGCTGGCTCAGTCAGTATAATATGCAACTTTTTTTTTTTTTTAATGTTTATTCATTTTTGAGAGATGGAGACAGGGCATTAGTGGGGAAGGGGCAGAGAGAGAGGGAGACACAGAATCCGAAGCAGGTTCCAGGCTCTGCGCTGTCAGCACAAAGCCTGATGGGGGGCTCAAAACCATGGACCGCGAGATCATGACCTGAGCCAAAGTTGGATGCTTAACCGACTGAGCCAGCCAGATGCCCCTAGAACACACAACTCTTAATCTTGGGGTTCTAAGTTTGAGTCCCACATTGGGTGTTGCCGGGGTCCAGTTCTGGCAAATCTAGGGGTCCCTGAAGGATGGACGGTCAGGCGAAAGGAAATGAGAGAGCCACGAGAGAGACGTAGTCTGATCACCAAGTAGGCAGTTCTGGCAATTCTGGCATCTCTGCCCTGCTGGTCCCAGTGTCTTTATTTTTAAAGGTAGTGAGTGGCATTACATCAATGAGTGACATTCCATAGTTCGATCTCTTTAACAATAATGCATTTTTACCAGCAAGGCGGCAACTTCCTCAATCCTGTATGTTGGTTTCAGGATAATTAACATATAAATTTAGGGTGGAGGGAGAGAACAGGGTGTTTCCTTAAGGCTTTAATGTTAATTATCTGTAAACAAGCAAGGAGTCATTCTGTCTATTCTTCCAACTACAATGGGGGAGGTGCAACCCATCCCCAAGATGCAACTTTAAGGTTACTTCTGGCTAGGCTACTCTCATTCATATGTAATCCATCAAAGCATCCTGCTCCAGGTCCTTCCCTTTTATCTAAATGCCATAAAACAAAAGAGCATTACATTCCTTGGGGCCAAGGAGAGTAACTCAAGAAATCCAAGCCTGAAAGATTATTTAGAAGGAGGTATGACTAGGCGCCATTTTTGGCGGCGGGAGCTTTGCTTCAACCACGCCTTCCACACAGGGAGGGGTCTCAACCTGTGAGCCCAAAATGGCTCCCAACAGGGTGTAGAGAGTACTTAAAAATAAAATCTTAAAAAAAATTATTTCATTTTTGCGTGCTTACTGGTGTTAAACAGATCCTAAGTGCACATGGTTACAAAATTCAGATGGTCCAAAACAGATGTGCCTCCCATCTCAGTCCAGAGTCCAACATTTTACTTACCCAGAGTCCACCACTGATACCAAATTCTTTCGTATGTTTTTATTCTTCCTTGATATCATATGCATTTGTAAGCATGCATTTCTCTCTTCCTGTCCCTTTCACCACCTACCCCCCCAGATATTTACAAATTGTAGTACGGCGTTGGGACGAATTTCTTACACTTAACAGAGCATGGAGCTAGTTTCATCCCGCTGGGTATATATATGGTTTCTTCTCTTTAAGGGCTTCACAGTATCCTACAGTATGGAAATTAATTTTAGACTGGCAGTCCCGTATTTTATTTAACCTGTCCCCTACTGATGGGCATTTATGTTGTTTTGGGTCCTTTACTTTGGATCAGGGGTTGACAAACACTTTCTGTAGAGGCCAAATCGTAAATATTTTAGGCTCTGTAGGCCATGTAGTCTCTGTTGCAAGTGCCCAGCCATGCCCTCCTGTCACCGGAGCAGCCCTAGACTGTATGTAAATGAGTGGGTGTGGCTGTGTTCCAATAACATTTTATTTACAAGAAACAGGCAGCAGGCCAGATTTGGCCCCTGCTCTGCATGATCAATTTGGAGAAGCACTGTCATTGCACCAAACACTGTGACTGGCCTATAGCAAGTGTTTAACTGATATTTGTTGATTGATAGGTGGGTTGTGTGGAAATTTGTATTAGAGATAAGGAGAATGCTGAACAATGAAAGACTTGAACAGGACATATTGGTATCGAAAAGGAATTAAATGGAAAATGCAGGACCTTCAGAGCCTTCTACTTCTTGGAGTTAAAAACATTAAAAATTTTTTTTTAATGTTTACTTATTTTTGAGACAGAAAGAGAGAGAGAGAGAGAGAGAGCGCAAGCAGGGGAGGGGCAGAGAGAGAGGGAGACACAGAATCCAAAGCAGGCTCCAGGCTTCGAGCTGTCAGCACAGAGCCCGATGAGGGGCTCAAACTCACAACCATGAGATGAGCCGAAGTCAGATGCCCAACTGACTGAGCCACCCAGGTGCCCCAAAAACATTTTTTAAGGTGGTGCTTTGACTTCTTGATTAACTGTGATAAACAGGAATGTGACAATTACATAATGGAGGAAAGATTGATCTGAGTCTTCCTAGCAGTATTACCCTGTGAAATTTCAGTTCCTGCCCTATGGGCCCTCAGTCTTACCAGTAAACTCAAAATAACCCACAGAACTGGGTATAGTGATTTAATCCATGGTCATTAAAACCAGTTGTTTTTGAATGATGAGTGTATCTTCTCAAAAATGAGTATCATCTCCATAATATTCTCTTCTGAATGGCTTTCCTGGCTTTTTCATCTTTGTAACTCTTGGTAGAAGTCCTAGATATCACTTGACAGTACCTCTCTTTTTATTAGATGCTAAATTGAATACTTTTGCACTATTCGAAGTTGTAGATCAGGAATCAGCAGACTAAGTCCCTCAGGCCAAATCCAACATGCAGCTTGTTTTTGGAAATAAAGTTTTATTGGAACACAGCCACACCCATTCGTTTGTGTATTGCCTGTGGCTTCTTTCATGTTATAGTAGCAGACCTGAATAATTGACATAGCAACCATAAAACTCACATAGCCAAAAGTATTTCCTATGTGGCCCTTTATAGGAAAAAGTTTGCCAACCTCTCTTAGATGGTTTTATTTAACCATTTTCTTTTCCCAACTTGGAGAATGTGGTGTTCTCTGCTCTGAAGTTATAGGAGTCCATTCCTATTTTTCAAGACAGAAACCTCGATATAGGTCTACTCCTTAGCTTTTAAGGAGCAGGCCTGGTTATTTTCTTGATTTGTCTTTTCAACACACCGAACTCCTAATTTGTTGAGCAGACAATTATTGAACACCTGTTATGCTCAGGCCTGGGAATACAAAGGCAGATAAGATTGATTTCCTCTCCTAAAATACTTGGGGCTAATGGTAGATACAGATCAATAAATCAGTGGTCACAGTGAGTAACAGAGGTGTGAAGGGACTCCTATGGGCGGAAGAGCCCTCTATATGTCCTTAAGGACAGAGAAGTCTTCTTTATGCAGGAAGGTGAAGCTCGAGCTAAGTTTTGAAGGGTGATTTGGAGTTGGACAAAGAAGGAAGCAAAAAGCACAGAGGGCAGATAGAGGATACACGTAATAAGTTCTGAGGCCTTAAACCACTTTGAATTACCTGAGGAAATAGAAGAAGTGACAGAGAAGGAAAAGAGCCTCATTATAAAAGATCAAGGTCATGGATGATACAGGAGTAAGGTGAAAGCATTGCCTCCCCTTTTCATACCACCATGGGCCATCAGGGGATCATGGCCTTGAAATCGCTAGAGAATGAAGGACTCTGAAGTTCCAGAATAGTGTTGTGTCTGACCTCTTCCAAGGAAGGGAGAATGGGCATCTTTTACTTGAGCTGAAAAGTAACTATGGCCAAAGCAGACAAGTTGCCAGAGGCAGAACTATGGGTCCCAATAAATCCCCGAAATAGGTAATCTGGAGGCAGAGGGAGTTTACATGACTTCCCTCTAGAATTCTCCATGGGGAGGGGGCATCTTTTGGGGAGTAACAATTCTTCTTTTCAAACTCTAGCTAAAGCTCTTTATATTGGGAAAGCGACTAGACTTGATAGTCTTCATAACCCTCTGCAGACCAGTTCAAGTTAAAAGCAAGAAAGAAAAACAAAAGCAAATTAAGCCCATTCTTTTGCCAAGAAGAAGTGTTATTTGATTTTTATTTGCATCCTGAATGTTCTTTGGAAAAGAACATGCCATTTGGCAATGTCCAAAGGCCTGTTGACAATCCTTCGACATCATTTTCTGTTTCCATTGCCTCACTCGGCACGAGGGCTCTCATAAGCTTTCCAGTCAACGATGAAGCCCAGATGTTGTGGATAAACCACAGCCTTTGGGGGGAAAATAAGCAAATACTAATAATAAATAATGCCTCAAGGTCATGCTGTGGCTCTCTCTAAAGTGGCCTGATGATCAGGCTTCATGATTCCCCAGGCAGATTGCTTGGATTTTAATTTTGGCAGCAAATAATGTGGAGCATATGGCGTTAGGAATGGTAGCTCCATCCGAATAATTCCTGGTGATGGTGCCATTCCAGCTCCACCAAATCCAACTTGGTGATTTGAGTGTGCATCGTGGTGGGTCAACAAGCCATTTCCGTGTAGAATGATTTAGAGAGTATGCTCAGTCTGAGTCCTTTCTCATCCGTGTAAGTCATCGGAGGCCACATTAGCCTCATGTATAACTTGCGAGTTAAAATTTGCTCAAAAGCGAGCCTGGGTTTGATTAGCAGGTTGGAGGTTAGAAACGTCCTTTCTTGTGATGTGATTCCAAATTCCCAGTTCATGCGGCATCTATGACATTTTTCTGTTTCAGGATGGGTACCACCATGGGAGTGATTTTTGGATGAAGTTCCGGATGCTTATAGGTCTTTCCATGATAAGTAACAATGGAGTGAATCACGAGGCTTTTCCAGTGTTTTAAAGGATTATCACTGAAATATGGTCGTTTATGCTTGGGCTCCTCATACTATCACTATTCATTTCTTATGAATTTTTTCTTTGGGTCTTCTCCCATATACAGTTTACATTGCAGTAAAAGCAAAGAAGAAACTGTTAAAATGCAAGAGATTCTTGTGGCTGCCAGGTGAAAACTTGCATTCTCTTGGTACCATTTGTAACCCCTGCAGACGCCTAGAATTTTGTCTCTGTTGCCGCGCTGGGGCTATCTTTCTCAGCATGAGTAATCTAGCATTCACGCTGCATTCTATTCATAGTTGTCTTACTGTCTCTGACAGTGTAATTTCAAAACTTTTAATCTGCTTCCAGAGAGAACTTTTACGTGAGCGGTAGGATTTATAGAGGAAACTGTCAGCTGAATAACAGGTACTAACTTCTTGGAAGGAACAAAACATGAAACACTGTCTCTTCCTCCTCTTCCTTTTCTTTCTCCTCCTTTTCTATTAGCAAAGCTTAATGTGCAATAACTTTGTTTCCTTTTTATGACAGTGTCTTTGTATTCTTCAATAATAATGTGCTAGGGTAGAAAATGTGATTGTTGTGGGGGGAGAAGCAGCAAAAACAACTTATTTCTACAAACATCTAATGAACGCTTGCTATGTGTCAGACCCTGAGTGAGTTATTGGAGTACAGCTGTGGATAAGACATAGTCTCCATCTTGGGGAATTTTAGGATCAATAGGGTGACAGTTGCATAAATACAGTACAATAGAGGAAGCAATCAACAGGGTATTCTAGAAGCACTAAAGACTCAAAAGCATAGTCATTTTTATTTCTTGGAGAAGAAATTTAGGTTCTGAAATTAAATTCCTGAAAATAAGAGCAACCATAGAACCATACCGTAGCACGATTAGCTATAGTTTTCCACCCCAGTAGTAACTGACTTCCTGTCCTAGAAGAATTCCTTTTCCTTAGCCGTCAAGGAGCCGCACCTTCGTGGGAGACCCAAAACAAGACACTGGAAGTCTGCGGGGGTGGAGGAAGTGCTAGCTTTTTGAAAAACTCTGTTATCTACAAAGAATGGGTCTGTTGCAGGAAGTCGCCCAATTGAGTGTTGGCTAGTCAGATAGCAGCCTTGCTGTGGTATGGCACAGGCTGGCCAATTTGTGCTGGCACATGGCCTGGCTCTTTGGCTCTTCCTTGCAACTCAGATCATCTCGTGAGCTCTGAGAACTACATGGAAGTCAGACGTATCTCTAACTGACCCCACGCACCCAGCTTTCCTGCAAAGAAAGGTGTTGGGTCTTGGCCTATTACTTGGGAAAGTGGACCAAGCAGTGGTTATATGGTAAGTAACAGAATTCAGAGGAGGAAGAGGAGGAGGGTAATGTTGATGATGATGGTGATGATCATAATGGTGTTGATAGGGTTGCTGCTGGCAATCTTGATGATAAGGATGGGTGATAATAATAGGCAGGGACTGTTTCTTACTTATATGTGTATACTTGGCACAGAGTAGGGATTTCAAAATGTTTGTTGAAGGATGGAGTGAGCGGTTAGTTTCCCTCTTAAAAGGTAATGCAGAGGGGCACCTGGGTGGCTCAGTTGGTTAAGTGTCTGACTCTTGATTTTGGCTCAGGTCATGATCTCAGAGTCGTGGCACCATGCTGGGCACAGAGCCTGCTTGGGATCTTCTCTCTCCCTCTCTCTTTGCCCCTCCCCAACTCACATGCACATGCTCTCTCTCAAAAATAAATAAACTTAAAAAAAATAAATAAAAGGTAACGCAGAGAGGCTCCTGGCTGGCTTGGTGCACCATGCGACTCTTGATCTCAGGGTTGTGAGTTTGAGCCCTGCATTGAATGCAGAGATTACTTTAAAAAACCTTTAAAAAAAAAAAAAAAGATAATGCAGAGCATGCTACCGCCCTTGTTCAATATCCTCCAGGCTTTCATTTCATCAGCATAACAGCCGAATTTTGTGCCCTGGCCTATGCCCTCTGGCCCTCCGCTGATATCACTCTGACCTCTACTGCTATCACTCCCTAGATACACCTGTTTCTTTGCTTTTCTTCAAATATCTGTACACGTTCCCATCTCAGCCTGAAATGCTTCCCCGCCAAATGCGAATGTGGCTTATTCCTTTGCTTCCTCACATCTCTGCCCACACGTCTTCTTCTCATGCAGCTCTCCCTGACCACCCAGTATAACAAGGCATTACCTCTATCTGTTTCCCATGTCCCTTTATCTGGTGTTAAGGACTGAACGTTTGTGTCCTCCCCCAAATTCCTATGTTGGGGCCCCAGTCCCCCCAGTGTGAGAATATTTGGAGGTGGGGCCTTTGGGGGCGGGGAGTTAGGTCATGAGGGTGGAGCCCTCACGAATGGGATCCGTGCACTTCTAAGAAGAGGCACGAGAAAACCTTTCTCTCCGCCACGTGAGGACACAGCAGGAAAGCAGTTGCCCACAAACCAGAAAAAGGGCTCTCACTAGACACCAAAATGGTCTTGGAATTCTCAGCCTCCATAGTGTGGGAAATAAATGTTTATTATTAAAGCCACCCAGTCTATTGTATTTTTTATAGCAGCCCAGACTAAGATATCTGCCTTTATTTTTCTTGGTAGCATTTATATATTGTGCATTATTTATGTGTTCATTTATCACCTGCCTCTCTTCTCCCACTCTGTCTCCACTGACTCGAAACCACATGAGGGCAACTGCTTTGTTTCTCGAAAGCCATTTCCCCAGAACCTAGAACAGTGCATGGTGCATAGGCACAGATCTGTAAATATCGATGAGTGACATTGAAATGAATTAATGAACTGTTTATACCATCACAGGACACATTCTCAAACTGCCTTGTATTTCTAGATATCTTTCTGGGTTTGTCCTTCTCGTCACTCTCTCAGCTGTGTGAGCCCTTTCAGGACAGACCCGTTCACTGAGTAGTTGTTCCGTAAGTACGTAGCAGTAGATCACCCCCAAAAGGCCGCCTTGTGAGGATTGCCCTCCCCTGTTCTGCTTCCCCACATTTTCCCATCTCCTTGTTTTTCTTTCTATGTTTTTACGTGTCATCATACTTTCTTTCATTGTGGATTTCCACGGGAGGGGAGATTATACAAAAACATCTATCCCTCCACTCTTAAATAAATGTGGTGGACTCAGGCTTACTTTTGCATTATTCATACACTCCACCAAAGACCAACTCCCAAGAAGATTATAAGAGAGATTATTTTCTATTTTTGATGAAATTTCTCCGTAAGAACAAAACAAAACGAAAAACAAAAAACACCCCAAATTCCTAACGTTCAAAGATCAAATAGGATGATTCTTAGAAGGAACTTCTAGCCGATTAAATTTAGGCCAATATATTTCGATTTTTGCCATACTTTTTAGCATTTTTTTGTAGCTTCTGGATATAGTTTCACAAACTCACTGCCCTTGAAATGGCTTTCTGAAATAGTTAAACTCATGTCATTGCTCATACGGAACGCAGTATCACTGCTCCCCTCACCCAAAGGAGCCCGGCCAGTTACTTGCCAATTGAAACTGGCCTGGTACTTGCTGACACATTTTTCAAGAACGGGTTGTGCAATACATGTTGATATTCTGTGTTCTTCCTTCCCTTATTCATCCATTTGGCTCCTTCCTCCTTTCCTGACTCCTATCCCCTCCCCCTTGGCTCTTTGAAATCTATTATCTGCTTTAGTAAACTTAATGGTAAATTGCCTCAAGGGTAAAAGTGCTCCGCATTTCTAATCAGAAAGGACTGTTTTCCATATTTCTTGAGCATCTCATTCTGTCATAGCTCTTCTTTAAACAAGTTTCAAGCAAGTATTTTGTTTGTTCAAGATTGGATTTTCTACTCACTTGAGTCAGATTCGTCACAAACAAAGTTTAAAAAACACTTTCGCATGTCCTTCCTCACAAAACATATTCTGAACTAACAGTCATCACTTTCATTGGTACCGTTGTCTTCATCTTAGAGCAAGTAAACTTCCCAGGTCTTGAGCGTGCCTTCGTTGTCACCTCCTATAGCTCATGGCCTTTGTCTGACAGGGCTGCTGGAACAAAGTAGCACACACTGGGGGGCTAACACAACAGAAAGGTATTGTCTCCCAGGTCTGGAGGCTGGAAGTCCAAGATCGAGTTGTCTGCAGGCTGATTGTTTTGGAGGAGGCCGAGGGAGCACCGGCTCCAGGGCTCTCTCTTAGCTTCTGGGCGCTTTGCTGGCGACGTTAGGCATCTCTTGGGCTTTTGAATGCATCAGTCTGTCTCTGCCTTCATCTTCACATGGTGTTCTTCCTCTGAGCATTTCTATCTCTGTGTCCAAATTCCCTCATTTTATAAGGCCACCAGGAATCATATTGGATTAGGACCCACTCTAATGATGTCATTTTAACTTGAGTACCTCTGTTAATACCCCATCTTTAAATAAGGTCACATTCTGAGGCCCTGGGGGTAAGGGTTCCAGTATATCTTGGTACAACCCATTAATATGCATCTTCTGAAATCGGAAGCAAATTGAAATCTCCTGAAAAGAAACCCATTTTCCACTCTATCAAGTCTTTATTTTTTATTTTATTTTTATTTTTTAAGTTCATTTATTTATTGAGAGAGAGAGAGAGAGAGAGAGAGAGAGAGAGAACAAGCAGGGGAGGGGCAGAGAGAAGGAGAGACAGAATCCCAAGCAACCTCTGCACCATTAGTGCAAAGCCCGATGTGGGACTCAAACTCACGAACTGTGAGATCATGACCTGAGCCGAGATCAAGAGTTAGATGCCTAATCAACTGTGCCACCTCGGCACACCTATCAAGTCATTAATTTTGACTCTAGATACAATTGAACTTCACCTGATTCAGAAGAAATGCTCTAACAGATGGAATTTTCTATACTTGAGAATTGACGTGTAAAGAACATTGTGAGGCGTCAGTTCTGATTCCTCCAGTAGGATATACAAAATTGAAATTTTGATGATTAACAGTCTCACCATTTAGTTCATAGTTTCCCACCCTGACCTCCTACCCTTCCCCAGACCCGCATTTCAACTCACAAACCCATCTGCCTGCCCATTACGGCCAAAGTCTATGCCCTGATGTTGCCTGTGACTTGTACCTCAGGTCCTTCTTCCTTGTTCCAATTGCTCCTGCCGCTCCTGCATCTTGCTTCGGTCTCCTGCTGTTGGACGTTTGCATTTGTTCTCTTGATTTCACCACTGCCCCTCCCCTAAAGAATTTGTCTTAGATGTGTTCTCCTGGCTCTCCTTGATTTTAACCCAGCTGTTAGAGGGGCCACCCTGGCCAGCCTTTTGACATCAGCTACTACTACCAACAAGATCCAGTCACCAGCACACAGAGCAAGCCCCCTGAGTTTCTCCACGAAGTAGGGAATTAGACAAGAGACTATATTGTCATCTCCAAGGTTGGTATTGTGATAGCATTCTGGATGACTTTGCCCATGACTGTTCTCTGCTTCATCTGATTCAACTAAGGTACGAATCACCTTTCCGATGTATGATTCTGAAAATGCAATTTGCTGTTCAACATCCATTCATTGAGTGCAAATTCCTCAGCCTGACATTTTACCTTCATATACCTGCTAGAGCTCCAAACCCCTGGTTCTCAGCCCTGACTGCACACTGAAACCGCCTGGGCAGATTTACAAACTACTGATGCCTGGATCCCACTCCCACAGCTTCCCGTTTCATTGCCTTGGGGTGTGGTCCATGTGTCGGGATTTTTAAAAGCCCGCTGAGTGATTCTAATACTCAGCCAAGGCTGAGAACCACCTGTCGAGAGCAGTAGGTCTCCATTTTTCATGTGTGTGGTAATGGCCTTGTTCAAACACAGACTGATGTACAGGTCTGCAGCCAGCCAAGATGCTGCATTTCTAACCACCAGGGATGCTGCTGGGCTACACTGTGAGTAGCAGGGGGATAAACTGGGCTTTCTGAGGTCCAGCACCACATTTTGTCCAATTTTGTGTTTCCAAAGCATAGTGCGGAGGTTCTCAGCAAATGTTTGAAACCAAGTTAAATGTCAGCCTACCCTCAACTTTCTAGCCTTTTTTTAAGCATATCTAAGTCCACATAAGCTTAGACCTATCTCCTTTTGGAATCTATCCCTAACCACAACCAGATGCCCAATATTTTTTTCATTCACTCATTTGACCAACATTTCCTAAGTGCCCTTTATGGCCAGGTACTGGGTGTTCAGTGGATAATAAGATGTGATTCCTGCCCTCAGATTGTGTTGGTGGAGGAGATTTTCCCCTAGGCTCTTACTTCATAGATTTCCTGTGCCAGGGCCAGCGTTTTTCGTTTTGTAAACTACAAATTTAGGCACTTGGTTGTCTTAGCAATGTCAAATTGCTATAAAAGTTTCTGAAGTCTCAAAGAAAAGGGACCAGAGCTCACACCCCACTTAAAAATACTCCATTATCTTCCTCCAAGTGTGGCCCATGGGCCAGCAGCATTAGCACCACCTAAGAGATGGCTTCAAGTGCAGAGCCTCGGGGTTCCACCAGACCTGCAGGATCAGCAAGATTCCCAGGTGATCACTGTGCACATGAAAGTTGGAGAAGTGAGGGCATTTTCTTTCTGGAACCCTTTGCACTTCCCCTGTTCCTTCTGCTGCCACGGAAGATGGACCTACCCCGAAGGGAAGACCATCAAGAGTGCAGGCACGTTCTTCACATGGAAATCCAGACGTCTGTGTTCACACTGCAGTGTAACTGTTGTGACATGTCCTATTGGAAGGTCACTACCGAGATGCCATTGCGTAGAGCCATAAGCTATTTTTAGCTTTTCTGGACAGGCCAAGGAGTCTGCTACCCAAATGACTCCAGAAAACATGGGCTGATACATCTCAGATTTTCTTGTAACCCTTGCTTTTCAAACAATGTCTTGGGTGTTTACTCTTGAGTTCATCCTCGTTTTATTAACTAAAGAAGCCCACATATTTAGTGCCCCACATAGTAGGCTGTCCTTTCCCAAGTCTTCATTTACCAAAACATGTTATGTTTCCTGGCACTGCTTTATCAGAAAGAGAGAACTAGAAATTGATTCGATACGCACAACATTTAATCAGATGGTCATCTCCATCTCAAATATTTCTTGGGGTTTGAGATAAGGAACATTGGACGTAGACCTGGAAAACAGAAGGGGTGGTGGAGGTTCGAGTTTCCTCAGTTTTTGTTAGATGAGTTTGGACGCTGCTGCAGGGAAGTGATTAACAAATAAACAGGCAGCCACCTGAGGCAGTCCTTGGAGACTGGAGGCGCAAGTGCCAGAAACAAGCAGCAAAACATGGTCCTTCAAAGAAAAAAAATGGCCATGGGAGAAGGAAATTACTTAAGCCTAATAGAATTAGTTGAAAGTGGTTTCCAAATGTGCATCATTATCCCTTGCTTTGTAACCCTCTGAACAGCAAACAACAGTCTGATGGAACTTGGAAAAGAACAGATGTGAGGTTAGGCTTAACACTTCCCTAATCCTCACACTTATATTTTACAGTATTTTAAAGATTCGTACTTTAAAAATTCTTGCTACCATACTTAAATTCTTTCCACTATGATGATTGAAAAGGGTTTATTGGATAGAGAAGGATATTTACATACAGTTAGTAATCTTTTATCACAAACCCAATAAGTGTCAGGCATGAGGGATACAAATATGAATATAAATGAGATAAGTCCCAGCAAAAAGCAAAAACAATATATAAATCAGGAGTGCCACAGAGGACAATGAAATAACACTTAAATCATAGTTTATTTCTTAATTCTCCCAGTAGGAGCAGGCTCATTTTTCATGTTTTTCTTTATTATTTTGAAGGCAGGACTTCAAAAGAAATAAAAACAGAAGGTCGGCTGCAGGGCAAGTCACAGTGGCTCCGTTCTCACGTATCCACATGGGCGTCACCCCTCCACAAAAACGTGATCTGTTATTATTTTGTTCCATTTTGGTTTTTTAAACTGGTAGGAAACATGTCATTGATGGTAAGATACTCTGTGAGTGAAATAAAATTATTAACATTCCATAACTGCATTTGGAGGTGTTACCTCGAGCCGACATTAGCTCACTCCGCCTTCAGAGCAGCTTTTGAACTAATAAGACTCATTTGTTCCCGTTCGAGACTAAAGTTTAAAGTATAATTTTCTCCAAATCTCTACTAGAAATGAAAGATCGAGTCAGGGTGTCCACCCGACCCCCAAGCTTACACTTCTAATGTTAGCTCGCATGCTGTGTGTTTTGTAAGCGAGAAGTGATACTCGGTGGGCCATTTTGAAACCCAAATATGTTAAAAAACAAAAGTCCAATAGCTTTATCTGAGATAATTACCTCCTTCTGTACAAAATTTTGGAAGAAACAAATTACATAGCTACCTGAATTTTTGTATTGTAAATTTAAGGGTTATTGAAATTATCAGAGCTATTATTCAATCTAATATTTACAAATAAGAAACATGATATCTACTTGAAGTCAACATTGTTAAAAATCATTATGGTTTGGAGAACTGAACATTGATTGGTTTGCCAAATAAGATTCTCCTTGTTTCTGAGAATTCTATTCTAGGGCCAGGGGCCTTTCGTAGTTGCCACGAATCACTTCCTGCTTCATGTAGAGAGCACTTTCCTCCTCCTTCATTTTATAGATAAATAAATCAGAGAAGGAAAAGCATTTGCCCCAGGTCACACAGCTTGCTAGTGTCTGACCTGAACGAAACCTGCGAGGTTGACTAGTTCACACTGGGATGGATCTCCAGCTGAAAAATAAATGGAATCACAAGATATCTACATATTTTTTTTTTTTTGTAGGGGGTTCACAGTGACAAGATCATTTCTTCAGAGGTTTTATTCGTTTGTTTGTTTGAGATGGTTTAATTTCTGCCAAATAACTTCAGCCCTAGTGGAAGACTTGCATTATGTAAGTCTGGCATAAAATATGTATCATTTCCTCTATTTGTTGAAATGTTTGATCTTACCATTGCATAGGAACAGGCTGGGTTTGGAAAGGCCAATCAACAATCAAGTTATTCACAAGACAGAAATCACACTATGCTCATGGTCAAGATGTCAGTGTGAAAGGAAGTTCCACCAGAGAACTGATGATACTGGGATTAGCCCTTGTTTGGAACAAGCAAACAAGATGGACGACAAAGTGAACCCCATTCCAAATAGGGCATCATCTGTAATGAAGACTTAAAAGACACTTGTCCTCGGTGCCAGAGTTTTCAGCCTCAACAAAAAAGTGGTCACAAAGTCAGTTTCAAAATGGCAGGCATAACCCAGCCCCTAGGGTTGGTTAGAACCTTGGTCATATTCTTAAGTCCGCTCAAGTTTTAGCATGGCTTAAACGGTTGCCACTTTGTCCCGCGTATAGTAAATCTTTGACTCCTAACTAAATCTGGCGGGTGGAATTTTCCCTGTACATGGATTCAGACATTTTGTGTTCTCTTAAATAAACATGAATTAGACTCACAGGCACCTGCTGTTGATATGGATCCTGTAGTCACACATTCATATTTAAAATGGTTTTTCTTGTGGGGCGCCTGGGTCGGTTAAGCACCTGACTTCAGCTCAGGTCATGGCCTCACACTTTGTGAGTTCGAGCCCCTCATCGGGCTGTGTGCTGACAGCTCATAGCCTGGAGACTGTTTTGTATTCTGTGTCTCCCTCTCTCTCTGCCTCTACCCCGCTCATGCTATCTCTCTCTCTCGCTCTCTCTCTGTCAAAAAGAAATAAACATTAAAATGGTTTCTATTGATCTCTAATTGAGCATTATCCTTTGCATGGACAGTGCCCCTTTCACATGTTGTGTGTTTCATGTTTCACTTTGTATGCTTCATAATAATCCCAACTGTCTAAAAGTCTTTAAACCGACCTGTATGCAAGGAAAGAGTTGTTGGAAGCCCTGAGGTCGAAGTGACCTTTGAAATCATCACAGATTGAATTACACTTGATATATTATATGGTTTTAGCATGAAGGCAATTTCCTTGAAAATTGATAATCCATCTACCAATGTATGGCCTCGACTGCATTGTTCTGTTTCTTAGGGAATCTTGACATTAGCAAAGATTTCAAAAATTAAGCAAATTTCCAAAATTAGCCCTAGAATTTAAAACTCTCCCCTTCCCTTCCTCTATGCACACGCACAAGTAATTATTTATTGGGTTCCTGGGCCATGCATATAGCGTACTGTTTAGGAGTACATGCTTGGGAAATGAGCTATCTTGGTTGGAGACTCGCCTTTGTTATGCTTACTTTTGGCACTGGCAGGCTTCCATCCTCAAGTGAGCGGCAAAGTGGGGAGGATAGTGCTTACCTCTTGGAGTTGTTAGGATTTAGTGAGATAATTTGAGCAAAATGCTTTTGCATCTTCTAAACTAGAATCTCTTAAATTCTGCCCAGGTGACATTTGGAGGTGGGTAACTCTTTGTTGGGAGGGGCCGTTCTGTGTACCGCAGGTGTTTGCAGCATCCCAGTCTCCACCCGCTAGAGGCTCCCCTCCCCATGTTGTGACAGCCAAAAATGTTTTAAGACATTGTCAAATGTCCTCTTGGGGGGCAAAACTGCCTCAGGTTGAGACCCACGGCTCTAAAATCATACGAAATAGCCCCCGTTTTGATAAAGCAAAGTCATTACTATCCATTCTCAGACTCTGAAGAGAAGGAACTTTGAAATGAATTAGGTCACTAAGGCCATTTGAACTAAGAAGCTGCATGGAGCTGGAGCACCCACAAGCCTCTTTAGGAGCTCCAGGGGCCTCCCGTCTGTCTTCCCTGCCTTCCCGGAGTTCCATTAGTATCTGAAATGAATCATTATGGAAACTCTGCCAACTCCATTTCTCAAGTCATTGTTTCATTTCTCACTTGAAACCCCAGGTAATAAAAACTTTTCTTTTTGATTACCCCCTTATACGTGATTTTGTTTTCCTACCTGAAAGGTACCCTTTCCATCCCGTAGCCTAACGTGTCTGTGTATTTGTCTTTTGGTCCATAAGGTGGTTGCTCAAAAGATTAATGTGTGCCAGCTGATCCTTGGGATTGCCTTCCGGCAAGCCCTCCTGGCTTTGCATCTTGGACTCATAGACTCTTCAACCTCAAAGAGAGTTTTTCCATACCAGCCTTAACTTAAGGTCAAAGATGTGATGGATTGTTGTGCTTGGGGTGGAAGTGAGAGGGGAGGGGAGAAAGCACAGCCGTTTCCAGGAAAGGGAGTCAGCTTTCATGCCCTTTCGTCACACCTTTCTGAAGACTGAATCTCAAACTCGGACTTAAAGTTGGGCACATTGCTTGAACTAGGGGATTGGGGGTGGGACCTGGGCATGACCTATCCATAAACCACAGAAGGTTACTTCCACCCCTCCCCTCCTCTCTCCCCCATTCTCCTTCCTTTCCTTTCTCCTTCCTTTCCTCTCCTGTTCCATTGCCAGGAGGATCCACTTCCAAAGAACGAGCTGATAAGAATAGGACTTATTTGAGCAGAGCTATATTTTCCCTTTGGGAGAGAGAAAAAAAGTAAATTAGTGATTTGCCCAACTATTATTTACAGTTTCAAGAAACAACTACAGTCGAAATCTAATGGGAAAAAGCAAACACAACCTTAGAAGACAGAGGTCATGCACAGAAAGCTCATCATTTCCATTCCAGAGCACAAAATTGATATGCCTTCAGTTCAGTTGACGTCTTGGGAACCAAACGCTTACATGGTGCTGACAATACACTATATAATAGTAACCAGTCATTCGGTTCTCATATCAGTCGTATGTGGTTGATGTTACTAGTGTAATTTATTACTATTATTCTCATTTCGCTGATAAGGAAACTGAAGTGCAGAGGAATAAGTCCTTTGCCAAAGGTCATGAAGCTAGTAAGCGGTAGCACCGGGAGTCAGATTTTTGAGCAGCTATCAGATGTGTGAAGTCCTGGACAACAAAGTGAAATGCCTAGAGTTTTGCGGGGGAGACCTCTAAATTGTTAGTCCTGTGATGGAGTGGGGAAGTGCTGTTAATCAGGCCTTTTTCATTTTCTGTATTTCTGATGATTTGACCTCTGGAGCCTTGCTGACCCTAGAGGGCAATGCCCTTCCAGGTTTAGCCATTTCCTAGAGACCTGCAGGCATACTTTTCATATGTAAACTAGCCCCATCCAGAGTCCCTACCCCAACCACCTCTTTTATAGAGCTCTCATACTCCAGGCCACTATTCCCCTGCCCTAATCACCCTAGGGCACCAAGCACTGGAAACATCCCTGAGCCTGCTGAAATGATTCACACTAGCCAATCCAAAGCCTGCTCACCTGCCTCTCCCATTGTTTCCCATGGAAACCACGATAAAGACTCTTGCCCACGTTTTCCTCTTGCTCTCTTTGCCTCCCGAACACCCCGGTATTTCCCCGCTATGGGCCTGAGTGGCATGGTGTGCCCCCTCTTCTTGGAACTGTCAGTAACAAGCTGTCTTTTCAATGGCAGTTGTCTCCTGAGCTCTTGGCCTCACCATACATGTATAATACTACCACGTACATGTTAAAATTACTCGTGTGCTGATGGAGCTCCATACAGGCCCTCAGGAAAGGAGTACAGCTGGACACTGTTTTCAGGCCACTCACAGCTGTGCCACACGGCCACAAAATGCAGTTCCTGTGCCATGGCAGGCCCACAGCAGCTGTTTGAGTCCCCCACTGCCTGGCTTGTGTGAGTGTAACAGATGACTTGCATACTGTTCATAGATCGGAGCCCATGCAAACATCACTGTGCTCAAACAGCACCACTTATGAACCGCTTCCATCACCCTGCGATTGCTCTGTGCAGTCCTTATTCGAAGGAGCACTATGCCTCAGTTACATTTCTCAAACGTGGCGCTATCTAAAATTTTATAGAATTTTCTATGTATTCTCTCAGGGCCATCTTGGTGTCAGCCATTTCCAACAGTGAAAGCCACTGGTGGCTGTCGGGTGGGAGCTGGTCACTTTTGGAGGCCTCAAAGTGGGACCTAATGCCCTCTCAAGTTGGCCTAGTCATTTGGCTGAGGAAGGACAGTTATCTGTCCGACGGGTAATTTAGCTTGTGGAACCTCCCTCCTCCTCCAAAGGTGACCATTTACCATGATTGTTGAAAGTAAGATTCTAAAACTGGGTGAAAGAATAGGAGGAAATTTGAAGTCTCTTGTAGCCGAGGGTGCCTTAAAAATATTGATCCTCACAGTAAATTTTCTAGTCCGATTCCTTTAAATATTGCCCTTGTTGGTTTTTCACCCCTAGCTAGCCAATAAGCTCAGATCTAACTGGTCTACTTTGGTTAGTTATCTCCACTAAACTTATTGGTTTTCATCCTACATAGGTTTTTTAAAAGTAATTCATTAATTTTTAAATTTATATCCAAGTTAGTTAGCATATAGTGCAACAATGATTTCAGGAATAGATTCCTTAATGCCCCTTACCCATTTACCCCACCCTCCCCATCCCACAACCCTTCCAGCAACCTTTTCTTTGTTCTCTATATTTAAGTCTCTGATGTTTTGTCCCCCTCCCTGTTTTTATATTATTTTTGCTCCCCTTCCCTTATGTTCATCTGTTTTGTATCTTAAAGTCCTCATATGAGTGAAGTCATATGATATTTGTCTTTCTCTGACTAATTTCGCTTAGCATAATGCCCTCTAGTTCCATCCACGTAGTTGCAAATAGCAACATTTCATTCTTTTTGATTGCCGGGTAATACTCCATTGTGTGTGTGTGTGTGTGTGTGTGTGTGTGTGTGTGTGTGTGTGTGTGTGTGTGTATACCACATCTTTATCCATTCATCTGCCGATGAACATTTAGGCTCTTTCCATACTTTGGGTATTGTCCATAGCGCTGCTATAAACATTGGGATGCATGTGCCCCTTCAAAACAGCACATCTGTATCCCTTGGATAAATACCTAGTAGTGCAGTTGCTGGGTTGTAGGGTAGTCCTGTTTTTAATTTTTCGAGGAACCTCCATCCTGTTTTCCAGAGTGGCTGCACCAGTTTGCATTCGCACTAGCAGTGCAAAAGAGATCCTCTTTCTCCACATCCTCACCAACATCTGTTGTTGCCTGAGTTGTTGATGTTGGCCATTCTGACAGGTGTGAGGTGGTATCTCATTGTGGTTTTGATTTGTGTTTCCTGGATGATGAGTGACGTTGAGCATTTTTTCATGTGTTGGTTGGCCATCTGGATGTCTTCTTTGGAGAAGTGTCTATTCATGTCTTTTGACCAATGCTTCACTGGATTATTTGTTTTTTGGAGTTGAGTCTGATAAGTTCTTTATAGATTTTGGATACTAACCCTTTATCTGATATGTCCTTTGCAAATAGCTTCTCTCAATCCGTTGGTTGCCTTTTAGTTTTGCTGATTGCTTCCTTCGCTGTGCAGGAGCTTATTTTATTTTGATGAGGTCCCAAAAGTTCATTTTTGCTTTTGTTTCCCTTGCCTCTGGAGACATGTTGAGTAAGAAATTGCTGCAGCCAAGGTCAAAGAGGTTTTTGCCTGCTTTCTCCTCTAGGATTTTGATGGCTTCCTGTCTGACATTTAGATCTTTCATCCATTTTGGGTTTGTTTTTGCGTATGGTATAAGAAAATGGTCCAGGTTCATTTTTCTGCATATCGCTGTCTAGTTTTCCTGCCACCATTTGCTGAAGAGATTGTCTTTATTCCACAGGATATTCTTTCCTGCTTTGTCAAAGATTAGTTGGCCATGTGTGTGTGGGTCCATTTCTGGGTTCTGTATTCTGTTCCATTGATCTGAGTGTCTGCTTTTGTGCCAGTACCATACTGTTTTGATGATTACAGCTTTGTAATACAGCTTGAAATCTGGGATTGTGATGCCTCCAGCTTCGGTTTTCTTTTTCAGGATTGCTTTGGCTATTCAGGGTCTTTTCTGGTTCCATACAAATTTTAGGATTGTTTATTCTAGCTCTGTGGACAATGCTGGTGTAATTTTGATAGGGATTGCTCATCCTACATAGGTTTACAGGAACTGCTTATAGACTCACTTAAGGGCTCAGTGGCTGGGAACAGAGTATAGGGGAAGCATGGAGATACATGGGCACTCTGATTGGAAGTATGTGTTTTTCTCCAGTGTGAGGATGAAGTCACATCTCTTTTGGGATCCTCACCTAAAACAGTGCTGGGCAGTGATCGGCACTCCGCCAACACTTATTGGATGAGGGTATTTCCTGATGTTAGATCGCTTAGGCTAGTTCAGAAGTAGGAGTTGTGGTCTGGGCCTCTGGGAGACATTTCCTGAGAGGATGAAAAGAAAATGTTTACCCTCAAGTGGCTAGGTTTATGTCCATGTGGATGGCTAAGGGGTCATTTGTTCAGCAGGGTAGGTGGCTCAGTCCAATCACAGAGAAACGAACTTTCTTGGAATCAATGGAATAGTTTTAAGTTAATTTTATAATAATGAAACAAAGATCTGATGTGGATCCTGCCAAGAAAGTTTAGAGTCATATTCCCAGATCTTCTAAATTTGCTTGTGGTGAGTAAGTTAATTACCTCAATAACCAATGTATCACACAGTTGCTTGGTAAATCTGTGGCTCTATATCAGTGGATCTCCACTGAGGACAATTTTTGCAGTGTCTGGAGACATTTTTGGTTATCACAACTCAGGGAGTGCTACTCACATCTGGTGGGTGGAAGTCAAGGATATGGTTAAACATCCCACAGTTCATAGGGTACCCCCATAACAAAGAATTGCCTGGTTTCAAATGTCAATAGTGCCAAGTATGAGAAATCATGATCTTTATTTACACAGAACAACCGGATTCGTTTTTAGGAATCTATGCTAAAAATCAAGTGTCCAGAGTATTAAGAAATGGTGAAAATCGTTATTTTAAAATGATGTGCTTTAATGTTTTAAAAATGAGAGACATTTTCTGAAAAGTCAACTGCTTTCTATTTACTGATGTTGTAATACTGAGACCATACATAGCTCTCTTTATGAGAAATTCCCCAGGAACTGGTTTTAATCGTATACATTCTAGAAGTTAATTCTTCATCAAATAAAGAAAAGAAGTTACAAAATATTGAGTTCTCCTGAAATCTTCATAAAGAAAAAGCCATTCTGGATCTCTTCTCTGGGCAGTTGATTTTTTGGGAGGTACAGCGTGTGTTGCTCTTCTCCTAAAGAGAAGTTTTATTGGGAGGTTCTCAACAGCGAAGGGCTAGGAAAAAAGTAAAGAGAAATCTAATTCAAGATCTCAGAGTCTCTTCCATTACCAGATTTGATTGGGCTTGGATCTTTTAAACATGAAACCACGTCTTCTGATAGTTCCAGATGTCTCAGATTAGAGGAAGTTTAGAACAACAGATTCTTTTTCTCAAATGATCTCCGAGACCAATGAGCCAGTATAATGTACATATTCAATATTAAAAATATCAAAAATCACTCTTATGGTACAGCTAATTTTTTTTCTCTCTCTAATTTGCATATACTTTGGGCTTTTCAGAAGCTGTAAGAAAGAACTCTCTTAGCTCAAACTCCCAGAATGTGGAGATCTGGCTGCGATGGCGCCAGATAATCCTTAAGAATTTCTGGAAAGTGAAGGAATTCTGCAGAGCCAGGGGAAGCAGAATTATTTTCTTCTGCTGTACCATGCGATGATGGGTAGCAGCCAGGCGGCCCGGACCCTTGCCAAAGAAACCTTCATGGCCATTCTCCGCCCCCAGCTCCACAACAATGTCGTCACCTACGTCCACGAGATTATGGTGCCCAAGGGCAGTTAGAGGCTCATGGGCGTGGCCTTTGCCCCTTCAGAGTTTGCAGGTTTTCAGAATACTGTTCCCAAGTTCTAGTTCTCCAATCAAATTCCTGAAGTTTACATACCTTTGGGAAAATCTATTCTCTGGGCTTGGTATCTGTGACTCTCCTGGGACTCTGCTCTGGTGGGAACTTCTCTGGACCAATGAGTCCTGAAATCAGAGAACCTTCCACAACTCTCTCAGTGCAGGCTCCTGGCTTGGGTGAGGGTGGGCAAGCTTCCCTCTACCCCACTCTCCAGTAAGAACAGAGAGGAATTTTCTTTTCTTTTCTTTTCTTTTCCTTTCTGATTCTTGAAGTATTATGCAAAGTACTGCATTCTAGTAATTCTTTTATTTCAAGCTTAATCTTTATTTTAATGGATCGTTTTAAGTGAAAAGTAAAGAAAAAAAAAGAAAACTATCTGTACCTTTTAGGAATGATGAGCATATATTTACAAGGAGAAAGACCCCCTTCTGTCACAAAGGATGCTAGAATATTAATATCCACATCTTTAAAGTGAGTTCTTTAATCCTATGTTTCTCAAAGTATGCTCTGAGGAAACGTTGGGGGTTTCTGAGGTTTAGGAGTTTCTTGAGGTTAAAACTATGTTCATAGTGATATGAAGATATTGTTTGTGCATTCACTCTCATAGTCTCAGGAATGTACAATAGAATTTTCCTGAGATCACACGGTATATGGTGATGTCATCATGTTGATAGGAATGTGTGCGTATGTTCTAAAACTTTCTCAGTTTTAGTTACTAATTTGATAAGTAGCAGCACAAAAACCACATCAAGCTTTTGGAACCCTCAGTCATTTATAAGAGTTTAAAGGGGTCCTGCGACCAGAAAGTTATGAGAGCCACTGTTTTTAGTAAATGATAGAGAACATGAATCGGGTTAAACAAAAATTCAGGACTCAGAATACTTCGAATACCATGGCTAAGGCATAAGCCAGCACCATCTCTTATTGCTTTGTAGCTATCAGGGAAGTAAAAGGCACTTGGATTCTGTTCAGAAAGTACCTTTCTGTTTGAAAGTACCAGAAGCAGTTGTGTCCGAGTTCTTGCTTCAACTTCAATGTCTAATCCAGGGTTTCAACATCTCAGTGCTATTGACATTTTGGGCAGGATCATTCTTTGTTATGGGGGCTGTCCTGGTCATTGCAGGGTGTTTAACAGCATTCCTGATCTCTACCCATCTGATATCAGTAACCCCCTCCCGTGTGATAACCAAAAATGTTTCAAGACATTTCCAAATGTCCCCTGGATGGCAAGTCACTATAGTTGAGAAGGACAATCTCTTAAGGCAATTTCTGCTTTTAAGAAGCATTTCTTCTGCTCTTAAGAAGCTTTCTTCTGCTCTTAAGGACATTTCTGCTTCTATCCTGTTATCCAGAATTTAGTCACCTGGCCATTCCTAACTGTAAAGGAGGCTGGTAACATACTATTTATGCCAGCTGGATATATGCCAGTTAAAATTGGACTCTTTATTGCTGTGGCAGAAGAGGAAGAACAAGTACTGGGGACAGCCCAAGTCTCCATCATGGGTGAAAGGAGAAGTCATGCCTAAAATATTTGTGATTGTGATAGTGCATTCTACCAACTTGAGACAAAAAACAAGTCATTGGATCGTACTGACGTGTTTAGGTCTAGAAATTTGGAGGCCCTTCCATTGAAAAACTTATAACTGGTAATTTTCTCTTATGCAATATCCTATTCTCTTATCTGGGAAAGTTCGATCATACCATTTATCCTTGGTACATATTGCACAGGGCAGAGTTCAAATATCAGAAACAGATACGAAAGTAATCATACAGGCTCCTTGCTTTCTCCCAGTCACGCTTCAGTCCAGAAACTTTCTGTGCATATTTTCACACTATAAGCTAAATTATTTTTCAACTTTCATTAAGGTTTTTATTATCTCTTTCGATGGTTATTACTCACAAGAAACAAAATATTTATCTCTTAATGAAAGTGAGCGTGATTTAAGTAGGGTTCTCTAAGAAATAGGATCTGACTCTAGGATTCAGGTTCAAGGGGGTAAATTGAGGAACACAGGTAGAGAAGTCAAGAAGCAGATGAGGCAGAGAAGGAAGGAATCCAATAAAGAGTTTATTATCAAACAAATTCCCACGTTAGCCAATACACTGCAATCCCATTAGGAAACCTGGGAGCCAGTGGAGAACATGTCTCGGGGCCAGCCCACATCCAAGGGCAAGGATGTTGGGGTATCCCATGTGCCACTGGCTCAGGGCTACATCCTGGGGCATGAGCTTCCCAACACTTCTGGCCTGGCCCTTGTCCTCTGGCCAAGAGGAAGTCTTAGGCAGAGAGCTGTATACGTGTGCAGAAGGATGCCGCTGAAGTGCAATGGAGTAGTGAATGCTCCGAGGGTTTGAGGGGGCATTGGCCGCATCTGCTTCGCCCTCTAAGCTGGTTAGTTGGCTCGGCTCACTCACCAAGTGAGCTGGCCAACCAGCCTTGTCGTATGTTATATTGTGGGATTATTGAGGTTGACTAAGCAAAGGAAAACCAGCTGACGCATGACCTCAAAAGGTTGCTGACAAAAATCCTTACATAATGAATAAACAACTTTCATCAACTTGATGCTCAGGGAGACGCATACTTTAACAAAAATATGAAACTAGTTTGCAAGAGCCATTGCAGTACAATTTTAAATTCCAGCCCAAAGGAGAGCTGCAGTGCAACAGTGGGAAATTGAATGTCTGTGCTCTTGTTTGACTTGAACATATCAGACTCATCTTCTCTAGGATGTGAATCAGGGACATCTTCGCACCATACTTACTGTCAGATGTAAGCCAGGCCTCTGTTAATGAGCGTCTGGAATGCAGCCCCAGAATCAGTGTCTGTTTCAACACAGATGGGCATGGAAATGAGAGGAGGTGGGTGGTTGCGGAATGTGGAAAAACAATATGGTGACTTAAAGAAGGGCAGATGCCCACCAAACTTCCTTTTATAGCACAGCAACTCTGTTGACTGGTGAGGAGAAAAGGCCCAAGGTGGGCCTCCGTGGCCTGGTTTCAGCGAGAATGCGTATTATGCGGGGCGTAAGTAAACCAAATAACCTTATATAAGGATCCGGAGCTTATCCGCAGATGTCGGTAGAGTCCACTTTGTGTTGCAGAACATCACATCAAGCTCGCTGACTCATTCTGTAGAAGATTTAAGGAATTTGCTCAAGGAGACAGTATGGCTTGAGTCTACCTGTCAGTTGGAATGATTCTAGAAAGCAGGTGTTGGTCCGTGATCAGATGGACATGATGAAGGAGACTGAAAGACTTCTACAGATGATGAGTGGGGGAAGCGCATCAGAGGTACATGGGAAGGAGAATGACACAAATTTGTGTTTTAGGCCAATGAGGGTGGCAATGGTCAGATAATGGAGAAACTAGTGGGACCACTTGCTTATAGTTTATTTTTGCCACCCTTTCCTGCGGTAAAAATGGAGCCATGTGATACTTACAGGACATCTCCAATATGTGGTTAAAAATACAAAGCTAATAGCTTGGGGGGAGGGGAAAGAAGGGTGAAGAAAATAAGAGGCTGTCAGTATAAAAAACTGCCTGCTCTCTAACCACACGTAGCTTTCGAGCACTTGAAAGGTGGGGAGTCCAAATGGAGATGTGCTAGAAGAGTTAAGGAGGCACACTGGATTTCAAAGGTGACTATCAAAAATGTCCGATATATCATTGATAATTTTTATGAAGATCACATGTTGAAATGATAATAGCTTGGCTATATTGGGTTAAGTAGAATATAGTTTAAAAGTTAATTTCATTTGTTTCTTTTTATTTCTTTTAATACGGCCACTAGAAAATTTTAAATTCCGTGGTGGCTCTCGATTGTGGTTCACATTACATTTCTGTTGGATAGGGCTGTTCTCCACCATGTCTTACAACAGTGCGTCTCAACTGAGGGTGTTTCCTGTCCTCCAGGGGACCTCTGGCAATGTCTGGAAACATTTTTGGTTGTCACAGCTGGAGGCGAGAGGGTGTTGCTGACACCTAGTGGGTAGAGGCTAAGGATGCTTCTTAACATCCTACAGTGCAAGGGACAGCCCCCTTCCCCCCAACAAGGAATTATCTAAGTATGAATGTCAATAGACTCTAGACAATGCAAAACCATTTTGCTCATATTGTCTCACTAAATGCCAACAACTCCAAGATGTACTGGACAGCCCCCTACAACAAAGAATGATCCAGTCCCAAATGTCGTTGGTGCCAAGACTGAGAAATCCGGCCTACACCATCACTAAAGGGTGCTGGGAGACCTAATAGTGGACTACAGTATCAAAATAGCTGTGAGGGTACTAAGGGTTTTCTCTAGAGTGGAGACAGTGAGACCCATAACAACATCTTTGCTGCTTGTTTGTGAATTGCCAGGCGGTACATCAAGCACTTTCTGTTGATGTTATTTAATCCCTACGACAGCACTAGTGAGGTGGGCAGATTTCCATTTTACCGATCAAATCGCCTGCGGTTCGTAGGGTTCAAGGAACTTGGCTGAGCTATTACACTTAGGAAGTGGGGAGGTGAGCCTGAATCATAGCCATTGAACTCTAGCACAGGAGCCCTATCCACCCCAGAGACAAGGATTGCAACTGCTTCAAGTTCAACTCTTCGTATTCCTTTCCTTCGTTTCCATGGAGAGGCCCGCTACCCTGGTCTAGGCCACCTAACTGGTTTCTAGTGTTGACCACTTCAGTCTTCCATTTCTTTTCTCCACATCACAGTGATCTTTCCCCAAACCCCAAACCTTTCAGTATTTCTTTACACCGAAGATACAGATCACACTGCTTGTCACGGCCTAGAAACTATGATTTGGATTCAATAAGTTTTTCTTCAGGATGCACGATGTATTTTGGGCTGAGTATGGTAAGAATCCAAATATAACTGCACAGTGTTGCATGAGTGACTGTCACTAATAGAAATGTGTCTTGAGGACAGGGTTCGTCGTGTCTCTTCTCTGTGAACAAAGATTTGGAGCAGGATTTTGCTTGTGTAGAGTGGGGGCCATGACCATTTAGGTAAAAACACACTTAGAAAATTAAAAAGAAATTTTAACATTTACTTATTTTTGAGCGACAGAGAGAGAGACAGAGCACGAGATGGGGAGGGGCAGAGAGAGAGGCACAGAATCCGAAGCAGGCTGCAGGCTGCAGGCTCCAGGCCCCGAGCTGTCAGCACAGAGCCCGACGCGGGGCTCAAGTCCACGAACCGTGAGATCATGACCTGAGCCGAACTCGGACCCTTAACCGACTGAGCCCCCCAGGCGCCCCTAGAGTACTTAAGTAATTACCAAATCAGCAACAAGTTTATTGGTGTGAGAAGACTAATATTGGGAGTTAGGACGATTTAGGTTTTACTTTAAATATTTTTTACCTTAAATCAGATTTGTTTTACTTTAAATCTACAAAGGAACAGTACTTTGGAGAATACTTTGACATATCTTTTTCTGTAACTCCAGCAATAATAACATACAATGGGCTTCCCTAGATAGTAGCTATCAGTTAAGTTGCAACCTTGTGATCTTCTCGGAATAGTTTTGAAAGTATAAAGGCTCTTAAGTGCCACCTAGTGGGAATGAGGTGATATATCACACAATATATTAAATAAGCATGACTTAAGACCTAGGAATATAAAGCACAAAAATGACATATCCTTAAAAATATGCATTCCTACATCTTCTTTATTCAGGTCACTTGATTTAGTATCACTCGTCTGTCCGCCCCACCCCCTGCCTTAGGCATCAAAAAAATAGTTTTTGTCTTACCCATGTTCTTCATAATCCTTCTATATGTATTGAGTTTAAAGGCCAAAAGTCTTAAAGCGGATATGTTCAGGAACATGTTTATGTGATTATAGATACCAAGGGAATGTGGCTGAGAAATGACATCAACAAATCAAGAATGAATGAATGGAAGAAAATTGTATTTTTAAAGAGACAGCATGAACTCTCTTAGAAATTGTGGCTACACTGCCACGTGCTCACCAAATGCTCCTGTGATCCTTCCTCACTTCTGCACGGTGGCTCGATGCAAGTCAGTGCTCTCGTAGCATCTGACGGGGCGCTGAAACATGGACGTGCACGCGCTCACCCGGGGGATCTAACCAGCACTCGCAGGGGGCCCCAACTTCCTCACCTTTAATGTCAGTGCTGCCGATGCTTCTGGTCTGGGGACCACACTTTGAGTAGTAAGAGTACTGTGCCCGTAAGGGCAGGACCAGGTTTCTTTTCATTTCCCCAATCTTAAATAATTTTGGCTTTCATGGCTGGGACCACAGGCAGCTGTCTGCATTTTGGACAAAATGGGGATCGAAGGGGAGTGTGAATTGAAACGTGAAGCTTGGGACAGCTATCGTTGTGCTTTTTGCCAGAGAAAAATCAGTCCTCTGTTTGCCTTCTTTGTGCTGCCTTATAAAGTTTTAAAAGCGCAGCCCAAGGGGTACATGGGTGGCTTAGTTAAGTGTCCGACCTCAGCTCAGGTCATGATCTCACAGTTCGTGAGTTTGAGCCCCGCGTCAGGCTCTGTGCTGACAGCTCGGAGCCGGGAGCCTGCTTCAGATTCTGTGCCTCCCTCTCTCTGCCCCTCCCCTACACACTTTCTCTCTCCCTCTTTCTCTCTCTCTCTCTCTCTCAAAAATAAATAAACATTAAAAAGAGAAAAAAAAAGCACAGCCCAATTTAACGCCACTGAAATGGTCAGACAGAATTAATGAAATGCTTTGCTTTTCCCTGGTGATGTTAGTTTGGGACATTTGAAAAACAAAACTATTTTGTATTGTAGCATCAATATCCCATGAAACGAGTGTTTTATTTTTTTTATTTTTTTTAATGTTTATTTATTTTTGAGACAGAGAGAGACAGAGCATGAGTGGGGGAGGGGCAGAGAGAGAGGGAGACACAGAATGTGAAGCAGGCTCCAGGCTCTGAGCTGTCAGCACAGAGCCCGATGCGGGGCTCGAACTCACAGACTGCGAGATCATGACCTGAGCTGAAGTCGGACGCTCAACCGACTGAGCCACCCAGGTGCCCCAAACAAGTGTTTTAAATATTTCCCATGTTTGCACATTTCATTGGTTACCATAATCTGTAGTAGATAGATCTTTCCCAAGAATTATATGACAGTATATGTTAATTGTACTTCAATTAAAAAATAACAAAAAAGGAATGAATTTTCCTACATCGCAGTCACTTTCTTGTGCTTGTAATAATTACTTGGTCTTTGGGGAACTACTTCAGATGTTTTTAGTTGAAATGTAGGCATTTTCAGAAGTGTTAGAAAACCTAATAAATTGTTAAAATCCTAACAATATTCAGAGTTTGTCATATATTTTTTGGAGAATGATTTTCTCTTGATATTCGTCTAAGTGTATTTACCAACACCTAATAATATTAATGGAAATTAAAAAAAATTCTAGCCCAAAGCTATAATACTAAAGTCATACTCTGAGCACATGAAATTAATAAAGACACACATGCTCATAGTGGATATAACTTTTATGTGCATACAAGAAGGTCTTTGTACATCGTAAACTTATAACTTAAGGGAAAAGTTAACGTAAGATCTCTTTCATATAAAAATAGAATGAAATGAAAACATAAGCTGTTCCTATATATTCAAAAAATTTGGATTATAACAAACTTTAAAGCAGAAAATGGAAAACAAATGGGAATTACATATCTGTTGCAGTTTAGACTTAAAAATAAATCTTACCGCCAAAAAAGTAACTCCTTTCAGTAGCTGAACTTGAGAAACATGACTGAAAAGTATGTCCAGGAAAGAAAGGAAGCAGTGAGGGAAGAATGATGTGGGGTGAGGTGGTCCCAGACCAACTAGAGAATGCCGATTTTTTATTTCATCTTTTTTTTCATGTTGCCAGGAGAGGGCAGCCAGTCCCCAGACTGGAAACAAGCTAACATGTTAAATTTTCAAGTTCGCAGCACCGTTTTCAGAAAGTATTGTGCTACACAGAGACTTTTTTTTTTAATTTTTTTTAACGTTTTTATTTATTATTGAGAGACAGAGAGAGACAGAGCGTGAGCATGGAAGGGGCAGAGAGAGAGGGAGACACAGAATCTGAAGCAGGCTCCAGGCTCCCAGCTGTCAGCACAGAGCCCGACGCGGAGCTCGAACCCGCAAACCGCGAGATCATGACCTGAGCTGAAGTCGGACACTTGACCGACTGAGCCATCCAGGCGCCCCACACAGAGACTTTTTTTAAGGATTACATCTACTGCCCATTTGATGGACCATAATTGGAAGCTCGATGCGTATGAAGCACACTAAACCAGGAGTCATACAAACAAATCTGAAATTGGAACGTCTTTGCCCTCGATCTTAGCAATTCAGTGGCTGCAAACAAGTTTACGAACATTCTAGAAGACTTTTGTATCTGTAAAATGGATGTAACGATACCAAACCTGCTTCCTCAAAGAGTAGCAATTAACCAAGTCATGTTTGTGAAAGCCCTGTCCTTTGTCCGTCCGTTCATTCATACGTTCAACTTATTCAGTCACCACATCTGAGCCTTAGTGCGCTGCAGTGCCGGGTGCCGAAATACAAAGGTGAGCATCGTGCAAACTCTTCCTTCCAACAGTTTATTGCTAAGTGAGTAGAAGCAGGCGAATAGAATGATGGTGCCATAACTGCCCTGCAGACACAGTGGTAGGCCAGTGAGGTTTACAGGGAGCACCTCTGTCCTTAATAACCATGACGTGTTGTCCCTGTCCCCCGTGGCTCTCCTCTTTGCTCACTTTGTTCTAGTTACACAGGCCTCCCAGCTCTCCTTCAGATGCAAGTTCCCTGCTTCTTTGGGGATTTGTGTTTGCTGTTCCTTGCCTTCAATGCTTTTCCCTTAGTTATCCACATGACTCACTCTTAGGGATTCTTTTTAAATCTCTGCTCACCTGGACGGTCCTTAGAGAGGCGACTCTGAGCACATTATCTGAAACAGTATCTCAGTTACTCTTTATTTCACTCTCCCTCAGTCTGAGAATTGAGACCCCATCCCCCAAGGCATTTGCTGTATGTACTGAATAGAATTCCCTCCTACGGATCTAAAATGGAAATAGTTATTCGTCGTCTTTGGAGGAAATTGAGAACACAGTCTCTCAAATCTCTCTCTGTTCGGTTGAGGAAAGTCAAGTTGAGTCTGTGTTTTCGTTTCTTCATAAAGCTTGTCCCTTACCAGATACTGTATTCTAAATACATTTGTTAATTTATTTTTCTCTCTTTTTTTCCTCATTAAAATACAAACTCCAAGAAGATAGGAGCTGTGGTTTTTTTCACTGTTATATCTCTAGCATCTCGAAGGGTGCCTGGCAATATGTCATTGTTGGATGAATGAATGAATGAATGTTGAGAAAGCACTGAGAGAGAACTCTCGATCTGGATCTTATAAGATATGCCAAATTTTACTGAATAGCTGGGATGGGAAAGGTATCTCAAGCAGTTTGTAAACTTGAGAATGACATCTCCAGGTCAAGTAGTGGTGGCTTTCTGAAGCAGTAAATCCATATGCTTTTTACCCTTTCTCACCTTTATTTTCCTTCTTCGCAGAATATTATCAACTGTATGCATGTCGTATTATTCACAGTACATTTTTTTTAAACAAAAATAAGTTGTATTTCCTGGGCAGACACCTCCATCTATTTACAGTCGTATGTGCTCAGGAAAATACAGATTTTAACATTAGCCTACATACTGTATATCATTAGAAATGTAATCTACCAGGGAAAATATTGTTGGATAAAATTTCAAACCCAGCGCATTACTTTGGCTTATCACAGTTCTTCTTCTCTCTCATTAATGAAAGAACCAAATGTCAACTCAATAATTAAAACAATAATATGCTTGTAGTGCGAGAGTCTATATTTTCAGTACTGAAATGTATATGCAATCACCATTAGATCTGTGCTACTCAAAGTGTGGTCCCTGGACCAGTGCTGGTCCTTGGATTGTCTTTGCAGGTCTGTGATGAGAGAAGGAAATCAAGTGAAAGTACACATTTAGAAACTTTCATAGAAATTTGACAATATAATTTTATATCTATTGAATCTAATTTTAAAAATCGAGGTTGTGGGGACGCCTGGGTGGCTCAGTCGGTCAAGTGTCCGACTTCAGCTCAGGTCATGATCCCATGGTTAGTGAGTTCGAGCCCCGCATCGGGCTTTTTGCTGACGGCTCGGAACCTGGGGCCTGCTTCAGATACTGTTATTCCCTCTCTCTCTGCCCCTTCCCCACTTGTATTCTCTCTCTCTCTCTCTCCCTCCCTCAAAAATAAATAAACATAAAAAATTTTTTAAAAATTGAGGATATGGACACATGATACTAGTTATAGAAAACCCTCAAGACTCCACTGAAAGACTACTAGAACTGAATTCAATAAAGTCACAGGATACAAAATTAATATACAGAAATCTGTTGCATTTCTATACACTAATAATGACGTGGCAGAAAGAAAAATCAAGGAAACAATTCCATTTACATTTGCACCAAAAAGAATAAAATGCCTACGAATTAACTTAACCAAGGAAGTGAAAGACCTATATGTACTCCAAAAACTATAAAGCATTGACGGAAGAAATTGAAGACAACACAAGTAAATGGAAAGATATTCCATGCTCATGGATTGGAAGAACCGATATTGTTAAAATATCCATCCTGCTCAAATCTACAGATTTAATGCAGTCCTTTTCAAAATACCAACAGCATTTTTCACAGAATTAGAACAAATAATCCTATAATTTGTTTGGAACCACAAAAGACTCTGAATAGTCAAAGCAGTCTTGAAAGAGAAGAACAAAGCCAGGGGTATCACAATCCCAGATTTCAAGATATGCTAGAAAGCTATAGTAATCAAAACTATATGGTATGGTATGTGTAGACACATAGATCGTTGGAATAGAGTAGAGAGCCCAGAAATGAACCCATGCTTATATGGTCAATTAATCTATGACAAAGGAGGTAAGAATATACAATGGGGAAAAGATGATCTCTTCAACAAATGATGCTAGAAAAACTGGACAGCTACATGCAAAAGAATGAAACCGGATCACATTCTTACACCATACACAAAAATAAAATGGATTAAAGACCTACATGTGAGACCAGAGACCATACAACTCTTAGAAGGAAACACAGACAGGAATTTCTTTGACATCGGCTGTAGAAACATTTTTCTAGATATGTCTCCTCGGGCAAGGGAAACAAAAGTAAAGATAAATAACTGGGACGACAGCAAAATGAAAAGCTTTTGCACAGCAGAGGAAACCATCAAAACAATAAGGCACCCTGCTGAATGGGAGAAGATATTTGCAAACATATATCCAATAAAGCGTTCATATCCAGAATCTATAAAGAACTTATAAAACTCAACACTAGAAAGACAACCTGATTAAAAATGGGGAGAGGACCCGAATAGACATTTTTCCAAAGAAGACATCCAGATGGCCAACAGACACATGAGAAGATGCTCAGCATCACTCAGCATCAAGGAAATGCAGATCAACACCATGATGAGATATCGCCTTAACACCTGTCACAATGGTTAGACTCAAAAAGACAAGAAATAACAACTGTTGGCAAAGATGTGGACAAAAAGGAACACTCGTGCACTGTTTGTGGAAATGCAAATTGGTGTAACCACTCTGGAAAACAGTATGACGGTTCCTGAAAAAATTAAAGATGGATCTCCCATACGATCCAGTCATTCCACTACTGAATATTGATCCAAAGAAAACAAAAACACTAATTCAAAAAGGCATATGCACCTCTATGTTTATTGCAGCATTATTTGCAATAGCCAACATATGGAAGCAGCCCAAGTGTCCATCAATAGATGAATGGATAAAGAGGAGGTGGGTATACACACACACACACACACACACACACACACACACACACACACACACACACAGTGGAATATTATTCAGCCACAAAAAGAATGAGATCCTGTCATTTGCAGCAACGTGGATGGACCTAGAGGGTATAATGCTACGTGAAGTAAGTCAGGCAGAGAAAGAGAAGTACCATATGATTTCACTCATAGGTGTAACTGAAGAAAACGAGCAAACAAACAAAGAAAAAAAGCCAAAAAACCCAGACTCTTAAATACAGAGAACCCACTGGTGGTTGCCAGAGGAGGTGGGTGGGGGGATGGGTCAAATAGATAACGGGGGTTAAGGTAACGCTCATCATGATGAATACCGAGTAATGTATAGAACTGAATCGGCGAATCATTATATTGTACACCTGAAACTAACATACCATTGTATGTTAATTATGTTTTAATTAAATAAATTTAAAAATGAACTCAAATATTGCGCTTGTTTTATCTGCCTTTCTCCCATTTTTGAGTAATTTATTTTATGTTGATTACATTTTACACAAGTATGAGGCTGCAGTGGGTTAAAAGAAAACAGAACAGAGGCCTGGTCTTTCAGTACAGGTCATTTGAGGAACTTTGCTCTGGAGTGTGATTTGTGCTGCTTTTAGTCCCACAAAACCTGAACTTCAGAGGAAACTGACAATTCAGTGTGGAGTTCCATAGCCTCAAACTTCAGGCAGGTGGCAGTGCCTGTCAGTGGTGCTGAGAGCTGGCATTTATTTCTCAAGCACTTACCGTGTTCCAGGCATTATGCTAGAGACTCAGAAGATCTTGAGAGCAAGGGGTGGAGAATAGTGAAGGTAGGTATGGTTGCAGGGGAAGGGTGCCATCGAATCACAGTTGTGTTTCTTGGTCTATGCCAGCCAGACTTCTTCTAGGAGTAATATTTTCCTGTCGTAAGTCTAGACTGTCAACCACTCCACTGACAGTTATGCTGATTTGTGTGTTCATTCGCTTTAATTACTGGGTGGTTTTCGTAACATTTTGAGACCTGAAACCATTAAACTCATACATGGGTGCAGGAAAGGCTAAGAGTTTCAGGTTACTTGTTTGTTTATGTATGCCTTGGAGACCTGGTGGAAAACTCAAAAGTTTAATAGTGACTTTTGCTCTAGGAAGCCTAGCATACTCGACCCAGGGACAAAGCCATTAGTGTCCAGAATGTGAGTCCTGTTGCATGTAGATCTTTCTGTGCCTGGTTCAGTTCAATCTGTGCTTAGATTTCACAACCTCATTGTCCATTGTGTTCCTTTCAAAGCAACCAGAGAATCTGCATTGATAACATTCTATACATTAAGAGGACAAGCAACCGCTTATATAGTTTCCTGTATTTGAAACCCTGTGGACCACATTAGGCAGCCTTGCTAGTAAAATACAGGCCGTGAAATGTGAGGATCAGGGGAGCCTATGTCAGATGTGAGCCTGAATGGAATGGGAAGATGTGCCTTAGATAAGCTGCATTTCACTAGCCGTGTTTCATCTCACTCTATGCTGAAAGGTTAGCAAATATTTTATATGAACGCGTCACAGGAAGGCACTGTAAACACTGTCTATTACTAGAATAAATAGCTGAATAGGCTGTCTCTTCTAAAATAGGGCTTCAGAATTTGGGGTCCTGGTTCTTCAGCGATTACTCATCCAAGAACATGAATCTTTAGACTGCGACTCCTGAAAGAAATCCTGCCATGCTTCCTGAACATTTTAATAGAAATTATAAAACTGAACCGAAACTCGTATCCACAAATCCTTAAGGCTTTTTTGCCCTTGTGATCAGTCATAGTCATGTGATATAGCATTGCCAGGTTTAGTAAATAAAAACATAGAACACCTAATTAAACGAATTTCAGTAAAACAGTGAATTTTTTTGGTGTGAGTATATCCCAATGCAACATTCGGTATTTAGTGTAAGTACGCCCTGTGTAATACTTTGAAAACACCACAATGGGTAATAAGGTTTGAATTCCAGGGCTTCTAAAAAGCATACTGACCCCAGTCCATCTAGAACAATGCAGCATTTGGACATAGTTATACAGAAAATATTAACCGAATTTTTGAAATTCAAATTTACCTGGTGTCATCCTTAAAAAGACGTGGGAACAGCAGCAGAAGAGTGGTTAAGACAACTATCATGCATTGAGTATTCACTGTGTACCAGGTTTTGAATTGAGAGTTTTATACATATATCTCATTTAAATCTCACAGGACTCATAGAAGAAAGACATATCATTAAAAGCCTTATTTTACAGATGTGGAAACTCAGGCTTGGAGAAGTTAAGTCACTTGCCTGGGGTCAAATGGCTACCGAGTCACAGAGTCGGTATTCAAGCTCACATTTAACTTTGCAGTCTGGACTCTTAAGTACATCAACGTAGTCTAAGTGGCATTTTGTAATACTTTGGAAGCAGATGGACTAAAATAAACACTTCCACCCCAATATCAGCAAAGCATCATTGGGATGAATTCTCCTTTAGTGTTCTCCAGCCATTTAATAAATGGTTTCCAAACTTTTTATGGAGGCCCCCCCTTTTAATCTCTCATGGTTCAAATGACTAATTGTGATCGTTTCAGTTTTTGTTGTCTAAAAAAACACATAATGACGGAAATTAGCATGTTAGGTTTTGCCTTAAAGTGAATTCATATGATTTTTCACAGTAGCATCAAAGCACATATACAAAACAGTAAAATAGATACCTCGATATAAATTATTCTAGAAATGATGCTTGGTGTGAAAAGAGATTTGAAGACTCCCTTATGTAATTTGAGGCTCCCCCCGAGTTTCACCTCGACACGTCTATGTCCTCTTGGCTGGAAATCTCTAAATTGGAGAAATTAAATCTTAGAGATAGACCCCAAGCGAATGAGCCACCTATCCCTGAATGCAGAAATGAGCTCAAGGGGAAAGAGACTAACAGACTACTGGAGTTGGGGAGAAATGCAAGGGGCAGGGGCGTGGAGGGTCAGTTATTTAAGTATGGACCACAGCAGGGGCTTCTGGTACACATCCCACATGCTGCCCACATCCTCCTGAAGACTTCGTACTGTGAACACCTCAAACTCCTTACCAGTAGGCTTTTTCTGCCACCCCTCCCAACTCTTTGTGTTCAGCCAATAGCCAGGCAATCTGGAAATGGCAGGGAGCTCCGCCCAGGAAGCAGTCCTTGACACAACCAGCTTCTTTGCCTCTTGGGTGGGAAGACTCTGAGTTAACCGCTACCCAGTGTCCCATGGGGCCCAGCTGCCCGCGGTAATCACTGCTCATTAATGTCCTCTGAATTGGCTGCCTTCTCTTCCTGGTCTCATTTCTCTCCTCCCTTCCAAATGCTTTTTGGCACCTCTTCCCAAATGGACTACTTGCATACAAATTCTCATCACACCGCGTCTTCTTGGATAACCCAAGGTTAAGATAAGGATTAAGAAAGTTTTTTTTTTTTTTTTAATATTTTGGGAATCTGCCATGAGTCCCAGTACTAGAAAAGATAAGCTCTTAGTTTTTTTCTTATACTCGGTGCTTTTAGAATGAGTCTAGCCTTTTGAGAGTTAGGTTGGTGAGCCTGGTTAATATCAATTCTCGACAGAGGGGCCCATGTAGCTACTAACAACATGCACAAATAGAGCCTGACGTCAATTAATTATTCTTGCGTAGATTCTTTTCCTCTGTAAATTCTGGTCGTTGTACATAAAGAATGGCCAGGTTTTTGTATACAGCACATGGTGAATAGCTGATGTCCTTCATTGCCTCCCTCATACATCTTTTTTAGGCATTTTCTTTGAACTAACCTATGAGAGATAAATTAGATGATTTTATTTGGTGAGAAAGCTGTATAAGGAAACAGATGTATCCACTCAGTCCCATGTCAAGCAGTATGGGGTAGTAAAAGCAAAATTAAACTGAGAATTGGGATTCCTGATTGCTGTATCACCTTGGGAAATCCTATAACCTCTGCAGGTTTCCCCTTTTCCGTAGGAACCAAATTATCTCTAAAGTGCATCCACCAGTAAATGTGTATGATCTTTTCCAACAATAAAATCCCCAGTGTAAATTACAAAATTGAAAGGGATCCTAGATCATGGGCAGACTTCAGCAGCTCAAGCCTTTTTTTCTGCTCAGCCACCCTGTGAAGGAGGCCATGCAAGCAGCATCTTAAATGCTTGTGAAGATGGGCGTATGGTTAAGATGGGCTAGAAGAGTGGTTCTTAGCCAGGACGATTCTTTTTTTCTCACCAGGGAACATTTGGCAATATCTGGAGACAGTTTTGGTTGTCACAACAGGGGAGGAGAAGTGCTAGTGGCACCTAGTAGGAGTGCTTCTAAACACCAAGAATTATTTAGCTCCGAATATCATTGGTACCACGGTTGAGAAATCTTTGGCTAGAGTAAGGTAACAAAATAGACCAAAGCATCTAATGGCTCAAAAGGATAGAAATTATTTTTTTCTTATATAACAGTCTAGGATGCTTCAAGCTAGACCAGGAAGGATTTGTGAGAGTGGAGGGGGATAGACCCAGCTCTTCTCCATGCACAGATACCGTCTGATGGTGCTCCTTTCATTTTCAGCATATTGTCTCCAGGGCCACACCAGGGCCCCTCCATTCCAGCCTGCTAGAACAGGGCAGCAGTATGGAGGAGCATGTGTGGGAGGCTTATTTGGGCCAAACCTGCCAGTAATACACAGCCCTTCCTCTCACATTCCATTGGCTAGAAATCAAAGTGGCCATTCCTAACTGCAAAGAAGGTTGGGAAGTATCAACTTAGTCATTTACCCAGAAAAAAGAGGAAAGAATATTGCTGACTAGTTAGCCCTGTCTGCCCTAATGGGTAACTGTATCACTTCCTTTGTTATAAAAATGAAAGTGATAATAATACTTTAGTTGTTGAATACTAATATATTTTATGAATTTGTATATATTTTACATGTGTTAATTCATTCAGTTCTCCCAGTTGCCTAATGGGGTCCATCCTGTTATTATTTTTGTTTTACATTTCAGGAAACAGAAGCATGAGAGGTTAAATAATTTCTCCAAAGTATGCAACTAGTAAGTGTCAATGCCCAGTTAGGAACCCAGGCTGTCTGATGGTAAAACCTGAACTCTATTCATTGTACAATCATTCTTGTTATCTCCTTGAGTATTCTGGTTGATATTCCTTCTACTGAACCCAAATCTGTCTTTCTGTGCCTCCCCCCCCGCCCAGCACTTGCTGGTTATTCTTTTGTCATTGGGGAGAAATTGGCCAATCTTTATTTATTTTTACATTATGAATTTTAATTCCAGTATACTTAACATAAAGTTATATTGGTTTCAAGTGTACAATATAATGGTTCAACAATTCTATACATTACTCAGTTCTCATCATGATAAGTGCACTCATTAATCCCCATCATGTATTTCACTCACTCCCCTCCCCACTTCCTCTCTGACAATCAACACAGGGAGGTAGAGGCATGGGTAGAAGTCAAGAGATGCTGGACCAGGGTGATAGTAGCAGGGTTGGGGAAGAAGCAGGAAGATATAAGAGATGTAGTATCCATTCATCTGGTTGAGGACAGCATCTCAACCGGTGAGTATTAGATCTGAAACATGGTAAGTGCTCAAAAACTGTTTTTGCAAATAAAAATGTGAGTGTGGGGAGAGTTCAGAGTTCCCCAGATATAGGTTTAGAACTAGCCACATAAGATTGACAGGAGGGGCACCTGAGTGGCTCAGTCGGTTAAGTGTCCGACTTGGGCTCAGGTCATGACCTCGTGGTTTGTGAGTTCGAGCCCCACGTTGGGCTTTGTGCTGACAGCTCTGAGCCTTGAGCCTGCTTTGGATATTTTGTCTCCCTCTCTCTCTGCCCTTCCCTTGCTCATGCTCTGTCTCTCTCTGTCTCTCAAAAATAAATAAATGTTAAAAAAAATATTGACAGGAAACCTGGATGGTCTATGTCTACTCTCAAACAATCAACTTTAACAGGGAAATTGTTAGTTTCCATTGGGGATTTCATTTTTGGGGGTGGTCTGACAATGTAGAGGCTCATGGAGTCTTGTGATTCCATCTCAGTAATTTAGTTTTCTTATTTTAGAAATACCAGTAAGATTTCATTAATCACATGAAGTTTTGAGATAAAGCTCAACTAAATTTTAGAGAATGTTTTGAGCAAATAAATTGTTTACTGCTCCCGGAAGAGGCCTAATTTGTATGAATCACTTCTTAATAAACAGGATGATTTTGTGCTCTCAATAATGGTACATTCGGTTCTTTTAATACAAAATATGTTTTAAAAGAAAAATAAAAGGGAAACATTTTGAAGGCAAATGTCCCCCAAATATCTGACAAGGTATAAATTTTCATGGCCTAAGAGATTTTATCCAAATTCAGATATTTGGCTAAGATTATTGAGAGGGAGTTTTGGTTATCAAAAAACGAGGGGGTATATTTTTATGCCCCAATAAGTATATAGTGTATAGCTGCTACTCAAACTGATAATTTGAAGAAATTCAAATAAAGGTTCCTAACACGACAGTGTGAGCCTAGGGAATGGCTGCACCAGAATGCAACTTTTCCTTCTTGACGAATGTATTAGTAAAAGGCTTAGGAATAATTTCCAAAGTTCTCTATACTCTAAGAGACCTATAAACTATATTTTATTGTCTGGGTATCTGAGAGGGGTTTTCTTCCTGTGTGAAACACTAGTCCTGTGTTTTAGGAAATTATAATGGGGCTAGGAAAAGTCAACAATACAACGTGAGACAGTCTATCTAGGATGGCATGGATACCACCGTTTTGTTTCAGGTCCATGGCAGACATGACTAATTGATCACAACATCCTGCTCCTGAATCTGTACAGCAGCCTTGCCTTCCCATCGCCATGCTCCAAGCATCTACTGTGAATTAGTTATAGTTTACCCATGAGATAAGACTCATAGTTCACTCCATACCTCTAAGTTATGGGAATCAGTGAGGCTGGGTTTGAAAGTCTCATGGGAATGGATAGTAGGAGCAAATACACAGAAGTGGAGGTACATGTGGTGAGTGTATGAGTGTGTGCCACGCATACACAGTGAAGAAGAAAGCAATATTACAGAGACTCAGTTGATGTGTTGGGTAGTAACTGCCAAGAACTTTGGTCAGAAGGAGTGTGGAGGTTTCTAAGGAAATTAAAAATAGAACTACCGTATGATTCCTGCAATCCCCTTCTGGGTATTTATGCAAAGGAAATAAAACTGATATCTCAAAGAGATATCTGTACTCTCATTTTCATTGCAGCATTATCCACAAAGCTGAGGTACGGAAACAACCCAAGTGCCCACCAATGGATAAATGGATCAAGAACATGTGTGGTATATATGCATAATGGAATATTATTTGGCCTTTAAAAAGAAGGAAATTCTTCAATTGTGACAGCATGGATGAACTTAAAGAGCATTATGCTAAGTAAAATAAGCCAGAGAGAGAAAGACAATACTGTCCGTATCATTTACATGTGGAATCTTAGAAATATAACTTTGGAAAATAGGTTTCACTTTGATCAAATGAAGAAGTTATCAAAAATCACACAGAAGACTTTAGATTTCCAGTGATAAGAATGGATACCTGTTCGATATACTAAAATAGATAAGCCTATGCACACCACATAGATCAGAAATAGGTTATATTCAGCAGTATAGGACAGTGGGTTCCAAATGGAGGCAATGCGGCCAACCCAGGGGACATTTGTAATTTCTAGAGGCAATGTCGGGTTGTCACAACTAGTGGAAGAGGTGGTTGTACTGAGGTCAGGGATGCTGCTAAACATCATATGATGCATATGAACTTTCCAGCCCAAAATGTCAGCAGTGCTCGGCTCGGAAACACTGATGTAAGCAATTGCTATAAGAAATAACCCCAAATCACAGAGGCTTAACAAATATCTGCCTTGCTCGTGCAAAGACCAAAGCAAAGTTAGCTGGAAATCTTGGGAGTTCTCCTTCAAGTAGTCACTAGGATCCAGGCCCCTTTTATTGTGTAAAGCCACTGTCTTTAATATTGTAGGTGTCAAGGTAGCCATAGAAGGGGAAGGAGGGTATGCTTGTAGAGAAGTCACATTTGCTCTTATGTGCACTGGACCAGAAGTAACCCATCAATTCCGCTCACGTCTTTTTGGCAAGAGCTAGTCGTATGCCCCACCTACGTGCACGGCGGCTAGGAAATGTCATTATGTGTTGTTCCCAACTGGGTTTCCTTGAAGATAGTCTTGAGTCTCATTTCTTTTTTTTTATTTTTTTCATGTTTTTTATTTATTACTGAGAGACCGAGAGAGACAGAGCATGAGCATGGGAAGGGCAGAGAGAGGGGGAGACAGAATCAGAAGCAGGCTCCAGGCTCTGAGCTGTCAGCACAGAGCCCGACGTGGGGCTCGAACTCACAAACCGTGAGATCATGACCTGAGCCGGAGTCGGACGCTTAACCGACTGAGCCACCCAGGCGCCCCTTGAGTCTTATTTCTTTTCGAAGTCTGAACTCACTTGGGCAGTTCATGGTCCGCGTTTCATGCCTGAAAGAATGGATGTGTAGAAAAAGAAGGAGGCGGGAATAAAACCTTTCTTGTTTTCATTGCTGCTTTGCTTGTTTTATGCTGGGGCCCCCTGGAGGAGAGAATAATGAGTGAAGATTTAGAACATGATGAGTTTTTAGTCATGGGAAAACATTCTACTAGAACTGGGCCCTAAAACATTAGGTAAGAGTACAGTGTTAGAGATGTAGTTATGCAGACAACTATCAGTAGAGTGGATTTCATGGCTGTATCCTTGGAACCCAGTTCAGAACCTGATTAATAATATTTTGCTGAATGCATGGGTCCACGGATATCTGAATATTAGAAATGAGGAAAAGAATAGTTTTCCCTTTCATTAGAATGGGAAGAAGCCTGATGCTACTATATCTATGTATCAGCTATTGAGGCATAAGAAACCACCTCAAACCTTCCAACAATAAACATTTATAATGGGTCAAATACCTAGGAGTCAGCCGAGTGCTCCTTCTGGTCTTGCCTAGGCTATCTTGTGCATACGTAGTCAACTGTGGGTTCTGAAGGTGGCTCTGCCGCTCTTGGCTGCCTCTCTTCTATGTTTGGAAGTTGGCTGGTCTCGGGTAGTCATGTGACAAAGCGGGGCTCATTTTTGTATGGTTTTTGATCTTCCGTCAGACTCTCCTGGGCTTTTCTCATGGTGTAGGCAAGGATCCGAGGGAGCATAGAAGCAGTCGAGGCCTCTCAAGGTCTAGGGTCAAAACTGAAGTCCCATTACTTCTGGCACCGCTTATCAACCAAAGCAGTGTACAGGACCAGCTTATATTCCAGGTGGGGAGATAGACCCAACTCTTGATGGATATAGTTGCAAAGTCACATTTTAAAGTGTGTGGATGTGGAGAGACTATTAGTTGGTACCATCAAATAAAACCAGTCCGTCACAGTCTGGAAGGAGGTTATTAGGTAGCATGGAAAGAGAACATTAAGCTTGTTTGTTTCATTCACTTCTGAGCATCCTGATCTCCACAGTAATTGAGGAGATTCTTAGAATAATGTCAAGGTCATTTTTATTTCCCTTGATTAGTGAAGAATTAACTAAGAAGGCCTAGTGTATTCCCTGTACTTTAGTTATCTAACCAAACTAACTTCCTTATATGTTAAATCCTGGCTCAATTGGCCCCAAGTGTATCCTAGCCATTTTCATGTTATGATATATAGAGAAAATAGTTGTGATTTTGTGGCACACTAGGGCAAAGGAGCAAGGCTGCTTGCAGTCAGGGAACCAGCCTTGTGGGCTCTGGTTTCTCCAGGTCTCATCTGGCTGGCCTGAGGGCTTCCCATCTCCACACTCCTGTAACCCACCAGTGGGGTGGGCTGTTTAGGATGTTCTGCAATGGATTGAAATAATAATTGGTCCAGTGATCCCCACCACTCAGTTGGAGGGTCAGGCATGAAAGCCTCTTAACTCTCAATCCCATGCATTTTGCACGAAACCATATCGTCTTCAAAGATATGTCTCCAATCAATGTACGTTTATCAAGTGCACACTGTTTGCCTTGAAATTCGCCACAGCTGAGGCCTGACCCCTGTCCTCCCAGGGGGCAGGGAAGGGACTCTCGTCCACCTATTTTGATCTCTTCTCTGGGTGCCAGCTCTCACCCAATGTAAGGAGGCGAGTGCCAGTCTCTTCTGAGAGTGTGGACATGGCCTGGTGTTCTTCCTCTGTTTTAGTCACTACATTGAACATGGAGTGATCCACAGGAGCACAGGAAAAATAATTGACTTAAAAAATCCCTCACTATATGAGGCAGTACGAGGCTTGTGTAGCTCATTTCAATAGATCCTCTGGTTCTGCTACTTTCGTGTTATTTAAAATATGTTCATTTCCTTTGATACGATTGCTACTAATTATTTACTGGTTCACTGTCAGGGGGACAGTATATATTGTGTATATATTGCTGCAAAACTCAGTGGCTTCAGGGAGGGTTGAGAGCCTTTTTCTGGAAAAGGCTAGATAGTAAGTCTTTCCAGCTTTGCGGGCCTCATGGTCTGCATCACAGCTCTTCTCTCTGCCGTTTTAGTGCTAAAGCAGCCATAGGGATTACATAAATGGATGAGAGTGGTCGTGTTCCATTCAGACTTTCTGTGGATACTGCGTTTGAATTTCGTATAATTTTTATGGGTGTAAAATCTTCGTATGTGTTGTTCTGCCCTTTAAATATGTGAACTCCATTAATAGCTGGCTGCTGGGTGAGTTAGGTGGCAGCTGGATTTGGTCCGCAGGCCACAGTTTTGGTCTCCGGGCTTAAAAGGATCATCACCACTTGCTGGTCTTCAGGTTGGGGCAGAGTTTTGAAGGGTGCCGTTGGGGCGCAGTGCACCTGTGCAAGCTTAGGCTCGGGCTCTGGATCCAGCTGGTTGTGGCTTTTCACCAGGTGGAGGATAGCGCCTTCATGTGCATGTTCATTCCGGGGCTCAGGCTGAGTGGCAGCGGCTCCTAAGGTAGGCTCTTTTCATGGTCATGGCACATGCACAAGAGAGCCAGCAAGCCCAGTCACCAAAGTGCATTCGTGCAGGCGAACATTCCCTTGACCGGAGCAAGTCACGAGGTGGAATCCGCAATCAACAGGCAGGAAAATATACTCTTTAGCAAGAGGAACTCCACATGGCGTGAATTCAGGGAACTGTGAAGGACTGGGGCCATCGTTGCCATCTGCCACACTCACCTTCCCTTTCTTTCACCGACAAATGTTTCCATCTTTTCCTTCCTCCAACTTTCTTCAAGACAGAAAAGGAGGGAATAAGTAATCCATTTTCTATTCTTCTTGGGGGTCCTATGACCATTCTTAGTCATTTGCTGGAAAATGCCATTTATAACTTTGCCTTCATTCACTGTCTCTTTTACTGGAAAGGACACGTTACATGTTTTTGACTGGGCGTTCCAAAGCCTAACCTGACACATGAAAGGTCAACCGAATGTTTTCTGTGGGAGCATTTCAAACCATCAACTTCTATCTGTGAATAGTCTTTGTTTAGCTTCTGAAGGTTCCCCGTTCCCCAAGAGGTCCTCTTGTTCTGCACACGGAGAGGTGAGAGGAGTTAATTCCTGGAAGTGGGGCCTGTGAAACCACTGGACCTTTTCCTCCAACGGCTGTACCCACGTCATTGACCGAGGACTGTGTCACATAGCTTTGTGTGCGTTTCGCCACATTCCTTCCACTTCGCCGTTTGTTGATGCAACTTTTAACACAGGACAGAGTGTCTTATGTTTTTCTAACCTTTCTCACTTTCTGGATTTCTTTCCCGATAACCTTCTGTTTTAGAGTTACGACTTTGAATTCCTGAATAGAACATTTCTCAAAATAACACCACTTTTTTTTTTTAGCGTGCTCCCTGAATTTTAAAAACAATAAATCAATGAGCAGCAAAACATCAGAGAGGACTGAGAATGTGTACAGTTTGCCTCTCAGGCTGGAAGGTCCATTTAGCTTTGCAGGATCTGTGTCTGTATTTCAAAACTAAAAGTGACTTGCAACTTAGAAATTACATGGTTCTGAGGTGCCACAAAAAGCACAAAACTGGAATGCTGTATAGAATTTGAGATAAAGTTCCAGGAAGTTGTTTTTATCACCTGGATATGGGCTATATATTAGACCAAAAAAACATTATTCTCGAGCTCCCAAGCGCTCCCCTCCTTTTCTTGGCTCTCCTCAACCCTTCTTAGTCCTAGGTACCAAAATCTCAAATTTTATTTTCTTTTTCTGGTTAAGATGACGAGAGTCTTTGAGGAGTCTTTCATAGACTGAATGTGTCTCCCCCAAATGGGTATATTGAGGCCCTAACTCCCATGTGCTTATATTTGCAGTATGGAAGTAATTAAGGTTAAATGAGATCTTAAGGGTGGGGCCTGATCTGATAGGATTAGTATCCTTATGAGACACAAGAGAGGTTGCTCATTCTCTTCAGGCACAGGAACAGAGGACAGGCGACATTCCTCTAACATTATCATTCTCAAAATTAAACTCACACACCGTCACGAACATAAATAACCTCATGAACATAATACTGGTCTGTCACACTCAGAACAAATCCAGCAGAAAGTATACTTTCGTTTTTGATCTAGAGAATATTTACAGCCACAGCTATGGTAAGACTCCTTGTGGTATGTTACAAACCCTCAAGAGAGGGGTTGGATCCCTCATCTCCTTTCCACTGGCTATGTGATGCTGGTAAGTTGCCCAGATCTCTGTGCCTGGTCTGTAAAAAGGGGGGAAATCATCATCTACCTCAGATGGTTGTTATGTGGAGTAGGTGCATTAATGTTTGTGAAGCACCTAGAATAGTACATGACACACAGAGTGTGATCTCAGTGTTTGATAAATACGATAAAAGTGGGCATAGAGAGCCATGAAATGCATTCATCGGTACAAACAAAATCAGAAAAAAAGTGGAGGCATTTGGAGTTTATATGGTAATTTGTATATGAGATAGGGGATTCTGCGGAAATCCTGTTTTTTCTCCCACAAAGATAAGAATGATGACATCACGAGAGAGGCTAGGAAGCGGTAGAGAGTGGGTAGCATAGATGTCTGGGTTTCAGCTGTAGGTTTGCCACTGGATGCCCTTGAGAAGGCAAGTCGCTTTCCCTCCCAGGGACCTGGTTCTACATCTGTCTAGAAGCAGTTGGACTAGATCTGTACAGTAATTTACTCCAGGACTAGAAAAGACAGATCCTTTGTGATCCTAAAAGCACATTGGGCCATGCTGCTAGATCTCATTGGTTATGGTTCAAAGAAAGGGGCTTATTTAAATGGGAGGCAAAGAATAAATGATCCCACATATTTTAAGAGGGAAGGATAGTGAAAACTGGGAGACAATGGGGGCACCTGGGTGGCTCAGTTGGTTAAACTTTCGACTTCGGCTCAGGTCATGATCTCACAGTTTGTGAGTTCAAGCCCTGCATCGGACTCTGTGCTCACAGCTCAGAGCCTGGAGCCTGTTTCGAATTCTGTGTCTCCTTTTCTCTCTCTGCTCCTCCCCTGCTCTGTCTCTCTCTCTCTTTCAAAAATAAACATTAAAAATAAATAAATAAAAATGGGAGAAAATGTAAAGAGGTATTGGTACCCAGAAGCTTGAAGTGTTGTTCCAGGATGCTTTCAGTGCTGAGCATTAAGCACAGGGTAAATACGTTTTAAGTCACTGAGATTTGTCTAATGACATATTTATAGCTGCTCTTGGTAGAGAAATATTCCTAACCTGACTCTACATATTCAAAGATTTGAAGACTGGGAAAATGGTGGCCACTATCATAGAGTGAAAGAGTTTGAGAACCTTTTAGAGAATGGTTGGTTAAGACTCCTGTTTATTCCACACTCCTCGCTTCACTTAGTGGCCAGCATTGGCTGGGGGGCCATGCAGCCTTAAGACTTAATCTGGATTTGCGGATCTTCCAGGTGATTCTACAGGCGGTGGTTGCAGCAATAGAATGCAATGCGCCCCAGATTATGAGTGAGTGTGTGTGTGTGTGTGTGTGTGTGTGTGTGACAGAGAGAGAGAGAGAGAGAGAGAGAGAGAGAGATTGAGATCTAGACCAAGGTTGCTCAACGTCAATGCTACTGACCCTCAGAACTGCTTCGTACACGGCAGAATATTTCGCAGCATCTCAGCTCTCTACCAACTAGATGCCAGGAGCACTCCCTCTTCACACACCAATTGTGGCAACCCAAACCAATTCTAGACATTGCCACATGTCCCCCGAAGGGCATAATTGCCCCTAGTCGAGACCCATTGCCCTATATTGAGAATCAGATGGCCTGCTCTGTGATTGTTTGAGTGACTACGAAAGTCCTCAAACTTTACAAGCCTCAGCATCTTATCTACAAAATGGAGATTAAAATCCCTAACATATGGGTACTCTGAAGGATTGAAAATTCATATAAGTGAAAGTGTATATGGAAATAATTATGCTGTAATTTTTAAGACATGAATGCAAATTTCCGTGCCACAATAATAGTGGAGTTTCAAGAGATAAATGTCCCTGTCATCTGAACAGATATTTCTAGTTTTAAAGATGTGTACGCAAGAAATGACAAGTGTTGGCGAGAAAGGGGAACTCTCTTGCATTGTTGCTGGGAACGCAAACTGATGCAGATACTCTGGAAAACAGTATGGAAGTCCCTCAGAAAGTTAAAAATAGAGCTACCCTGTGATCCAACAATTGCTCTACCAGGTATTTACACAAAGGATACAAAAATACAGATTCAAAGGGGTACACGGACCCCAATGTTGACAGCAGCATTATCAACAATAGCCAAATCATGGAAAGAGCCCAAATGTCCATTGACTGATGAATGGATAAAGGAGAGGTGGTATGTATATATATAATGGAATATTCCTCAGTCATCAAAAACAATGAAATGTTGCCATTTGCAGTGATCTGGATGGAACTAGAGTGTATCATGCCAAGTGAAATGAGTCAGTCAGAGAAAGACAGATACCATGATTTCACTCATATGTGGAATTTAAGAAACAAAACAGACGAGCATATGGGAAGGGAAAGAAAAAGAGAGAGGGAAACAAACCATAAGAGACTTTTAATGATAGAGAACAAACTGAGAGTTGATGGAGGTAGATGGGGGATGGGTTAAATGCGTGATGGGCACTAAGGAGGGCACTTATGTTGAGCACTGGGTGTTGTACGTAAGTGATGAATCACTGAATTCTACTCCTGAAAACAAACAAACAAAACACAAAACAACAACAAAAAATGATGTATATAGTGAGATGTGGACTCTTTCATACTTGAGCGTATTCTCTAGAAACTGCTTAAAAGCCGAACTGCCATGTACATCCCACATGCCACCCTAAGGTCACTTCCTGGAGAGTGTAGGTGAGGAATTCACCCTGCAAAGAGCAGTCATCACCTCCCTGTCCCTGAGCATAAACATTCATGTTCCTTTGTAGAGGGTCACTGAGTCACAAACCTCCAGATATTTCTCAGGAAATTCTTTCCCCTTTAGGATGAGGCTTTTAATACTTAACTTTCAATACTGAATAACTCATAGGGATTCAGGAGTATATTAATAGATCAAGAGCAGTTAAACAAATAGCTTTGAGTTTTACAAGGTTCCGTGCTTGGTAAAAAGCAGCGGAGACGACAAAGATGGTTAAGACATTGTGCTAAAGAAAGGAGAAAAAGTTCACAGATAGACAACACTAATGAAGACACAGGCTGAAGAGAGGAACTGGATCTTCTAACTGAGGGCTGGGGAAAATCAGTGGAGAATTATGGGAGGAAGAGGCATTGGTTGGGGTTTCGCAGGTTGCGTAGAATTCATATCATCCCCACTCATGCTCTTCTGTGTTCTCAAGCTCATGACTCTATGCCATTTATATGTTCGATTTAGTCAAGTGTAAAATGAGGGTAACACAACCTAACGCGTCCAGGCTGCCTCAGCCAGGCAAATGGGAGCTTGGAGATGGAATGGGGTGCGGTACACTGGTGAGGAGCGTTCTTATTGAGTGTTGTCCCCTCCATTGCTACTTCCCTCATATGTTACTCTTTGGGGGGCAGATTTCAGGGAGGCTTTCATGTTTGTTGTGACCTCTCAGTCATTTTCTATTTTGAAAAAATCCCACCCAACCTTCCTCCAGGGCTTAATTTACCAGGGCTAGGGAGAAGTATGAAAAAGGGCACCCACGAACTTTTGGGTTTACTCTTCCCAGTAGGACTTTCCCAGTGTGGCATCTGAAATATCTTTATAACATTGTCTGTGACTATTAACCATTTCCATTCATTTTTTTCCCCCACTATGTGTTTGCCTCCGCGAAACTAGTATCCTCCATTTACTGGCCTTTGCTGAATTTCTCTAAAGCCTGGTGTTTCCTGGCTAAGTAAGCCAATGGGTGTGTGTATGTGTTTTCCTCATTTGGCTAAAGACTTACTTGTAAAGCACCTAGCGTGGGGGTTGGGGAAAACGTAGTGGAACTTCAGTCAGTACTTTGCATTGCATCTTGTTTAATAACTGCTTGGTGAGCAAGTTTAGATACAAGGACTTAAAAGTGTTCTAGAATATTCATATTTAAGATAGTAGTTTTTAACTAGGAGAGATTATGCCCAATGGGGGATATTTGGCAATGTCTGGAGACATTTTTGGTGGTCACAACTGGGATGGGGTTGCTATTGTCATCTAGTGGTCATGGATGCTCCTTAACATCCTACAATGCCCAGGACAGCGCCCACAACAACTAATTATCTAGACCCAAATGTAAATAATACTGAGATTGAGATACCCTGATTTAAAGCTTATACTCTTTCTGCTTTCCAAGGAGGCTTGCCAAATTAAACATAATAAAGAGTCATTACGAATAAAATTAAAACTGAAACAAAATAAAAGGAGCAATAGCACAGATGTCACTAAGGTCCTGAAGTGTCAATAGGGTCAAACATTTGATTGAATTTGGAATTTCCTGACTACCAATAAAGAAAAGAAAAGAAAAGAAAAGAAAACATAGGTAATGAGTTCCCCAAAGCAACCTTCAATATAGAATTTTATCAACCCCCAACCTCACTACTGAATTCAAAGAGAAATATATCTTGTAGGGGTTTATATATGAGACATTGTGTAATAAAATATGTTTTATTTCTAATATCTTTTAATGTTTATTTTTGAGACAGAGAGAGACGCATACGCAGTGTGAGCAAGGAAGGGGTAGAGAGAGGGAGACACAGAATCTGAAGCAGGCTCCAGGCTCTGAGCTGTCAGCACAGAGCCCCACGCAGGGCCCTAACTCACAAACCGTGAGATCGTGACCTGAACTGAAGTTGGATGCTTAACCGACTGAGCCACCCAGGTACCCCAAAATAGACATATTTTCAACTGCAGTTTTGCAAAAGACACCAGTGTGTGCGTATGTGTGTGTGTGCGCGCGCGCACGCGTACATACATGCACATGCACGCATGTAAAGGATATTTCTGGTCTCAATACTTTACCAAAAAGCAGCAGAAGGTATAACATTAGATCTTGTGAAGTTAAAGGCATTGGTTTTGAGGAGTTGAGCCAATCTGATCTGGGTATTGTACTTGCTTGTGATACAACAAATAAGGAATCAAGTCTCTGAAGATCTGAAAGAGATGGTTGATATTTCCATCAGACTCTAGAACTCTCTCTGGATTATCAAATGACTTCAGCGAGTTGTTGTCAAGGGCCAAGGGGTAATCAGCTCACAGAGGAGTTGTCTGCTGTACACCCACAGTGTTCACTGAAGCACATTCAGCAGCATTTATTTTTGGCCTCCCTTGGGTCATCCAGTGCGTTAGTCTTTGGTGCTCCCAGTTGTCAAGCAGCAGAGAGCCTGGCCTAGCAAAAAGATGTATAAATACGCATGCTAGACCCAATACACGAATCATGAATTAGCACACATAGTAGAGGAATGTGCAGTGTGCCATAGGAACTCAGAGGAGGAAGTGATTAATTTTGTCCCAGAGCTGCAGGGAAAGATTCAGTGAGGAAGTGAGATTTGAACCATGGGGGTTATTAAAGAAATCTTCACAACTTTTATTTGTAAGCATTTTGTTGACGTATAAAATACATGCAGAAAAGTGTATAAATCATAATGTACACCTGGATCTATTTTTACAAAGTGGACCCACCCTTGTAATCAGAACCTAGTTAAGAACTAGAGCATTAGCAGAAATAAACCCCCAGAACCCCCTCATACTCCATTTTCTGCCCCCATTTGCCAAAGGTAACCACTGTCCCAACTTGTAGCTGCATAGCTTAGTTTTGCACTTTATATGAACATAATCACATGTTATATGCTATTTTGTGTCTTGCTTTAAAATTGTTTTGTGAGATGGGTCTGGGTTGTCACATGTAGTTGTAATTCATTCATTTTGATTGCTGGGTAGTACTCCATTCTATGAAGATACCAGAATTTATTTATCTGTTCTACTCTTGAACATGTGTCTTATTTCTGGTTTTTGACAAATATAAATTGTGATTTTGTGTGCATTTTTGTACATGGTTTATAGTGACCACATTTATGTACTTCCATGTATATATATATATATGTAGAGATAGAATTGCTGAGGAATATATATAATAACATATATAGTGTAATATATATAATGTATATAATAATATATAATAATGTATATATAGTATAATATATAATAACATAATATGTAGATGTATAATGTAACGTGTACATTGTAACATGTAATATGCATTGCAGTGTTATATATATATATATATATATATATATATATATATATATATATTCAGCCTTATAGACTGCTTGTACAAATTCACATTATTGCTGACAATGTATTAGAGCAAAAACCTGCAAACTATGGCCCGAAGGCCTGTTTTTGCAGGTAAAGTTTTATTTGAACAGAACCTCACTCATTTTTTATGTGTTGTCTATTTTTGTGTAGTTGAGTAGTGGTGAAAGAGACGGTATGGCCCGTAGAGCTGAAAATATCTACCCTCTGGTCCTTTATAGAAAAAGCTTTCTAACTCCTACATTAGATTTCCAAGAGTTGCCCAACCTTGCCAACACTTGCACCATCCGTTGTTTCATGTTAGCCCTTCCTCCAAGTGTTCTGGTCGGGATCATGTATCATGTTATGGTATTAATGTACAGTTTCTTGCTGACATCTTTGTATACATTACAATTCAGGCTTATAGGAGACAGCTGTCATTGTGGTTAAATGTTGAGCCCAACTTGAGGTTCTGTAAACATCCTCCCCACGACACCAAAAAAAAAAAAAAAAAGGCTTGATTATTTTATAGGATTTTCCTAAATGATATACTAATAATTTCATTTTGAAAAAAATACTTTGCTTCTGAATCTTAAGTTGTAGGATGTAATGAAAAGTGTTTCCCAATGTGCTTAGGAAAAGGCTATTTTATTCTCAAGGGGTATAGTGTCATAGGCTATCAGTTAGACAGTGGGGAGAGGCACAGACAGAGAGAGAGAGGGAGCCCCTACAGATGACGCAGGTGGGCTGCGATGATGATGATGATGGAGCATCTTGGGAAGTACCTCCCAAAGAAAGCAAGAGCCCAGTAAATATTTCTTATCTGAATAAAAAGAAGAAATGGTGGATCAGGTGACTCTTAAGGCCCTTTCAAGTTCTTTCATTTTATAAAATCACATACAGGAAGATTTATACATGTGTTTGCACAATTTCCTCCCTTCCTCAGATATCCTCCTATGCTAAAGACTTTGTTGGAAAATAGCGTCATTCTTTCAGTGAGAAAATTCAGCAAATAAACAAAACAACCCACAACAACCTAGGTCCGAGCCAGTCTTTGAGAAGAAAGCTGGTGTGCACACACGCAAACTGCAAAATCGAGCCCGCTAAGTCTTCCTGCTTCAAGATTGTTTCCAGCTGAAGTCATGCTTGGCAAAGCCAGATGCCTCAGAATGTAAAGATGGCCTTTGTCCAGGGGCAGGCCTTCACTTGGTTCCTTCCTCTTCCCATTTGCACCCAGCGGTGCTTGGGAATGGCTGAGATCAGAGTTCCTTCAGGCAGTAAGAATGAGATGGATGAAAAATGAGAACCTTAATACTGGGAACCAGAGGTCAGGGAACCTGGAGCCCGGGGTAGTAAGGAGATGTGAGAAAACAGGTCACTTTGTAAACACCTGGAAGTCAGAGAAAACTTTGCTCTCTGGAGAGGAATTACTGGAAGAAGTTTTCGAAGATCTGTGCTCTTGGAGGCCCCCCTATGCTCTTGGAGGACATTGAGAAGGAAAATGAGGGAGACACCATTTTGTTTAAGAAAGGAAAGGAGTGGAGAAACACAGGACTACTATTTTGAAGATAAATAGATTAATAGAAAAAGAGAGACCTATGATGTGTTTAGAAGGAAGAAAAACTACTTGATGAAGTCGAGAAAACATTTTCGTAAATGTAAACTTCACAAATATCTTCAGGTCAAATGCATGACGGACTAAAGAAAGATGAATGACCCCAAATTCAACTATAAACACCAAGGTTATGTCTACACACACTAGTCGGCTTGGCTCAATGCATTAGGGGGAGAAAAGATTAAGTCAATAAAACAACTGATTCTTAAAGTGCCAAGTACCTGCTTTGCCTGAATGTTTTAGTTTTTACTTGTTTTGGCATCCTGTAGACACAACCAGAAAATATTACAACAACAGAAATATCTCATTCCAAGATGTTGTTTTAGTTACTAGGACAAGGAAAGGGACAAGTGCTTTCCTAGATATTCCTCAGTTGATGGGTGCCCCTGCTTCTTAAAATCTTTATCAGAAGTTGCTAAGATCCTGACCAAATGCAGCTAAGTATGCTCATATTAAAATGCTTCCAGGGTACCTGGGTGGCTTAGTTGTTAAGTGTCTGACTCTTGATTTCAGCTCAGGTCAAGATCTCATGGTTCATGAGATCGAGCCCTGTGTTGAGCCCTGCACTGACAGCATGGAGCCTGCTTAGGATTCTCTCCCCACTCTCTCTGCCCCTCTCCCAATCTGTCTCTCTCTCTCTCTCTCCCTCTTGCTCCCTCAATAAATAAAATACTTCCAGAAAATGCTCTTTTACCAAATGGCTTCAAAACATGGCCGGAAATAATTGGGGTCACCTTTTCTATGCATACATAGCTTTATTTCAACAACAACAAATAGTCTTTATAAACTGGGACAATAATATTATCCCTTTTAAGATTCCACTCTCCCCCAAATGCTTCAATGTAATCAAACTTCGGTTTGCTTTTTGCAATATATTCAGTGAGGTGAGTGTTAATCCACTATATAGTTATGATGAAATTAAAGTTCAGAGAGGTGAAATGACTAGTAAGAACTTTTTCTTTTTTTAGCTTTTACAAAGACAATTTATTAACAGAAAATAGTAATTTGAGGAATTCTGTTCACAGACGGCGACCACATTGACCCCCTTTCCTGTGGGTGCTATTGGAGGGAATGGGGGGACATCCTCAATCTGCCTGATCTTTATTCCTGAGCAGGCAAGGGCTCTGAGGGCTGATTGGGCCCCAGATCCACGGGTCTTGGTTCTATTTGCTTTCCATGAAATCTTCAATGGCTAGTAAGATCTTGAGGCAGGGAAAGAACAGACAAGTCTTCAAACGAGTCTTATGGTTTTTCTACTCTGACACTCCCAGTGGACTTAGATCCAGTCCTGTGCTTTGATTGCAACAACACAAATGTAGAAGATGCCTGTTTGCCTAAGAATGCTATAAAATGATATTAATAAATATAATAAATTTTTTGCTAGTTCAAGGTAATCAGAAGGCATTTAACCAAAATGAATCACTCACAAATGTCAATGCTGATGAAGAACACATGATAATTCTGTGACTCTTAGTCATTTGAGTAAGTAACTTTGATTATAAAGTTAGCACAGTAGCTTTTTTGAATGTTATAATAGCAGATATGGCATAATAAATCATTTTTTATATAAATATTTTTTAATATTTATTTATTTTTGAGAGACATAGAGACAGAGCATGAGCAGGGGAAGGGCAGAGAGAGAGGGAGACACAGAATCTGAAGCAGGCTCCAGGCTCTGAGCTGTCAGCACAGAGCCCGATGTGGGGCTCGAACTCACAGACCGTGAGATCATGACCTAAGCCGAAGTCGGATGCCCAACCGACTGAGCCACCCAGGCGCCCCGCATAATAAATCTTAAAATAAGCAATAGCTTGCTATTATGCTAATGAACCATTAAAAGTACAAAAAGACGAGATCTGCACAAGAAATTTCGCTGTGTATCAGCCAGGCTGCTTTTGGCTGCATGTAACAGAATACATGACTGAGAATTGCTTAAACAGTAAGGATATTTTTTATCTCACACAGCCGTTATATTCATTATCTATTACTATATAACAGATTATAGTGTTACTATATGACACTAATGTCATACATTACATTATACAATAAATACAGATTTATTATCTCACCATTTCTGTAGGTCGAGTCCAGACACAACTTAGCTGATTCCTCTACTTCAAGGTCTTTTAAGAGGCTACAGTCAGAGTGACAGCCAGAGCTAGGATCTCATCTGAAGGCTCAACTGGAGAAGGATCCATTTATAAGGCCACCCCGGTTGTTGGCAGAATTCAGCTTCTCAAGGGATGTTGGAATGAGGGCCTCAGTTTTCCACTGGCAACTGCTAGAGGCCACCCTCAGTTCCTTGTCATGTGGGCTTCTCAGGATGCACTCAGTGACTAAAAGAGGGCATTTGCATGTTTGTTATTTTTAAAGAAAGTCTTTCCCAGAAATCTGACAGGCTTCCCCTTAGGTCTCATTTGTCAGCATTGAGTCTTGTGCCCGTATTTACATTGCAAAGGAGTTTGGGAAAGCAGGTGTGAGTATCTGGCATTTTTGCCCTTAGTAGGACATAAGTCTCTGCCAGCAAAGAAAGGCAAGCAGGATTCAGGAGTTGAGGACTTGCTGTTGAGGAAGCAATAAGCATCTACTGCAGGCATCCTATACTGAGGGACAGGCTCCTTCAGGGGCACGTGTCAATACCCCCCCTATATCACATGATGGCTGAATTCCCTGTCTCTTTTATCTGTTCTCCTTGCTTGAGACATTTATTCATACAGTGAGCTATCATGTCATTCAAGTTTTACTTGACTCAAATATTGTACCAACAAATGCAAATATAGGTTCAGAAGCTGCCCAATGTTCCCTATTGTTATGATTATTTTTTATCCCAATGTTTCCTAAATAAGTGAAAATTACTAAGCTAGTTATAAAACTTTATCTCAGAGTCCTTATCTGTAAATATTTGTCTATTTTTTTTCTCTTCACACAAAAATTGCTGGTTCTTTCATGGACCCTTAACTTGTAATCATTGAAGTCATTTCTGTAGACATGCAGAGATAATTATTAAAAGAAAAATAGGCAATAGTATGAGTCTTTGATCTACCCTCAACTCCTACCTCTTCAGCTCTTCAGCTAAAGGCCCCAGATAAGTACATAAAAGGTGGGTTGGTTATGAAAAAATCTCTTCTGTAATCAGACCTGGAGCCTGTGCCTGACAGCACCTTGCGTTATGAGGCTTCCAGAACTTCTTGCGAGTCCCTCACCACCTGGTAACTATCCCCCACCGGCGAGCCTATGACCAGCCAATGTGGACAACCACCGGGAATTTGCACAAAATGACTGCTAAGTACCACTCCTTTGGGTAGTCATGTTGCAGTTTGCTCTTGCAGAACTTCTTTTCACCCTTGCAGAAGCTAAATCATGTCTCTCTCCATCCTATAATTTGCTATTGGTGGTCTGGACTCAAGTGAACAAGCTTATATTTATCCTGTTGAAATGGAGTCATACTTATTAGGTCCATTTGCTGGGACCTTCTGAATCCTGCTTCTGTAATCTCCCTTAATTACTGTAATGCTCAGCATTGTGCCAGCCGCAAGTTTTAAAAGCATGTCCAGGCATATTAATTGACTGAGCCAGTGCTTGCTTATGTCCCAAATGGTCTGACCATTTTGTGGGATTTTAAAAGGAAACAGATTAGAAGGAAAGCAATGATTTTTATTAGTTCACTTAAAGCAGTTGTTCTCAACCTGGGTGGGAGGAAATTTTACCCCCGACCCAGGGAATACGTGGCAATGTCTGGAGACATTTTTAGTTGTCACAATGGGGGAGGGAAGGCATGCTATTGGCATATAGTGGATACATCCCAGGGATGCTGATAAATATTCTGCGATGTGCAGGATGGTACCATCCTCTTAACAAAAAATGATCTGACCTCAGAGGTCTATACTGTTGAGAAATCCTGATTTAATATAAGAAATGGTATCTAGTTTTGTATGGGAAAACTTACATAGCCTTTTTGTCAGTATGATGTGAATTTCTGTTAATTTTTTGTATTTAAATGTAGAGCCCAGGTATTGCCATATTTTCTCACATCCTTCTCTCATATTTCCTTTGAGCAGTTATTCTTGCTATCACATCTCAACACCACAGCTGAACTCTCTGCCAACCTGTCTGGGACTTAGACACCCTCCGGAATCTGATACTATTATTCACACCCCATGCCATAGTTGAAAGCACAAGCATGGTCACACCAAAGAATAGTCATGTAAGGAAGCTGCATCTAGGAACACTTGCCAGTATTGCTGTTAGACACATCAGTGCTACCGTCACCACCAAGAGTAATTTCTCATTGTCCTGCGACCCTATGTCACTTTCTGCAGATTCAAAGTGCTGGCCAGGAGCATCTAATTGGCTAAGTCCATGACTGAGTTTGAGAGTTTAGGTTAGGCTGTGGACCTGAGGATTCACATGTATTAATCTTTTAATCCACCCAGTAATTTTCATCCTTTATCACCACGTCGATTCTCCAGAAAAACTATTAACAATTTGTTGAATATCTTTGCAAACATTTTCAATGCATATATAGACACATGTATTGTGTGATATACTTTTCATATTATAAAGGACAGTAAAACCTTGGATTGCGAGTATCTTGTTCTGCAAGTGTTCTGCAAGATGAGAAAGCATTTCTAATATGTTTTAACTTGATAAATGAGTAATTTCTTGTAATACGAATAGTACGTGATGCCGAATGTCACATGATCATAACTGAGCCAATGGTTCTTGAAATTCACTTTGATATACAAGTGCTTTGGATTACAAGCATGTTTCTGGAATGAATTATGCTCACAAACCAAAGTTTTACTGTACGTGTAGGTTAGGGTTGGCTAGACTGTAGTGAGACTACCATAAAGCAGTGGCTTCAAGATTTATTTCTCCTTCACGTCAAAGTTTAACATGTATAGTCGAGGTTGGAGGGCAGCTCTGCTTCAGGCAGACAGTCATTTGGGAACCCAGGATGCCATGTTCATCACATGGTTCGCCAGGTCACTCCGATGGTCACCATTCCATCTAGTGAGAAAGTGAAACACAGCACAAAGCAGGCACACACCCCCTCTTAAAGGGCAGGTTTGGGCAACAACTTAGTTGCATGGGCATACCTAACTGTAAAGGGGGCCAGGAATTGAGGTGTATCTGGGCAGACATAGACCTGGCTACAGTTATATGAAGAAGTGGAGAACAAATTTTCATGGATAGCTCCCTAATTGTTTTATAGTCAGCCTCTCCTGTCTCTCTCTCTTTCTCTCAACATAAATAGGACCACATTAAACAAAAACTGTACTTTGCCATCATCCATGTAATGCACATAAAGATGCCTCTTTTTTTTTAAAGCAACTGTATTAAAACTTAAATGCATGGATTATATATTCTTGACTCCTATAAGGTATGTGTATACTTTTCCCCCCACGAAGTCACTCTTTTGAGCCTGTCAGTCTGTTTAACTGTTGATGGAATGTTCAGCATATATAGAACTTGGCCGATATATATTAGTGCTTTTTGAGTGACTGGCTGGAGTTTCCTTTTTCAGTCATTCTTTTCTAGTATAAAACCATGCATTCTGATATAGAATGTTTGGTTTGTAATTCTCTAAAATTATATATCAAAGAATTGTTCATTTGTTCTGTTTATCATCGCACCATTAAAAAGGGTAATTAAGATGATATACAGTACATTGTATTCCATTTCCCAAGAACTGGAGACAAGTCTAAATTCCTCTGAAGTCTGTGGCTGGCTTGCTTTTACACTGTTGACATACCTCGGCAGAGGAGAGGGTGGGTAAAGCATAATACCATGCCCATTTTCATTCCGACTTTGGCTGTTTCATTCCCACACTTCACTGTTCATCTTTGGCATTACGGTTTCCACAGTAGATGTTTTTTCCTTTTGAAAGATTGTTAGGGTTTTTTGTCTACAGCTTGGATAGACTATAAATAGTCCTACTGAGCACAATTAAGTCAATTTTGAGCTTAAGTAAAACAATTTTACTTCCCTCTATGGCTTCCCTCTACCTTCCACCCATTATTTGAAAAGCAAGAAGAGAATGTAAAAAGCTAGTAATATCTGAGGCGTTTCTATGTTTGAGTCTTCTAAAGACCATGAATAGACAGAAACTGGCAAAGAGTAGCAGGTCTGGACACCAGTCGCCATCTGAAACAACACCAGTGTCTGGGACACCTTGTTCCTAATCATTTGTATTAATTTCCTATTGCTGCATAACCTATTACTGCAAAGTTAGAGGCTTAAAACAACACACATGCATTAGTTCACAGTTTCCCTGGGTCAAGAGTTCAGGCACAGCTTAACCGAGTCCCCTTGTTCAGGGTTTCACAAAGTTGTAAATGTGTTAGCCCAGCTGTGTTCCTTTCTGGGGCTCAGACTTTTCTTCTAACTCACGTGGTTTTGGGCAGAATTCAATTCCAGGTAACTCTGATTTTTTGCTTCAGGTGAATTGAGGAATGGTCAGACCCCTGGAAAGAGTAGAAAAGCCAGAGGGAGGTGGCGTTCAACATAACAGTATCAGTTTCATTTTACCTGCATTGCATTTGAATGCTAAAAGGAGGGGTGTGGAGTCAAGGGATCAGTGATTTGACCACAGAGAAGATCATAGAGACAGATAGAGGGGTACACTTTGTGGAAGTGTTGAAAATGCAGGGTGAAAAGTGATCAGGAAGTAGATGAGAATCCATCCAGATAATGTGTGGACCAGACAGGTGGGAGTTTGAAACCAGGCACCAGACAGGCATTGAATGGGCACTGGAGGCAAAATTGAGAGAAGGCAGTGAGTTAAACCATAAAAGCAGTGCAGCAGACACACCCTCAGATGACCCCTGATGAGTCACACCCTTGTATAATCCACTCCCCTTGAGTGTGGCCAGAACCTGGGCCTCACTTTGAGCCAATCGAATATAATGATGATGATGGGATGCTACTCTCATTGATTATGTTCCATTATATAAGGTTCCATCTTAGAAGGTTGGAGCAAGAGACTCTCCCTTGCTGACTTTGAAAAAGTTTTGTGGACTAGAGCCCTCTACCGTGGGTCAGCAAACTATGGCCTATGGGCCACATCTGATCCACCTGCTCGTTATTATAAATAAAGTTTTAGGGGAGCACAGCTATGCCTATTTTTCTAAGTATAGTCTATGGTTGTTCTTTTATAACAATGGCAGAGTTGGGTAGTTGCTATAGAGACGGTCTGACCTACAAAGCTGAAATATTTACTAGCTGGCTCTTTACAGAAAACATTTGCCGACCTGCGCTCTAGACTAAAGAGCACCAAGCTTGTTTTTGTTTTTCTTTTTTCATTTAAAATTCCGGTAACCTCGATTCTTTCCATTTTATTCCTTCTGCCGCTATTCACACTAGTGGACCCTCTTGTTATCATCCACCTGAATAGACACAGTCATCTCCTAATTGGGACCCAGCAGCTAATTAAGGCTGCTCTCCTTTGAGGCCTTTAATAGATTGCTATTGTTTGAGCATCTAAGGCTCGTCTCTGGTTCCAAATTCTTTCTCTCTCTCTCTCTCTCTCTTTCTCTGTGTTCTTCAACGGAAGCCCATCTTCCTCAGGCAGGCTGACAGCGAACACCAGCTCGGAGACTACCTAGCTTTGTGTTGAGTATGTGACTCATTTAGCACTTCACATAAATTGTCCAGATTCAATAGTTTTCTTTTACCCCACAGAAGCCCTAGATCCTTTGTAGATTGTAAGATCATTGCACACACCCAAGAGCTATGTCATGTACCTTGCATCTGATAAAATGCTTAAGCAGTAGGATGAGTTGGACAAAGAGGTATAGCAAGTATGCACTGTTGATAGGCCTGTGTGACAAACTGCTGTACTAATTAAAAAAATAAAGGCCCGCTTCATTTTATGTATTTTGAATGGTGGTGATTTAAAAAAATACGTTAAATATATGCAACTTGAGAACAAGTTGCCAACATGATACCCCATCACTCCTAGTACTTTATCGTGTCATTCCTGCAAATAATGCCCATAATATAATCACCCAAATCAAGACATTAGCATCGATACATTACTTTTATTTAGTCCACAGGCCCTTTGCAAGTTTTACCAACTGTCCCAATAATCTCCCTTGTATCAAAAGATCCAGTCCTGGATCATGAAATGGATTTCGTTGTCATGTGTCTTGAATCTCTTTCAATCTGAAACAATTGCTCAGTCTTTTTTGGACTTGCAGGACCTGGATATTTTTGGAGAGTATGGGCCAGTTGTTTTGTAAAACCTCCATAAATTTGTGTTTGTACGATGATTCCTCACGATTAGATGTAGGCTATTCATTTTTGTCAGGAATATCACATTTGAGGAACTGTAAATATCCCATTCTTCATCAAACTTTTACCCACTAGTTTCAGCATCCATGGATGTTCCTTGATTAATTATTACTGTGATAATTGCCAGATGATAATTTTCTACTCCACCACTCCTCCAACAGATACTATTTGGCATTCCATCATAGGGAACAGCTTTCTGCTCTTCCTGTTTGTTTATTTGTATCATGATGGTCTCATGGATTCCTATTAAATAAATATTATTTATTTTGATGCTCAAAGAGTCCCGCATTTAGTGGTGAGATGGGGTTGCCAGATTAAATACAGGACACTCAGCCAAATTTGTATTTCAGATAAACAATGAGTAATTTTTTAATATAAGTATGTCTGAAATATTGCCTGGACATATTTCTCTGTTTATCTGAAATTTAAATTTAACCGGACATTCTCTCTTTTGATTTGCTGAATCTGGCAAACCTACAGTGGGAGTCTCTTCAAGATGCTTTTGGTGTCCTTCCAGTAGTCCTTCATTCTCTGAGCACTTACTTGCTTTCTGGCCTAACAAGATGCTCCAGGATCATCTTGTACTTTTCTTGTCCCAGCACCCGAATCAGCCACTGGTTCTATTTAGTATAAAATGGTATTTATTTATTTATTTATTTATTTATTTTTAATTTTTTTTTTTTTTAGTGTTTTTTTATTTATTTTTGAGACAGAGAGAGACAGAGCACGAGTGGGGGCAGGGCAGAGAGAGAGGGAGACACAGAATCCGAAGCAGGCTCCAGGCTCTGAGCTGTCAGCACAGAGCCCGACGCGGGGCTCGAACTCACAGACCGCGAGATCATGACCTGAGCCGAAGTCGGACGCTCAACCGACTGAGCCCCCCAGGCGCCCCTAAAATGGTATTTAGAAACCAAGATCTCAACACAAAGTATACTCGTTGCTAGTGAGTGTCATCATAACTCCTAGACCTCCTCAGTGGACAGATCCAGGGAATATGTGTATGATTCTATATACACGTGTACATATACCTACTTACGTCCGCATATGTATTTGCTTCTGTATCTAGTTTTCTCCCAGGTTTTTTTGAAGTTTATTTATTTTTTGAAAGTGAGAGTACACATGAGCTTGTGTTGGTGGGGAGGGACAGAGAGAGAGAGAGAGAGAGGGAGAGAATTCCAGGCAGGCTTTGTTGTTAGCGCAGAGCCCGACGCAGGGCTCAATCTCATGAACAGTGAGATCGTTACCTGAGCCAAAACCAAGAGTTGGACACTTAACCGACTGAGTCACCCAGGTGCCCCACTTTTCTCCCAGTTTTATTGAGAAATAATTGACATACATTACTGCATAAGTTTAAGGCATATAGCATGATGGTTTGATTTACATTTATTGTGAAATGATTACCATAATAAGTTCAGCCAATGTACATCTTTTCATATAAATCGAATAAAAAGAAAAAACAGATTTTTTTCCTTGTGATGAGAACTCTTAGGATTTAATCCCTTAATAATTTTCCTATGTAACAAACAGGAGTGTTAGTTATAGTTATCATGTTGTACATTACATTCCTAGTACTTACATATCTTATAACTGCAGGTTTGTATCTTTTGGGCGTCTTCCTCCAATTCCCTCTTCCCCTCCCCTCAACCTCCGATAACCACAAGTCTGATCTCTTTTTCTAAAGGTTTGGGGGGTTTTGTTTGTTTGTTTTATTTTTAGATTACACATTTGTCTTTCTCTGACTTATGTCACTTAGCATAATGCTCTCAGGGTCCATCCATGTTGTCACAAATGGTAGGAGTCCCTTGTTTTTTATGGCTAAATAATATTCCACTCCGTGTGTGTGTGTGTGTGTGTGTGTGTGTGTGTGTGTATAATTTCTTTATCCATTCTTCCATCAATGGACACTTAGGTTGTTTCTATGTGTTTACTATTGTAAATAATGCTGCTATGAACATGAACATGCAAACACTTTTTGAGTTATGTTTTTGTTTCCTTTGGATATATTCCCAGAAGTGGAATTTCTGGATTAAATGGTAGTTCTATTTTTAATTTTTTGAGCACCCTCCATACTGTTTTCCACAGTGGCTGTACCAGTTTACAATCCTACCAGCAGTGCACAAGGGTTCCCTTTTCTCCACATTCACATCGGCATTTGTTATCTCTTATCTTTTGGATGATGGCCATACCAATGGGTGTGAGATACCTCCTCATGGTTTTAATTTGTATTTCCCTAATGACTAGTTATATTGAGCATATTTTTATGTACCTGTTGGCCTCTCATATATCTTTGGGAAAATCTCTATTTAGGTCCTTTGCCCACTTTTTAATGGGGTTATTGTTGTTGTTGCTGTTGTTGTTGTTGTTATTATTATTATTATTATTATTTTTCTATTGAATTGTATGAGTTCTTTATATATTTTGGATATTAACCTCTTATCAGAGATATGGCTTGCAAATATTTTTTCCTATTTTGTAGGTCTTTTTTTTTCACTTTGCTGATGGTTTCTTTTGCTGTGCAGAAGCCTTTAGTGTGGTGCAGTCCCACTTGTTTTTTGGTTTGTTGCTTGTGCTTTAGGTGTCATATCTAAAAAGTCATTACCAAGACCCATGCCAAAGAGCTTTATTCCTATGTATTCTTCTAGGACTTGCATGCTTTTAGGTCTTACATTTAAGTGTTTAATCCATCTTGAGTTAATTTTTGTGAGTGGTGTAAGATATGACTCCAGTTTCATTCTTTCACATGTGAATATTCAATTATCCCAGCACCATTTTTTGAAAAGACTGTGTTTTCTTCATTGAGTGTTCTTAGCTCCCTTGTCAAATATTAGTTGACTGTATATGCTTGGATTTGTTTCTGGGCTCTTGATTTTGTTTTATTGGTCTATTTGACTGTTTTTATGCCAATACTATACTGTTTTAATGACTATAGCTTTATGGTATAGTTTGAAACCAGGAAGTGTAATATCTGCTGCCTTGTGGTTCTATATAAATTTTAAGAGTGTTTTGTTCTACTTCTGTAAAAATAATTCCATTGGAATCTTGACAGGGATTACATTGAATCTAGATGACTTTTGGTAGTATTGACATTTTAACAATATTAGTTCTTCCAACCCATGAAAATGGGATACCTTTTCATTTGTGTCTTTTTCAATTTCTTTCATCAATGCCTGGTGGTTTTCAGAGTAGAGATCTTTCTCCTTATTTACATGTATTTCTAAGTGTTATTTTTGATGCTATTATAAATGGGATCAATTTCTTTATTTCTTTTTGAGAAAATTTGTTGTTAATGTATATATTTATTTTTACATATTGAAAATCATGACTGCACACCTATATTTCCAATTCCAATCCAATACCACATGGCTAGTTCTAGTTTTCTCCCTTCACTTCTCTGACTGTGAGGAATTTGGTCCTCCCACCATCAATATAACCGTAGGGGTTATATCAGTCCCCATTATATGTACCCAGTCTTCCATTATCACCACCAACCCTTACATGTATATATGGATGTCTTTCTGACTTCTCTTGGGCTACCACATCTCATCCTGGCCTGCCTCTTGCTGTCCCAAGCTCCAAAATTGCATGCCAAACTGTTGCCACTGTCATTTGCTGCATGTGGCACATGGATACCCTATTCACCCTTTTCGGGTGCCACAAGCCTATTCCAGGCCGGTACCATTGCCCCTCTGTGTAGATGCCTTCCTCATGCCATTTGGGTTCTAACCTCCATCAACAGGCCACTTTGAGCAATGTCTTGCTTACCCTACTGTGTTCTGATATTCTCTGCTGCGTTACCACTCTTCCCCACCCTGTGTAGTTTCATCCCTACCCCGCACAGCCCATCTCATGGCTCTTGGATTGGATTATTTTGAAAGAAAGGAAGGAGGGCAGGAAGCTATTTATGCATTTCTCATTATGTAAAATTATAATTGATTTACTCTTTCATTGTTTGTTTCCTATTCTTAACCTGGCTCATTCACTGGTATATTACCAAGACCTAGAACAGTTTCTGCTCTATAATGGACACTCAAAGATTGTCCATTGAGTGAATAAGTGAGTGAATGAATGAACAATGAATACATGGAGACCTAAGGTTTGTTAATCTCCCCCCCCCAAATAAATCCTAACAACCTTAAAAATGTCTTTTGTCTTTTGAACTCATTTGACTTTTGATGTAGAATTCACCCATGGTAACCCAGTGATTGTTTTGGGTTTCCTACTTGACCTAACATGACATCTGGGCAAGTTTATTTTCAGGTCATTATAACCCAGCCTTTTTATCCTTGCAAGAGAATGGCCAAAACATCGTTTTCCCTTATTAGGAGGTGGCTTGTGTGTTTGTTTTGGGCTCACATTTCATGCCTCCCAGACTTCTGCTCTCATCCCCTATGCAGACTTAACAGTATGCCTAATGGTGATTTCAATGTACAGAGATCAAAATCAATTGCTACTTCTGTCTCAGAATCAAAATGTCATCAAATAAGACATCTGCTCAGTAAAGCTACTTCTACACATAAAAAGAAAGAACTGAGGATCACTTCTGTGATTGGTCTGAATAAGAAGTTGGAGAGACAGGGCAGTAAGGCACCATCCAGATGCACCTGGGGGTCAGGAGGTAGTATTCTCATCCTTTCACCAGCTAGCTTAATTCTCGTGGGAAAATCTCTTCCTCTTAAACCTGCAAACTGGGGAGATGTAGCAGCTGGTTCATTGCCCCCACCCCAATTCATCAGAAGGAACATCAGCAATGCAAACAGACATTGCAATTTATAAAACTTTTATTTAGCATTTATTATAACTGATTTTCTTTATTTTTTGAACGACTTCTTTTTTAAAGTTTATTTTACTTATTATTTTTGAGAGGCAGAGAGACAGAGAGGGTGCAGGGGAGGGGCAGAGAGAGGAGGAAATAATCCCAATCAGGCTCCATGCTATCAGCACAAAGGCTTGAACTCATGAACCGTGAGATCATGACTTGACCCGAAATCACGAGTCAGATGCTTAACCAACTGAGCCACCCAGGCACCCCTATAATGGATTTTCTTTAAAATCACATAAAAATACTACGAAAATATTGTACAGTTTCAAAGTTTATTTTACTTATGTATGCAGAAGAGAGAAAAGGTATATGGACCTTGAAAAATAATGTTTATTTCATGAGTAAGAATGGCCTCAGGGGCTGAGAAGGAAGATTATTATGTAGTCAGAATATTTTTAGAAGTTAAATGGCATTTTGTACAATTTTACTTCTTATGCATTCAACTGCTTACCTCTTTCAAAACATCTTGTGCCTTGCATGCCTTTTTGGAAGGCTTAGTTCTCCCCCCAACCCTTCTCTTTTAAGACTTTTCCCTGATAAGTCCTCACTTGTCCTGTAATGAAGAACATTTTCTCTATGAAGCTTGAAGTGGCTCTCCAGTGAGTTGATTCGAACAATTATCATGCATCGAAATTATGTATTTATCTTCTGTATCTACCATAGGCTGCATACCTTCAGACAGGGAGATGTTGCATTTCATTTTGTTTTATTTTTTTTATGCTGAGGATCTCAAGTGTATAGAATTGAAATAATTACACTGGCTAGCTCACGACACTCTGAATGACATGTTATGTTTGTTTTCATTTTTAGCACCTGGCCTTCGTTGGCATTTAGTGTAAAAATGGCTAAGAGCAGGACTATAGACTTAGGCACACCTGGGCTGAAACCCCGTTCACCTACTTAGCTGTGTGACTTTGGGCAATTTATATAAATCTTTCTGAGCTCCCTTTTTAAAATAGAAATAATAAAAGCCTCTATTTAATAGTTTTTCTTTTGAGTGCTAAATATGATATTGAAAATTAAATGGTGAAGAGGGTTTAAATGATAGGAAGCAGTCAGTAAATTTTAGCTTTCTTTCTTTTTTTAATAGAGTGGAGCTCAACAGATCCTTGAATGAAAGATCCACAAAGTTTTTTTGGAATTTCAGTCAAGTATACAACTCCCCACCCCACCCAACTCTTCTTCCTTCCGTTCTTTCTCTCTTTCTCGTCTCTGTCTCCTTCCCTCCCTTCCTCCTCCCCATCTCTTTTGCCATCTCTGAGCACAGCTGCTACACAAACCAAGGCAAAATTGGATAAGATGCCAAAGTCTTTTTCAAGGGAAGCCAGTTTTCAGGCTCGGGCACACCGACTTCTAGGATGTAACCCAAACGCTATCAAATAACAGCATTAAGCGTATTTGCAGGTAATGCTGGAATACTTCATTATCCAAGGTTTTAAATTTAGGGGAAGTGGAACCAGGCACATTACAAATGTTAGTCCATATCATTCTCATGGCAGTCCTGCATGATAGGAATCATTATTACCCCTTTTACAGAAAAGGGGATTGAAGCCAGTGTCAGTACAAGAACTAACTTTATCATAGTTGCAGTCTTTCAGCTCTGTTTCCTTTCCTGATTGGTCTGCTTTCTCCTACTACAGATGTCTTTCTTCCTATAGTCATGGAAAAATGATCACTGGCCAACAGAAACATCTATCCTTATAGCTCATGGTCCCAAAGAAAGTGGAACTCTCTCTATGAAAGCATCCAGTTTCTTAACTAATCTCATGGGAGGGCTATGATTGGGTTTCACCTCAGGATATGTTCATTGGAAAGCAAAAGAGTAATCAGCAGTGGCATAAGTGAAAAGAAAATGTTTGATCATTTCACAGATCTAGAGGTAGGAAGAGAAGGGGCTCTCAGGTTGATTTGGTGACTCAGTGTAGTCAGGAAATATTGGTGTTTCAAGCATCACTTCACCTCTGTGTCATAGGGAGATAGGAAGGATAGTAAAGGGGGTTTTCCTTCCATAACAGAGTAAGAAATCTCTACTGTATAAAACCTCAGCAGACTTCTTTTTATGTTCCATTGGCCAGAGGTGGGTCACATGTCCACTCTGAAACCAGTCACTGGTACGAAATGTTGGGGTAACCATGAGTAGCTTGGAGCAATCATGACTCAGACTCTGAGGCTAAGGGAGGGGACAGTTTTCCCTGAGTTCTTGGCATGCCACCTGAATACATCACATGTTCTGTGGGCAGGGCAGGAGGGGGCATGTATGTGGATGGTTGTTGGCCAATGTCTGCCACAGTCCATTTGGGTCACATGTCCATCCCTTAAATCTGTTGAGGACAGTGGATGATTTTTGCCTTTGGTTGCATTCCTAAATTGCAGACTCTGAGACTAGGATTACTATGAAAGGGATTGATCAGGAAATACTCTCAGGAAAAAATGGTAAGGGAAGTGAAATGAAGAGGGAAAGTAAGCTCCACAAGGATTCAAGGTTTCACAAAGTCCTCTTCGGAGAGTAACTTAAGTTTAACCCCACAGAGGAACACTGGGGTCAGTGTAGATCCCACTCGGTGCTGCCGCCTGCAATAGGTTTGCCCCTGCTACTCTGTGGAGAAGGGAATGTAAATTTCTAGGTCCTTCATCTTCTCCACATGTGCAGGCAAAAATGGTTCTGGAAACCTCAGTGTGATTTTCCTACCAGGAGGTGCAACACTGGCTGTTTGGTGTAAGAGCACTTTAGAGCTACTGAGGAAATACTGGGAAAGCGATTGGAGCAGATATGAGCAGAGCCTAGAGAACATCTCTTATATGGTCCATTAGAGTCCAGACTTGTATCAAGGCTACATCCCAGAGCCAGGGAGTGAGTGGACATTACTTGGTGGTTGCCAAGCAAACTAGGATGATATGGGCATGAGGGGGTAGCCCCAGCAGAAAGATCCATGCTGGGAGATGAGCTTCTTGGATACCCCCTCATCAGCCCTCTGCACTTTCCCTCAACTCATTAGGGCACCATCAGGAGGGGTGTTATGTGTGAACAGGAATGTTGGTTGTACAGGAACTCTGTGGAGTCAGCCCAATTCTCATTTTGCAATCCAGCTGTTGCTCGGGTACCCCAGCTGTCAATGATGACTCCTAGTGTGGTTCTTCTCTGTCTAATTTAGGTTCCTCTGACTCTCTTTAGCTGAGGGTGGGATTTCTCAGCCCCAAGTACTGGCCCCAAGAATGATATTTGGTGCCAGATCATTCTTCATTGTGGGGACCTGTCCTATGAATTTTAGAATATTTAGCAGCATTGCTGGCCTCTACCCACTTGATGCCAATATTGCTACTGCTCCCTCCTCCCCATCGTGACAGATGTCCTCTAGACCTTGTCAAAATTGTCCCAGGTTGAGAACTCCTGACTTAGAACAATGGCCTTCTGGAAGTCTGGCTTTTAGGTTTTCACCTGCTAAACTTAGGAAAAAGTCCTTCAGGTGATGGAACTCTATGACCTTTGTGGGAATTTGTCAGATTTAGTGCAACAGTTCTTTTATTCTTTATTGCTTAGTGAGTTACTTTGGTATTTGTGCCTTGTTTTTCCTGTGCTAGGAGAAGAATACTGTGGCCCATCCAGAATCTTCTCTGCCCTCTCACCCTTATTTGGCATTACCCTAGCTGAGACTTTCTTCCTTTGGAATTAGAATTGCCAGATTTGTCAGATAAGCTTGAATTTCAGAAAACAAGAAAGAAAAAAGAAAACAACAAATATTTTTAATATAGATATATCCTGTGTAATATTTGAGATATACTACCAAAGTATGTGTTCTTTATCTGAAATTCAAATTTAACTAGGCATCTTGTATTTTATGGTGGCAACTCTACTTGGAATGCATTATTCCTCCAGGGACTCCACCACGGAAATGCCCACCATTACTAATGGCTGGTGTACTCAACTTGTCCTTCCACCATGGAATGCCTGCTCTGTAGGCTGATTAGTTTCTACTCTAGTCACCACAGCCCCACCACTTAGACTATTTATGTCACAGTGCACTAAGCATTGGTGCTGCTCCCATAGTCCTCGCTTTCTTCGGCCTTTGTGTCTTTCCCCAAACTCATCATATGGACTCGGACTTTCACGACCTGATGGAGTTGTGTGTGGATGTGCATGGGTGTGAGAACAAAACAATTACTGTCCCAAAGAGAAGCTCATGGGAATGGAATAATTGAGTAATACAGCCACAGAGGATCCTGGGGAAGGAATTCTCCAGCTTCCACAGTAGCCCGTGTTCTGAAAGCCTCCAGTCAGCACAGCCATGAAAATATTAGAGGCAGAGGGGAAAAAAATCCTCTGTAAATAATAACACTCCAAGGGACGCCCTAGTAGTTTGTATTTTTAAAGAACACATGCAGTTAACCTTTGATATGTTGTTCATTCTTTGGATGATTTTCCTAAAAGAGTTTGGTTGCTAATACTATCATGGCCTCAGAGAGCAGTTGAATCATGAGTTGTTTGAATACAGCCAATCAAAAAAAAAAAAAAGGAAAAAATGTTGCTTATCATCTTTTGAAAATGTGCTTACCCTGTGTTGGAAAGGACAGCGGTGAGCATTCGGTGCCTTAGGGAACTATAGCCAGGGCAGAGATGCAGGAGGTAGCATCGTGGGAATCTAGTGCTATCCCAGAGACTCAGATAATTCACATTTCTGTTTCTGTCGTGGCCCAGGGGAATTTGGGCTTGGGTTATAGTGTATTGCTGATTTCTTTTTGAGTGTCTTGCTTCATTCAACAACAACAACAACAACAACAACAAAAATGGAAGAAAAAAAAGCAGCTAACATGCTAAAACTTTAATAATTACTTGACATTATTACAAAAAACAAGTTTATTGAGACATAACTTACACAGCATAAAATTCTCCCATCGAAAGTGCACAATTAAGTGGGTTTTAGTATAGTCACAGAGTTGTACAACCATTACCACAATCAATTAGAACATTTTTACCACGCCAAAAGGAAACCCCATACGTATCAGCCACTACTTCCCAGTTTCCCCACTTGCACCTCCAGTCCTGGGGAACCATTAATCTACTGTCTGTCTCCATGGGCTTGCCTACTCCGGGTATCTTATACAAATGGACTCATACAATATGCGTTTTTTGTTTCTGGGTTCTTTCATTTAGCATAACGTTTTCAAGGTTCACCCACATTGTAGTATGTATTAATACTTCATTCTTTTCATTGCTGGATGATATTTGATTATCTGTAGCACAATTTACCCATACATTCACCGGTCGTTGGCCATTTGTGTTGTTTTCACATTGTGGGTTTTGTGAATAATGCTACTCAGAACATTCATGTACAAGTTTTTGTGTAGATATGTGTTTTCATTTCTCTCGGGTAGATGCCTAGGAGTGAAATTGCTGAATCACGTGGTAACTCTACGTTTAATATTTGGCGAGGAGCTATCAAGCTATTTTCCACAGTGACCGTACCATTTTATCTTATTAGCAGCGTAGAAGGGTTCCAATTTGTCCACCTTCCTGCCAACACTTGTCAATATTATCGTTTTGATTATAGCCCTCTTAGTAGGGGTGACATGATATCTCATTGTGGTTTTGATTGGCATTTCCTTGGTGGCTAATGATACTGAGAATCTTTTCATGTGTTTATCGACTATTTGTATATCTTCTGTGGACAAATGTCTGTTAGATCCTTTGCACACTTGTAAATTGGGTTGTCTTTTTATTATAGCATTGCAAGAATTCCTTATATTCTGGACATAGTCCTTTATCAGATATATGATTTACAGATATTTTTATCCTATTATTTGGGTTATATTTTCACTTTCTTGATGGCGTCCTTTGAAGCACAAAGGTTTTTAACTTTGTTGAAGTCCAAGTTATGATTTTCTTTTGTTGCTTATGCTTTTGGTGTTATATCTAAGAGTCTTTGTCTAACCCAAGGTTATAAAAATTGTTCTTATGTTTTCTTCTAAGAGTCGTATAGTTTTAGCTCTTACATTTACATTTATGACCTATTTTGTGTTGAGTTGCACTGGGCCCGGTGCAAAATAAAAACACAAGACTCCTTTTGAAAAAAATTGTTAAGCATCTCGAGATGGTAACAGCTGAGCATTCAACCAAGTTCAGAGCCCTCCTGACTACGGAGCCCTGTGCACATGTCGTACACGCATGAAGCTGGCTTTGATTGGAGTTTTTCTAAATTTGAGAATTTACAGATTACATCTGCCACACAGTACCAGCCTACAGTCAGGATCAGAAATCTGCAGGCACCTCCTAAGCAACTGAATTTATACCTTGACCTATTGATCAGAGGAGTGCTACCCTTCAGAAATGAGTGCACAACCAGGTGTTTCCAATATGAAATCTCTTTGGCTGAATCTTCAGAGGTGCAGCGTGATGAGCTGGACTGGGAGTAAAACCCCATGAGCAATGCATTGCTTCTTGTGTGGCAGGCACTGTTTGTCCAAAGGCCTATGACAAACCTTGTGACCCACACAGCTCTCAGGCTCAGGACTCTGCGAGTCAGATTAACTGTGACCGCAGAGTGCACGGGTTGTTATGAGTAACTCTGGGAGAAAGCTGCATTTGTTTAAAGTGGGCACCGAGTTGATTCTGAGTGCATTTTAAGACCTCTGTGATGACTAGATTGCTGTGTTGGTAGCCTCGTCGCCTGCCTAAAGCTTTTGCACGCCTGAGTGTTTCTGCCAGGAAACAGAAAATGTTTCGCTTCTCAATTTAGAATTCCTTCTTCTGCGAGTTCAAACATTTTGGGCTTCCACGTCTCTCAGCAGACTCCTGTTTTTGTTTCTTTGGATCCTCAGAGGACTGGAGCTCTGTGTCACTTTGCTCTTGGAGGAATTTTGTTGTTTATGAAGAATATTCTTGATATGTACCATCTTTGGAATCACTAAGAAAATGTAAAAATAAGCACAAATGAACACAAGCTCTGAAGAACTCTCCACCCCCCAAATCTTTCTGGCTTCAAATTTCATTTTTATCTTTTTCATGCTTCATCAAGGTGGGATTTGTATGGAGTAAAATGCACCGGTAATTAAAGTGCATAGCGTGATGGCTTTTGAGAAACGCACATATACTCGTTGCCCAGTTTAGGGTAGAAAACATCATGATCCCAGAAAATTTCCTCTGGCTCTTTTCCAGTTAGTTCCCCTGCCCAGAGGCAGTCACCATTCTGATTTCTATCCATATAGATTAGTGCTGCCTGTTTTTTTCTCTCTCTTTTTTTTAAATATATAACTTATTGTCAAGTTGACTAACATTCAGCGTGTACCGTGTGCTCTTGCTCTTTGGGGTAGATTCCCATGGTTCATCGCTTATGTACAATACCCAGTGCTCATCCCAACAAGTGCCCTCCTTAATGCCCATCATCCATTTCCCCCCTTCCCCATCAACCCTTAGTTTGTTCTCTTTATTAAAGAGTCTCTTATGGTTTGCCTCCCTCCCTCTCTGTTTGTAACTATTTTTTCCCCTTCCCTCCCCCTATGGTCTTCTGTTAAGTTTCTCAAGATCCACATATGAGTGAAATGTATGTTATCTGTCTTTCTCTGACGGACTTACTTCACTCAGCAAAATACCCTCCAGTTCCATCCACATTGCTGCAAATGGCAGGATTTCATTCTTTCTCATTGCACAGTAGTATTCCATTGTATATATAAACCACATCTTCTTTATCCATTCGTCAGTTGATGGACATTTAGGCTCTTTCCATAATTTGGCTATTGTTGAGAGCGCTGCTATAAACATTAAAGAGGGAGTCATACTGTATGTATGTTTATGCGTCTTTGATTTAACGCATGCTTTTGAGATTTGTCCAGATCGTTTGTTCCTTTATTGCTGAGTCCTTTTCCATTGTATTAACTCACCACAATTTGTTGATCTCTTCTCCCGTTGATGGATATTTGGATGGTTCCCAATATTTGGCTGTTGCAAATGAAGCAACGTTCTTGTACAATTCTTTTTCTGGACATATGTATTAATTGCCCTTGAGTATAAAGCGAGGAGTAGAATTGCTGGGTCAGAAATAAGTTTATGTAACTTTAACTGCCAAACAAGTTTTCCATCAATGCGCAAGAGTTCCAGCTGCTTCATATTTTTGTCAATATCTGCTTGCGTCAGCTTTTGTAATGTAAGTATACTGATGGGTATGTAATTGTATCTCATTCTGAATTTTTCTTAAAATCAGCTTTATTGAAGTATGATTAGCATTTATGAAAATATGCCATTTTAACTGTATAGGTTGATGAGATATGACATATATATATACATTATAACTACACACACACACACACACACACACACACACACACCCATGTAACCACCCCAACATTTAAGATATCAAGTATTTCTATCACCGCAAAGAGTCCCTTCGTGGCCCTTCTCAGTCAGTGCTTCTCCCTTTGTACCAGGCAACTTCTGATCTACTTTCTGACTTTCTGACTCTTTGTTCCAAAATCTCTTATGGAACATGCACTTTTTTTGGCCCGGCTTCTTTTGCTCAACATGTTTTTGAGATTCGTGTATGTTCTTGAGTATATCCGTAGTTTGTTTCTTTTTATTGTTGAGTCATATTCCATTGTATGGACATATCCCAATATGTTTTATCTATCCAACTGTTGATGAACATTCGAGTTGTTTTCAGTTCTGGGCTGTTGTGAATATAGCTACTATAAACATCACGTACAATTCTTTAGGGGGGGCATATGTTTTCTTCTCTCTTGGGTAAATATTGAGAAGTAAAATGGGCAGATCATATGGTAAGTGTGTATTTAATTTTATAAGGAAAAATAAGATTAAAACAGAGAGGGAAGCAAACCATGAGAGACTTTTAAATACAGAGAACAAACCGAGGGTTGCTGGAGGGGAGGCGAGTGGGGCGGATGAGCTAAATGGGTGGTGGGCATTAAGGAGGGCACTTGTTGGGATGAGCACTGGGTGTTACATGTAAGTGATAGATCACTGGTTTCTACTCCTAAAACGAATACTATACTGTATGTTAACTAACTTGAATTTAAATAAATAAATTTAAAAAAAGAAAGAAACTACCATGCCAGTCTCTAAAAGGTTGCTACATTGTTACAGTCCCATTGGCAAGGTATGAGAGTTCCAGGTGTTCTACCTTCTTGTTGACGTATGTTTTTCATACCCTAATCAAACAATATGTTTTCAGTTCTAGTAGGTTTATGGTGGTACCTCATTATGGTTTGATTTGCATTTCTCTGATGACTAATGACGGTAAATATGTGCTTACCAATCATTTGTATATCTTCTTTTGTAGTTTCCAAATCTTTTACCAGCTTTAAGAAATTGGTTTGTCATCTTGTTTTTGAGTTGTAAGAACTCTTGATGTATTCCGGGAACAAGTTCTTTGTCCGATTTCAGTATTATGGACATTTTCTCCTAGTCTGTGTCTTGCCTTTTTGTTTCTTAATAATATCTTTCAAAGGGCAGAGGTTTTACATTTTGATGGAGTCCAGTTTTTAACATTATTATCTACGCTTGTGACTTTTTATATCCTAAGAAATCTGTCTACTACAAGGTCACAGATTTTCTTTTGTATTTCTTCAAAACGTTTTATAGTTTTAACATATACATTTAGATCTATATTCCAGTGTGTGTGTGTGTGTGTGTGTGTGTGTGTGTGTGTGTGTGTGTGGCATGAAGTGGGTCAGTTTCATTTTATAGAAAAATGTTGCTTTAGGCACATCTCTTGAAATTCTATTCTTACCCATTGAATTACCTTTTGGCACTTTTGTTGAAAATCAATTGATTGTATTATGTGTGTGTCTGAGGATTTTCTATCTGATTGTTCTATATGTCTGTATGCAATAGCACTCTCCTAATTACTGTAGCTTTATAGTAAATCTTTAAATAATATAATATAAACCTCTAATTTTATTCTTCATTTTCAAAATGTATTGGCTAATTTGTACTCTTTGTATTTCTATAAAATTTTAGAATAATTTTGTCAATATCTGCCAGCACTGTTGTTGGAATTTTGATTGGGATTGCACTGAATTTACAGATAGATTTATCTGTGTCTTGTTTCTTTTGTCAGTAATATTTTTCAACTTTCAGCTTTTTTTGTCTTACATATATTTTGTTACATTTATTCCAGAGTGCTTTATGTACTTTGATTAAATTCTAAACTATATTGTTTTTCTAATTTCATTTTCCAATTCTTCATTGATAGCAAATAATTTTTATATATTCACCTTGCATCCTGAGACTTTGCTAAATCCAGTTACAATTTTGCTAGCTATTTGGGGTATATTTCTGGATTTCCTCCCTACACAATTAATACATGATTATGTTTTCTGGGAATAGATTTGCTCTGTCTTCTTTGTTTCCAGCGCATATGTCCTTTATTTCTTTTTCTAGCCTTGTAGTACTTACTGTCTGGGTTCTTTTAGTTAATCTCACTATGGCTTTGTATACATTTCCTTGTCGGACTCCTTTTCATATGTTCATTGACCATTTGTTTTATTTTGAGACTTGACTGCTTTTATCTGTTTTTCATGTGTTATTAGGTTGTTTCTTTTCATTATTTATTTGTAGGACTTTCAAAAAAATATATCTGAATATAAGTCCTTTTTTGGGTATGCTTTGTACATACTTCTTCTACTCTGTAGCTTGTCTTTTTTACTTCTGCAATGGTGTCTTTTTTTAAAGCGCCAAAACATTTTTTTATTTTGGTGAAGTCAAATTTATCAAATTTTATGTCCTAGGAAATATTTGCCTACCGCCAAGTCAGAAACGTGTTCTCTTATGCTTTCTTCTACAAGCTTTTAAGTTTTATTTTTTATAATTATTACAATTAGATCTAGGATTCCTTATTTTTAAAAAGATCTTTCTTCCTTCCTTCCTTCCTTCCTTCCTTCCTTCCTTCCTTCCTTCCTCTCTTTCTTTCTTTCTTTCTTTCTTTCTTTCTTTCTTTCTTTCTTTCTTTCTTTCTTTCTTTCTTTCTTTCTTTCCGGTGTGTGTGTATATACATATATACATATACATATATATATACATGGTTTCTTTCACATAACATTCAAATGCTTTGTTACCATTTTTCATTGGTAAACTTGGAAAAGATGAAAATGTATAATATGTGACGTTGGTAATTGGGTAGGGAAAGAAATGCTGATATGAGCTGTTGCGGGTGCAAATGCATGCAGCTCTTTGGTGTGGACAGTGGGGTAATTCTGCAGTAGAAATCAAAAGCTTAAAACTTGTTAATTCCCAAGACCACATGGGTCCACATCCAGAAATTTATTCTGTGAAAATAATCCTGGATGTGTGCCAAAATTTAGCTTCGAGCGTATGTTGTCACAGCTTTTTTTTTTTTTTTTTAAATCAGGACAAAGAAAGAACGGAAACAGCCTACAATTGTGGATTGTTTAAAGGATCATATGCCGCTATTATGGAACGCTATTTAAGCTAATGCTGTAGAGAAGTGAATACTAGATATGATGTTCATACACATTTTTAAGTGAAAGACAAATTATGAAACTGAGCTTATGGGTTGATTACTTTTTGATCTGTGTGCATGTAAATGCCTCCATTCTTACCCTAGGATGTTGTGCTTGTGTTTTGAGAGTCCTTACAATGCATGTGTATTCCAGGAAAGACTATATATTTAAAATTTTGACTCTAGAAGAATAGAAAGTGTGACGGAAGGGGAAATGTTGCGGTAAACGATAACTGGAAGGGAATGTATTACAATGAGAACTTTTGTATCATGCTATAAAATGTCTTAGAATTGACATCTCTTTGCTGCTTTTATGCTTTAAATTTGTTCCCTTGAGTCTATGCCTTTATTCTTCTGTATGACTAAGTAAAGGGGCCTACCTAGTTCCCCGCCTACAAGCAGAAAGCACGACAGAGAAGTGTTCCCATCTAAATCATTTCTCTTACTGCCTAGTGGGGAGTCACTGTCACTGGAGCCACAACGCCTTGGGTCAGTTATAATTTGGGGAGATTTATCTAGCCACTTCGATTCCCGTTGGATGGAGATGGAAGTAGATGTGAACAAGAAACACTTAGCTGATGTAGGGAAGGAGGTATGCAGACCCAGAGGGACACAAGTAGGTGAGGCTGTAAACAGACTTGGGGATGAAACCGTGGTACACTTCCTGGCATTTTGCCCAAGCCGACTCAGGCATGGTGCAAGGGTGACACTCCTAGAAGACAGTGCTCAGGTCTTTTCGGAGAGACGTGGGCCTATGTCAAGCTTATGGCTTGTGGGAAAGAGTAATCGGAATGGGCAAAGACTTGTTCAACCATTACTGAGGCACTTCCACCCACAGGACTTGGGCTTCAGGTCCCTGAGGATACACATTGAATTTCACTGTGTGAAGAACCCAGCACGAGAGCCCTGGACTCCAGGAGGCTGGATCTAGTGAAATGCAGGGTACAGGTGCACCGTGCCAGCCAAACTCTGAAGGTCAAACTCGGCCAGAGTTCTTGATCTCATTAACCTTCATCTTTCAAACACTCTGTTACAGCTTTTCAGCAGAAAATTCGTTTGTAGATAAAATGTATCTTTTGAGAGGCACCTGGGGGGCTTAGTCGGTTCAGCGTCCGACTTCGGCTCAGGTCATGATCTCACCGTTCCTGAGTTCGAGCCCCGTGTCAGGCTCTGTGCTGACAACTCAGAGCCCGGAGCCTGTTTCAGATTCTGTGTCTCCCTCTCTGTCTGTGCCCCTCCCCCACTCATGCTCTGTCTGTCTGTCTCTCTCTCCCTCGAAAATAAATAAACATTAAAAAAAATGTATCTTTGGGCCTCAATTGTCCAAATGAGCATTTTGTTAGTCTTTTAGGGCTGCCAAAACAAATGACCACAAACTGGGTGGTGTAAAATAACAGAAACCTATTCTTCTCAGTCCCGGAGGGCAGAAGTCCAAAATCAAAGTGTCAGCAGGGCCACGTTCCCTCTGACGGCTGTGGGGGAGGATCCTTTCTTGGCTCCTCTAGCTTCTGGTGGCTCCTCTAAATCCCTGGTGTTCCTTAGCTTGTAGCTGCATCACTCCAACCTCTGCCTCCATTGTCACGTGGCCTTCTTCCCTGGGTGCGTCTGTGTCTGTATGTGTCCTCTTTTTATAAGGACACCAGTCTTTGGATTTAGGGCCCACCCTAATCCGATGTGATTATCTTAACTAACCACATCTGCAAAGACCCCATTTCCAAATAAGGTCACATTCACAGTCACTGGGGGTTAGGACTTGAATATATTTTGGGGAGGGGATGCAATATAACCCATTATAAGCATATGCACTAGAAAAATCACCATCGAAGTATCCTTCCTTGGCTGCTATGTGTACTGTTAAATTGAAAATCATTCTTCTTTTTTGCATTTCTGACCCCTACATTTACCATGTGTTTCGTTTATAAGATGACTGAGAACCCTCCTGGGCCCTTCTGTGGAATTCGTAACACAGATAGTTAAAGGGTTTCTATAGTCATAGAAACAGAATGTCCAGCTGTAGGGTTTGAGAGAGGTGGAATATTGGCAGCACTTGGAGGAAAGGTGGACGCGAGGGAATGGCAGGGAGTCTGAGGAGTGGCGCCCCCGGATGTGGAGCTGACCTGGGCAGGTGTCAGGGACGGGCTACTAGAAGATGAAGGTACAGAGAGGGATGAAGAACCCGATGCCGAGCCCAAGCAAACAGAAATGCAGCAAGTCCGGCCCAGCTGGAGGCGGAAGTAGATTTCCAGGAATATGGAAAATGAGGCACATCTCAGCAGACACCCAAAGAGGAAGGAGATTGTTGTCCACACCCAGTCTGTTGGCCAGGCCTCTCTGCTCCCCACTCCGTGGGCCAGATCTGTCCAACGTCTCCTCACTCCCTCCACTAGCTAACCCTATTCGAGCCCCTACCATCTCTCTCCTAGGCACCCAGTTCTTTCTTCTCCCAGCAGCCCACACTGTTTTCCACAGAGCAACTATATTTTTAAAACATAGACCACACTGCTATTTAACATAGTGTTGGAAGTCTTAGCATCAGCAATCAGACAACAAAACAAAATAAAAGGCATCAAGATTGGCAAGGAGGAAGTCAAACTTTCACTTTTTGCAGATGACATGATACTTTACATGGAAAACCCGACGGAATCCACCAAAAGCCTACTAGAACCGATCCATGATTTCAGCAAAGTTGCAGGGTACAAAATCAATGTACAGAAATCGGTGGCATTTCTATACACCAACAATGAAGCAGCAGAAAGAGAAATAAAGAAGCTAATCCCTTTCACAATTGCACCAAAAACCATAAAATACTTAGGAATAAACCTAACCAAAGATGTGAAAGACCTCTACACTGAAAACTATAAAAAACTTATGAAGGAAATAGAGGAAGACACAAGGAAATGGAAAAACATCCCATGCTCATGGATTGGAAGAATAAATATCGTTAAAATGGCAATACTACCCAAAGCAATCTACACATTCAATGCAATCCCGATCAAAATTGCACCAGCATTCTTCTCAACACTAGAGCAAACCATCCTAAAATTTGTATGGAACCACAAAAGACCTTGAATAGCCAAAATAATACTGAAGAATAAAACCAAGGCGGGAGGCATCACAATCCCAGACTTTAACCTCTACTACAAAGTGATAGTCATCAAGACTGTATGTATTGGCACAAAAACAGACACATAGACCAATAGAATAGAATAGAAAACTCAGAAATGGACCCGCAAGTATATGGCCAACTAATCTTTGACAAAGCAGGAAAATGTATCCAATGGAAAAAAGAGAGCCTCTTTAATAAATGGTGCTGGGAGAACTGGACAGCAACATGCAAAAGAATGAAACTAGACCACTTTCTTACACCACTCACAAAAATAAATTCTAAATGGATAAAAGATCTGAATGTGAGACAGGAAACCGTCAAAATCCTAAAGGAGAAAGCAGGAAAAAGCCTCTTTGACCTAAGACGCACCAATTTCTTACTCGACACGTCTCCAAAGGCAAGGGAATTAAAAGCAAAGATGAACTACTGGGACCTCATCAAGATAAAAAGCTTCTGCACAGCAAAAGAAACAACCAACAAAACGAATAGGCAACCAACGGAATGGGAAAAGATCATAGCAAATGACATATCGGATAAAGGACTAATATCTAAATTCTATAAAGAACTTACCAAACTCCACACCTGAAAAACAACCCAGTGAAGAAATGGGCAGAAGATATGAATAGACACTTCTCCAAAGAGGACATTCAGATGGCCAACAGACACATGAAACGATGCTCAATGTCACTAATCATCAGGGAAATACAAATCAAAACCACACTGCGATACCACCTCACACCAGTCAGAGTGGCTAAAATGAACAAATCAGGAAACTATAGATGCTGGCGAGGATGTGGAGAAGTAGGCACCCTCCTACACTGTTGGTGGGAATGCAAACTGGTGCAGCCACTCTGGAAAACGGTGTGGAGGTTCCTCAAAAAAATGAAAATAGAGCTACCCTTTGACCCAGCAATAGCACTGCTAGGAATCTACCCAAGAGACACAGGAGTGCTGATGCATAGGGGCACGTGTACCCCAATGTTCATAGCAGCACTTTCGACAATAGCCAAATCATGGAAAGAGACCAAGTGCCCATCAGCTGACAAGTGGATAAGAAGATGTGGCACATATATACAATGGACTACTACGTGGCAATGAGAAAAAATGAAATCTGGCCATGTGTAGCAACATGGATGGAACTGGAGGGTATTATGTTAAGTGAAATAAGTCAGAAAAAGACAGATACCAGATGTTTCCACGAATAGGTAGACTTTGTGAGACTAAGCAAAAACCAGGGGGAGGGGAAGAGGGGAAAGGAAAAAAAGACACAGAGAGGGAGGGAGATAAAACATAAGAGACTCTCAAAGACTAAGAACAAACTGAGGGTGAGGGGGGTGAGGGAGGGGGGAGAGGGGGCGACGGGCATTAAAAAGGGCACATGTTGGGATGAACACTGGGTGTTATATGTAAACCAATTTGAAAATAAACTATTATAATAAAAAATAAATAAATTAAAAAAAAAACATAGACCAAAGTCGCTGTATGATCTGGCCCCTGCCTGTCCATCCTCTGTCATTACACTTCAGCCGCTCCTACTTTTGTTGTGTTCTTTTAGCATGCCAACCCTCTTACCACCTTACACCTGCTGTTCTCACTGCCTGAGTTTGTGCCCACTGATCAGGGTGTGCTGCTTGGCCTTTTCTCCCGGGAGTAAGCTTCTGTTATCCTCTACTTCAAATGGTGCCTCCCCATCACTCTCCATCCATCTTCCAGTTTTATTGTATTTTATTCATGAAATTACTAAGTTCATTGGCTCCAGTAGTTCTCAACCTGGGGCGATTTTGCCCCAAAGCACATTTAGCGATGTTCAAAGACATTTTGCGTCGCTGCGACTTGGGAATAGGGAGGGTCCTTCCGCATCTAGTGACTAGAGGCCAGGGGTGCTGCAGAACAGCCTACAAAGCGCAGGACAGCCCCCAAAACAAAGCTTTGTCTGGCTCTAAATGCCAATAGTGCCAAGGTTGGGAAACTCGGACTTATTTGTTGCTTTGCTTTTCTCTCCATGCGTAACCTCCTCTTCAGATGTACATCCCGTGAGAGCAGAGACCTGCTCTGGCATGTGTTTTCTTCACTGCTCTATCTCTGGTCTCCAGAACAATGCCCAAGCTATGGTTGGCGCTCAAGAAAATCATTGATGGATGGCTGAATGAATGAATGAATGAATGAACGAATGGCTTCAAGTCCTGGATCTGCCCTTTGCTAGCGTTTTGAACCTGGGATATTGCTTCACTATTCCAAGCCTCAGTCGCTTCCTCTGTGAAATAGAGATCAGAAAGTGCTGGCTGTTTAGTTCCCGTGCCAACGGAGCCAGAAAAATGTTCTTCAGACATCGAACGGTGAACTTGGGAAGTAGCAAGCCTGTAGTTCACCGTAAGCTCTCCCCGCTGCCATACGCCCTTTGCCCTGAACTTTGCTTCCATGTCCTTTTTCTTTTTCCATGTTTGGAAAAGAAAAAGTTTTTCCCCGAGCCAGCTTGGCTTGAGATTGCCATCTCAGCTTTGTACTCTCCCTTGGCCTTACCTCTCTAGCCGTGGTCAAATTCCCTCTCCCGGTCAAGCGCACACTTCTTGGACGCAAGGATGGGGAATATTCTTCCTGCTGTGAACTGCAACATCTTTCTTAGATGAGACACTCACATGTCTCTAAGTGAATTAAGCTACTGTTGACCTAGTTCAGCCCTAGTCTCAGGCAGCCTCTGTGTGTCTGGGTCTCAGAGGTCACACTGTGACCTTTTCTTCTTCCCCAAGATGCTTTCCTGGCCGGCCTTGAGGGGATATAAAGATTTTTCTTTTCCTTATAATTATTATTATTATCATTTTGCAGATCACTAGAATTTATTTTTATGTATTAATTTAGGGAAGACTGGTATCTTTACAAAATGCAATCTTTCCATCTAGAAATAGGGAATGGTTCTTCATTTCTTCAGGCCTTCTGTAGTATCCTTTGGCAAAATTTTAGAGCCCATTCACACACACATGTATATTGTTAATGCAAACATCTTACTAAACTGATTCATAGCTCTTTTCTTCAAGTAAAAAAATGTTAACGCTTTATCAAAGTCATAATTTACATGCCAACCGTGCAGTCATTACCATGAACCAGTTGGGAGCACTTCCATCAGACCAAGAATTTCCCTCATACGGGTTTGCCGTCAGTCCCCATGCCCGTGCCCAGACCCCCACTGGTCTGCTTTCTGTCCGTATAGATTTGCCTTTTCTAGGAATCTCAGGCAAATCCAACAGCTCTCTAATTGTTTTCGTGGCGATTACAAAGGGGATTTTAATTTTTGCGATTGCTGCTGGTTTCAAAGTAAACTATTAATATTTACACATAGTTTTGCTACATCTAAACATTTCACTTCTGTCCCTTAGTAGTTCTAAAAATAACATCAGCATTTGCCGTCAAGTTTATAGTTTCCATTTTTCATTTTTCTTTGATCCGGTACGTTTTTAGAATGTTATTTCTTTCTCATTTTTCATTTTCAGATGTGAGAGGCTTGCCTTTTTGTTTTCGGTTTTGAGTTTTTACAACTGCGTTTTTAAAAAGTATGCATTTTACTTTGTAAGTTTACGATGAGCCGACCTTTTACTTGGAAATAAGCTTTGTACTGTAGAAAAGCTGCGAAGTCTGTACAGAGAGCTCTTACAGACTGCACCCGGCCTCCGTGGCCTCCGATGCTGTCTTTTCTTATTAGTCCTCTCTGATCCTCTTCTCATCCTTCTGGTGGGCCAGGCCCTTCAGCTGCTAAAAAGCACAATTTTAATTTAGTATGACCACAGAATACCATATGTGCAAACAAGAAAGAAAGAGGTCTGGGGAGGGGTAGAAGGAAAGCCACTCTGCTGTCTCCGGTATCGTCTCATACTTTGGGAGGCCCAGCGCAAAATGAAAGTGCAGAGCCCCTCGCTCAAGACTTAAGCGTTTTGAGACGGCAACAGCAGAGCATCCACCTACTTGTGGGGAACTTTGCAGTGCACAGCCCCGGCGATTGCCCAGGTGGCACACCTGTGAAGACAGCCCTTGCCGTTCCTACTGATATTTCAACCTTCCCCATCATCCAAATACCTAGTAAGTCAAGGGAACGCCTTCTGCGTGACCAAGCCGAATCTACTCTTGTGTGAGTTTTTCTGGAACCACGCTCACAGTCAACAGCTTTGCCGCTTGCTCACCTGCTAAATGTCTGTTCAAAGGCTTTGAGGTGAGGACAATGATATTACCTACCCTGAAATGGCAGCAAAGCTAATTCTAAAATAACATCCACATTAGCTCACACAGGCTGATATTTTCTTTGCTGACGATCAGGCAAATGGAGTGTTGGTTTTGAGTGCCTTCCAGTAATACTTACAAGTAGCCAAGATTGCTTGGGCTCTTGGAAATCGTACCTTATGCCCAGAGGCTCTTGATGAATATATATATATATTTTTAACTAGGTTTACTCATTTAACTTGTCCAAATGGGGCACTTTCACAAGGGAACCCATCAGCCCGTCATTTCTGATGAAATCACAAAAGTACCAATGAGGAAATGAACTGTGAAAGCTCTTGGTAAGCTGGGATTTTGAAAGTATCTGGGAAATACACAGCTGGAAATTGGTTTTGCTTCATTTATTTATCAATCCTCTGCAGCATTGTATTTTGAAATTTGAGGGCATGATGTCCACTCGTAGTATTTGCTTAGCTGGGCTAGTCAGATAGCTGTGTGCCCAGAGTGACCGACGGTGTGAGCCGCGCACCCGCGGAGTGGCATGCGCTCCCTTCTGCGCTTGAGTCCTATTCCTCAGGTCAGAGGAGGTCCTCTGGTTCCGGGGGTGCTTTCTTCTGTTCCTACAACACAGGCACTCACTGCTCTAGAGAGCAGGGTCCCGTCAGATAGGAGAGATGCTCCCATCTGCCTCTCCTGTCTCTTGGGCCACATGGGTGGTGCCGCACTGGCTTCTGGGAACTGACATCTGAGAGCAAACAGCTGGTGACTACTGAGCATGACGTTGGGAGAAGCCTGTCGCTCACTACCATTCCCCTCCCCGTGTGTATGTGCTGCGTGCAGCTGGTGTACTTTACATGCTGCTGCCCTTGGACCTTAGTTCCTGGGGTGCAGACAGGTCCCTCGCTCGGAATGTCAGGCTCTGTTCTAGAGGATCAGGCTTGCTAGAAGCCTGTAAGAGATTTGAGGCAAGAGACTGCTTAGGAGACTCTATCAGCACTCTATGGAGAGGCTATGAGCATAAAGTAAATATATATGTTTATAATTAAATATATGATTATATTACATAGTTTTTGATATATAACTGTATAAAACTAAATAGAAATAATTACATATAACTGTAGAAAAAAATTAAATATAAATTATATATATTTATAATTAATATACAGCATATATAAACAAACACACGTACATGAACAAATACTACAAGTGGACATCATGTCCTCACGTTTCAAAATACAGTGCGGCTGAAGGTTGCTAAATAATCACGGTCCCCAGCCCAGCCTCGCCAAAGGTAATGAATGTTCTGATGTCTATGACCATAGATTAGCTTGCCTCATTTTGTACTGTATATAAATGGAATCATACAGTATGTACTGTTTTGTTTATCATTATATATGTGAGTCCACCCACAACGTGGCATTCGTCTGTAGTCTCCTCTTCCCCGTTGCTCTGCCGCATGTCCTTCTGTGTATATATCACAGTTGATGTACGCTGGAGTTGTTTCTACCTGCCAGGTTCGAGGCATATTATGGTTCTTCCTGGTTATGATTGGAGGGAGGGGCGTCCTCCTTACTGCCAGGATTTATCCTGTGAGACTTCCGGCATGATAGGAATGAATGTCCCGTTCACCTTGCCACCTTGTTTTGGTGGCTCCAATTTGCCGTGTGTCCCCTAAGTCCTGTGAGGCCAGGACAACTAGAATTTAAGTTCACCTGGTCCAGGCAGTCACTGGCTATAGGACTGCAATGTTCCTTCTGATTATTTTGAGACCTAAGTGTTTCTTACTTTCTTGCCTACTCATACATTTCATTAATAGTTTTTAAATATGTTACCCAGCATTCCTAGTTGTTTCTCGTGGAAGGTTGTCTGGATATCTATTCTGCCTTGCTGTAAGAAACCTATAGGTACTTTTTAAATGCCCCTTGGTCTGTGAGCCCAATGTGTCTGTTATAAAACTTATGAAAGATGACATACACTAATATTTTTCAACTGATACAAGTACACTAAAGAGATTGTAGTGTTTTCCTAAAGTTGTTTTCCTCTTCTTTTTGTGGCGAGCAAATACGTCCACTTCAAATATTTAGACTTATTTCTTTTTAATACTTTCTTCACAATCATTGTGAGTGATTCAGGCAAGAAAAATTTGTTTTTGAAAAGCTGCTTTTTACACAATGTTGGAGTAGGCCAGAGATGGCAGTACAAGAGACAGGAGTAAAAGGAAGGGAATTGTGAAGGTTACCATTCGGGAGGCCCAGAGAAAGCGCTGAGTTTGGAGGAGGAGTGGAGTTAGGGATTCTAGTTGAGTCTATCAGGAAGGTCTGAGCAGGGGATGGGCGGTGCAGAGAGGTGCTCGCCCTGTGGCAGCACACATGCGCACTGCGTGAGCTTGGATGGGAACGCCTACGTGAGTTGCTTGTAGAGACATTCGTGGACTAGGGCTACTGACTCCATGTAGCTGATGAGCATTCGACACTTGATACATACGTGGCTATTGTGACTGACAACTAATTTTAATTTTACATAATTATCCTGTTGTTCACTTTGAACTTCACTAAAAACACTCTGCTATTTCGGTTTTTGGAAAACCTTTAAAGATGCGTGGTGAAACTCGGGTATGTCAGTCCACTTTTTCAGCCATATATTTTATGAAATCTAAATCCAGACCAAGCATTTCTTGTGAAAATTTGTTGTCCAAGCTGAGATATGCTATAGCAATGTAAAATGTCTTACTGATAATTATGTTTACGTTGATCGCATATTGTAATGATACTATTTGGGGTATTTGGGCGAGATAAAATATATAGTTATAATCGGTTTCACCTGTCTATTTTTACTTTTTTAATCTGGCTACCAAAACCCCTACAAATTACACATGTGGCTCGTATCATGTTTCTATTGGGCAGTGCTACTCGAGGCAGAACGTTGGCACAGAAAGTGGAAGTATCTTGGCAACTTTGCAAATGAACCTCTCTGAGCCCGAGTTCCCTTATTGCCTACGGTTCTTACCTTGTCCAGATGGTGAGAGGGCAAAATTAGATTTGCATCCAAAGCCCACGTAAACATGGGAGCTACTGGTTCAATAACGGCTGTCATTATTCTTTTCTTTAAAGAGATAAAATGGAAGAGAACCAAGCTATAGAAAAGGGAGGAAACACAGAAACTTCCTGCTTTGATAAAATATGTAACGGTATGAGCAGTTATAGGGATCAAAAAACCTAACGAGCAGCAAATGGGACTGGGAAAGCTGAAAAGAGATGGCAGGTGAGGGATGCATGCCGTGGAGCTGGAAGATCGTTCTCGGCTTGGAAGCCAGCTTTGACTTGGCCACGAACAGCCTGGATGAAGGTGGGGAACCAGCTCACCCGCCATGCCTCTTTTCCGCATCTGCAGAATGATACTCCTTTGGGGCCAGTCGTTTAATTCGGTGGAAAAAGGTGGTTGGTAACTCGTTCATAACTGTAGGTTTTGCCTTGTACACGAGGCTCATCGTGGTCAAGGAAAAAGCCGCGATTTATCTCGAGGTAGGTCTGAAGGACTTCAGATGAAATATTGAAGAAAATGAACAGTGTATACAAAGAGGAATGAACTTGTGAAAGAAGGGGTTGGCAAATTCTTTAGCTTTGCAGTTGAACTTGCTCGGCAAAAACCGGAGATAAAGAAAAAAGGAGGCTTTGGCCGAGATTGGTTAACTGTTAGAACAGGTAGGAACATCCTGCGCCTTTTCGCTTCTAATTATAGTTTATGAATAGTTGTTTGGGTTTTAGGACACCTGTCTCTTGGCCTTTTAATATATTGTTGTGTGTACCCCTTGTTTATCTGTGATTTAGTTTCAGTTTTCATGTCTGTGTGCTTTAGACCACCAGTAAAATTAATCACATGAGCTTAAAATGCTGAACAAGAAAAGCCCAGCAAGAAACATTTGAATTGAATGCATGGTGATTCCCATTAAAATAAAGGTAAAGAATCTTGCCTTGCCTGGAGGCCAAACAGTAAAGTGTGTAAATGTTCCTCTTTGGAAGACAATTCCGCTGTGGTCTATCTTTGGTCATGCTTTTTATAGAATTCATTTTACGTGTTAACGGTGTATAAATAAAGAGGAGAGATTTCGCTGCGTGTATCAGAAAACTGAAACTAATGATCATTTAAGATGATAGGAGATGATTGTTTGCTTATTGAAAGGAGGCTGGCATGGCGGCCGCACACCTACCGGAGACCCAGGTTCCTTTGGTCTCACTCCTCCATCTTCTCAATACATACCTTTCTCCTCAAGGGCACTTCACGGTCTAACTGAAAAATGCCGAGTGTTGATGCGAACATGGGAGATTGGGACTCTTCATGCACCGTCAGGATACAGACAGGTGCAGACGTTCTGGAAGCCAATCTCGAAATACTTGGTGAGATTGGAGCACGTTATCCTATGACCCAGCACTTCCGCTCCTGAGCAAATGTAGCCCGGGGAAATTCTTACCTAGGTCCTTAGAGACAACACAGGAGATGTTCATCACAGCCTTCTGTGGCAATAGGGAATTTCAGGCAATCAAGCGTCCGGTACTGGGGGAACGGAGAAGTTACATGTGATAGACACACTCTGTGAAACACGACACAGCAATTAGAATCAGCGGGCTGGATAGACACACAGCAACATGGATAGATGGTTTTGAAAACGGTCGATTCCCTATCCTCTACTAGTGTTCAGTAGTTGAACTTGACCATTTGTTCCAAAAGTTTATTCCTGCAGGGAGTCTCTTAACTACAGAACTTTCTAATTCCTATGCTGATCTAGCGATCTTTGGTGCTACAGAATTAAGGACGCAGTGAAAAGTGAAGTACCTGAAGGCCATAAGATACGCCATTCATGCTGCTAAACTTGCCCTCGTGTCACCAGCTCAACGGACCTGCTGACTCCCGCCTGGGTCCTTGCCCTTCCTCTTTCACGGCACCTCGTACTCACCCCTGTGCTGGGTAACTCTCATCATATTGTACCATGATTGCCTGTTTACTTTTTTTAATTTGCCTTTCCCACTAGATTATGGAGTAAGCGCCATGTCTCAGTCTTCTTCCCAGCTCCTTGTCCCAAGTATCTGGATCACAATAAGTGGTCAGTAGATGTTTTCTGAACAAGTGCATGAATGAATGACTGAATGAATGAACGAACGAATGAACGGTCTGGGTAGGAACCTTCCAAGAAATCTACTCATACTGTTTCACTGACCAGCACCAAGCGACTTTGCAATGCCCAGGGAAGAGAGACTGGAGACTCAATATTTTAACTGAATACATTGTCCTACTCGAAAGACGGTGGGATTCTCTAACCAAGGAAGCAGGGGGAGAATGAACAGCCACCCATCTCTTCTGCAAAATTAATTATGATCTCTCATAACTGAACCCCCTGAGTGCAAGCTGCCCATATGAGTGCTGGTGACATCCTTTCTCAGATCAGTGACTGCTCAGCAGTTTGATACATTTAGGCCCTAGCCTCAAGTCACATGTCCAGTCTACTTACAACTAGTCCTGATCTGCCCAACTCACATGGAATTTTCTATATCCTCTTCTTCTGACTACTCTGCTAGTTTATTTTCTGACAGTGGGGCTCATCTAGGTCCTATGGTTGAGTACTGTCTGAATTAGTTGGCTTCCAGTTGAAGGCACTGTTGTATTTAAAAATGGGTGACTTCAAACACTAAATCTAACTCAGCATGGGAACTGCCCCCTCTGGAGGAGGCATGCAGAGACAGACACCAGTGGAACAAGGTCAGTTGTTCTGACTTTGGAGCAGTGATGTTTTCCAAGTTATGTGCACTCCCAGAGGGATCCACTCATTGAGTGGAAAGTAGTGTAGAATCCATAGTTAAATGATGATTGCGCTTTCTCATGGCTTCTATCTCTTGTTTGTCTTCCTTACGCCCTCTCCATATGCCCCACTCACATCTTGAGGAGCACCCGTACTTGAACTCAAGGCAAATACATTGGCATGCTGTGTAACTCCTACCTGTATCCCCACTCCTCCAACACTACCTTCCACTTTGCTCAGGTGTCTTGTGGGCGCTGCAATCCCGAACTGAGTGTAGAGAGAGAAGTCCACCAATGCCACTGAGGAGAGACACATGAAATGCTGCCATAACACAGTAGAAGGTTGTCTGTCCAGATTTTAGGCTGAGACAGACTGAATTTCTCAGTTCAGGAGGCAAGAGATGGATGAATGTTCTCAAATACTTTAGAGGACTTTACCACTACATTTCAAAAGCCACGTCAATCAACCTAGGAGAGTCCAACTCTCGTTGGTGCTATGTGTTATCTTCTGTTGTGTCACCATAGGATTCTAGAAAGTGAAAGAAAATGCATTGTAGGGTGCTCACCACACAAAATTGTAAATTTGAATATCATCCTGGTACAGCCTTTATGGGAAGAAATCGCTACTTTCTAAGATTTGGGAGATCAGAATGTCATGCTAAATCTCATTAAAAATTTGATGAATCAGTTTGTAATGACTTTTCAAACACGGCACGGTGGTGATGTTTGTTTTTTTGACTGAGTCACTAAAACGATCCAGTTCCTGCTGTATTTCTATTGTGTTATTCCTTGACCAGAGCTGAAATAAATGTGGAAAATGTTTTCAGAGAGTTGAGAAGGAGGAAACACAAGGATACCATTACTACACCATACAAATAAAGCAAAAGGTCACTTTCCCACATCATCTCAAGGTTCGATGTTAATCTGAGACAAACATGGTTTGATGTATTTTTTATGGGGAGGGCACTGTTGTGGGTGGAGGAGAGATGGGGCAGTTCACTTTGACTCAGATGTGACTCAGCTCAGGTCATATCTCTTGGCCTAAATTTCAGAGAAAATTAGATGTGTGCAATGTTACAAGTTGCACTCTTTTTCAACCATTTTTAAAAGCACGAGAAGGAAATGAGCAGCCTACCGTGTGCTAAAAGGCTGGTAGACACTTTTGCTTTCTGTATGCCCCTGTTCCCTTTGTGTCTTATAAATAAAAGATTTCTACAAAAATATGGAAAATATCCTTGCCCTAAATTAGGAAAGCAGCTTTGCTTTAATTTCCTTCCCTGCAAGTTGGCAACTGGCTAAAAGAAAATATTTTGACTTCCAGAGACGCTATAGTCCCTCCTCCAGCCTCCTTCCTCGCCCTGGCTTCTGGGCAGTCTGCAGGGCGTCCTATCTGGCTGGTTCCTGGTCAGACTGATCCGTTCCTCCTTGACAGGGGCCCCTGGTTCTCAGCCACCAGAGCCTCCAACAGGGAAGCTTCACTGCCTTCCCTTCAAGCAGTCTGAACTTCAGTCACGTCTTTTGGCTCCATCCTTAGCCCCCAAGATAAGAATGTAGTTTCCTTGATAACGTTCTGCCAAGCTGTCTTGTCCACAAGAAAAAAATCTTTCATCATCCTTGAGAGGTGTTTGCAAAGCCTGGTTGTGATGGTTAAGAAAGTCTGTGCCTTGGATAAATCTGGAGAAACAAATGCAGTGAGGCAAATCTGTCAAACCTACCACTCATTCATAGCAAATGCGCTAGGTTCTCAGAGTACAGAAGTGAACACTACAGATGCCTCCTGCATTCAGATAGCTAAGAGTCTAAGATGGAACACAGATCTTTCTCTCTCCATCTTGCTCTCCCCCCGCACACTCACACTCTTGCTTTTTTTCAGTGTTTTTTCAAACAGCTTTATTGAGGTACAACCTACATACCATGAAATTTGCTCCTTTTAAGTGTACGATTCAGCAATTGTTAGAAAATTTACAGAATTGCGTAAACATCACGATTCAGTTTTTGAGCATTTCCATCTGCCCAGGAACACCCCTATGCTCGTTAGCAGTCACACCCCATTCCCTCCATCCACCTGTCCCCAGCCCCTGGAAACCACTCATCTACTTTGTCTCTAAAGATTTCCCTATTTTGGACATTTCATATAAATGGAATCCTACATACAACACATGACCCTTTTTTGTCTGGCTTCTTCTTCCACTCCCCATAAGTTTCGAGGTTCCTCATGTTGTAGTACGTATCAGTGTGTCATTCCTTTTTATTCTTGGAGAATTTCATTGTATGGATATGCCACCTTCTGTTTATCCATTCACCAGTTGGGGGGACATTGGGATTGTTTCTGTCTTTTGGCTATTAAGAATAATGCTTCTAAGAACATCTGTGTACCAGTCTTTGAGAGGGTGTGCATTTTAATGTATCATATAGATACCCAGAACTGGAATTGCTGGGTGAGACACAGATATTCAAACAAGTATTTACAACAAAGTGAGTTAAGAGCAACAAGATTTAATCTAGAAGCCATGCTATATTTTATTACCTCTGTTCATGGAACATAGGGTGAACACTGATGTGCAAATTTGAAAATACACGTTCAAATTCTTTCTCTCCTTAGTAATTAGATGAACTCAGGGCAAATGGCTTTACCTCTCTGGCTCTCTGTCTATAGCATGATGATGGTAATATCTATAGTCAGTATTATCATGAGAATGAATTTAAATAATTTTTTCAATTGCCTGGCCCATATACAATATTTAAGGATAACGTACAGCATGGTGACTGTAGTTAATAATACTGTATTGGGGGCACCTGGGTGGCTCAGTCGGTTAAGCGTCTGACTTCAGCCCAGGTCATGATCTCACAGTTCGTGAGTTCGAGCCCCACGTTGGGCTCCGTGCTGACAGCTTGGAGCCTGGAGCCTGCTTCGGATTCTGTGTCTCCCACTCTCTCTGCTCCTCCCCCACTCATGCTCTGTCTCTGTCTCTCAAAAATAAATAAATGTTAAAAATTTTTTAAAAAAATACTGTATTGCATATTTGAACATTAAGAGAATAAATCTTAAAAGTTCTCATCACAAGAAAAAGATTGTAACTGTGGTGATGGATATTACCTAGACTTATCATGGTGATCATTTCACAATATACACAAATACCAAAACATCATATTATACGCCTGAAACTATATGTTAGATGTCAGTTATATCTTGATAAACAATAAAGCCTACTTGAAAAAATGCAAGTGCACCAGGGTTTCAGAAAAAGATTTTTAAAAATATTTCATAAAATATCTTTGAAAAATACATAAATTCTACTCTAGGGAACTGAATTTAAACCAAGCTGATCGTAGGCCATCTGGCTTTATTCAGGCAACTCTCAGTTTGAAAGACTCCAGGGGAAGAAAGTTTGGATTTCCAAATTCTCAAGGGAGTTGGATCTACTTTTTGTTGAGGGCAGGCCTGCCTGAGGATGGATGTAGCTTCCAGAACTGCTCTTGTCTTCATAGATCCTCCATGCTAGGTATTACTAGAGCCCACTGATAGAGAGAGCCAAGTGACACTTCTATACAGGCCTGTTCTTCCATCTGGACTGGAAGCACTGTGGTTTTCAAGAGTAAGTTGCAGGTGTGTTTCCTGCCATCAGCTCTGATGATGAACTAACGCTCTCCCTGGTGACTGAATCCTACAGAATCTAAATGGAAAATTTATCTTGGAATGGCCTTTGAGGCATACAATGCATTCCTTAACCGAACTCGTCAAATTTGGTGTGTAGAAGGAAAGCCAAATACTCATTCATTTAGTTAGTCAGTCCATCAGCAAGCATCTGTTAAGTTTACTAAGTGCATCGACAATACTAGATATTAGGGATACAGTGACTAAGACAGGAATTTCTGCCTTTATGGATTTTACTCTCTAGTACACAAGACTGTAGGGAAGTAATGATAAATACATGGTACAATTACATCTAAGTGCAATGGTGAAGTTAGATCAGACAAAGGAATGGGGGTGACTGGAGAAGTGGGGGGATGCTGTTTTAGATAGACAGTCAACAGAAACTTTCAGAGATGGAGATTTGTTTCTGAAGCATGAGCTGTTGCTATGTGGATCATGGCAAGAACCTGCCTGATCTTCCTCCCCCTGCCTCAGTGGTTTCTTCTGCAACTCTTGTCCTTAGTCACCACACAGCTGTCACAGTGGGCTTCTTACTCCTTGAATATGTCAGTCATTCCTCCCTCAGAGCCTGGCTCCTCTCTCTACCTGAAAGATCTCCATGTGGTGGGCTCCTTCTTCGGTCAAGTCTCTTCCTGAACAACTGTGAGCAGAAGTAACATATGCTGTTCATAGCCAAGGTGGTAAATGCCCTCCAGCTCTCTCTAGGCCATATGTTAAGAGGGCGGCACCTCAACTTGGAGGACCTGCTACCAGCAGGAGTCCGTGAGTAACTATAAGAAGCAGAGCCCCTGAAAACCCAAGTTGAACACCTAGCATGGGGTTCCATAGGTTAATTTGTTGCCCCGGTAAAACCTAACCTACTCTGACTACTATGGCCCATTTGAAAAGTGGAGAAACTATTATCCACCATTAGAAATGAGAACGCTGAGGCACAAAGAGGTAATAATTTACCTAATTTCACATAGCTAGTAAGCAGAACTGAGATCTGAGCCAGGTAGTTTGGCTCCCAGTACTATGCTCTAACCCCTATGGTAAGCTACACAAGGAACACAGAGGAAAACACTTCAGTATAATTAGGAAATTTCTGGCCCAAGGGAGCTGTTCTGGGGCAGTACATATAGCAGGAGCTCAATAAATGTTCAGTGAATGAGTGCATCTTTTTAAGGAGCAGTATATTCAATTTCTTTGGGAAACAAAGTACTGCAAATGCAGTGCTTAAAATAGCACCCATTGACTATCTCAGTTTCTGTGGGCCAGGAGTCTAGGCACACCTAACCGGATCCTCCAGTCAGGACCATACAAGGCTGCAGAGAAGGTATCATCTTGCACTCAGGAATCCTCTTCCATGCTCATGTTGTTGGCAGAATCTAGTTTCTTGTCATTGCAGAACTAAGGTCCCTCTTTCTTGCTGGCTGTCAGCCAGGGACTGCTGTTGGTTTCTAGAGGCCTCTCACCATTCCTTGCCATATGGCCTTCTCATAGGCCCTCTGCCAACATGGCAGCTCACTTCTTTAAGACTGGCAAGAGAGAGTCTTTCTCCAGTCGGCTACTATGGAATCTTACATAATGTAATGTAATCATGGGAATGGCATCCCATCATCTTTGCCATATAAGTTAACCTAATCGAAAGTTACCTTATATTTCACATTATATTCTCAGGTCCTGCTCACACTCAAGGGGAGAAGGTTATAGAGTAATTACATGGTGGTGGGAATCTTGCATGCCATCTTAGAATTCTGTCTACCACAGCAATGAACAAAGAGAAACTGGTATACTTTTTCTGCGTCAATCAAATTCATTGGCTACTCACTCTTTAAATGCAGAACCCAGCTCTGGAGTCTGTGGAGAGACTCCACATTAATAGTCCATATAAGTCTTATCTTAAGGAAAAATAAGGGAGTTAAGAGAAAACACATATATCACACTTAACCCATGCATTACAGACATGGTTGAATGGACGTATTCTGTAGGGTCACTGGGGTGAATGGAATTGGCGATTTCAAGATATGCAATGCAAATTTTCCAGTGCCCTTTTTAAAAGCTAGTTTTATTGAGGAATAATTAATTTATGTATAATAAATTGTACCCATTTTAAGTGTACAGTTTGATAAATTTTGACAATTGTGGAAGGACCACCACTAAAAAATAGCAAAATATTCCCATCGCCCCTAAAAGACCTTTCATTCCCCTTTACAGTCCAGACCTCCCTCTGCCTCCCCGCAACTTTCACCCCAGGCAATCTGTCCAACACCCTTTTAACTATGCTTTTAATTAAAGAAAGGCAGTACGGTGTAGTGGTTGAGTGCTCAATATTTGAGCCAGAATGCTTTCTTTGAGTCCTCTCTTCCTCACTTACTTGCTGTGTGACCTTGAAAAGTTAACGAATTTTTTATGTCTCAGATGCATTAGCTCAAATAAGATAGTACCTCTCTCAAAGGTGGTACCTATATCAAAGAGTTGCTATGAGAATCAATTTCGTTAATACATGAGAAGCCCAAATAGCACTTGGTACCTGATGAGTACTAAATAAATGTTTACCATGTTTCTTTTATTGTTATTGTCAATATCATTTAATTCAATTAAAAAGCCACTGTAAAGATGGCAAGAGGAAGATATTTCATGTACACTAAAGTATGTTTCATGTACACTAAAATATATTTATGCCTCTGCCTAGAGCACTCTTTCTCTAAATATCAATGCTTCAACTTCCTCCTCTCCTTCTGGTATTTTCTCTAATCTCAGCCTCTCGTTGAGAACCCCGTCCACCTGATGCTTTTCTACCCTGCTATATTTTTCATTTTTTCCTAGCATTTACCATCATATAACATCCTAAATAATTTACTCATATATTGTGTTTCCTACTTATAATTTATTATTTCTTGCTAGAATATAAGTTCCACTAGGACAGAAATGGTTTGTTTTGTCTGTTGATGCATCCCAGGTTTTTAAAACAATGCCTAGGACATAAACAACACTCAGCAAATACTTGCTGAATGAAAGAAATGGGCACCTGTGGTGTGAATTTTGTATATATTTCTTGCATATTATCATTACAACAAAGCCATGAAAGGTAGGTATTATCACCACATTTAATAAATGAAGAAAGCACACACTAGAGAGATGTAGTAGCTTGCCAAAAGATGGGTGGTTTAGTTGGTACAGCTCCCAAACATGCTCTTCTCGCCGGAGTGTGCCATGTGAAGGAGTGTGGAGGAGCCCGAGGGCACACGTGGTGAGGCAGGCATTATCGCCCAGCTTCAGGAACCCACAAGCAATTTGTATGTTTGTACACATCGGGTTTTAGATACACTGGCTTACGCCAAGCCAATTCTTTATGCTTGCCCTGCCACATTTCAAAATACCGGAGTGGCAAGAGGCAGAGGCATATTTCCGAAGGATTAGCTCATTCCCTGGCCTGCAGCCTTGCCAAAGTTTTCAGTAAATCTATTGCAGAAGGTTGGACTCCATCAAGCTTAGGATTATCTTGCTTTACTACAACTAGGATCTCAGGAAAATTAAGGTTTGAGTCATCATGGTAACTCTGTGAATCAGGAACCATCCTATTAGAGGAGAGAGTTTGTTTTCATGCCAAGATGTTTGAAGTATGACTTCCTTTCATTTTGAGGCCATGTCTACACATCACGAAGTAAAGTTATCAGTTACAGACCCTGAAAATTCACTGCGCGTTTATTTCTTTGTTCTGTGTTGCTCTGTGCTTTCTGAAACCGGGCTCTGAGACCAGGAATTGAGTGAAGGTAGTTTATTTGAGATGTAACCCTAGGAGCACAGTGAGGGAGTATGGACGTGATACAGGGAAAGGAGGAAAGCCAATAAATAATGTGTTAAGAAGCTAATTACTGCTGTGGGAACCTGGGGCTGAATTCTGCCAAAAGACTGTGTAGAACACACCTGAGAAATGTTTTGACGGCGGGGAGGGGGGGGAGGGTGATGGAGCACGAATATGTGTGCCATCATCTGGACTCTTTCCTGGGCCCTCAACCTCTCTGTACTTCCAGATTGCTCTGGGCAGGTGATTCAGGACACCCCCGTGGCCAGAGACTATCAGAGGCAGACACAGGAAGCCATCTGAACCTAGGGAACTGTTTGCAGGTGACCTCCGCTGAAAGATTAACCTCTATGTGTCTGTCACATTTCACACATTTTGAGTATATTTTATATTATTTTATAATTATAAATGGCACATCTTTTAATATTACTGTTCATAACTGCTGGCTGCAAGTTTATCAAAATGCAGTTCGTCTTTGTATGTTGAAATTATTGCAGCCACCTTGCTGAACCCACCTTTTTTTTTTTAAAGTCTATTTATTTTTGAGAGAGAGACAAAGAGAGGGCGAGCAGGGGAGGGGTAGAGAGAGAGGGAGACACAGAACCTGAAGCAGGCTCCAGGCTCTGAGCTGTCCGCACAGAGCCTGACAGGGGGCTCAAACCCACGAACTGTGAGATCATGACCTGCGCCGAAGTCTGGCACTTAACCGACTGAGCCACCCAGGCGCCCCTGAACCTGCCTCTTAATTCCAATAATTTATCTGTAGAGTCTTTTCAGTTACCTGTGTTGGCAGTTGTGTCATTCACAGATTTTGACAGCAGGCTACAATGTCCCATTCCTTTTATGTGTATCATGCCATCCGATTCTCCCAGAGCAAATATTATTATCCCCATCTTCGAAATGAGAGCGTAGATCCAAAGATTTTAAGCGACCTGTCATAGGTACCAAGTGACTAAAGTGGAAGAATCTAATCTAATCTCTAGCCCTCTTATGCAATATGATATGATGCCTTCTGAAATCACTCACCATCAAAGGAGAGGAAAGTTACAATTAGAGAGAAGTCACAGATAGAGAAGGTAGATGGAAAAGAGGAAAATAGTTTCAGTTACCATGGGAACATCAAAATATTATGAATTTGCCAAGTCTTGATTTATTGACCAGAGGGACTTACAGACTCCTTTTGTTTTTTCCAGTTTGCAAGGTTTAATATCATTGCCATGTTTGTGAATGTCAACATTTCAGTTTTGTCCCAATACTACTGAGGTAATGAAGTCCTTGGCTGCAGGAGCACAAATAGCAAGGTAAGGCCGCTACAAGCTTCAGATGGTCACCTTACAGGTGGCAGGAACTGGTATCGCCAACCGTCCTGCCTCTCATGATGCTTTAGAGAATGACAAAGATATCACCAGGGAGTCTTAGCCATGTTTATATCATCCTAACCAGTATTCCAAGTGGAAGGTCGTGCTTTCTTCTTTTGTCTTCACTCTGCGGAATCTGCAAAAGTACTTTAAAGTTTGGATTCTGTAAGAGTGTATCCCATTTCTTCCTGTGGTTATTTTCAAAAGAGGCCTGGAAAGCAAGTGGAGGAATTTCCATTTGGTAAATATAGGAATTTCTTCCACCACCTTGGAGAATATGTTTCCTCTCCAATGTCAAGTAGATATATTGGAATCTGCCCATTGAATAATAAGGAAATAGAGTCCGGGAAAACGCATGAAAGATTAAGTGTGGGTTTCCATGTTTATAATAAAGATCTGGCATCTCCCCAAGTTGTGCTTGAAAAAAAAAACGTGTTTTGTTATAAAGCCAAATAGCTCCTATCCCAAGGTAGTACAGTATCGGTCCATAGTCAGCGGTAATTCCAATCACGAGGTCAAACTGGATTGAGGCGCATGTCCTGAGTAGCAAACATCTTGCATAGTATGTGGCCTGTGTCATGAAGTCCTTCCCGTGACAAATGCTCTCTAAGGTGCCCAGTGTGGACAAAGGACTCCTTAAGTTCCCCTGATGAGAATTTGTCAGCAGGACTTACAGCTGTGACTCCCATAAGGCAAGGCTGGACCGGCTGTACAATCAGTAAGCAGAGCACAGCCTAAACCTAATCATCTCAAAGACCTGAAAACCACACTCCTTGGTTCCTGCCAATGCCGCTCCATATGGAAACGTACTATAGGAAATACTCCAGTGAATTCAAATGCCAAATTGTTGGAAAGCCTCCTTCAGAAACCATAAATCCCTCTTATTCAGGCAGTTACCTTCTTTCAAAAAGATACCCTTAGTTTTATTTCAGGGTCTGCAAATTAGACATCCTTTCTCTTTTTCTGTACTCTGAATGCTTCAAGCGAAGTATTTTAGAGCTTGTATTTCAGAAGTGTGATTTTATCAAAAAGGAACTTCATCATGGAGGGTTCTTTAAGAGCACACTCATTTCGGAAATAAGCCTTCAAGAAACAACTCACCTCTGAAATGGATCCTTTTTCTCGTTTCCGGGACACCATGAGACAAAGCCAAGGAGGGATGATGAAACACACCCGAGGTGCAAAACCACAATAGATAGCTTATGATCTAGGTTGTTAAAGCACATGAAAATGGAATAACACCAAAAATGAGAGTTTACATGTATGTTATATATGCTACTCTGCTTACTCTTTTCTTTTGGAAATACTAAAACAAAAGTGTAGATTAATGAGCTTTTATGAGCCTCGCTGAGCAATAATATACCTTCACAGGGCTGGGGATGTGTCATGTAACTCGCGTTTGGCTTAGTTTTGGAAGAGTCAAAAGAATACTGTTGGTATAACCAGATGTAATTTTGAAATAACTCAGTTAACATACATGAACTGCTCGGAAATAATCAAATATTTAATATCCAGAACTGCTGCTTGGTATCTTTTTTCCCCTCTCCCATCCACTGTCCTCAAGCACTATAACCATATCCATGCTACTTTCAAGTGCTCAAAAGCTCAAGAAGCAGTTCTGGGAGAACGAGTCCCCCTTGGAAGCCAGGGCGGGCACTTACTGAAGCTGGACAAGCCGGAAGACCTTTAGCATGTCGGGGAGGGGGCGTATATAAAAACATTCTTAAAAATTTGCAAAAACAAACAAACAAACTTGGCCTATCCCACATAAAATTGCAGCAAATAAATTTAATATGTCCCCAATGAACTTGTAGCTTTCCCACTTCTAGGTTCTGTGTCACCCAAGTGTATCTGATTATTTCCGGGTTTTCAGAGCCCACGTGAGCATTACCTTATTGTGAACAGGGGCTTTTATAAATGTCCATGGAAGGGTGTCTCTCGGTCAACCTTTCAGAGCATACTGGTGAGGAGTAGTTTTGGAAAACTTGACTGCTTTGCAAGGCGAAGAAAAATTGTGGAAATCATTTAGCTTCTGCTTGACTTCCTTTGCTATTTATCTTAATAACTAAGTGAGCATCCTCCCTTTGGACAAAGCCCAAGGGGACTTTGCCACAGAGAGAGAGACTCTTTTGTGCTGCTTCTATGACAAATCTCCTTAGACCCCAACTCTGATTAACTAACATGCTTCTTGTGTGAGCTGAACATTGACATTTAAAGGTTGGGAAATTTTAATTATTTGTTTACCAAGAAGCATCAAATTCTTTGGAGGTGTTATGCTTAGTAGAAGTGGTTGTAAAAGGAGCTCTAACATAACAGCGGTCAGGAGAGGTGGATCTTTCGTTTTGTGTGATCTTAGGAAACACAACCACTCAACAAGTTTCTTGATATCTCTGATTAGATCATGTGGATAAAATTGTTTTATATATATATATATACCATAAAACCTTATATTGGTATAAAGCATTACTATTCTCACCTGTCAACTGCCTAGCAAATAGTAGACACTCAGTGGATATCCTTGAATGAATGGCATATGTACTCTCAACCCACTGATGGAAAATGTAGAATTTCAGATTGCGTCTATACTCTAAATCTTCTGCCAGATATCTTGAGGTCAGGGGCTGGTTCATAGTTGTACTTTTTTTGTTTTTGTTTTTCCAAATTCTTTTATGAGTTTTTTTGTTATCCTGTGGTTTTCATCTTTTCTGAAGTGTCAAACATAAAAGGGCCCCCTCAGTTCAGTGGACATTTATGAAACCTGTCATAAATGCCAGGGAAGATGCCATCTCTCGCTTCAAGGAGTCTCCGGTCTGGCAGTGAATTCGGACATGTAAAAAGATGCACTGCCATGGAGCAGGTTATGAACAGGTGCTACGGGGTCACGGAGAAAGGGCATCATCTAAGCCTGGGGAATCTGGGAGGTGACATCTATCTGTGCGGGGCACAGAAGGCACTGTGGACAGAGCCCCCCCCCCCCCAAAAGCAGGACTGAGAGGAGAAGCTAGTGGGGTGGGGAGTTGCCGGGATTCTGCTCTTCAGATCGTTTGCTTGTACTCCCCAATTCTGCATTCACTCAGAAGTGGAGCCGGCAGTCTGTAAAGGGCCTCCAGGACGGGTGTTCCCTCTGGAATATTTTCCAGATACAAAACCCCTTTGCAGCTAGAGGAACCACATATGCGGAGGCTCATCATCACTTGCGACTGAGGTTTTATTTCTTGAATTGTAACGTGTAAGCGTACTGATTCCTAGTTTAGAGCCATTAGAAGATCCAGTCAAATGGCCCCAGGAGCCTGCACTGTGAACTCAAAGGGTTACAGGAAATGCACCTTGACTCTGTTGCTATGGCAACAAGCGGTTCTCCGGCTTCTGGGTTTCAAATAGGCCACAGGGATAGCATTTTCTCCTGGGGGTAATTATGAAGAAAAAAATGAGAAAGAAAGAAAGGCAGTGTCTTAGTGTTTGCCTTTGCATTTAACAGCTCAAATATATTCCTGCAACCACTAAAGGTATAAGAACGAATAAGAGGCAGCTATTGTTGATGAGTCTTCCCTGAGGCTCCGCGTGACCTGGGCTTGTGGGGGCGTGGCTAACACAGTGCCGAGTGAGCTACGTTCTCTGGATCCGCAAGTGGGGATGTTTGTATCCATCACCTGGGGTCTGTACTAACAGGCCCCTTGATTCCCCAGCAAGATGCTGTCCTTTGGACCAGGGGTTGTCAATGGGGAAAGGGACGGGTAATTTCGCCCCCCAACCCGGAGACATTTGGCGATGTCTGGGGGCGGTTTTGATGGTCACACCCTGCAGGGGAGGGTGTGCAGATGGTATCTAGTGGGCAGAAGCCAGGGATGCCGCTCCACGTCCTGCAATGCACAGCCCAGGCCCCATCCTGTCCAGCCGCAAATGTCCACGGGGCCACGGCTGAGAAACCCTGCTTTACACCACGGAATGATTTCATGATTTTGGAATGGCTGGCATTCAGGAAGTGACAGCAGGGTCAGTGCCTAAATCTGATGCCACGAAATGGATTTCTCCAGGGTGAGTTTTCTGTGGCTTCTCCGTTGGCATTGCCACGCCTGGGAAGAACACGTGATACTGACGGCAGCCCCGTGAGAGCCTCCCAGTAAAGTGATCGTTTGAGCTCACGTGACTCAGAAGCCTGAGAGGCTCAGGTGCTCAATTCCAGAAATAAGTTCTGTCTGGCCTCACGCTGTTACTACTTGTCTAGACTTTCACGTAGGTAGCAGAACACGTGCAAGTGACACGTTTGTTGTGCTTCGCTTGGGCACCATATGTTGAAACGGCTGCAGGAGCTGTTTTCCAGAGAGTTTCATTCATCACCCTTCCCATCAGTCTAGGATCAAACACACAGGAGATGCCAAAAGAACACATACACACACACACACACGAACACTCGTGCGCACATACAAGTTCTTTGCTCTAGAAAGGGGATTTCAAGTGTAAATCATTTATCAAGCTCCGTGCAGATACCAACTACGCCTTGGCCTACTTCTTGTTGTGCTGGAAAATTTTGTGCCGTGTTGGTATCTGGGGACTGTTCCGATAACCCCTGTGAGGACACACGGCTCTGAAATGTGCTCCCCCATCAGCCATGGCTGTCAGGGTGACCATCTCACCCGAGGCAGGGAAATAATATCACACCTGTGTAAGTGCCTTCGCGTTTCTCCCAGCAGCACTTGTGGACGCTTGCAGCCTGTCATTTTTTTCCACACCTAGACTTTCCAGACGTGTCAGTCTGTGACCATCCACTCACACATGTGCCCAAGGCATTTGTGGTCACTGACGGCACGCAGACACCAGTTGTCCTGGAATCCTTCCGAATCCTGGGACTTTCTTGTATCAGCTCACTAAGCCTTTATTACCGCATCTCCTGCAGCGTGCCGGACTCTGGGCTCAGGGACATAGATCTAGAAATCAGGAAGGTGTGGCCTCTGCTTTCAGGAGAACTCAGGGGAGGAAGGTGGAAAATAAATGAGGAGTTTTAATCCAAGAGGAAGTGTGTACAGGGACTCCTCCGGGGAGGAGGGCTGTGTTGGCCTGTGGTTGTCAGAAGAGGCTTCATAGAAGAGGCCTGGCTTTAGAGTTGAGCCATAGAAGACAAGTAAGAATGTACGTAGGTGGGTGAGAAGACCAGGGATGCAGGCATGGAAACGGAATGGTGTGGTGTCTTCCAAGAACTCACAAGCAGTACGCAGTGGCTGCTCAGATGTTTGTATCCCATTGGTAATGGGATGTGACAGATCTATCTGGCAGTTTAGAAAGACAGTTCTGTGGAAAGGGGAGTATATGGATTGGGACTTGGGAAGGTGAGGGAGGGAGGCTGAGGCCAGCAACACCAGTGAAGAGACAGGTAATTGGTGATGATAACAAAAAGGAAGTAATAGGTTTGAGAGAGATCTCTCATGTAGAGCCAACTGGCCTTCGTGCCCGTTGGGTGTGTGGGGGACGGCATCTCAGCTGGCAGTGGCAAGGAAAGGCTAGTGCAAGATCTGGGTTCTCATAATTTCCACAAGCATCCTGTTCCCAGCCACCCCAGGTAAGCATAGAAACCACATCAAAATAGCTTGCTTCCAGCCTCCCACGCCAAACCAAAGTGCTGTGCATAAAATTCTGGAGGCATCACTGGCCCCTTGTCTTGGAAAACTGAGTAAGGGTAAGGCTTTTATCTGAAACAGACTCTTTATGGTGGGATAGGGGTGTAAGTAATGTTTTTCACATGGTAAATTTGAGGTGCCTGTGGAACGTCCATGAAGGGGGTATCCAGGGTACTTTGTGGTAGGTCACCTGGAGCTCAGGAGGGAGGGCTAGGATGAATATGTTCATTTTGGAGGAATTATGATCTGGGTCAGTGGTTCCCAGCCCTGATTGCATCACCCGGGGAGCTTTAAGAATCCCGATGCCCAGGCCAGCCCCCAGACCAATTGTGACAGACTCAGACATTAGTATATTTTAAGGGAAGGTGGAAGAGTTCCCAGTACCGACTGAGTTCTCAGTGAGAGGAGAGGTAACTTCCGGTGGTGCAAGTTTGGGTATAAGTTTGAGAAGGGGATTGGATGTAGGCTTAGAGCTGAAGGGACCAGAGAAGGGAGGAACGCAATGGACTGGTGGCTACACATGCTTCAGGCCCCTCTGAGATAAGAACCATGGATCTGTGTCCAGTCCGTACATTTTTTTCTTGAGGTATAATACACATACATTATATTCGTGTCAGGTGTACAACGTAGTGGTTTGATATTTGTATACATTGCAAGATGATCACCATGATAAATCCAGTTAACATTGGTCACCACACATAGGTACAGGATTTATTTTCTTGTGGTGAGAACTTTTAAGGTTTACTCTCTTAGCAATTTTCAAATATGCAATACTGTATTATTAACTAGAGTCACCATGCTGTTCATTACATCCCCATGACTTACTTGTTTTGTAACTGAAAGTTTGTATCTTTTGACTCCCTTCACCCATTTCACTCATCCCCCAACCCCTACCTCTGGCAAGTGCCACTCTGTTCTCTATATCCATGAACTCAGTTTGGGTTTGTTTGTTTGTTTTTTAGATTCCACATACAAGTGAGATCATACAGTATTTGTCTTTCTCTGTCTGACTTATTTCACTTAGCATAATGTACTGTCCACATTTGTGCAGTTTTTTACTCAATGTACTTACTGTCCAACTTGAGGGAGAGGGTGCGATCCGGTTGGTCAGGAGCGGACTTTCCTGAATCATGACAAGAAGACAAAGCAAGGGCCAGAATTTCTGCAGCAGACCCAAGCTGGATAAGGAAGATGCTGAAGTTGAGAAGGGGCTGGTTATCTGGAAGAATCTCAGGAGAAGAGGAAGGATTGAGGCAGTGCTCAAAGTCTAGAATATTTGATTTTGAGATTCCAGAATAGTGCAATGAAGGTGGGCATATCAGAGAGGGTGGCTGGATTTTGATTTTGAGATTCCAGAATAGTGCAATGAGGGTGGAGATATCAGAAAGGGTGGCGGGATTTTCTGGGAAGTGAAAATCATAGCAGTTGGGTAGAAGGCATAAGTATGGAGAAATCTGTGTTCACTCCTTTTATACTCCTTTTGTTTGTAGTTTCCTCTTCTTCTTCTTGATTATTGCCAATTTCCATAACCTAAGGGCTATTACACAGTGACTATGGAGGGTTTTAGCACAGCTGTATTCTATAAAGTAGAAACAGCCACCATAGCAAATCAAAAACTCTCACCCTTACATTGGGAAACATGCACATCAGCCAAACTCTCCATGTCAATCACAAATTGTTTATGAAAATTGCATTGCTTCAAGCAATGCCTTCAGAGTCAGTGTCTTTTAGAAACACCTACCTTTCTAGAACCATGTGTTCCTGATTTATAATTGTTTGCATATCTTGTTGCTAATTCTGCAGATAGGCGTTCTTTCTTGAAGATTATTAAATACATACACAAATACCTCTCTGTGAAAGTGTCCACTTGGAAGAAGCCAGAAATCTAAGGCAGAGGTCATCAAACTGTTTCTGTATAGGGCCAGCGAGTAAATATTTTTGGCTTTTCAGACCAGAAGGTCTCTGTCACAACTACTTGACCTTGCCTTTGTGGGCCAAAAGCAGACATAGACAATACATGAATGATTTGTGTTCCAATAAAACTTTATTTACACAAACAAGCCATGGGCTGGATTTGGCCCAGAGTCTGTAGTTTGCTGACTCCTTGTCTAATAAAAGACTCCAGTAGGTTGTGTAATTTTGTGGGAAAGTCTCCTCAAGTTCATATTTTAATTGGATTCACTTTCCAGTTTTGACTTTCTGAAAACATTTATACTGTAGTTTGTTATGACTTTATAGAAATGAAGTAACTTGTAAATGATGATGATTACAGATGGGTTCATGGAAACCTAGTAGGTCATGATAGTCTGATGTAGACAGTCACCAAGTTTGTCATCTTAACGTACTTCCTTGAACACTCAAGCATGTCCTCCCTGGTCTCAAGGAAGTGTGGGTGTCTGACACTGCGTGTCATTCCCTTCAACCATGTCATCAGTGGGCGTGAATGAAGCAGTATAATTCAGCGTTTGCTGTACTGATGCCTATATTCTAAAATATTTCCTCATGGAAATTCAGTGTTTTCTGGGAAAACTAACATTGGACTGAAAATCTGCTCCTAACTCTTAGAAACGTTTCATTAATAAGCACCTTAGTTTCTTTCTTTCGTTTTTTTTTTTTTTTTTTTTTTTTTGGATACTAAAATATGGCTTGGCCAAAAATACCTCTGACAAAATGTCAAGACTCAACGTTGTCCTTGTGACTTAGAAGACTGAGCGATGTGGGAGGGAACTTCTCTACAAATACATGGTTCTTAAAATCTCAACCAGAGAGATGTGGTTTCATTGTCCCTTTAAAGGATTTAAATACTTATTAGTAAGGCCTATTAAATATTGACTACTGTAGTTACCACTCTCTAAGGTGGTTTAATGTTTCAATCATGGCTCAGAAGGGCTACTTTTCGTCAGTCATTCTTTGGAGTTAAATGCGTACATGTTGGTAGCACAGGAAAGGAATGGAATGTCAGATTTCTGCCGATGACTCTTCTGGCTAAAAGAAGATGTCTCAATCAATTTTTACTTTTCAGTGTGAGTCACATGGAGAATTTATCTGAGGAGGGCATCAAAAGGGGGAGTGAAAGCAATCGAGGAGAAAAAAACAACTCTTCGCATCCATATTGGTCCTATTCCTCTTGGAAAATGGGTACCAAGTAGCATCACTGGGTACCTTTCTTTTTTCTCTTTAAATTATCATTACTGAATATTTTATTTGGGATGTGCCCAGGTGGAGTAGGCCTTATTCGGTCCTCCTTCTGAAAGAAGATATGAGAAAGCATGATCTGCTTTCCTCACTCAGAGCATGGAACTTCTCATTAGACTGGACAGTTGAGGCAACTTCAGGGAATAGTATCTGAAGGAATTCTTTTATTTCAGATTGTATAGCAAAAGCAGAAACAATGCATTAAGAACGATAAACCTCAGGATGGGATACACTAGATTTACAGTGTATTTAGAAATGTCTCTTGAACATACATACACAATAACAAGAGTCCGACACTATCTTCTCATCCCTCTGTCTGAAGCAACTGGTGGCCCCTGAATGTGGTGTGATGGACAGTCAACTCTTCCCAACTTGTGACTAGATCTCCCTTCTGCACCATTTATTGGTGCAGACTGTACTCTCATGCCAGTGTGCTTTGAAATGGCCATGGCCCATCCTAGGTATTGTTCTAGCTTCTGCTTGCCAACTCCGTTTCTTAACCTTAGCACTCTTGTTTGGGGCCGGATGATTCTTTGCTGTGGGAGCTGTCATAGGCAATGTAGGATGTTAAGAGCATCCCTGGCCGCCACCCATTAAATGCCAGTAGCACTCCTCCACCTCTCACATCTTACCCCCTTTTCCATTATGACAACCAGAGTGCCTCCAGACATTGCCTAGTGTCCCCCGGGATGAGAGTTGCCCTGGTTGAACTCTACCTTGACATTGCTCAGCCCCAGGTTTTGTATCAAAGTGTATCAAACTTTTGTATCGAAGGTTTTGTACCCAAACAGCATTGGCTAAATCCCCACACCACTCTGGGTTCCTCTCTATACATTTGATACCAGCTTTGCATTGTGGTGGAGGGAAAGGGCTGCATGTGTAGGGTGTCCACACATCTCGATTTGCCTAGGACAGTCTGGTTTGGTCAGTTGTCTGACCCAATTATTAAGTAGCACCACTGTAAAGAATGCCTGAGTAAGGGTGAAAATTTTCCATCCCCCTTGCAATCAGGGCATTTTGGCTTTGGACAATGGGGAAGAGTTTTAAGGGCTCCTACAATCTCAAAAGGCTTTTCTCCTCTGCAGAGGTGTTAGACTCCTTCCTGTCCGGTTGTAGGAGCCTGGAAGTTTAACCATTTCATGCCTATATGGACTGCATACTCAAGTCCTGAGCCTTAACTCCTGACAGCTTCAGTTTTTGACTAAGTGGGCAAAGTGAGCTCAGATATTGGGGAAAAGAACAGTGCTTTTAAAAGAATGTTCTTCTGTCAGTAGAAACAGTGTTTAAGGAGTTGCTACTAAGTTTATATTGGCTGTTACAATTACACTATTACTGGGGTCAGGCTTCCTGCTTGGAAAAGTGAGTTTAGAACAGACTGGGCAACAAAAGAAGAGAGCTAAAGAAATTAGAGGTGGTTTGAAAAGCAATCATTCCTTTGGTCTTAAGAATAAGGAAAAAAGATTTTTGTCTCCCTCAGTGAAACCTGTCACATGTAGAAGAGAATGCTTGTTAAAGCCTTGAGTGGACGTTTGGACTCTGTGGTTCCTGGCGTGTACTTTCGCTAACACACACACACGCACACACACATGCACACGCACACACATCTCCAGGTAGTAATATGCACTCTAACCTGTAATCAGAATCAGCCTCCTGCCTGGAAATGTGAAGACAAGATTTTCAGCCCATAATGAAGGCAAAATAATTATGTGAGATCACTCCGTTCAAAAGGTCAGCATTAATTTGATTATCTGCAACTCAGTACCAGCTGAGATTTTATTTTTAAAGTGATAGAAATTCATGGAATCCTTGAGATATTAGACACATGATCTCCCTTCTTCCTCATATTTTTCTTCTTTGTCAATCTCCTAGTGCCTTTATCTTGTCTTTAACTCAGATGAAACTCAGTGGGTCTGGAGGGTCAAAGCTTCAGACCCCGGACAGAAAACAGTGAGGCCAGATGGTTTCACCCACTGATAACTCCTTGTCCCCATCTCTTTATCTTCACAGCATGATATTTTCTCTCTGGGTACTCCTGGCATAAAACTTGGAGTAGATATTGTCTCTAACACCTTAACGAAGGTTGTCTTTATCTTTGATGGATTTCAGTAGAGTCTGCAGGTATTTCCTGGATCTTGTTGCTCTCCCATGTTGGCTGTATAATACGAGTTGGCAGACATGCCGTATTTTCCTGTGGTAGCCTTCTATGGAAATAATCAACTCCAAAATTGAGAGTTAGCCCCAAATAGTAGCCCCATGTAAACTAAGGGAAGCCAACTATAGAGTGTTTGATAGAAGAGGCTGTTTTGAAATTGTTGAATTGGACCATGTTTTGTAAAGTATGTCTTATGCTTTTCAAATTCTATAGAAAGCTGTCTCAGGATATAGTATTTGGGGAGGGTGTGAGTTTGGCTCTCTACAACTGCAAGGGACAGCAACTTCTCCCCTGTCTTGAAAGAAAGCATTATATGATCGCCTGAACCTCAGCTTAAGTGCACTCAAAATATAAGAAATCAATCCGTGCTAGTATGTCTGAGGGCTAACCGTACTCAAAGAGTGTAATTTTGATTCGCCTAAATTTAGACTGTTAGTATTACAGAGCTGCACGCCTTCGAAGAGGCTATGCAACCCTGCCCTTTGCCTACAGACCGCCAAGTTGCCTTTCTTTCACTGTCTTTCTGACCAAAAATGTACTGTCCTTCTGCCTAAAGAAGTATGTTCTTCGCCATTTGAACATAAACCTTATCATCACAAAGAATTATTTTTTAAAGCACTGACTACACATGCTGAACTTGCTCTGGACACAAAGAAATATGCGATATCCCCTCTCTTTTAAAACGTGTGCGACTAAGGGGAGAAAACAAGACAGAAACACAGAGAGAGAAAGCACAAAAAGATAAAAAGCATCTGCTAAGTGTTTAATGATGATAGATAACATAGCTAAACAATAAAACCGAAGGCAGAATTTCAGTTAGGAGTTAGGAGGGATAAAAATAAAATTCAACAGGATGAGAGTTTTCTTTTATCTATTACAAATTACACTGGGCCACCAATAACAGAACTGAAATAAGGTGTCTTAAACAGTTGGGCAGTAATTTTTCTTGCACATAAAGCCCGTGAAAGGATCGCACTAGTTAGCAGTTCAACAAGGTCATGAATGTCTTAGGTTGTTTTTGTTTTGCCATTGTTGCTGCCAGCTGTCATATTCTAGGTTGTCTCATGGTCACAAGAGGGCTGCTCTACATTCAGCCAGCATGCCCGTGTCTCAGACAGAAAGAATAAGAACTAGAGGAGCCCATGGGGTCGTCCTTCCTGAGACAGCTTCCCTTTAACAACTTCCTAGAAGCCCCTTACACAACACTTGGTCTCTGACATCTCCCATTCTTTTAGCCAGGTATTACGGCCCCCCTTCCAGTGTTATGATACCAATAAGAAGAATGGGTATTGGATAGACAATAAGCAAGCTCTGGTATGCAGCTCAACTTTTGCCAATATTTAAAAATCAAAAACAAAACCACATCCATCCTATAAAGTAGAGGCCAATGTGCCATGGCCTGCGGGCTCAATTCAGCCTACTGGCTGTTTTGGTGAATAAAACCTTCTTGAAACTCGGTCATACCCATTCATTAACATACAGCCCGTGGTGGCTTTTGCACTAGCACAGCCGAGTGGAGTAGTTCTGACAGAGTCTGTTGGGCCTGGAAAGCTGAAAACACTTTCCAGGTGCCCCTTTACATGAAAAGGTTGCCAACCCCACTCTAGACTGACAACTTAGTGGAAAAATGGGCAAAAGACTAGAAACAGGCACTTCACAAAAGGGATCTCCAAAGATATCCACACATGTGAAGAGGGAAATGTTCATTAAAACCATGGTGTACTACCACTTCTTGCCCATCAGAATGGCTATAATTAAGCAAGAGAGAGAAAACTGACCATAGCAGGTACTGCATGAGTATGAGACCACTGGAATGCTCATGCATTACTTGCGGCAGTGTAGACCATACAGATACATTGGGAAGCCATTGGGTGGTATGTACCAAAACAGAGCATATGTACCCCCTACAATGGAGCAGTTCTACCCCCAGGTATATACCCAACAGAAATACCTAGCTACACTCCCCAAAAGACATGTGCTAGAATGTTCATATCAGCACTCTTCTGGCAAAATGTCTCTCAGCCGTAGAGAAGGAAAACAACCGTGTTTTATTCATACAATGGGATACTTCTCAGCAATGAAGATGAAGTGCCACCATCGGCTATAACATGCAATAGTGATGAAAGCAGCCAGTCCACTCCCTCCCCAAAGAAGAAGACTGTCCATTGTGGGCTTCTATGATCTAAAGTTCAGAAACAGGCAAATGAAACAAAACGAAATTAAACCTATGGTGTTGCTGGTCAGGATAGTGGTTACTTTTGGTAATAAAGATTGGGGGGGGGTTCTTGTTCTGGGTAGTGATTAGATAAGGATGTTCACTTTGGGAAAATGCACTGAGTTGTGCACTTGTGAATTCAGTACTGTTTGGCTTATATTTTGTATTTCAATAAGCCCCCGCCCCCCACAAAGAAAATGAATACAGATCTCTTTAATGAGGGAAACCTAGAAGTACTACTCTCAGCCAGTTTTCTGTTAAAAATATTGCCTAGGGGTTCCTGGGTGGCTCAGTCGGTTAAGCGTCCGACTTTGGCCCAGGTCGTGATCTCGCAGTTCATGAGTTCGAGCCCCGTGTCGGGGTCTGTGCTGACAGCTCAGAGCCTGGAGCCTCCTTCAGATTCTGTGTCTCCCTCTCTCTGCTCCTCTCCTGCTTGCTCTCTCTCTCTCTCTCTCTCTCTCTCAAAAAATAAACTTTAAAAAGTATTGCCTAAAAGGCTAAGTGAAATAAGTTAGAGAAAGACAAATACTGTATGATTTCACTTATATGTGGAATCTAAAACAGCAAAACAAATCAACAACAACAACAATGACAGCAACAACAACAAAACTCAAAACAGAAACAGACTCCTAGATACAGAGAATAATCTGGTAGTTGTGGGGGGTGGGGATAGAGGTGGGGATGGGCAAAATAGGGGAAGAGAATTAAAAGGTGCAGACTTCCAGTTATAAAGATTACAAAGTACGACACAGAGAATATAGTTAATAATATGTAACAACTTGGCACGCTGACAGATGGTAGCTAGATTTATTGAGGGGATCACTTCATACTGGATGTCAACTCCACTTCAATTAAGAAAGAGGAAACATGTATGGAATCAACATTTCGGACACTTTGAACTTACACAATGTCGTACGTCAATTATATCTCAATGAAGCTGGAAAAATAAACAAGACAGTTTTTTTGCAGAAAAATGTTGCCTACAGCGACGCGTTCCTCCTAAGACGACCATACCAGGCGACACGACAGGCCCGGCCCTTTGTTTGAGACTCTGTTTGCATTCTCGTCTCGGTAGCAAATGGAACACATTTCCTCTCTGCAGCTCTCTGCCTCAGACAGCACCCCCCTCGGCGTGGCCTTCCAGGTGGTCTCGGCGCCAGGCGCCCCCACCTCGCAGCAGCCGGGACAAGAAGGCTGTCTCTAGCCGCGGCGGATTAACCCACTGAGCAGACCCCGTGTCCCTGGGCTTTCCGGCCAAAGGAGAAAGTGAAGGCAGCGAGGCCAGCTGAATGTGGAATTTATGAATCCTAAGAAGGCAATTTGGGAAGGAGGGATTTTTTTTTTTTCATTTATGTTTAGTCTTAACTTTATGAAATTGTAAGGAGGCGCTGGAGACGGAGGGAACTGTTTGTGTGTGAAGTGGTTGTCTGACTCAATTGCACTCTTGGATTTGGGCTGGGTGCCGAGTCTTGTGTGGGAGGCTGGATAAGATACGTGCATGTCTCCAAAACATCAATTTTTGATTTTCAAAAAGGATTAAAGTATTACTTCTCTAAAGCCTTGTAACTGAGGCAGGTTTTAAAGGAGAAGGTCAGAAGAAATAGCCAGGTCTTATTGAAGAATCCCCCACATTTTTGGCTGATGTATTGAGTTAAACTCGTTTTTCCCATGGGTGCAAGAGAGGAGTTCTAAAAGAAAGAAAAATACGAAATTCTAAAAATGAATAAAAGGGATGTAATAATCCAAGCATTAATTGATGGCCGTACTTAAAACAAAAAAGGCACTGCTATACACTAAATTTAAATGATTGAATAATCGTCAATAAATCTAGCTATTCAATCCAGAGTTCTGGTATGGACACAAGATGTACTTCTCATATTTCGTAATTATCCAAAATCTTTAATTTAAAAATAGAACATCATTTTTATATATTCTATGAGACTCATGACTGTATATGTGTATAAAAGACATATTACCACATATATGCATATATATATTTGAATACATATATGTAAACATTCATGAGATTTTTAAAATTACTATCCTTGGGGCACCCGGGTGGCTCAATCGGTTAAGCGTCCGACTTCAGCTCAGGTCATGATCTCACGGTTCGTGGGTTCAAGTCCCGTGTGGGGCTCTGTGCGGACAGCGCAGAGCCTGGAGGCTGCATCCGATTCTGTGTCTCCCTCTCTCTCTGCTCCTCTCCCGTTCGTGCTCTGTCTCTCTCTCTCAAAATAAGTAAACATTTAAAAATAGTTATTTCAAGTAATTTAAAATTACTATCCTTTAAAAGAAAGAAAGAAAGAAAGAAAGAAAGAAAGAAAGAAAGAAAGAAAGAAAGAAAGAAAGAAAGAAAGAAAAAGAAAGAAAACAACAACTGGCAAGTAATGAGAAGGAATGAGAGCTGACAGTTTATAGGACTCTCAGGAGATTTAGATTATCTTGATGCAGACTCTCAGGTCTGGTACAGCACCTCAAAGGACATTTTTTTTTTTGAGAAAAATTACCCAAATATCCGTTAAGGAGAAGCCGCCGAAAATCGCATGACTTGCATTTTTGTGAAAATCAAGATCGGGCAGTAGAAGGCAGAATGACACCCAGGCGGCTGCTTCGGCCCCGGTGTTTGGGTTACTGCTGCTTCCAAGGGGGCTCCTCATTAGGGAAATAACTTCCCTGTGCTTTCCCTTTTTTGCCTTGGCATCCCAGTGGAGAGTGCGGGTGGGGGGTGGGGGGCTTTGGGACAAGGGTGCCTGTGCCAAGCTCTTGCGGTCAGAAGTTAAGTGGGCTTCCTGCTTTGTGAGCCAGACCGTTCGGAGAGCCTCATCTGAAGAGAAGCCAGTGACTCTACTCCACGGTGGCTCCTCAGTGTCAGGCGATCAAGGAATTAGGTCTCAGTGTCGGATGTCAGAAATGAACACAGATAAATGTGCAAAGATGGGACAGACTGTTATTAAAACTCAGCCTTTTCGCAGGCTTTTGAGCAGATTCCCCTGGTTTCGTGAGAAACCAAAGCAAAGAGGCCCTGTGCCTCCGAAACCCTCCATCGACTGATGTGTCCTTGGGCAGCTCCCCTGTTCTGGGGGCTGCGTTACCTCTTGGCCATGCTGAATTCCCTTGTGGGAGGCCCTTGAATATATTTCTTCTGTATCCTAAGATGATGGCCCTGAGATTGGACAATGTCCCTGTAAGTTCCTGTGGCCTTTGCTTTTCTGGGGAAGTGGTATATTCCTTCCTAGAAATCGGAATTATGCTTTTCAAAGGCTTTGCTCTTCTGTACCCCATCACAGTGTCCTAACGCTAACTGAGAGCTGTCCGCAACAACGAACGTCGGGGCAGGGGAGTCCAGACTGGCTCAAGGAGATGATTCTGTTGGATAAATCACCGGGTTACTCGCGGCAGCCACCACTGCCATTGTGGTCGATTCCGGTTCGGGCTCTTTCTAGGCTTGCTGGTGCTGTCATCGCCAAATGCAGATTGTTCTCATCTCTTGGAATTCTATTTAGCAACAGCATTCAACAGATATTTCTCCAGCGGTTGCCGTATAGTAGGCACGGGGCCAGGCTCTCGAGGTAGAAAGATGACCATGACAACCCCTGTCTTGAAGGAAAACAGTGTTTTAGGAGGAAACAGACAAGATGAGTGTCCCAGCAGTGGTCTGACCACAAGGCCTGTGGGGCCTCCTATGAGGGTGGTGGTGGTGGGATGGGTCCGTAGGTTCAGGAAACCCAGAGAGGCTAGTGGGAGTTATTTGGGCAAAGGGGAAATGGAAGGGGTGGGGGGAAGGTGGTGATGGATGTGACGCGGGAAGAAGGGTGTTACAGGTGGAAGGGTTTTTACCCCTTGAAAACAGAGGACTCGTGTTCAATGTGTGACCTAGAATTTCAAAGGCCATCTCTCCGGGAAAGATGCCAAGAAGGGAGAGGGCCACATTTTGGAATGGTCGGCACGCATCACGCTAGTCATAGAAAATGGGTTGGATTCTGGTTACCTTCCAGAATCTTGATGAGTCTGAAGATTTTATATACACACATATTTGTGCAGTATGGCCTGACCTAGAAGTCACAGCCTAATTAAAGCTTATGCCATGAAAATAAATACCAATTTGAGGTTACTTCTTCTGAACGGACCAGGGTTTTTGAGACAGGGCAAAATGGTCTGACTCCGAGGGCCAAATATAGACAATCGTGCTTTAGAACCTTCTGTTTTTCTGGTCTCAGAGCACGTGGCATGGCACGGCATGGCATTTAATTGAATCCAGTGCAGATGAGTACAAACCCAGTTCAAGATTGGATGGAGGGATACCAAGGGACAGCATCTGTCCAAATTCAGGATTAAACTTGCCAGATAAGGGCAGAGGGAAATCTTTCCTTTTGATGCGACTTAGAAAATCCCAGTCTGTGAGAGGGAAATACAATGATTTGAGAATAGCAAACGCAAATGCAACAAGGGAAGGTTGGTTTTTAGTTATGGTCCATGTTGTGCTGGAAGAAAGGTCGTTGGGATGCCATCTACAGACCAAGTGAATCGCACATACGTTTACCTGAGACTTCTAGAAATAGCAGAAGTGTGTCTCTCAGAGCTCGGATATGTGGCACAGCAGAATCCAGTTTGGAAGGCTGCCCGACCTAAACGGGCTGGTTTATCTTTGGCAAGTTGTCTGGCTGCTTCAAGGCTATAAATGAAACAAAATAATTGAGATGTTAATAGAAACGAATATATAGAAGATATGTTTTTTTCTTCGGACTTGTAAAACTCCAGAAGGGAGAAAATGAAAGCCAAAAGTAGGAAAAAAAAAATCAAACGAGACAAAGTACGATTTTAGTTTTCTAGTTCAGAAGTCAGTGAGCATTTTCTGTAAAAGACCAGGTATGTTAGGCCGTCAAAAGCAGCCATGGAGAAGCATGTACTGAATGGGAGTGTTTGGGCTCTGATAAGACTTTATTTATGAATGCCGAAATTTGAGGCTTTTGGTAATTTACACGTGTCATGAAACCTTCTTCTGCTTTTGATTTTTCTTTCAACCATTTAGAAACGTAAAAACCATTTTTTACTGACTCCTATGCCAGACTGGAGACAAACATATCCCATCATTTGTTCTTTTAGAACAAACCAAACCAAACAAACCAAACCAAACAAATCATGTTGAAGTGCAACAGGCTTTGTTTTTCAGGCTTGTGTAAATTAATCGAATGGTGATTTTTCACATTTGGTATTTTCGTAGATTTTTCTAGAATGCTCTATGCTCCTGCTAGGATGCATCGGGCCCCTGTAACACTTTCTAACATCATTCGTCCTGCATTTATTAAGTGCTCACCACGAACTGAAATGCTGGGGACAGACGTCAGAGGAAAAGAAAATATTAGCAATAGAAAGTGGTACAGAAGCACCTCTATTTATGGAATTTCAACTTGTGCACTTTCAAAGATACAAACAAAACCAAACTCTGGAGCGGAGCCCTCTGGCTGTCTCCTCACTGCCAGAGATACGCGTTAAGAGTTACTGGGAGCTCTTTTTGTTTCTGCCCTCCCCCCTCCCCTTGTTTTTCAGTCTACCTAATATTTACTATATTCCTCTCTGGTACCGAGGAGTTTTACCATTAACCCCATCTTGTATGGTAACCTCAGAGGAAGTGGGAGAAGAAGACGCTAGTAAGAAGTAGCAGAAGGGAAGGCGAAATAGAAACAACTTTTCAGAATTGAAGTAGGTCCGCAAAATCCTTGCATGTTCTTTAGCAGAAGGACAATTTGGAGGACAAAGACCTCACCCTGCACCCCGACAGAAGAAGTTCTGTACCTGTGTGATAATAGCGAACATTGCTATAGAGCTTATATATTCCTGGCACTGTTTTAACTTGTCTCTCTAACACACACACACACACACACACACACACACACACACACACACACACACACACACACACTAGAATAATCCTCACCCCCAAAAAGGATGGTACTCAAACAAATGATGTCAAAACACGATGGATGAAATGGAGAACATTGAACTGCATTGTTAGAGGGCCACATCTTAGCTATATTTGTGCTGGCGTGTCATTCAGCGAAAGGAAGTGAGTGGTAAGTCAGTAACCCAGTCATGGATGGTTCCATGGGGTGGCATCTTTTGGAACTGACCCCAACTTAAAGTAAGTGGCTAAATGGCGACTGGGGATGCCGAAGCTGCTGAGAAATTCCTGCGGTGCTCGTGGACAGATTCCTCACCTCAGTATAAGAAATGAAATAGGTCAATTGTGAACAGAGATGGCACACAAAGCATTCATGGACAAGGAAGAGGATAAGCTGGAGCGCCAGGCCTCAGAAGATCAGCTCACACTTCACCTTGCTGGAAACATTTCGGGGGGGCTACAAGCTTCTACCCCACTCAGGACCTCTGAACGTAGGAACAGAGTCATAAAAAGCCTTTAGAGCTTAACAAATTTTCTACCAGAAAGTGGAGTGGACGCTCGCCATTGGTGCTTCGCCCCGAATGTCTCAGATCTGTTATCGGTTCTGTGTGCCCGACCCATCCCCCAGCTTCTGTGTGGTTTGCTTCTAATGACCAACATCTGTGAACTTCTTCAGAGGACCTCCCTTGGGATGCTCGAGCAGTTTCCCTAAAGCCACAAAGAGCAGGAAGTGCCTGGGACTTTACATCACCCTGGGGCATCCCATAGCTCATGACTGGCAGGTGTGAGAACGTTAAAGCCCAGCTCCTTTGGTCCGAGATGGGACAGCTCCGAGATGGAATTTAGACCCCAGAACTCCCCCCAGGATCAGGCGGGAGACTGGGACTCCGCCAGAAATCACACCGTTACTTGGCTTCCTCCGCCTTCCTCCCCTGTTACGCTTACCCCTTACCAGTTTCTCCTGGGAACGTGCCCTTAATAAATCATTTGCACATGCAGGCTTATCCTAGTGTCTGTTTCTGGGGAACTCTGCCTAAGGCAAGAAGGAACTATATTATTGGGAGAGAAGTAGCACAAGGCCTCGTCTTCAGTTGGCATTGAAAGAATGGATGAAAGAATAGACTGAATGAACTAATAGAAGCCAGTCTTTAGCCTTGAGCCACTCCGTTATAGTCAGGGAAACAGGAAAGTGATAAAATATTGCCTCTGACATTTTAGACTTGCAGGTCCGATAGTGAAGCTGCCCATATAGTGTAGCCTCTCCAGCTGATGATCATCCAGGCTCAGGCTATTAGATTTTGCCAGCGAGAAGAAATCACCACGTCCCAGGATAGCTGCCTGTCTTCTCCGGCACCACTCAATTTATTATGAACACCTTCCTCCCTTCCTTCCTTCTTTCCTTCCTTCCTTCCTTCCTTCCTTCCTTCCTTCCTTCCTTCCTTCCATTCCTTTGTTTTTTTGTTCCTTCCTTCCTCCTTCCTTCCTTCCTTCCTTCCTTGTGCTTTCTTCCTCCCTCCCTCCCCCCTTCCTTCCTTCCTTCCTTCCTTCCTTCCTTCCTTCCTCCCTCCCTCCCCCCTTCCTTCCTTCCTTCCTTCCTTCCTGTCTCCCAACTTCCTTCCTTCCTTCCTTCCTTCCTCCTTCCACTCCTCTGTTTCTTTGTTCCTTTGTTCATTCCTTCTTTCCTTCTACTTTCTTCCTCCCTCCCCCTTCCTTCCTTCCTTCCTTCCTTCCTTCCTTCCTTCCTTCCTTCCTTCCTCCTTTTCTTCCTTTGTTCATTTGTTTCTTCCTTCCTACCTTTCTTCCTTCCTTCTAATTTCTTCTTCCCTCCCTCCCTCGCTTGCTCCTTCCTCCCTCTCTCTCTCTCATAGCTTTATGGATATCAGATTCACATTTCATACAATTAAACCCATTTAAAGTGAACATGAAATGGTTTTTAGTATATTCAGAGTTGTGCAACTATCCCCACAATCAATCTTAGAACCTTTTCATCACCCTGAAAAGAGACCCTGTACTTTTTAGCTATCACCTCCTTAACTCACCATCCTCCTATCTCTCCAACCCTAGACAGTCACAGATCTACTTTTGGTCCTGTGGATTTGCCTATTCTGGACATTTCTAATAAATGGAATCATATAATATATGTGGTCTTTTGTGACTGGCTTCTTTCACTTAGCATAAGGTTTTTAAGGTTTATCCATGTTTTATCATATACCAGAATATCATTCCTTTTTATGGCCAAATAATTTTCCATTGTATGGATAGGCCAAATTTTGTTTATTTATTAATCAGTTAATGGGCATTTGAGTCGTTTCCACTTTAGGCTATTATGAGTAGTGGTACTGTGAACATACATGTGCACGTTTTTGTGTGGACATATGTTTTAATTTCTTTTGTTATATACCTAGGAGTGGAATTGCCAGGTCAAATGTAGAAAGTTTTTTCTATGTTGAGCCAAAATCCACATCCTCATAATTTCCACTCTTGATTCTTGTCCAGTTTTCCTTTCTTACACATGACGTCCCTTCAAACCATTCATCATGGTCTCCATGGCCTTCCTCAGCTTTCACAGACTGAATTTTCTTTGTTCTTTCAATCATTCCACTGTAAAAATGGGACTTACAGAAATGCAAACTGATAGCCTTGAAGTTGTCACTTTGTCTGTTATGATGTACAAACCAGCATTCCTTTGTTCCAAATCTCAGACTTTCCCATCAACCACAGAGAAATAGTGGCTGGCAACTTTATTTTGCTAAGATGAGAGACAAGGAATTATTTCTAGGTGGGAAGGATTTTTAATAGACTCTGAAGGGATTTTCCCTTTGGAAAATCTAAAAGGACTAATAATTTGTGTAATTTATACACATTTGTCATTTTTTGACCTGTTAATGTGAGAAAAAGGAATTCCATGGTTTTGAAAAATAATGTTTAATGGAGATCAGTTATCCTGAGAGCTTTGAAAGAAGTCCTGTGTAGCATTCTTTTTACTATTAATCACAAAGACAATGGGGAGAAAACTTGACAAAACCACAGGAAAATATAGCAAGTCACTTAGCAGGTGCTAGGTTGTGCTGAACTGGGCCAAATGTTATGTTCATGTACATTTTTATAACTACAGATGGATCTGATTCTGGCTTGTTAGTCATAGAGTTCAGAACCTTCCTTCAACATTCAGTCCAGAGGACAGGGTGAGTTCTGCATTGTCTCATGCTAGCTGCCTGACCTTGGACAAGTCATTCGGCCTTCCTAGGCATTCGACTTTGCATCTTACTACCATGGCACTGGTGTTTTGCCACCTCTGTTGATGTACATGGTAACAATCAAGGGTTCTTGCTAAAAATGTCAACCCTGAGGTGGTGCTCCAAGAGATTCTCATTCATTGTGTTTGCGGGAGGTCCTCACAATCTAGTTTTTTAAATACCCCTTGCCAAGCGATTTTGATATATGTGGACCTAAAGACCATACTTTCAGAAATGCTGATTAGTGTTTATTTCTGATCCCTATTCCTTTTGTCCTGTCTTCTGCCGAAAGGAAGGGGGAATCTCACAATTTCTCCAGGTCATCTTTCCATAGATGCTGTGTTTATGAATGTGAAGACGGATGACAATGAAAACTGAAATAATGAAAAAGTCCTAGTCCGATGCTTAGATTCTGCTATATTAGGATTATTTTGACCAGAACAATTTTATCTATAGAGTTTCTCAACCTTACCCCTATTGGCATCTAGGGCCAGAACATTTGCTGCGTGTGTGCGTGTTGGCAGGACCGGGTGGGGACAGTGTATCTTGTTCACGGTGGGCAGTGTAGCAGCATCCCTGGCATCTATCCATTAAATCCTAAGTAGTACTTCATGCCCCTACCCCAACTTATGACCAAAAAAATATATATCTAGGCATTGCCAAATATGCCCAGAAGGACAAAATCACCCCTAGTCGAGAACCACTTTTATAAGGCATGGTACCAAAGAAAACAAATCAAGACACAAAGCTTGGAATAGTTTTCTTTGGTTGGCCCTCATCGCACAGCAAGGCGATGAAGGCCATGCTGGACTGTTGGTGCTCGACCTTCATGTACCAAGCATTTCTTGGAGATCTGGAGCTCTCTGGCCCATCCTCTCTATTTGATGGATTAATGGGATACAGACAGGTTTAGGTGACTTGGCAAGCGAAGGACACTGGTTCATTCTCATTTTATTGTGCTTCTGGCAATGAATTCTGAATGTTTGCCTCATATGTCCCTGCTTCCTATGAAAAATGAAAATCATAATCACAAAATAGATTAGGGAGGGGGATGGACACTGTTACCTGTGAAATTGCTTTGAAAGCTGCAGGCACCAGAGTAGTGCCAGGCGCCATCATTCATAATATTGCTGAGCCTCCGAAATGAGGGAATTTTGAGGTTGTAACAGTGGTTTCGTTGAGTGACTAGTCAAGTGCTCCAAAGGACTCTAGAGCTGTCAGTTTGGGTGACACAAGTGGCCAGTTTTTACCCTACCTGTTAGCCTTTCGCCACGCTGGGTGGAGTGGAGGCCCACTCGTGTGGGAGTCCCATTGCTCAGCCCGACACTTCTGCTCTGAGGATAGTTGTCCTTGTTTTCTCGAGGGAAGCAACACCTACTCCCCTAAAAGAAAGTTCCTTGTTGGTATGAGATGCACTACTAAGTGGAAATTTATTAAAGGATGAATTTTTTATGTCTACGAAGGGTTTCTCAGCCTCGGTGCTCTTGACATTTTTGGCAGGCTAGTTCTTTGTGGGGGGCCGGGGGTGGCTGGCCTGCACCTTGGGGGATGTTTCGCACATCACTGGCTTCTACCCACTAGATACAAGTGGAAACCCTTCCCCTCCCCCATACAACCAAAAACGTCTCCAGACATTGCCAAGTGTCCCTTTGTCCCCGTTGAGAACTACTGGCCTAGGAGGTATGAATGGGGCACTGGTAGTATCTGACTCTGTTTTACAAGAAGGCACCACAGAAATCTAATAGATGAGTCTGTCTCATCAGCAAGAGCCTCTACTTGGAAATGTACTGGATGGCCTGCAGAGAGACATAGACCCGACTTTCCTTTACATCTCAACTCCACCACTTACCAGATGTGCAAAGCAAATCAATTACCCTCATGAACACAGTGGGGATGATCGTACTTTCCTCATGCTATTATTCTGAGGATCCAGAGTTGCTATTTGAAAAGCATCTAGTTGAACAAAGGACCGGCGACGTACATGTTCAATAATTAGTGCAATTGTTATTGTCTCAAATAATAATTCTAGCACCTGCAGCACTGGTGTTGCCCTGAGCATTCTGCAGACTTTACACGCTTGCGACACCACGGAGAGGAAAGGACATTATCATGGGTCGTGCGAAGGCAATAGACTCAGTTAGATTATGGATATAATGAGAAGCAGTTTCCTGATTCTCGAACCGTTTTTTGGGGAAGTCATAACTAGAGGGATTGCAACCTCTTCTTTTCGCGTTCTTTTCTTCTTGAATAGAAAATTTGCCTTAGAAACATGGCTCTGTGGATACTTTTGAAGGGCACTCTCCCTGGCTCCCTGACATTGAGTAGCAGTTCTTTGGCGAAAATATCAAAAACAGCAAGAAAAGGACAAACCAGTGATGCCGAGCTGAACCTATTGTAATGGTCAGTTTATTGTCATCTTCCCTCCCTCGTCTTTCCCCCGTGTGTTCACAAATCATCACGTCGTCAGTTCTGGTTCATGTGTAACTTCTTGATACCCCTTGTAGTCAGAATCAAGGCTGAGGGCAATAGTACCAGCTGACGCTAGGGCATTCTCCTCTTCCTCCTCTGTCCTATGTCACCACAGCTCCAGACACCATTCTCGGCACCCCCCCAGGAATTCCTCATTCACTGGCCTTTGGAGCGGATCTGTCTTCAGGCTGGGGAGTGTCCCTCTCTAACTTACCTGGAGAAAGGAACGGGACCCTTTATTCTTCCTTGGATCCCTCCCATCTCCATATCGTTGTTAGAGTTCAGAAGAAGGGGAGAAATTATGGCTATGGAACAAAGTGGTAATTTTGTAAGTGGCATTTAGGTTTACATTTGGGTTGCTGAGATTATTTCCCTCCAGGACGCTAAACTTCTGCACAATAAAATGTCTTCCCTCAAAGGCTTCTACCTGTACTTGTGGTTGGAGTCAGCAATGGCATTTCCACTGCCAGGACCCCAGCAGAGCTGGTAAGGTCTTCACTCACAGGAGACATATGATTTGGGACAAAGAGGATCTCAAGCTTCTTCTCCGTCTCTCCTTCTTGATCCTAGAGTTTGATTTCCTGAATTGTATCTTTGTAGCCCCATGAGAAAGCCTAGAAGAGAGACAACTCTAAACTACGTTCAGTCTTTATATAAACTATGTTCAGTCTATTTATACTGTAGTGTAAACAAAGACTCTAATTGGTACAATCAGTTCAGAAAAGTATTGGGCATTGTCCAGTAAAGTTAAAGACATGCATACCTATGACCTAGCAATTTTGTTTCTGGGTTTGCACCCGATAAAAATACGTGTGCTTGCGCACAAGGAGATGTGTGTAATGATGTTCGAGCAGGATGTTTTTTAGGAGTCCCAAACTGGAAAGGACACACACGTCCACCACAGTTGAAAAGATAAACCGTGTTAAACACATACGATGAAACACTGGACAGCAATGCGAATGACTGAACTAGGGCGGCATACAACAACATGGAAGAACCTTAAACACATAATGTTGAGTAAAAGAAGCCACATGCAATAAAACATACTTAGGAATCACTTATATAAAGTAAGAAGACAGGCAACACTGAGGTCTAATATTTCTGGATGCTCAACTCCCTAAAACTCAGTGGTTCTCAAAACAGGGGTGATCTTGCCGCCACCCTAGGGGGTATTTGTCAACGTCTGGAGACATTTTTGGTTGTCACAATTGGGGGACGGAGGTACTGCTGGCATCTAGGGGGTAGGTGCCAGGGATGCCGCTAAACATCCCAAACCCTTAGGACAGCCTGCACAATAAAGAATTGTCAGTAGGATGCCAAAACTATAAGAAACAAGAGCAAAAATGAACAAGTATGGCTACCTCAAACGAAAATGCTTCTGCACAGCAAAAGAAGCACTCAACAAAATGACAAGGCAAAAGGAATGGAAGAAGACACCCGCAAACCATGTATCTGATGAAGGGTTAATATCTAAATAACTCAATAGCAAAAAACCAAATAATCCAATTTAAAAATAGGCAAAGGACCTGAATAGTCATTTTCCCAAAGAAGACATACGATGGCCAACAGACACATGAAAAGGTGCTCAACATCACTGATCGTCAGGGAGATGCAAATCATAACCACAGCGAGATATCACCTCACCTGTCAGGATGGCTTTTATTGAAAAGACAAGAGGTAACAAGTGTTGGTGAGGATGTGGAAAAAAGGGAACCCTAGTACACTGTTGGGGGGACCATAAATTGAGGCAGCCATTATGTAAAATGGTATAGAGGTTCCTTAACAAATTAAAAATTAGAAATAGAACTACTGGGGGCGCCTGGGTGGCTCAGTCAGTTGGGCGTCCGACTTCGGCTCAGGTCATGATCTCGCGGTCTGTGATTTCGAGCCCCACATCAGGCTCTGTGCTGACAGCTCAGAGCCTGGAGCCTGCTTCAGATTCTGTGTCTCCCTCTCTCTCTGCCCCTCCCCCACTCATGCTGTGTCTCTCTCTGTCTCAAAAATAAATAAACATTAAAAAAATTAAAAAAAAAAAGAAAGAAATAGAACTACTGTATGATCCAAAAATCCACTTCTGGGTGTATGTCCAAAAGGATTGGAATTAGGTTCTTAAAGAGACATCTTCCCTCATGTGTTCATTGTAGCATTATTTACAATAGCCAAGATATGAAAGCACCTTACGTGTCTATCGACAGATACCTGAATAAAGAAAATGTGACACCTCTCCTTCTCCCCCCAGTCTGTCGCTCTCGCTCTCTATTTTGTGTGTGTGTGTGTGTGTGTGTGTGTGTGTGTGTGTGTACACACAGACACGCATATTTCAGCCACAACAAAAGTAAATTCTACCACTGGCGACAACATGGATGGACCTTGGACCTTGAGGGCATTATGTTAAGTGAAATAAGTCAGAGAAAGACAAATGCTATATGATCTGACTTATATGTGGAATCTAAAAATGAAAACCCAACAAATTCATAGAAACAGAGTAGAACAGTGCTTGCCTGGGGCAGGGGAAATGAGGAGATGCTGGTGAAATGGTACAAACTTCCAGTTATAAGACGAGTAAGTTCTGGGAATCTAGTGTACAGTATGGTGACTGTAACTAACACTCCTATATTGTATACTTGAAAGTTCCCAAGAGAATAGATCTTAAATGTTCTCACCACACACACAAAATATGATGACTATGTGAGGTGATGGAAGTATGAACTCACTTCATTGTGGTAATTATTTCACAATATATATGCATATCAAATTATCACATGGTACACTTTAAACTCACACAATGTTATATGTCAGTTGTATCTCAATAAAGCTGGTGGTGGAGTGGGGAGTTATTGGTCCCCAAATGCCAACAGTGTTGGGGTTGAGAAACCCTGCTATAAAAGGGAAGCTAAGAAGTAAAGTCCATAAAATATAGGGCAGTGTCTGTCGCTGGGATTGGGGAGAGGGTGCTACAATGTAGCCGAGGGACATGGGGCTCTCTGGGACACCCGCAGTCTTCTATCTGTTGACCGCAGTGATGGTTATGATGGGCATATGTTTTGCAATAATTCATTAAGCCACACATTATATATTATCAGTTGTTTATTTCAGAATTTGAAAAATATTCTAGCAGGTGGATTGACAAGACAATGGAATGGACGAGTGTAGGCATTGGGTTTTAGGGAAGAGGTCCCCGCCCAAAAGGGTCTCAGAGCTGCTCTGTGGCAGGGCTGGGCCTCCCAGCAGGGCCTTATCCTCCTATCCTAAATAGGTTTTAGTGCTCAAATGGGCTCTCAGCTCCTCCTGGACTCTGAGGTTGAATTTGCTTCCATGGCTTTAAGTAAAGCTTTCCTGAAAAAGTAATCACCCTTGGGCTGGCACTAAATGTGGAAACTGTCGACTCAGCTTATAGGCAGGCAGAGTAAAGGCAAACGAGGATTTGTATTTCAGGGTCCTGGTGGCAAGGGCAGCCTTCAGTCCTGGAAACGCAGCGACATTTGGGGGCAGGAAGATGAGGAAATTCCACTGTGAGCGTGACACATTTTTTCTTCAAAATGATGCTGATAGAGGAACTCCTAGAGGTTATTTTTGAGTCCTCTCTGGGGGAAATGATAAACATCAGAGAAATTTATTATTTTTTGAAAAAGTGACTAATCAAAAGAGAACATTAGCCAAGCAGGCTCTTAGCCTAATGAGGGAATGGGATGAGCTTCAGCCTTCTCTGGGGAGATTTCACTTTCTCCCTTATATCTCCCTCCATCACTGAACAGACGAAACTTGAATGTCAGAACCACCTGCCATGTTAACATATACTTTAATTTTTTTAACGTTTATTTATTTATTTATTTATTTATTTATTTATTTATTTATTTCATTTAGCCCTCAATTCTTTCTCTTTTTTTGTTTTTATTTTATAATAGTTTATTTTCAAATTGGTTTAAGTGAAATAAGTCAGTCAGAAAAAGACAGATACCATGTTTCCACAAATAGGTGGATGTTTATTTATTTTTGAGAGACATAGAGACAGAGTGTGAGCAGGGGAAGGGCAGAGAGAGAGAGGGAGATACAGAATCTGAAGCAGGCTCCAGGCTCTGAGCCATCAGCACAGAGCCCGACGCGGGGCTCGAACTCACAGACCGTGAGATCATGAGCTGAGCTGAAGTCGCCCGCTTAGCCGACTGAGCCACCCAGGCGCCCCAACATATACTTTAAATGACCTAACACAATACCTGCAAATTGTACGCACTTAAAAATATTTATTGAATCTAAGTGACTGAGTGAATAAATAAACAACATGGGAAGGATCATTAGGAGTAGAGATGTGCAAATAAGACATTTTGGTTAGAGTGGTGTTTAAAATATACCTTGAAATATACTCAAATAGAAATAATGTGTGGAATTCTAAAGGTTTCAGACTTAATAGAACTTTTAGAGTTCTCCCCAGTCTTCTAGGTCCCTTCTTGAGTCTTTTTTTTTTTTTTTTTGGTGTGTGTGTGTTTTAAAAGTTTATTTATTGATTTTGAGAGAAAGAGTGAGCAGGGGAGGGGCAGAGAGAGAATCCCAAACATTGATAATGCGGAGCCTGACGTGGGGCTCGAACCCACAAATTGTGAGATCATGACCTGAGCCAAAGTCAAAAGGTGGGTGCTTAACTGACTGAACCACCCAGGCACCCCCCTCATTGAGTCTTAAATGAGTGAACTGAGAATTGAAAAGGTGTAGAATTCACACTGAAGGGAATTTAAGAGTCTGGCAGCATGAATCAATCATTCTGTTTCTTAAAATGCTTTGTCTTATCTCCCCAGACCTTTCAAACACAGGAAAACAGTCCTATTGCACTGAAGAATTTAACTCTGACTTAGCAATGGCAATTTAGCAAGAAATATGCTTTGCAGGCAAAAGTCATTCCTAGAATGTAAGTACACGATTTGGGAATGATGGATTATTTCTGGGTTAGGATAATGCTGTTTAGTGACAATACATTTTTCAAAGGTGGCACACAAACAGAGTAAGGTGACTCAGCTTTAACACGGAGGTGGCTTACTCAGGGGTAATGATCAAAGGGCTATGGTTAATAAGGATTTTTTAAATCCAGGGACCCACCTTGTGTGGGTATATACATTGTATGCATGTGTGTATGTGTGTGTGTGTGTGTGTGTGTGTGTGTCTGAATATATATATGTATACACACACACGCACACACACATACACATACACACATAATGAAACAGTTTCTGCAGGGAAAGGGATTTTTAGCTCTGCACGTTTAACGGCGGGTATGATAGAGAAAGAAACCCCAAAGCTGGTGAGTTCATCTTTCTCAACGGACCACAGTGAAGCAAAGGTCCCTGAACTGATCTAGGCTGCATTCTCTGAAAGATGCCGAATGGTGACGCTTGTGCTAATTCTTCGCCTTATCCTAAGGGTCTTTGATGACATAGCTCTCAAGGGTGCTTTCAGCAGCAGAGCAGAGTGAAAGCGAAGAGGAGACTGTAGCATGTCATTTGTCCAGCTCTGCCTGGATGTGTCAGGGAGCAGGGAGTCCGCCAAGGGGCTCTGTGCTCCCACATCGCAGAGGGAAAGGAGATCTGGGCAGGGCGCACTGCTGGGGGGCTGGGGCGAATGGTGAAATCGACATTCTCTTGACACTGGCAGGACTCTGGTGACACGTTCCTGTTTGGGGCAGCGGACACTTATTTTTCTGTTACCGTTCTGTTCACATAGTGAAGGATGTACATTACACCAATCTGAACTGTACTGCTCAATTGAATTTTTACACATGGGTGCACTCGGGTCACTGTCATACACATCAAGATACAGGACGTTTCCAGCGCCCCTAAAGGTTCCCTTGTACGCCCTTTCCAGTCAATTCCAACTCCCTATCTTGGCGATTGCTGTTCTGACTTCTATCACCACAGGTCACCCTTGCCTATTTCAATTCAACATTTGAATTTCAATTCTGCAACAAATAGGTAGAATCATGCCTTGTGTCCTATCTCATGTATGATTTCTCCCTCTCAACCTTTGTGAGAAGATCCACGTCATTGTGTGCATTGGAATTATTTTCCTTTCACTGCTGAGTAATACTCATTGTATGGCTAGACCTCGATAGCCCATCAAGAAGCAGTCGATGGACACTTGGATTGGTTCCATTTCGGCTGCTCTACCTGAAGAGGATAAACATTCTTGTACATGAGGAGCCACGGGCACCCATTTCTCTATGTATCTAGGAGTGGAGTTCCTGGATCACAGGGCAGGCGTATAATCAGCTTTGGTAGACATACTCTTAGACTTTTCCAGCAAGACGAACTGTCATGGGGTTGTCTAGTAGGAGAGTCCTCAGGATACCATTGCCCCTGGCTTCACCTTCCCAGTTTTTTTTTTCTTTCAATTTCCATCTTTACAATTATGATGCCGGTTGTTTTCAAAATTTTATATACTAATGTTGTATTAGTTGGGTAGTCCATCTAACTAAGTCCTAAGGGCTCCAACATGGGGGGCATATCTCATTTCCCTTCTCCCCACCCCTTATGCCTACACAGAGCAGGGGAAGGGCCAGGGGGCAAGTCCAGTACAGTGGGACCCTGAAGAACTGGGACAAGCCACCCACAGACCCACCTTCCACTGGCTGATATCACTGGGTCTGGCGTCTCCACTCTGGCCCCAGCCCCTGCCTCTGCCTGGACTTAGCTTGTGGGAAGCCGCCCGGGAATCCCAGAGTGCCAGGCCCGGGGAGGGCCCTCAGCACCCTTATCCGGGGTGTTTTAAAGTGCACGCTCCCACGAGCAATTGCAGAGCAGCGGCCAGTTTTTGGTGGTGCTAAAGATCACTTGGTTCATCCAGCAGCATTTGCAAAGAGTGTGCGTTTCTTCTATTTCCAAATCCTTGCTGTGTCCTTTTCCGATTTGCACCTAAGAACTAAGACATAGCGGCGCTCTGAGCACTGCCCCCACCCCCAGCTAAGGTTCAGCCTGGCACCAACGCCAGTCCTGGCGTTCCAGCAGATTCTTCAGGACTCCCGCTTCCAGCGGGGTTCCCCAGACACGCCCAGATCCTGCGGGCCCTCTGGGACTCAGTTTACCCAAATTGGCGCGGTCAGGCCAGCATCCAGCCCGGCCTTCCTCCAGCCCGCAGTTCCCCCGGCAGCATTACTTGGCCCCCCGGTGCCTGACTCTCCCAAAGGAGGGCTTTCCAAACACCGAAACTCCGCCCTCGCCGGAGCGGTTCCGAATCGCCTTCCAGCGTCAGGCCCACACCCCTTTCAAAGTTAGCGAAAGTCGCTCTTTCTTGGAAACCCAAGCTCGCCCTCTCGCTGGTGCTGAAGGCTTTAGCAGCCCCAGCCCTGGCAGCCCGGGTCCCACGGGCCTGGCAGGGGCGGAGTGGCAGGCGGTGGGAGCGCCGGCCGCCCTGACACCTGTCGTGGGCGCGCTAGGTCGCTACAGCCCCCAACAGCTGGCGGCGGCGGCCACGACAGGAGCCCGCCAGGAGCGGAAGGAATTAAGCGCCCGCCCATCCCATCTGACTCGGCCGCTCCCCTCTCCTCCTCCTCCCCCTCCTCCCCCTTCTCCACCTCCTCCTCCCCTCCTCCTCTTCCTCCTCCCCCCATCCTCCTCCCCCCCCATCCTCCTCCTCCTCCTCCTCCTCCTCCTTCTCCTTTCCCTTCGCCGCTGCCGCCACCTCCACCCGGTCCCTGTCGGCTTCTCGGCGGGACGCTGGTGCCTGCGGGCTTTGCACCGCGCTCGGGGCAGAGAACGGGGCTCGCGTCCGGGGGCTGCCCCGGGATGGCGGTGAAATAGGGGGACCTCGGAGAGGCGCCGCGACCCCAGGCTGCGCTCGGGGGCCCGCCGCTCCTCGCTGGCGACATGGGGGACCCGGTACGCCGCGAGAAACCGCAGCTGCACTACGCGGTGAGTGTCCCGGCGCGCGCAGAGGCGACAGGGGGCGCCACTTGGCCGGCCTGGGAAGGGACAGAGCGGGGTTGATGGATCCGTGACTCCCCGGAGGTCCTCGGTCGGGGTTAGGGGGTGGAGGGTGTCGCGTCCGTCACCCTGAAGTGTCACCTGCATAGAAACTCTGCTGCACCTTAGAATGGGAGCCCCCCCCCCCGGAAGCCCGCGTTCCTTTGCCCCGCGCGGTGGGCACGGCGTTCGGGGCCAGAAGCCGGGCCCTGCTGCCCCCTCGCTGGCCAGGGCTGAGCAATGGGGCTCCTGGGGCCAGGCCCACGTTCGCCCATTCAACCTTCGAGCAGATACGCTGCACGAGCGAGAATAGAGCTGGACGGGAGGCAGGGCTGCTCCGCGATCTGAGCGTGTAGCGAGCCGACTCTCTGGGGAAAACGCTGCGGGGCACGTTGGGGGGCAGCCAGTTTGCTTCTGGAAAAAAGGGTGTGCATTTCCCTCCGAGTTTGTGGCAGGACGGAAGGTTGCACATTATCTGATTAATACAAGAGAATGCTAGGGGTCTGCCAGTGGCCTCTCTCCTCCCTGGTGACTCAAATTCTCAACAAATACCTACTCCCTGTGGGGGACCTACTGTGTGCTAGGCGCTGCGCTGGGCATCGGGGACCACAGGGCACAACAGACTCAAAGCTCACGGGCTTTTCCCCCTTTAAAGAAGGAGTGGAGATTTCGAGGTTAATGACCCACCGACCAAATCCAGATTCTAGATTGAGTTCGTTTTTGAGAAAGAGGAAAGAAAGGGGTTTCTGAGGAATGAGTACTACTTCCGAAGGTGCTGAATGCCGCCTGCTTCCAGCAGGCAGCCAGCCTGTCGGCTTACTCCAGTCTCCGGACATTTATTTTCCAGTTGTGAGTTGTGATGTTTTGAGACGGACCATTGCGACTGCGCTGCCATCTGCTACTTTGCTGAGTTTTCCTTGACGTGATTTTCACTGCTGAGACTGTACATGCCGCTTTCAAACTGGAGAGAGGCAGGCAAAAAGTGAAGGCAAGAATCATCAGTATTTATAATTAGGCTGACAGATATCCATCTGGAATTCCTGTCCTCCAAAATGCACTCTTCACGTTAAAAAGAATTTTTTTTTTAAAGAAAGGAGTGGAGGTGGACAGGAGCGACGGGTACAGAGGTCCTGGTTCCTGTTGCCGGAGTGGGTCCTCGATCAGCTGGGGGGCCATTGCGCTAACCTCGAAGCTCTGCCCTTTAACTTTGCTGGGCTGGGGGAAAAAAAAACAAAACAAAAGAGGGCCTGAATTAGAAAATTCATCAGGTCCCTACCAGGCAAACATTCTAGGAGCCTCACGATGGCTTTCTCCGGTTTTGCCAGTCACTTGCCTCTGAAAGGCCAAGGAGACAGTAGGAAGTTACTAATGCTTGTTCATTTTTTTGGAGACACTAGCAGCTCAGCGGTTTTCCTTTTAAAGTCATATTAAGGTTCATCCGTTTTCGGCAGAGGTTCCTTAGCACCGAAGGATCTGGAGTCTGCTCCTCATGCACAGTTGACATCTTATCCTACCACCTTTTCCGGATTTTGAACTGTGTGCTGGTGCCCTTTGATTTGCAGTCTGAGGTCTCTAAGCCACTTATGAGGTAGAGGAGGAAAGGTGAGAAGCGGTTCCTTAATTCAAAAAAAAAAAAAAATCTATTCAGGGACGCCTGGGTGGCTCAGTTGATCAAGAGTTGATTAAGCGAACTCTTCACTTTGGCTCAGGTCATGATCTCAGGGTTTGTGGGTTCGAGCCCCATGTCGGGCTCTGTGCTGACACGGTAGAGCCTGCTTGGAACTCTCTGTCTCCCTCTCTCTCCTCCCCTCCCTATCCCTCCCTCTCTGTTTCTCTCTCTCAAAAATAAATAAACTTTAAAAAATCTATTCATTCTATGAATGATTATTGCCTCGATTATGCAATTGCATCCCACAGCAATTTAAAAATTATTTTAACTTGGCTGTTTCATTCTGCTAAAAGCATAAACTTAGAGTCAAGCTAATGCTAACATCCCTTGCACTCTGATGATTTGCCGGTGAAATAGCCCTTTATTCTAGCACAGATCCCCACATGCATATTTTCTGATTTAGGACTATAAAAAAGAAGATTCCAGAGGGAATTTGTTGGCTCTCAGGTTGGAAGAAGTCACCCGGCTCCTCTGAAGTTTTTCGTGCATACTTTAGGGAGACGAAGCAGCAGCGCTCAGCAGCTCTGTATCAGTCACAAGTCAAAAGAATGTTCTTTATTAAGTGTGACCCATCGCTTTTCATATTAACATAACTCTCTACGGCTTAATATCTATTCTAGCACTGTTCTCTTCATCCGCTGTCGCCATACTGGTTTAGGTTCATTTCAAAAGCTTGTTTTGCCTTTTAGCACAAATATTCTACTTACTTTGCTCCACATGGTTCTGCCCCACTGTGTATTGACCTGGGGCTTGGGGGCTCTTTTTGGGTCTGTGTCTTCCTCGAAAAGAATTACTCTCTATGTGTTCTTAGTACCTCTTGCCTACTCTGAGATATACTCCGCCCGGCAAGCATTTAATGTTCTCCCTTCAGTGCTTTTTCATCTGTCCAAGGCGAGAATGTTAAGAGTTGCTATGGACTCTTCACGCCTCCTTTTAAATGGTTGTAATCATGGTCACAAGGAGAGAAACACAAACACTTGAGGAGACAAGAACATCCTGCATTTATATACTGTTACGCTTTTCCAAAGCATAGCACACTGTCCTCTTGTTTTATCATCATAACAAAAATGCGTTTTAGCAGCTAATGTTCCCCTCCCAACCTTTCCTCCCACGGTTTTCCCACATTCAGTTTCTGGCGACTCCATCCTTCCGGCTGGGTGCCGTCCTTGATGCCTTTTGGTGACCTGGTCAGATTTGCATTTTGAAACGCCTGCTTTGAGCCCAGGATGGCGGGGAGTGTGAGGAGGAGCCAGAGTGTATCCTGCTATTTGGGCCAGCGAGAGATGAGAGAAGGATGGCCTACATAGGACGGCAGCTGGACTGGAGGTGGAGAGCAGTTAGCACGTTGGAGAGATACTTAGGACATCGAACCAGCCAGTCTTCGTTTGGAGGCGCTATGGAGGTGCTAGAATGCCTCAGTCAGGAATGACATGCATGAATCAACGATTTCCGGGCAACGCTTCTAAAGAAACTGCAGGTCATGACAGTAATCCCCTCATCGTTATTGTCTTCTCCAAGTCGCCAAGTGTTTGGACATAGTCTGTATCAAATCCAGCTAGCGGGTTAGACAGGTTTTCTATTTTGTGGCTGAGGAAATCCAAGCCTAGAGCGGTGGAGTTCAAGGTGGCACAGGTGTAGCTGGTGACAGAATGGAGTGCCCTGTACAAGTGCCCTGATTTCCCAGAGCTCTTCTGACTCGTTTAGACAATTGAGATGGATGAGCCGAGTTACCCTTCCCCCTCTCCATTGTGTCACCATAATAAACCCATCATCAAGTGTTGTAGCTTTGGGGACTTAATGTGAGCATCCACACTGTTGAATTACATGGCCAAATAACTCCCGTTGGACGGGTATAGACAGAACTCAAATTTTAAGGGATCTGTTGAGTTCAGTGCCATGTCTTTGTGTCTTTCTCAGGGTTTCTCAGTCTCAGGAAGATGAACATTTTGAACAGGATAATTTTTTGTGGTGGGGGCCATCCTGTGCACTGTAGGGTGTTTGGCAGCATCCCTGGCCTCTACCCATTAAATGTCGGTAGCACGGCACCCCCTCCCCAATTGTGACAACCAAAAATGTCTCCAGACATTGCCAGATCTCCCCTGGGGGGCAAAATTGCTCCCACTTGAGACCCACTGGTGTGTGTGATTTTCATGCATGTTTTTAAGAAGAGACGACAATTGCTGTGTAATAAGATCTGAAAAGAGAAGACATGGTAAGCGTGATGAACATTATATATACTATTCAACGGACACGCAGAACTTTGCAGGGAGGGGCCACCGCAGAGGCTCACAGAGAGGCTCCACACAGCACAAGTGCTGGGGACAGAGTAATGGGTCCCTCCGTGTCCACGATCACGGCTTTCACAGTGTTCTGTTTTTGGTGGATCCCCAGAGGTAGATTGCCGGGCCTGGGTTAGAGATTACGGTCACGTACCTTCCCCAACCATCCTCATATACTTTCTTCCACTAACCACAAACAAAATATTACAAACCTTGCCTGTCTGCCAAGATCATGCAACACAGGTCTCGTTTCATGACAACTCATGCAGTCAAGTATGGTGACTCCTTCAGTCGAATTACTGGGCCGTGCCTTAGTTTTCTAACAAATGATCAGAGGCACTTTGCAGAAGCTCACGAAGCAGCTCCCTGGAGGCACACACTTTCATCCCCCTTCTGTGAAAGGGGAACAGGAAGAAAGTTTCATGATGCCTCAGGCTAACATAAATATGTGTGGGGTGACGTGTGTTCTGTTCACTGAGGTGTGACAGAAAGCAGGGGCATTAGACTCCGACCTGGGACCGATCCCTGTCCAGCTGTCAAGGTGCAGCCATTTCCGTCCCGTGGACCTACTTCTGAACCCCACCGTGGCTGACCTCACTTCCTCTCTGGTGCAGTTGCCCCACCGTCTCTGCTTTTGACCACAGCCTCAACGTTAAATGCTGACCGTTCCCTGGCTCTGCTTAACCCCTCCTTAAGGAAGCCACTGGAAGGGCTAAGCTGCCTACCCCGAGAGGGAGCCTCTCTTTACTGCAAATGGTTAAGGTCTTCATAGGAAAGTTTCCACATGTGCTCCCTGTGAACATTTGATTTCCAAAGACTTTGAAGCCATTAAGTTCACTTGATAATTCAGTGGTGCTGATTAGGGGGCATTCTTGGGCAATTCTGAAGGCACCCCGAGCTGGGCACTGTTGCAGAGCTGAGCCGATACGAATCAGTTATCGTCCATCAGCGCTGCTAGTGTAGACATCTTAGGAAATTGCGCAGGACTTGCACTGACCTGCTGCACGGCCCGGAATTCACTTTTGTCACTGCCAGTTTGTCATCTGTCTCCTCACAAAAGCAAACATTTTGCGTGTTACCAATAAATGGGAGATTATTGAATCCCCTTAATAGCTCTTCTAACTGTGGATACCTTTTCCACACCCCCCCCGCCACCCCACAACATGCTTTCTTTTCTCTCGCTCCCCGAGCTTTTCCTTCCTGTGGTCCCTTTGGTCTGGAACCCCCATCACCTTAGGAAGCCACATCTCCTACCCATGAAGCCACTTCCTAAGCACTGCTGTTAACTGATAATCAGACTCCTATTGCATGTCTGCCAGTCCTTGGAAAACAAATACTACTCTTTGCCTAGTCCTTTCTGGTAGTAAGGTTCTATTATTTACTTGTCCCGTCCCCCACATCGTGATGACCCTGGACCAAAGGCACTTGAGTCTCAACCTGGTTGTGATGTTATCGTCTAGTCATATGCGGTCTTCAGTGGCTTTCCGATTTCTCACTGGCTCCTCGCCCGTGGCACTCTCGACCTTGCCCGCCTCATTAAGTGGCTGCCCGCTTAGGGAGCTGCCCACGCCAAAACACCCCGGGGTCAGCCTTGCCAGGTCTGTTTCACGGCACTCTCCAAAGCCATCCTCTCCTTTCCATCTCTACTGCTGTCATGTCAACCCAAGTACCTGTCGTCCACACTAAGACCACATGGTAACCCGACAGTCTAATCATGGGACCAGTGAGATCTTTTAAAAAGCAAACGAAGTTGTGACAGTTCCGTACGTAAAGCTCACCGGTTGGTTTCCATTACGCTTAGCCTGATCTCTTCCTCCATGACCTTGGCCTTCCAAGCCCTCCTGTATGACCCTCCCTTGCCTTACCACTGCCCAGCTACCTTAGCGTCCCTTCTGTTCCTCAAACGTGACCAGCTCATTCCCACCCGAGGCTTTTGCACTTGCCGTCCCTTCTGCCTGAGATGTCCTTTGTGTGGCAGGCTTTTATTGCACCCTCCAAATTGCAGAAGAAAATGTCACCTTCCCTGACTGCTCTCTCCAAAGTGCTTCTGACCCCACTCAGTCACCCCTGAGTATATCACGCCAGCCGCCTTTGTGTTTACTCCTCGGTCTTCTATGACACGTTCGCTGTTTGTCTGTCTCTCCGTGCTGGTGTGGAAGTGGATTCAGGGCAGGGACCCAGTCATTCTTTTCCCACGATAGCCCCACTGCCTCGAGTGGGCCCGGCACAGGGTAGGCGCCCAATAAATATCTGGGAGTGGATGATGCCCTTTGTAATCTTGGCCCTTAGTTTTTAAACACTTGCTGGCTTCTCTCCTGCGTCAGACTTTAGCTGACTTCTTGGCTTATTAGTGTCTAACAGCCTTGTCTGAATTTGCTCCCTCTATTCTGCTTTCGCTGGAATACCAGTTTATTAAATCCGTTAGTCCCGGGTCTAAAATTAGGAATCATAATCTCTGAGCTAGGATGTGAGTGATTCTCAGAAAGCCTCTGTGCATGGACCTTGGATCTGTGACCATATGTGAGTGAGGAGCTAAGGCCCGCCTCTGTCCAGTAAGCGCTCACTGAGGATGATGGGGACAGGCCTGCTCCGGGGAAAATGCAAAAAAGGAAGGAGGAGGGAGGTGGCTCCCCCTAGCTGAGCGAGACAGAGAGGCAACGAAGGACGGAGAGAGAGAATCCCAAGCAGGCTCTAGGCGGTCAGCGCAGAGGCCAGTGCAGGGCTCAAACTCACGAACCACGAGATCATGACCTGAGCCAAAACCAAGTCGGGCGCTTAACCCCCTGAGCCACCCAGGGCCCCCCCTCACCGCCCCCGGCTTCTCACTCTCAGTCCCATCCAGGTCAGAAGTCTGCCCAAGCCGTCCAGCTGGCAGGTAGGTTGGTGATCCGTCCAGCTCACCATTGACAGGGACTGCGGGGCCCTTTCTTACGTCCTGGCTGCATCACTGAATGTTAATCAGCACAGCCTGTTTCAGACCATAAGCTCCGAAATGATGGGAGTAAAATTCTTGTAACATTTTGGACTAAGATCTGCAGTGTTTACAAATCAATGCAATGAATTTAATATGCTTTAATGTAGCTTCTCAGATTTTCTGCTTCTAACATTATTTCCAAAAGATCAACCTTTCTGATTTCTGAAATACATTTGTAATACTTAAAAACTTGAAAGATAAAGATCAAATAAAACAAGTACTCCCGGCAATCATTATATGGTACTGCTTTCTCTGTTTTTATAGTGATGGCTTGCATGCAAATAAGGGCTACTCTCAGTTTGGATGAGTTCCACACAAAGTATAAGACTAATTTGTTCATTCAAATATGATCATCGTTACTGAAGACTCTTTCCCTTAAAGATGTTAGAACCGTTTGAAATGAAAACTGCTCAGGATTTTCTCCCCTCCTCTCTGGCTATCTGACACATCCTTCGAACTCTTCTAACTTAAGTATTTTGTATAGTATAATTTGAGTGTGTGGAGTGTCAGCTAAATTAGATTTCTGAAATGAAGTTTTCAGAAGAATCTGGAGTGTGGCTTTGGGGAAGAGTTGCCATGGGAACAGCAAAAGACGTTGAGATGAATAAACTTTGAAAATATTTTTGAATGACTCCTTTCTGCAGTTGACTGAAATATCTGGTAAAGAAACGTAGAAGTCAGTCCAAGTAAAATAAAGAGGCTAAAAGTTTCTCGCCAGCATGTGGGGCACCTCGGCTCCGCATCCGAGGAGCCTCCCCACCCCCCACCCCGGCCCCAGGTGGGTGCCGCTCCGCCCGGGCAGGGCCTTCCTGAGATCTCTCTGGATTCCTTACGTGGCAGCGTCAGTGCCGTGCTAATTAGATCCACAGGGTAATAATAGTTTAGCGGGAAAATGGAATGTCGCGTTTGCTGGAAGAATTAGAAAATATTATTTTTGTTAAGTATTTATTTATGCGCATGACCTTCAACAGTCCCACTCTGATGTCACTTTGACGGTCTAAGCAAAATGTAAAACATAGTCTTAGCATTGATCCCAAAAGAGGAGGCCTTCTCCCACCTTGGCTGCTGACTCACAGCAGGTAGAAGGCGGAGCACTCAGAAAGGCTTAACCTCGGGAATGAACCATCCCTGATGTGCTGGGAATTTGCAGGGAACCCAGAAGGGGTGGTGCCGCATGAAGCGTCAGCAACGTGGGGAGGCTCTTACCATGTGGGCACGGGGAGGGGCCGGTGTTACCAGAACGCAGTGACTTCCAACCTCAGGCGAAGCGACCTTGGAAACATACCACCCCCCCCCCAGGGGACCGCAGCGAGGGCCCAATATGGAGAAATGGGGATGGAGTGGGCCAGCCAACACCCTGACCCTTGGTCTTCCTGCTCTCTCTCCTTCTCCTACCACGCCCAGGCCCATCCACTGAGATGCGGTCCACTGAGAAGAGTCTCACAGGACTCCAGCCAGCCCAAGGAAGGGCGGAAGTTTTTGTTTTCTTTTGGCAGAAGTGGGGGAAAGTTTGCAAACACAATGCTCATCCCGTGCGTGTTCAGTTTTCTGTAGGGCTCGCTCACATTTCGAGAGACCCTAAATTCCTGACTCTGTAGAAGACTTTCAGATTGCTTAGAATGTCTCTTTTCTCTCCCCTGTGGGTTATTTTAACGAGCACATTTAAACTAGTAACGTGTTAGGCCAACTTCATCCGTATGTGACATACACGTCTTGAAAAATACTCATATTACAAGCCGATTCAAGTAGTTACTCTTCACTTATTATTCCGTGATATATTTTACATATGTATTGTAATGAATTTCACATGGGTGAGCTCCATGCTTCATTCAAAGATGCTTTGGTCTAAATTTATTAATATAAACTTTAACTCTGATGGACTTTTCCCCCTGTCTGTCCATTAGAATAGTCTAATGTAATTGATTTTCCAAACAGCGAAAAAGGAAGAATCGATGTGGCTCTTTTTCTGGTTGATGGGTAAAGAGCTTTCATCCTTCACATTCTACATCGACACAAAACGGGTTAACGTGTGCTTCCGAATAAATGAGTTATTCTCATTTCTTCTCTGTTGGTTAAGGAGGGGTTGCAAGTGAGGACTGCAGTGTAAGCACCCTGTTAACTCCGGTTAATGTGCCCGAGAGAAAACTCCTGTTTCGACCTGGACTGCAGAAAGTGCCTCTCATTCCTAAGTTCCCTCCGGAGGCCCCCGCATACCCACTTTCATAATGTCCATCTTGCTCGCAATTGCTTCTTTAAACACCATATTCACTACAGAACTGAAAAATCCAGAGGGGCAGAGGCCAGAGCCAGGGACGTAGCTGGACTCCATATCCCTGGCCACGTGTGACACGAACCTGACACTTAGAATGCGCTTGAATGCCAGCAAAATTAATTAATAACTTAGAGCTCTTATAAATAATTAGGCAGACTTACAGTGAAAATACCAGCCGATATTTATTGAATGCTTTCCACAAGCCCTTGACATTCTACGTTATTTAATTCTCAAAAGAAGCCCGTGAGCTCGCAGGTCCTAATATCATCTCTGTTTAAAAGGCGAGGAAAAGGAGGCACCGAGTTTAGATTGTTTCAGGGTCACACAGCGAGTAAGTAGGGGGACTAGGATTCCAATCCTTGTCTGTCTGACTGCGGCGTCTCAGTGCTTGAACCACCACACAGTGGCTGATTGTTAAAAGGGAAGTGGCTTGAGATGATACCTTTGAGATGATGCTTTTAAAACTTTCATTTTGTAATAATCGTAGACTCAGAGGAAGTTGCAAAAATACCACCGAGAGATCCCGGTACCCTTTGCCCACCTTCCCTCGATGACAGCTTCTTACACGACGATAGTACAAGATCAAAACCCGGGCGTTGACGCTGGCGCACCGCCATGAACTTGTCTGCGGACCTCGTTTACATCTCACCGGTGTTTTACATGCATTCCTTGGTGTACACGCGCGTGTGCGCACGAAAGAGTAGTTCCATGCAACTTCCGCCGCTGCCGCCGCCCCCCACCCCCCAGTGTATACATCGACATATCTGCTATCACAAAAGAACTCCGTCACACTGCCCTTCTGAAGGCACCCCCTTACCACCTCCCCCCATCTCTAATCCAGGCACCCGCTCACCTGTTCTCCATAAAACGACACCTTTTAAGTGACTCCATCTGTCCTTCCAGCACAATGGCAACATACCTGTTGTCACTCATCATTTAGGCTAAAAGCATGCGGAAGCATAAATAAGGAGAAAGTAAGGTGAACCGATAATGGGATCAGAGAGGATTTTTGTATCCTTGTTGTTAGTAACACACGCAACCGCAAATAAAGAGCATCCCGTTTGGTATTTTTAGCTGAGTGTTGTGGTAATTTTATGATTCCAGCTCTTGTGTTTTCTCTCGCGGAGCACTTGCGATGGAAACACCATAGTCTTTTTTAGCTTCTGCATGGCTGCTCCATGCTCCCTCTCTGTTCTTATGGAACGTCGTTTTGAGGGATGACAGCCGCGCGGCTGAACTCACAGCAGCCCTGGAAAAGGTACATGCAAGCTGGCACTCTGCCCTCCAAAAGTATTTATGAGCAAGGATAGACACAAGTCCTGCATGCATTTGCGGTAGCCACGCTCTGGGCAGCCCAAGGGTTATGTAAACCCCGGCATTCATGATACACTGCATTTTTATTCATTCATTTCAATGGGAGTGGTGGTTCATGGACCTCTCTTGGGGAACAGTTTGAACCTTATCAAGATTAGCTGTTTCAAAAAAAAAAATAGAAAGAAAAAAACCTTAATAGCTGTTTTGATTCAGGATGGCTGCAGAGTGAAACCTTATCATTGGGACACAGTTAGAAAGACTTCCTGCAAGTATTTGGTTCCCACTACTTAAAAAAAGGTGTAAAAAGCACCGATGCAGTCTGATTCTGCAAACACAGGCACACTCTTATTAGATACTCTAGTGATTGCACAATTTTACTCTATGGTTTGCCCAGATCTTTATTAGAAACAGAGGAGGCCAACTTACTGCTTTTGATCAGGCAGGTAGATAATGCCATCATCACCATGTAGGCACGTCATGTACCATTGTAGGGGGTGCCAAGGAGAACCTGGATTTGAAGAAATGTAGGGCCTTCTGTGAGATTTCTGCATTGGGGGACACTCTTTAATTTTGGCTACTGCTCGTGGATGCACGCAGACACACAAAATGGTGCTTTACTCTATGGTTCTGTCGTCTCAAATGTAGAATCGGCTCTTTGTCCTGGTTAGCTATTGCCACGCTGATATGCTGCATGACAAACTACTTTGAAATTCAGTACCTTAAAACAGCCATCCCTTGTTCCCGTGGATCTGTGGGCACGCTGGGGCTGGCTTATTTGGGCAGAGCTCAGCTGTTTGACCCAAGGTCACTCTGCTAGTCTCGCAGGGCTTGGTTCAATTGACTCTGTTCCGTGTGTGTTTGTTCTGGGGCCCGGGTCGACGGGGCAGCAGCAGCCTGGGGAAGGATGGAGGCACAACAGGACAGCAGAATCAACTAGGGATTCTTGATACACAGGTGGGACTCTGGCACATGCTCATGCCTGCCTACCTGCCATTGGCCGAGGCAAGTCACATGTCCAAGCCTGACCTCCGAGGATAGGGAAATAAAGCTCCCTCCGTGATGGGGCCTTGGTAAGTTTGTGAGTGCAGCGAGGGGTGAGAAATGGGGACAAATCATTTAGCTGACCACAGTGTGGAATCGTATTCTTCTGAAAATACTGATGTTTTTAAGAAGGTGCAAATCCATCTATCTCATTTTTTCCTCCATTTGGTCAATGAGCTCTTTCTGTCATGGATATCAATATATATCTTCTTATGACCTAGTTAGACAACAAAGGCAAGATGGTGGGGCCTCCCCACTGGCACCAGTCCCCACAAATCCACATTGATTGGATAGAGACTGAACAGAGATCAAGGGACTATTATAGAAATAGAATGAATAATGATATTAACATTCAAACAAAATTATCACAGTCTTTCCCTGTTTCCTTGTGCTTCACAGCTCTGACTCCCCAATCCATCAAAAGGAAAACATTCCGAATTACCCCCCAGGAGATTTTTTAATTTGTTGGGATATACTGGTGTCACTTTAAAAATATGTATAAATTTAACTCCTGTTTTAAAACCCAGAAGAATTGTAGATGAGGTCGTTTCTAATTGGAAGAAAAGCATATTTAATCCTTTGGTTCAAACACATCAGAGCCGGCCTTTGGAAATTAGATGGTTAATTTGATCAATTTCGACATGTAAAACAGATAAGCTAAATTAAAAATAATGTGCACACTCAAAAGCTCCTCCCCAAAGTTTAAAACCTTTGCCCTGTCTTCTACCATTGCATCAGTTGATTGAACAGTTGCCAAATCCTGGTGGTTTTCTGCCCCCAGTGTGCTCTGCAGGCGATCTTACCTAGTAGAGGACCTGCTCGATTTCAGTCCCTCGGTTGTCTAAATCAGGGGTCAGCAAACCATGGCCCATGGACCAAATCCAGACTGCCGCCTGCGTTTTTACAGCCCACAAGCTAAGCATAAGCATTCATTTTTAAACAGAGGGGCAAAAATCAAAAGAAGACTGTTTTATGATATGTAAAAATTATATGCGACACAAATTTTAGCACCCGTAAATCCAGTTTTATTGGAAACAGCCACACCCATCGTTTGTATGTAGACTATGACTGCTTTCACACTGCGACACCAGACTCCAGTGATAGCAATGGGCTGGACGGCGTGAAACACCTAAACTATTTATTATCCGGCCGTTTACTAAAAAAGTTTGTGGATCTCTAGACTAAAACTATGCTTCACGTTACCACAGACACTGTAGGTAGGTCTACTGCTATGTAAAATCACAGGCAGAAGAAAGGAGACACATGGTTTGAGTAGAAAGGAATTCTGGGAACATTCAGATAAGGGAAAAATATCATTGAACATTCATTTATTTGGCAGTAGGTGTGGAGAACGGGGTATGTGTCTGGCACCACAAGAAAATTTCAAAAAGATAATATCGAGTTTCTACTCTCAGGCATCCTCTTGGATGAAAAGTAAGACGCATCCACATATAGGTCATAATGTCTGAAACCTATCTGCCTTGTCTAATTCTCTAAGTCACCAGAAAACCCTTTGGAATTTTTCAGTTAAGCCTAGTATTTTTTTTCCATAGCTTCTTTTGTAAATATTCGAGGCAGAATAATTTTCACGAGCATTACTATTCTTACCAGTCCACAGGTGAGAATTGAACTCTGAAAAATGTCATTTTCTCATCGGTTGAAAATGCCGGTTCCTCTTGTTTTGCATTTGCGATTTTTACATTAGTGTGTCCAGAACTCCCTCAGGGGAAAGAATGTAAAGGGCCTCCAAGGGCTGACCCTTAAAACACCACTGCCCTGTTCATTAAACTCTGTAGCGCTTTGCTGCGTGCTTAGCTACAAGAGGTGTGTGGTGAGAGAGCTCTTAGTCCTGCCAGTGCAGCCCGTGTTTTGCCAAGGGATGTGGCCCCGTCTTATGCTCTGTGATGTTTCTTTTGGCTGACTCTTCCGCATTCTTGTGACCCTTTGAATGGGGATGTCTGTACAGCTTTCGGCCTACAACATGGCCTCCTGCTATCATTTCCTGCAGGTCTTGTCTTAGATCTCAGCAGCTTCCTGAGTAAATGTCACCTTGGTGTCTCCTCAGAGGAGCTTGGGAGGCCCGCAAAGCCTGGTTCCCACCAGATATGAAGCCTAATGTCTGTGAGTCGTCTTCTCGTTGGGTTCTGCACAAGGGCGAGCCTGGAACTCTCTTCCGTTCCAAAGTGAGGGGCAAGGTGGGGCACCGATCAGAGAACCAGGAAAATGCCCCTCAGGGTGGGGATTGCATGACCCCAGAGGAGGAAATTCCAGTTGAAAAGAGAAAGAAAGCAGGACAGCACCCTCGTGAGAGCGAGTGTACTAGCCTCAGAAACCAGCAACCTGAAGGATTGGCCTGAATAAGGGTGTTGTGTTTTGTGGCAGTAATTGGGTGGTGCAAATCCTGAGCGAAATATGATTTCTCTACTTTCACACTTGTGCTGGGCTGGAGGGTACTGCGGAAATGACTCAGTTTCATGTATTTGTCATGTTGACCAATGGTCAATTCATTAAAAGAGAAAGGTGATGTGGGAACAATATTTTCTTGAGAACTATAGTGTATGTAGATATGGCGGGGGCAACGTCTAACTCGCCGTGGTAAGAATCTTGTTATTTTGTAGAAGCTATATAATATCCCCTTGTTAATTAAATTAGATCTCAATGAGCGGTCCCTAAAAGAGCAGCTCTGTGATGAACTGGGAAGAGCTCACAGTGTTACCAGGTTGCCAAGAAAGCTGGTGGCTTTCTGACTAGTCACAACTTTCCAGAATATTTTTAAAGAGAGCTTAATGTCTAGAAACTTCACCAAAGCCCTTAAAAAGCTGTGGAACTGGATGTCATTTGGGAAAGTTTTGTTTGCTTGATTCAGACTGTGATCCAAATTTGGAGGAGACGAAACCTCTTCAGGGTTTCTTCTGCAAATAAAATAAAGAATGTGTGCTATAAACTGTTTTAACCTGTTAGACTTTGTGCTTTTTTTGTGGGAAAGGGATGCTGGAAGTGGATAAAGTGGACACTTTTGACTTTAATGGGGAAATATTGCATGATGGAAAAAATGCGGTCTATTGGTTGGTTGTCACCAGCTTTTTATTTTCCAGTGGAGAAAACATGTTTGTAGGGCTGATATTCTGAGGTCTCTTTACAACCTTTAGCTCATTTGTTCCTTAAAAAATTTTAAAGATTACAGACACTAAAATCTTTGTAAAGAAGAAGTAGGATTTGGTTACAGGAGAAATATTTTTGATCTATGTTTTGTGTATATGTATGAAAATATAATGATTTCTACAAATCTATAGTGACAGAAGGTAGATGAGTGGTCATCTAAGCCCGGGGGTTGGAAAGGGGGGGGGCGCTAATGGGCACCAGGGTCGCTATTCGGGTGATGGAAATGTTCTAATATTGGATTGTGATGATATTGCAAAACTCAGGAAATTTACAGGTAAATTTTATGGTATGTAAATTTCACGTCCGTATAGTTGATTTTAAAGAGTATGCGCTGACTAGAGAATCAAAAAGTATTTATTTGCAAATGAAGAATTGAAGTCAATCTTATACAACCAAACTTGAAATACATTAGAAGCATTACAGCCTACCTTTTTTGCTTGTAGGCCACCCTCTTAGAAAAATTAAAATGTAATAAAGGACAAAAGGCACCATTTTTTACTAATCATCTGTGGATGATACAGAAACATCTCACTGAACTAAACACCAGACTTCTAAGAAATTTGACTTTCTCAAATCAAAAGCCAAAAAGGCATCTGAGCAACCATCATAATTGTCTGCATAATTTGATGAAAATGTTTAAGACTGGATTACAATTATGGTTGCACAATTTGATAGTTGACTAAGAATCATTGAATTGTACATTTAGAGTGGGCAAGTTTTATGATGTATAAATTGTACTATGATAAAGTTAACTTCATACAGGTATGCATTTCATATAATGAAGTCACCACCACAGGCCCTGGTCTTCTCCTCCTCATCTTATTTGGGACATTTGGTCTTGACTGTACGACCCTGGAGTTTGCTTAGGGCTATTGAAATTACTACCCTAGTTTAAAGAGATTCTACTGGAAACAACTTTTCACTTATTTTTACCCCCTTTACTTTATTTTCTAGCCCAATGGAAATCCCCCATTCCAACCTTACCTTCTTTTCTTTCTTCCTTTTTTTTTTTCTAATTTCTATTTATCATTCCCTTGCTCTTGTGGTCAAGGTTATTCAGACCCCGTGGTTCCGTTCAGATGTGCTTTTTCTTTCATAGCAGTTAGGAAGACAGTCCTGTGATAGCTGGAGATGTGTGCATTAACCCGAGGGACCTGCATGTTAGATGGTCTAGCACAGACAGACACACGAAATTGGGTAGGGACACCTTCTTCTGTAAACCTAAAGTGTAGCATCATTTGTTTAATGCCTCTCTATAATTCACACATTTCAATATAGGTCATACACTGGAAGTGTACAATTTGGTGGGTTTTCATATATCTGCAGGATTGTGCAAGCATCACCAGTAGCTAATTTTAGAATATTATGTCCACCCCGAAGGAAAACCCACATGCAGTAGCAGCCACATTCCATTCAACTCCACACCCTCCAGCCCCTGATGGCCCCCAATCTGCTTTCTGTCTCTATGGATTTGCTTATTCTGGACATTTTGTATAAATGGAATCACACGCTACTGTGGTTCTTTGTGACTGTCTCCTTTCACTTAACATAATGTGTTCAAGGCTTACTCATGTAGGATGTATGAGTACGTCATTACTCTTTATTGCCATATGATGTTTCATCCTATGGAAACACATTGTGTTTATCCACTGATGACTTGGTGGACGTTTGGATTGTTTCCACTTTTTTCCCATTATGAATAATACTGCCACGGACATTCATATATAAGTTTCATATGGATGTATATTTTCATTTCTCTTGGGTATGTGCCTAGGAGTGGAATTTATGGGTACCGTGGCAACTCTATGTTTAACCATTTGAGGTGCTACCAGACTGCTTTCAAAGAGACTGCACCATTTTACAGTCCCACCAGCAGTGTATGAAGGTTCCAATTTCTCCACGTCCTCATCAACACTTGGTATCGTCTGTCTTTTCGATCACAGCCATCCTAGTCAGTGCGAAGTGCTATCTCAGTTTTGTTCTAATTTTTAATGTTAAGCAAACGCGTGACAGAAGGCAATTTTTTGCTTTACAACACTATTTTCTGTGGTGCTCTTTTTAAAATCACAAAACTACCCATATAATTAAAACAGTGTCCTTTAAAAGAAATAGCTCACCACAGTCTGCACATTCCAGCAGTATCCATTACAAAAAGCAAAGTGCACACAAAGCCCCCTCCTCCTCTCCTTGTCGAGGACTCTGTGTCTCCTTGAGTGTGGAGGATCTTTGCGATTATCCCAGGAGGACACATCAGGGGTCCTCCAGCTCAACAGTTCTCTAGCCCTGGCTCTTGGCAGCAAGACTCTGAGAAGGCCAGAGGGTGTGTGGCCACGGGCCCCTGCTTGTACTCCTGAGTGAACCCTTGGCATAGATATCCAGTGAACCGTGGGTATAATTCAGAGACCTCCCTCCCCCTTCTCTGAGGGCTGTGGAACCAGATTGACCTGGCTGGGGCCCTCGTTGTATCTGTCACACCTACAGAAGTGACATTTAGGTTAAGACATCCAGGCTGAAGAGGCATTAGGTGGCAAAAAGAAGGAGAAAATACTCCAGAAAGAAGGAATAGTTTGTGCAGAGACCCCGAGGAACAAAGAGCATAGCAGGTTCAAGGAACGAAATGAAGAAAGTCCAAAGTGAGTTGGAGGGAGAATGACATAAGAGGCATTTGGAGAAATGAGTGGGAGTGGGCAGGAAGAATTGTGGGGTCTTGTAGGCCACAGAGTTAAGGATATTGGATTGTAAACTTAGGAGCAAGAGAAAGCTACTAAAACATCTTAAGCATTGTGATGGTGTGTGTGTGTGTGTGTGTGTGTGTGTGTGTGTGTGTTATGATCAATTTCCTCATCCATAAAAAGGACGTTATGAAATTCTGTTACAGCCTTTTGAACACTCAGGCTAGGAAGTCCTTTATTACCATGGCACCTATAGACTCTCCAGTCCCAGGTTTTTGTCAACCTTGATAGGAAGAATTCACGGATGGCTACCGTGGGATCATACTATTTTAAAATCTGCTTCACTCTGATCCTAGCTTCTGCTCTGATGCCCACTGAACACCAATGACTACATCTGTCTGCTAACTACCAACAGAGAGAGTCCCATTGGTTTAGTTTGGGCAGTGGCATCCATGCTGGGAAGACTTTCTCACTATGCCTCCACATAGATTTCTGCCAATTGGGTAATTGTTGGATCAGTTGCCACCCCAGGCCAATTAGCTATGGCTTAGTGTTGGTCTGTAGTACCTGGATGGAGTTTTGTGCCTTAGGAGCCCGCAATGGCTGCTAGCCTTAGCAGGAGGTAACCATGGCAAAGATAGGATGTTGTTGTCCTTCTCTGTAGCAACAAGCAAACCACTGCCAAGAGGAACAATAATAAATATTTTGCAAGGATAACAGATATTGTAGGTGAAACTTATACAGTGCTTCCCACATTGTTTGTGACAACGCTTGTCCCATAGTGTACATTGAGAAGTTGGTTGCCATTTTTGTTACCGACCATCCCATTCCACTCACCCTCACACACATACACACATCATTTCAGTAGACTCTGCTTGACAGGTTACCAGGCTGGGGTCTTAATCTTTGACACAGGAGCAATGATAACATCTTTGACCAATGGACTGATGACTTATAGTTCTATTTTCATAGTTTTTTTTAAAGTTATGGTATTGAAGTCATTTGTTTTTTTTTTAGTTATTAATCTTACTGCTCCTTCCAACGTTTTGTTGAATAGCATTTCATCGTGTTTTGGTTAAGTGATTTATGGCTGGCTCACAAATTCCAGTCTCAAGATGAAAGTTACTCAGAAATTCCTTAGGACACTCATTGTGCTAGCAGAAGTTAAAAAAAAAAAAAAAAAACAACAACTGTAGGATAACATTCCTCTATCTGATTCCTCCACAATTCTGTTGAATTTCATCACATCCCTCCGACCTGTCCACCTCCAAATGGCCAGTAAGCATATGCAACATACATACAGTTGACCAATAAAGACATGGAAAATGCTCAAAATCATTAGCCATCAGAGAAAAGGAAATCAAACCTACCACCAGGAAATACCACTTTCTCCCCTCTAGAGTGGTAACAATAAAAAAGTCAGATAGTAACAAGTGTTGGCAAGAACACTGGAAAATCAGAACCCTCATACACTTGCTGCAGACACTTTGGAAACCAGTCTGGCAGTTCCTCAAACAGTTAAGCATACAGTTATCGTATGACTCAACCATTCCACTTCTAGGTATATACCCAAGAGAAAGTAAGTATGTGTCCACATACAAACTCAAACGTTCATTTACTCAGTGGAATATTATTCAGCAATAAAAAGGATGCAGTATTGATACATACTGTGAGACATGAATGAACCTTGAAAACATTGTGCCGAGTGAAAGGCGCCAGCCACAAAAGGTCACATATTGTGTGGTTTTATTTTATTTTATTTTTTTAATTTTTTAATGTTTATTTAGTTTTGAGAGACATAGAGGCACAGCGTGAATAGGGGAAGGGCAGAGAGAGAGGGAGGCACAGAATCGGAAGCAGGCTCCAGGCTCTGAGCCGTCAGCACAGAGCCGGACGCGGGGCTCGAACTCACAGACCGCGAGATCATGACCTGAGCCGAAGTCGGCCGCCCAACCAACTGAGCCACCCAGGCGCCCCTGTGTGGTTTTATTTATATGAAATGTCTGGAATAGGCAAATCCATAGAGAGAGAAAGTAGTGGTTCCCTAGGGCTGAGGTTGGGACAAATGGGGAGTGACGGCTAGCAGGTATGGGTGTCTTTTTGAAGTGATAAAAATTGGTTGTGGTGATGGTTACAAAACTCTGTGAATATACCAGAAGCCATTGAATCGAGCATCCTGAAAGCATAAATTGTATATCACGTGAATTATATCTCAATGAAGTGGTTATAAAAATAGGCAAAAAAAAGTCAACCAATGCTAGACTTGAATGGCGTATTCCACTGTATGGTAATTGTCTAGGCACATTTACTTGTGAAACAAAAACTCCTCAGTTATCTATTTATGTGTTACTTTGCCATATATGTACTTAAGAAAGTTCTCAGTTTACTTACAATATATATGTGGCAGCCAGTTTATTTTATGTCATGGGAAACAGAAACAGAATGAGCAGAGGACTGTTTATGTGAGCACAGTCTGGCCTTTTGTTGGAGACTGGGATATATTTTAATGCCCCAAACCACCCACATACCCTACACATTCATCAGGGCCAACATGCTGGGAGCAACCATGACTGCCAACCACAGGAAACTAGGATGCGTTTTATGTGGACATTTGTAGACAAATGTGGCATAGTCTATTTAACTGGTGTGGTAGTGGTGGTGGTAATGGTGGTGGTGGTGGTGGTATGTATGTTTACATTGTGTGTGTGTGTGTGTGTGTGTGTGTTTTGTGTGTTTACAGCAAGCTCGGTCAGAATGCCCTAGGCCAAATTGTGCTGTGAACCTCTAAAAAGGAAGAAAGATCAGTATCTTTGAAAATGTATTCTTGCATGCTCTCAGTTTTTCAAGGATTGCTTTTCCCAGCTGAGGCTTGGTTTAATCTTCTGTCGTTAGAGGATCCAGGAATGGGAAAAAGAAGTTCCCTCCAATATCCACTCCCTATCATTTTACTCGATGCCTTATATGTATACTTTCTAATCCTTGGAACAGCTCTCTAATGGAGTTTATATATCCCATTTTATTGAAGGGGAACTGAGGCTTGTAGATGCCAAGTAACTTTCTCAAGGTCAAAAAGATACTAAATGATAGAATTGGGTTTTGAACTCATGTTAGCTGATTCGAAATACCATCTTCAGACTCTTTCATAGTAAGCTGTTTTTCATCTTCCCAAAGAGAGATGACACTCTTTACTCTTTTGCTGTTGACCTAATCATAATCGTTAATGAAATTGGAACAGAAATTATTTGAGTAGAAATTGATTATATAGCAATTCAGTATTTAGACCAGGATCCAAAGATTTCTGATTTCCATGCCAGACCTTAGCCATTCAAATTCTAAAATTAGTTGACTTTTTTCCTATGAAAATATAAAATCATGTAGTAAACCCTTAGTTTTTAGGATAACAGCCTGCAGAGATAATTAATGATTAAGGGGGCATGAAGAAAGAAGAAAACAGAAACTCTCCTGAGAAGGAGATCTGGGATCCAGAGAGCACATGCTTTTATCCAGTGATGTCATCCATCATGGATTTGTCTTATAGAAGGAAAGAGACGTGGCAGCCCGTTGGTGATAGGTTCATGAGAAACTCACCCTCAGAGCTGGAAAGTGTGGAGAAGCAGTTGTAGACAATGAAGGGAAAAGCAAAAAGGGAAATAGATTAGGGCTTATTAGAATAGAAATAGGGCTTGCCTGGTAGCAGCCAGCTGGTCACCTGGGACTTGGGTGGGCACCCATGGCCACTTGGGGAGTAGAGGTGAAAAGCAACCGTGGGGTAGCAATGTGCCCATACTGGCGACGGTGGGAAAGAGAGAGGCCATGAAGAGGTAGAACCAAGAATGGCTCTAACATTCAGAGGAGAGGGAGCCAGCAGCCCCCCACACCTGGCCCAGAAGGATGCTGAGCTGAGCACCACATCGAAGAGACACTGTCAGTCATAATGGATTGTCACTGTGGATGGCTGGAGACACATTCGCTTCATGTGGTAAGACTGTGACAGCCTCATTTGGCTCTGAATTTGGTTGGTATTTTTACCTCTAAGTATGCCTCTAACTGGTTCAGTGGATTTAAAAGACAAGGAAGTATCTCCATTAGAAAAATAAAAGCGCTTACAGTAAGATGGCTCACGCCTAAACTTTGGGCTCTCTAGGATGTGTCCTTATCTAGAATGACTCATGCCTCGATGCCCCAGGGTTGCTAAGGATTTACTGTACTGGGCCTTAAAAACTGTAACCTGCCCTTTTTAAAAGTATTTTTGGAGACATTTCTCCTTCTTGAGGTTACCCACAGCACTTTCCTTTGACCACATTTGCTTTGAGCTCTATATTAGAGAAAAAATATCTATAGCCACCCACAAAGACAACATTTCTTAAGATGAGGCTTTCAGGGGCATAAAACTTACGAACTGAAAAGAAAATGTGGTTCCTGTTGGCAGGCGCTGTTCCCTTCATTGAGTTGTAATTACATGGACTAGTTTTTAGGTGGACTAAATGCAAAGAAAAAGGATTACTTTTCTATTTTAATTTACATGTTGAATTAAGCAGACCGAACATGAACTTGAGCAGACTGGAAGACTTGACACTGAATGAGTCTAACACTCGTCTTTGGAATCTCGCTCCGGTGAGTTCTGTGGATTTGAAGGCTTTGATGCGTGGATAACATTGTTTCTAACCTGAAGGCACCTTGCTACTCTGCTAGGTTCTGGAGCCAAAGGTTAGTTAGGATGGCTTACAATGGTGGGGTGCAAGACAGATTAGCAATAGGAGATAGAACGGGTAGAGAGGCTCATCAGAGAGATGAGGAAGATGGCTTTTGCCTCTGAGTCGGGCATGGCTCCATCAGGTGCTGGTGTTGGTGGAAGATGGAGAGGAGATGTGGAAAAGAACGTAGAACCAGCCAAGCACAGAGTAGCGGAGCTCGGGTCTCTGTATGCACTGTATTTGTGTTCCTATATCCAGCCTTTTCTCTCCAATTGCCTCACGCGGGCCTGGCCTTTCTCCATTTCTGCGTCTTTTTGAAGCATTGCAGGATATTCAACTTCGGCACCTAATTATGAGCCTGTTTCGGTGTTAGAGCCTCTTTCGTCTCTGCCTCAACATGGTTTAAGGATGTCTGCAAAGGAAGAACATTTACTTACACTGTTAACCATCCCTTTTCATGTCGCGAAACAGCAGATTTGTTTAGCCAACAGATTTTGCCAAGAAGGCAGTGAATGAAATTTCAGTTTTCAAGTTATGTTTGAAGTTAACATTTTGTGATAGAGAGCCAAGCTCAGTCAAGCAACACTTTCTTACGAAAGCATCTTTGAGCTCTACATAAATCACGACTTAAAGTAACATTCAGCCTTCAGACCAGCGCTGTCCAATAGAAACGTAACCCCAAACCACATAGATACTGTTAAATGTTCTAAGAGCCACGTTTAAATAAGTAAAACAGGCAGAAAAAAACAGTAATATATTTTACCTGATATATCTGAAATAGTATCATTGTGATAGGAGATCAGAAAGATTAGTGGGGAGATATGTTATTGTATATATTTTTCATTCCAAGTCTTTGAAACGCAGCCCGTATTTGGTACTTATACAACATTTTCATTGCGACTGGCCACATTTCAAACGCCTAGTGGCCACTGTGGCTAGTGGCTGCCGTATTTGACACCAGGGCTTTAGAGGACTGGACTGGAAGACAAGAGGTGACATACCTGATTCATTTCTCTGCTGAGCAAACTTTTATGTCGATCGGTGGGATTTTCCACTGTCCCCCATGCCTGTTCCCCAGCCCTAGGCACCTCAGGACTGCATTTTCCACCGAAATAGTCCGGATTTTGTGTCTCTGTAGGTGATATGGTATGGAACCATGTTTTCCTGTTGCATGGTAAAATCCAGCTGCTGTTCTCTGCTGGTGTGCTACTCAGCTTTGAATTTCAGCCCCTTGGCTTTTCCCACACTGAGCAGCCAACGCAAACTATTGTTTGCAATGATACCTATTCCTTTCTAAGAAGATGAAGGCAGTAATCAGATTTGCACTTAGTACAAGGTGTTCAAGTGAAATTACCTAGTGGTTTTGGCAACCCTCCCTCCCAAATGCTGGGGTGTATCTTCCTCAGGGTTATATAAATAGGAATTGCCCACCTCCTAAATAGAGTGTGTAATACTGGAGGTAACCTAGGCATCCTCCCACACCCTGCCACAATTGATGCCCAATTATTCCCCAGAACACCTAAGCCTTTATGTAATAGGGTCCTGGGAAGAAGGGAAGTGGCAGGCAAAAGTGGAATAGAGATTTCAGACATCGCTCATGTGTGAAACATTCAGATCTGGCGTTTGGGTGCAAGACGCTTTTTGCTTCCAGTTTCGAAGTTGTTGCATGGCAAGCAGGGCTCCTTGTTGCCCAGGGCAGTATCTTGGAGCTGATACTCACATAGACAGCCAGTGACTGCTGGACCTATTGATACCAGCACAATTATGGACCAAGTCATCCTAGAAGAGAGGGGGACTCCTGTGAGATAAAGCCCGAGTTGTTACGATGCATTTCCTCATGCAAAACGGAGAGCACACTCTTCTATTTATTCACTAATCTGCTATATAAAGCGTTGCTTAAATTAGGAATGGGCTCAAAGCGTGAGTCACCGACAGTCTTTAATGTTTGGAAAATGTTCAAAGAAGATGCAACCAAAATGGATGGAAAATTTATATGCTTATTTGAGCTGTTCTCCTATGTTAACATTTATACATTTCTTTAAAATGAGACAATCTTTAGATGTTTAGGTAGAGTGTAATCGTGTGGCCAAGAGCTTGGGAACCAGACTCTAAATTTCTGGGCAATGTCATCCTTCGAGTTTCTGTTTGGAATTGGGCATCGCTTCAAATCCTGACTCTGGACCTTACTAACTGGGTGACTTTGAGAAAGCTCTCTGCGAGCCTCAGTATTGTTTTCTAATTGGATCAGCAAAATTATCTCACAAGGCTGGAGTCAGAACTAAGTAGGAGGATGTCCATGAAGTGCCTGGACAGTGATCAGGACAAAGTACATCCTGAATAAATGGTAACTACTCCGTTTCTAAAAGTTAACATGTTGTCAGATGTCTTTTAATTGTGTGTGTGTGTGTGTGTGTGTGTGTGTGTGTGTGTAATGAGAATGTATAATGTACTAGCTTTTAAACCTAATTATTTTTATTACAAAACAGGAAATATGTCCAATGATATATTTTTATTCAAGTCAACAAACATTTGCTGAGTTTGGGTTATGTCAAAGAATTTACTGTTGGGTGATGAGCTGTACATTATTGTCAAGTCTTGAGTACCCTAACATCCTGTACATGAATGGCTGTTAGGTCACAGCTTCCTTCCTGCGGCTCATAGAACGTAATGCCCGTGGCCCTATGGCCCTCAACTGGGGGCACTTCTGCCTCCCCCAGGGACATTTGGCAAGGTCTCGAGACATTTTTGATTGTCACGACTGGGGGAAGGGTGCAAATGACATCTAGTGGATAGAGGCCAGGGATGTTCAACAGTCCTACAGAGGAGAGCCTCCACCACAAAGAATCGTTCAGCTCTAAATGTCAATAGTGCAAGGTTAAGAAACCCCGGATTTGGCCTACCCCTCCCTACCCCCATTCCTGTTGTACAAAAGTACACACTCCAGATGGCCAGTGGGCAACCCCACTTGATGACCAATGAGAATACACGTTTCATACAACTAATGCCTTCCTGCGTCTCCTCTCCCTCCTTCCTTCCCCTTCTTCAAATGTTGGTGAGTTATTTTTAAAAACGTATGTTGTTTGACTCCTGCTCTATTTTATATTTAGGGGAAAAATGACTTTGTTTATAATCAAAGGTGTGCTGCTAGCGAAGCACCAATATCCATCAACTCTGAAGCCCTCGAAATTGCCATAAAGTCCCTTTAAGAACTCTACCCACCCCAGTCTTCTATATCTTTTCTGATCTTTCTCTTATTAAATCTGTTTCAGGGTAATCACAGTAGTCCTAATCGGCATCGTTCTATTGTTTTATGCAGTCAAGCGGCATTATTGCTTTCTGTGGTTTTCACAATATGTGTATACATTGCAGCTAAATGTGGGTTAAGTAGATTAAAAATTTTTTTTAACATTTATTTATTTTTGAGAGAGAGAAAGAGAGTGCAAGCAGGGGAGGGACCGAGCCAGAGGGAGACACAGAATCTGAAGCAGGCTCCAGGCTCTGAGCTGTCAGCACAGAGCCCAACGCGGGCCTCGAACCCATGAGCTGTGAGATCATGACCTGAGCCGAAGTTGAACACTTAACTGACTGAGCCACCCAGGCACCCGGGTTACATAGATTTTTTTGGTTAGGTACAACAATGGTAGTCTTTTATCTTACGGTTTTTAAGGGAAGATGTTTATTGAGTTTCTTAAGAACCGACTGAAAAATAAAAAGAGAGAAAAATTAGTTTAAAAAATTTCACCCCTCTATCAGTGGGGGTTGCCAGTTGACTGTATCTTATTCATAGCGACTACCCATCGTATCAGTATTCATGTGTACAGATGGGACAAAAAACATGATAATAATTTCACCGTGTGTAGGTTTAAATGATTGATCATTGCTTTGCCTTTTGGCAGCCGACGCAGTCTTTTTTATAGAAACAGTTTCCGGTTGTGGTCTGAGAGAGTATCAGCATTGCGTAGTATGCCAGCTTATAAAGAAATACCTGAAAAGCCACCAAGAAAGGTCAAGTGTCGGAATAATCAGTCGGGTATTAGTAACGCATGCCTAATAGATTTCCTTTGGTAAATGTCCTCCCCTGAACTCATTTACCCTCTAGACCATTGGTTCTCACCCAAGGCAGTTTCGCCCCCAGGAGACATTTGGTGATGTCTGGAGACGTCTTCAGTTTTCACAGATGGGGTGGGGGTGATGGGCTACTGGCATCTAGCGGGTAGAGACCAGCGGTACCCCTAAATATCTACAGCGTACAGGATACCTCCCACCGCAAAGAATTATCGAGCCCTAACCAATAGTGTGAGATAGAGAACCCGCTCTAGATATTATGCATTTTTCTAGAGTTTATATTGTCTCTCTTCATTTAAGGTTTTGACCAGGCTATTAGGACCATCTAGGTAAAAACCGCCCTCTCACAGGCTGGCTAGACATAAAGCTGTGAGTGCTAAGGTCAAGGTGATACCTACCCATGAGGGTTGTCAAAGGGAGTTTGTTTCTTGGGTGGATTAGCTACCCTCGGATGTCTTTCTGATCCCAAGAATTCTATGCTTCCTCTCTTTTGCCCCACAGAGCCGTGTTTCAGAGGGAATCCTTCCCAAAGTTTGTGGTCATCATGACCAGCCTGTTCTCAGATCCTGCCATTAGAGCCAAGCAGAGTATTTTTGGAATGTTGATGAATGTGCTGAGAATGTTGTTTTTAAATAGCATTCTGCTATGCAACACCACGATACAGTCTCCTCAATGGAGCTGAGTCCAAGGGGAGGCATGACCTCTAATGTCTTATAGTAAACTATCAAAAACCTATGAAGACTGACAGCTCTAGAGGTTTCCAAATCTATTCATATGACCAGATGCTGCCCCTGCTGTCCCCCGAGACACATAGACACCCCCCTTCTTGAAATTCAGACCCTCAAATATCAGAAAGACATAGACTGCTGCACAGTCATAGAACGAGTGTCATTATATAGTGGAAGGTCAAGCTAGGTGAAGGTTAAACATTAGGAGCCTAATACTGAAATATTTCTGGATGAAATGATAAGATGTCTCAGACTTCTTTTGGTATAATCTGCTCAGTAGAATTCTAAAAGTTATTGTTTTAAAGGGACAATGGGGATCCACAGGAGTGAAACTAGAGGCTTAGATGCTTTGCATTTTGGCTGCCTGTTCTTCCGGCGACATCCCCCGGAAGCGGAAGCAGATGTGCTTTTGAGCAGAGGAGGGCACACGTTTATTGACAGTACCACCGCCATGCGTGTTAGCATTTCTTTCTGTGACCAGAACAGTGAGCAGCCTCACTTCGTCACCTTCTTCCTGTTATCCAAAATGCCTTCTCTCATCACACCCAGATGCGGTGCGTTCCCGAAGACCTCACTTAGTCCCCATGCCTTCCTCAAAGCCTCTGCCACTCCTCCAGCTGCAGTAACATCTCCCTCTCTGCTGGACTCCTGTCCCTCTGCCTCTGGGACATCTTTTTGCACAAATTGAGATCGAACTCCTATAACATAAAATTCACCAGTTTAAAGCGTACCGCTCAGTGGGGTTTCCTACATTCACAGCACTGGTATGGCCATCACCACATGCTTTAGAACGTTTTCTAGGGGTACCTGGGTGGCTCAGTCGGTTAAGCGGCCGACTTCAGCTCAGGTCATGATCTCACAGTCTGTGAGTTCGAGCCCCGCGTCGGGCTCTGTGCTGATGGCTCAGAGCCTGGAGCCTGCTTCGGATTCTGCGTCTGCCTCTCTCTCTTCCCTTCCCCTGTTCATGCTCTGTCTCTCAAAAATAAATGAACATTAAAAAAAATTTTAAAAATTATTTAGAACGTTTTCCAGCATCTCCAGAGGCCCTTCAACACCCCCTCCCCTGACAACCACTAATCTACTTTCTGCCTCTGTAGATTTGCCTTTTCTGGTTTATTTTCCCTTAGCATGTTTTCAAGGGTCTCCATGTGGTAGCATGCATCAGAACTTCGTTCCTCTTTTTTTGGCCGAATAGCCTCCCATTATGTGGACAGACCACATTTTGCTTATCCATTCATCAGTTGGTGGACATTTGGGCTGTTTCCACTTTTTGGCTATTATGAATGACGCTGCTATGAGCATTCATGTGCAAGTTTTCATGCAGACATGTGTTTTCATGTCTCTTGAAATGAAATCTACCTAGGAGTGGAGTTCCTGGGTCATATAGCCACTCTATGTTTTTCCGTTTGAGGAACTGCCAGACACTCGTTTGCATTCTCACCAGCAGCGTATAAGGGTTCTCAGTCTTCCACATCCTCTTTGACCTTTGGATCTGCGCAGGCCTGTTGATATTATTATTTGTCTTCAGGATGAATTGTCTCCCATGTGTTAGTTGCACTTCCCCAGTTCAACTGCCAGCTACTGAAGATGGTGATCCATTGCTACAACCTTCATCATCACAAATGTTTCTTGGTTGCCCACCGTGTGCCAGGAACCGAATGGTCAGGCCGTGAAGGTGAAAACGTTCTGTTCGGTGGGGAGGCACACACAGTCATACCAGCCCATTTCTGGACGACAGGTGCAGTCATGAGCACCTAGTCAAGGAACGGCCTTTGCTTCCCAGAATTCATATTGTTGCCTCCCTCCCACAATGGCATACTTACAAACACGGCTTAAGCCTACTAGTGAACACATTCTGTTTCAGAGAAGGAACAGATCTCTGTGTGTGTCCTCCTTTCAGTCCAAATGTAGAAACTCTGATTTTTCTCTTGGGTATTTGCATTTCAGTACCACTTAGTGAATATGCTTAAGGAAATAAATGCCAGCAATATTTCTAGCTGTCACTTTGGAAGTACAATGTGAGTTATTTTGAAACAGTGAATCATCAAGAATGTTAATCTGTTGACTTGTAAGTATAAAAGCTGCTTGAGACTCTAGGCTAAGGAGAGAAAAGGAACCTTCTAAAATGTTAATTCCTTTGGACTAAAAAATACATTGTCCATATGTTGCTTTCACCTGCAGTCAGTCTGGTTTGTGTTTGTCTTGCTTCAACTACCCATCGGTGGTCAAGAGAAATGAAGGTATTTGGAATCCATAAATGGTGTCAAGAATGAAAAGAATCCAACTATAAACTGTTGAAATGAGAGACTTATTATGCCATATAAAGGTATGATTATCCAAACATAGGAATATGATCTTTAAAATATGTATCATTTTGTGCCTTTTAGTGACTTCATAGTAGCATCAAATTGTTTTCATCTGAGTTCTTAATTACCTAATTAAAAGGTCAACGTTTTCAGTGCCAGAGCAGAGGCAGAAAGAAATTTCTTGTATTTAGGAAGAAGTCGTTGATCACCTGATGCATCCAAGGAAAGAGAACGGCACTTTTATTCCAGTTTGTAAATCACACCAGTCGTAACAGTGAACTAATGAATTCTTCTCAGATTTATTCGAACTCTGAAAAGAGGTTTGTGTATAGAAAAAAACTCAGAAATTAAGAGCAAATTTCGGGTTCATATTAGGTATAGATGGGCAAAATCTTTATAGACTCTGTGAACACAGAAGAATTTTACCAAGTACTGCTTTAGGATTTTTAGAAATACTAACTTCTTTCATCTTCATATGAAGCCTAGGAAATGTGTACAGTTATTACCCCCATTTTCCAGATATGGAAACTGAGAGTTTCAGTGACTTGCGTAAGGTCACCCAAGTAGTTAGTGTAATCCCATGTAGTTTGACACCGGGGGTGCCTGCTCTAGGCTGTCTTTCAAAGAATGCAATCCCCGAGCTGATACCAACGTGGGGATTCGGTTGACTTGACATCATTCCAGGTTTCACAGGGCGATTGGCTGCAGGATTTTTCATACAGCCCAGGAGAGCAAGGGAATAAGTGTGGGAGATAAACTATATTATGCTTTGTAACCAGTATTTTCTATAGTCTATATCATGCATTATCCATTGCCATGTATTATACATTACAGATTATATATATTATACTACATTTCCCTATTACATGTATTCGTGTTATGCATATGTACATGTATATGCATATATTATATGCACACATAGACGCCTTACCCCTTGTGGGCTACCCTTCCCTATGTGCCTGCATGTCCTAGATAATCATGTGGGCTCTCCACCCTTGCTCCTCCCTTCTCAGACTTTCAAGAACTGCAGACTGCTAGTATTCTTGGAAGTTATGAGTCTCTCTTCGCGGTGAGGAGTACATCGAAAGGTCCCCAATATCCATCTGTCTTAGGACATCAAGTTTAGATTATGGAAGAGAGGTCCAAAGACCTCGGGCATGTCTGCGGCTTGGCAGTGTGACACTAACTTCTCTGCTCTGGGGCACCTCTCACAAAAATGAGCTTCTTGTCATCGTTCTTACATGCAGGGACATCTCACGGCAGTCGCTTGTAATATCAGCTAACTCCCAAGAATGACAAACTTGTATTCATGCACCGGGCAGTGACTCTCAAAGATGGGCCCCAGTTAGCAGCAGTAGCTCCCCCAGGTCTAATCATTTAGGGCATGTGTGCATGCGTGCATGAGTGTGTGTGTGTGTGTGTGTGTGTGTGTGTGTGTGTGTGTGTGTGTGTGTTTTAATAGGCCAAAATAATGAGTGTTAACAAACCTTCTATTATTCCATGCCAAGAGGATCTCAAATTAGGTAGGACATTGCGTGTGCTTATAACAGCAAGTTAGTTATAAAGGCAGCGAAGACACTGGAATAAAGCTAATAATCTCACTATAGGCTCTGAGATACTTTTTTTTAAAAAATAGAGTTTACATTAAACAGATGTGATGAGGAGAGTCATAGTTGTATAGGCTTCTTTAATCTAAGTCAGTGTTTCTCATCTTGGCATTCATTCCAGAACTTATTTTCAAATGGGCTGCTGTGTGCAAAGTATATTGCCTTGCCTTCCAAGTACTGTGTCAGAATTTGGACCAGTACCTAACAAGAATAACAAAATTATGTGTCTCAGAACAGTGCCTGTATTTATTGAATGCAATAAGCATTCAATAAATACTTTTGAAAAAAAAAAGTGGATTGACTACAGTTTTATCAAGAAATAGAAGAAAGTAACTTTAACCCCTGACCACTTTGGAGGAGGGAGCAGCTACTCTCAGAGGGGGCACTCACCCCAGATCTCTCTCTGGGTAAAAGTATAATGGAAGAGGAGTTGGGGAAATGCAGACTTGCTGGGTAGCAAGATGGCTGCCTCCTTACACCCCATCTGGGAAGTGTCTCATGTGGCATCATGCCCAGAGCCAGAATTTGGTTGACTGCTTGATTTTTAAGAGGTTTTAAAAGTTCTCCTGAGGTGGAAGCTGTGGCACGGGTTAGCGGTTCTCAACACAGCCTGTGGTGATTTTGAAGTGCTTACATTTCAGCCTGCCATCTACCCTCATTCCTACTAGAAACAACTAAAACTGATAGTGAAGTCTTAATGCTTTCGCTCTAAAGAGTAAGAGTTCCATGTCCCTGGCGTGATAGTACTCCTACAGGGTGATTCATAGGTTAAACCATTAGAACAGAAAAGAGGAAATATTTTTACTTGGCTAAGCCCTCCTTTTTAAAAACAAATATTACTATTTTTTTTAAACCATATCACTGGCGTGGTTTTCAGTTCTTTTCACAATTGGTTGCTCTTTAAGCATACAATCTTTAACTATGAAATCATTCAGAGATAATTATTTTTGGAAGGAAAATGACAAGGGAAATAGTTCTGTAGTCAACTTCTGATTATCCATGATGATTTTGCCACTGGAATTAAAATCCCATGTTAGCAAATAGCAACAGTTACCTTCTGTCTTTGCTAACCCTTGGAACAAAATGTTTTATTAGGAGACAGGACTGAATTTTATTTCTGCTCCTGAGCCTTGGGCCCGTCTTGTATTTCCACTGCCTGTAGCACCTAATGTTTTCCCCATTTCGCCAGTGGGCTGGACCTGGCTTGCGCGGGGTTGAGAGCCGATTGTGGGCTTCTCTTTCCAACCCCACGTTCCATTCCCCACCTTGGTACCTTGAAATCTGCCACAGTGGGAGTATTTACACCATGGAAGTTGGCGAAGGCTGCACATCGGGCTCTCCTCCGGGGAGTCAGCCATTAAGCATTTCTCCAGGACACTGCAGCCGCCTTCAGTCTTCAGTCCCTTTGATACATATTCTCGAAAACACGTGAGATGTCACCCTCTTTGCAAGCAGCGGGTGTAATGGAAAAGGTCACCCTTTCCCTCGTTACAATAATTCATATACCTGGGTCTGCTTTTTAGTCTCTCTTTCTCCGCATTCCCAATCAGAAGGAGGCGTCTTCTTCCTTCTGAAAGCCTTGACCCACTTCTCAGTTGTTCACTCGGATTGCCCTGCAGCCCCGGATTTGGCGAGCCAAGCCCTCTGGGTACGCATATAGAAGAAAAACAAAGGAGAGTTTGAGGAGTTTCATTACAGAAGAAAATTCTTGAATAAACTGCATAGCCTTGGCCCAGAGCTTTTGTGACAGGCCAGTTTGGTTGCCAGGACTGACTTTAGAGGCATTAGTGCTGGGCGGGCAGTCACTCACGGCCCCGTGCTCAGAGGGGCCTCCTGCATGGCTTAATGCTCCGTGTCACACGTCTTGAAATTCCGAATACTTTTCGACCAGGAGGACCTGCATTTTCATTTTGCTCAGGGCCCCGTAAATTATGTGGGCGATCCCGATAGTCGTTCAGATGTCTTCTCTGCTTCTGCTTTTAGAAAGTCCAACTTCTTAGAAGTCTTGTGTCTAGATCAGTGGGATGTTTCTATATTAACCACAGATGGATGCTTGGTCAGATCACTCTGAATCCTGAGTGAGTAGTTTTTAAAAAAATGGTGTTCGTTCTCCTTTATTGTGTTTTGATTTTCCTAAGAACGCGGCCCAGAAGGGGAAAAGATAGGCTGTAATGCTACTAATGTATTTTAAGTCTGAATGTCTAAGATTGCTTTCAGTCCTCCATTTGCAAGTAAGTGCTTTTTGATTTTCTTATTAATGCATACTTTTAAAATAGTTTTATTGACATATTAGTTACATATCATAAAATTCATCCAGTTTAAGTATACAGTTCAGTGATTTGTCGTGAATTTGCACAGTTGTGCAGACATCCCCACAGTCCGTTTTAGGACATTTCAGTCACCCGATGGGATTGCTGGTGCCCATTTCCAGTGCCTCCCTGTCTCCATGCCTAGCCCTTGGCAAGCCACTCGGCTACTTTGTTTCTCAAACGATTTGCCTTTTATAGGGATTTCGTACGGATGGAATCACACAATATGTGACCTTTTGCGATTCGCTTCATTCACTCGGCATCATGTTTTTGAGGTTCAGCCACGGCGTGACATGTGAATGCACGCTTTCAGGCAAAGATTCATAGGGTGTGTGAAATTCGTGCAGGAGGAATGATAATCACCCGCTTATCTGTGCGTACACATTCATTTTACCTCAAATTTCCATTTAGATTGGAAAGGTAACCCTAACGCGTCCCCAAAGATACCCATTTCCAGCATCTACCCATATACCATTTTGGCACCTTCCAGATCACCCATTCGCACCCCGTCCTGAGAAGATTTGTATGCTATTTCTGAAGGTCTACACAAGCTTGATAACTGAATTCAGTTATTATCAAGTATACCTTCTGGAATTCTCACTCACAAAGATATTCTGATAGAGGCAAAGAAGCTTTTTTTGAGTTGATGTTCATCAACGTTAAAAAAAAAAAAGATATTTGTCACAGCATAAAAACAATAAAATGAAAATACCATGGATTTAAAGTCATGCTCTGGACTCAGGCATCCCTCAGTTGAAACCCTAACTCTACCACTCAAGGCTGGTAAAAAATAAGCAACTCAATTTGTCCAAGGTTCGATTTCCTAAACTAGATCACGAAATCATGTTAGGCCCTACCTCAGGGAATTGTCAGGAGAGTGAAACAAGTTATGTAACGCATTGGACATCACGCTTGGCACAGTAAGTGTTCACTGTTAACTGCAAGGATGATGAAGACGCCGATTCTGTCATGTAAAGTTATCTACCGCTCTTCCAAAGGAGTAACTGCCATTGATTTGGTCCGCATTGGCATGTGTTCCCTTTAGAAAAAATGGGACCTTTCCTTTTGCTTTTGAAAGTTGAGACAGTGATCTGCAAATTGCATGACGTGAAAGCTCTGATTTAGGATAGAGTAATTCCTTACTTGAGGAATGCCTTTTCACACCTTCTATTTCATTTCTATGCCCACATTGTACTGAGTGCAAAGCCAGGGGCTCAACCGTTGACGGTTCTCAATGCCAGCTGCACGTTAGAATCTCCAGGAAGCTTTTGACACTCGCTGTTGAACATGGGGCTCTTGGGCCTGCATTGTGGGTATCAAGAAATGCAAACTCGCAGGCACAGCTAGACCCACTCGATCAGAATCTGCATTTTAGAAAGATCTCCAGGCAACGTGCAGACAAATTCAAATTTAAGATGTGCTATACCATCTTATACCAAAGGCCAGGCCCTTCCCCTGGAGATTTTGATTGATTTGGTCTGGGGAGGAGCCTAGACATCATTAAATAAAAGCCCCCAATCCCCGGTTGATCAGAATAGAATGTACAGCCAAGTTAGCCTCCCGCTTGGTCCTTCTCACTCACAGACCATCAAGAACTGGCTCAATAACTAGCAAGCACTTGGAAATGGGTTTCATTAGTTATTTAAATGGCCCATTTAAGAGCTCCCAGTCATGTTTTAAATGTTTTGGGTCCTATGGTAAATAATCTTATGTAAATCTTCCCCTAAAATAGTCTTCAAGTTCCCGTTTAACATTACTGTTATTACAGATCGGAGGCCGGAGATGACTGATTAGTTTTCTTTGTCTTTTAGCCAAACAAGACTCTTTCTCCAGCTTTAAGCACACCTGCTTTCTCATATTTAGGGGACATCTCATTGGTCACTGTCTACTTGCTTTGCAATCCTGAAAAACCTCTGACTCTCTCACTTTCATTGTGATTTCCGTAAGAGGAGTACATTTTTTGAGTGGTTTGGGAGAAATGAATATAAGTGTAGAGCTTCAAAAACCAATTTTTTCTACACATGCATAATTTGGGGAGTTTGGAGCGTAATATTCCACGTGACTGTTTTATCTTAGGCATCACTAATTAAACGTTGATGACAAAGCATGCTTTTTAGAAGTCTTCATTAAAAAGACTCTCAATTTGTCCGAACGTAAACTCACCTGCAACAGTCAAATTCGACTTGAAATTCCGTTTTCACTTTAGTATACTGGTTGGCCAGGGCTCTGAACCTCCAGTCCTTAACCTCTCATTGCGCTAAGCCCACAAAACAATTTTCTTAGCGGTTTCATTTTCCGTGGGAGGCCTTTTTATTTTTCTTTCATTTGGCATACAATTTGTACCTGTTCAAACTTATTTTATTTGCATTGAGATTGGAAGGCAGCGAATATCAGCTATTACTGGCGGAAACGTTAACCGTGTTGTTTAGAGCAGGGTTTTTCCACCTCGGCACCATGGACATTTGGGGCTGGATCATTCTGCGTTGTGCTGGGGGGCTGTCCTGTGCATCGCAGGCTGTTTACCGGCCTCCCTGGGCTCCGCTCAATGGATACCAGTTCCTGGTCCCTAGTTAGGGCGATCAGAAATGTCTGCGACAGTGCCAGATGTCTCCTAAGGAGACCAAATTGTCCTGAGTTGAGAATCTGTAGATATTTTCTGATTTAAATAAGACTATTTCTCAGTGTGGCTAGATTCTGTGTTGTGTCCGGGTGAATTGTTTTCGGTGCGAAGGGCACCGGTACGTCAGATTGCTGTGAGAGGTGATTGCAAATATTCCAAATAATTAGTGGAGAAAACTTTCTGACTTTCTTCCCTCTGAATTTTAAAGCCCCTGAAGTCAAGTGGAAAATCAAGTCATTTATCTGCCAAGTTCAAATAAGGAAATGACTTTGGCCATAATTATTGGAGTGCTTCAGGTGCAAGTGGCATGGGCCGTCACGCGTTCGCTCGGTTACACGCAGAGCAGCGGGCCCCAACCCTGGCTGCACACTGGAATCACGTGGGAGCTGTAGACATCTCGGGCCCCCACCCCCAGAGGTTCCAACTCCGTTGGCGAGGGTGGGGCCCAGGTATTTCTTCCGGCCTCCCAGGGGAGTCTCTCCGGGTGCCCCCCCCCCCCCCATGCAAGGAGATACAGCTTCACTGCCTCTCCCTCCATCCATCACTTTCCCACATTCGCCCGGGCCTGCCTGCTCCCGGCCTGCGAAGCGCCCGCCCAACTCCTTTGCCGATTTAGTATTTTTGACCCAAATGGTTTGTTTCAAGTGTTTTTCCTGTGCTGGGACTTGGAAGGAAACTGCTGGCTCGACCTAGTCCGCTCAGTCCGTGACCTTCCTTCACTGTTCACCCCATTCCACCTGAAAAGCCTGTATTGGCTTTAAAGGGGTTTTCCTGCTTCTGCCCGCAGTACCTTATCCCCGGTTCCCACGTGTGTTTTCCATCCTCACCTGCATCGATTTTTGCCTCCTTTCTGCTCTCTAGAGCTTCCTTTTCTTGGCGTTCCCTCGTACTCATTTTGTCATCCGTAGATGACAGGCCCGCATTTCGTGAATGCTTCAGGATGTTTCGAGATGCCTGGAGAGCCTTCTCCCCTTTGCTGTTTTGATCCTCACCTGCCTGTTATTTGAAACTCGACACCGGCATGTTTGTGCATTCATCACTTAAAATGTATGCTCTCCGGTCCCTGTTTGCCCCGCCCGAACACTTAAATGTGACACCTCACGTCTGCACGGCTCCCAGGCTCCCATTATGGCTGGTGGCTCGGGGCCAGGCCCACCAGCCCAGGCCTCAGGCATCTCGTCACGTCTAGAATCACCTCTCCCCTTCCCGCAGGGCAGGCTCACCTGCTGTATCACCTAGCAGCCAGCAGTGTTGTCTCTCTTGGCCCCTGGGCTTCTAAATGCTATCTAAACAGCCTTGATCCCTGGCTGGCCTGCTAAGCCCCACCGGCAGCTTTCATCTTGTTCCTTCAGCTCTTCTTCCAAACTAAATCGGACACTGCTTCACTGCTAAGACCTATGTCACATGCTCTCAACTCTAGTATCTGAATCACTGCAGAAAGGCCCCTTGCATTCACCTCAGTGCCTTTGCAGTCGAGGCTCCTACAGGACAATGAACCTGTGGTCCCCTTGGGCCCTGTCGTTCAAACTTAAGAATGGATTCACTGTGCCTTCTCTGCTCTTTTCTCTTTTCTAATTTTCTAGGAATTGTCTTTGTTTTCTTGTCTCCTTTGAGAGCACAACAGCATACCTGTTCCAGAAGCTTCAGATCTAACCCTTAAATTTCACTGAGCATCTAAATACTCCTTAGAGGTTTAAATTTCCGGGTTTAATTAAAATATATATATTATTTTTAAGTAGTCTTACACCCGATGTGGGGCTTGAACCCACAACCCAAGATCAAGAGTCGCACACTCCACGGACCGAGCCAGCCAGATACCCCTAAATTTCCAGGTTTAATACATCAGAGCTCTTCAAATATTTGAACAGCAGTTACAAACGTAAATCACTAAACCCCAAGTATGTTAATTAAAATCATAAATTTCATGTCAGACTCTCCCAAACAATGCAAAGACCTCAAAGAACAAATAAAACTTGTTTATCCTAACATGTGACTCCAGCAGTTACCATAACCAGCTCAATAGTACTAATATGAAACTTTTATTGATTTATTAGCTCTATAGATTTCATTAGTATTAGTACTAGTGCCTATGTTAGTTCTGGCACCAATTAGCAATAACATTAGCACTAATATTACAGTTAATATTAATTCTAGCTTGAACATTAGTGCTAATAGTGGTGGTAGTATTAGTGCTAGCATCAGTACTAGCATTAGTATTATTGCTACTGGTAATGCTAATATTAGTGCTAGCATTAGTATTAGCAGTAGCATTAATGCTGGCACCAGCACTAGTGTTAGTATTTACATTGACATTAGATTCACACTACTCTTCATACTAATATATGAGTATGTTGGTATTAATACTAGAATCAGCATTAGTATTAGAATTAATAGGGGCTCCTGGGTGGCTCAGTTGGTTAAGCAGCCGACTTCGGCTCAGGTCACGATCTCACGGTCTGTGAGTTTGAGCCCCGCATCGGGCTCTGTGCTGATGGCTCAGAGCCTGGAGCCTGCTTCAGATTCTGTATCTCCTTCTCTCTCTGCCCTTCCCCTGCTCGTACTCTATCTCTATGTCTCTCAAAAATAAATAAACGTTAAAAAATTAAGAATTAATAGTACTACTATTAGTACCTATATCCCATATTCTTGCAAGAATTTCTTGTCTGATCTACACTGAAAATTTCTGTGATAGCTTTGTATTACCTGACTGAAGAGGGTAACCAAACATTTTTGTTTGCCTAGGACTGAGGGGTTTTCTGAGACATTGGATTTTCAGTGCTAAAACCAGGAAAGTCCCCAAGATGGCTGGGGCCTCTAGAATCTAGACCAGTGGTCCTCAATTCTCTCTAGAATGGTCTGGGAAACTTTTCAAATATCCCCGGGCCCTAGTTTCACCTCCAGAGATTCTGATTTGGTTGATCTGGAGTAAGTCCCCGGCTCTGATATTGAAAAAACAATCTCCCCCAGTGATGTTCACATGTAGCCAGGGCTGAGAACCACTTTTCTGTACTCTTTACCTGGCTTGAAACACCTGCTGCAATGTTTCACGGCTCACTTTGACCCGATGGGAGTCAGCCCATCCTGAGCTGGGCAAGCAGGTGCTCTTTCCGGTAAATATCCCCAAGGGAGATAATGTGACCGTTTCTTGAGTTATCGTGGTATCTGTTGCTTTGGAGTATCATCGTGTTCGCCTGGCTTTTTGCATCTTTTTTTCCTTTTTGATGCTTAATTTGGTGTATCTTCATTAGCGGGAACTCCTTTCAGCTGGCTCCTTTGTCCTTTTCACACATCCTTGAAAGCATTTGTGCTTCCTGGCGACAACAAAGTATACCGGATCTATCCCGATTCTTCTGCTGCAAGACCTGAATTTGATTACTCTCCAAGGGTCCCTGGTTCTTTCTGGTGGGGGGAAGTTTTACAGACAAAATCTTGGCTGTAGGGGTGCACATTGGGTTGTTTTACGTGAAGACTAGTAGCAAGTAGATCTTGGACCCGTGACCTTACCTCCAGTGGAAATCCTTAATTCTCTCATGTGGTTTTTGTGCATCTTTTTTTTTTAATCTCTACTTTATCTTTTTTTCCCCTGTAAACCACTATCACAACGTTCTTGGTACTTTCTCAAGCATTAAAACGCTCTCCTTTATTTACTCTCTTTTCAAATTTCAGCTGTGTTTGAAGCAGGAAAAATATGTGAATGGTCTTTGTGTATTTTCCAGTTTATGCTCAGAGGCAAGGGGAAACACACTGCTCTCTTTTCCAGGCCCAAATTCTATTTCCTTTTACAGTTTGATAATTTCCTGAAGTTTCATCACTCCTTAGCCTATCTGTTCATAAGCCATCGCCAACCGAGTTTTACGCATCAGCTGGAAAGTGGACGTTCCTCTGCAGTGAGAGGAAGTGGCTATTTTGATACTATTTTAAGAAGTGGCGATGAATGAGCAGAACCACTTTCTCCGTCATCACGTCGGCCGATCGTTTGTATCTGAGGTTACAGGTTCAGGATATGGGCCAGAAATGTGGTATCAGAACAGCACAGCCACAAACGGCAGGGGCCACAGAGCAAGGATTAATGATAAAACTCACATGAGTGCTATTTTTAGTGAGTTGTATACTCCGTCTGGGGTGTTTTATAAGGAAGGTGAAAGAGGAGAGAGGTAACCTATCTAAGAAGGGCCTTCAGCAGTATTTCTGACTTGATCTTAGAATAGATCTTAATTTCAGAATTCACGCTGAGAAGACAGTGGGCAAAGCCTCACTATCCAAAGGATTTCCCTCATTTGAGATCCTGAGTTTTGTCAAGTAACTTTAGATCAGCAATAAAATCCCGTTGAGAGTTTCCAGATTTTTCTGCACAAGGAACCGTGAAGCAGGCTGTTTATTTGTGGAACTCCCAGTTCTTTAGAATTCCTTCCTTTGCTGACCTAAAGATAGCCGGGGAAAAAAAAGGCTCTTAAAAATACATGCCTTATTGATTTTGGAATGTTCTGGTAAATGCTAATTTGACTGATGTCCTTTACTTAGCGGTGGCTTTGGCACAAGACCCACAATGATTTGGCCAAGAGGAAATAGAGTATCTAACAAATAATGTAAAGTTTACATATTCAGACACAAAATAAGAATTATTGTTGCTGATACTATGACTACAGATGCCACAGTATTTGACACAAATATAAGCTTCTTTGCCTTATTATTTTTGAATTCTATTACAGGTGCATTTTCCATTGTGCTTTGTTGTTGCTGTGGGTTTCAGTTCCACTTTGACTTGTTTGGGCAAAACCTTGGTGACTTTTTAGTGACTTAGGAAACAGTTCAATAAACATGCATGCCCATGTTTCAGACTTACACATGCAAGGATTCTGAGACTATCCTCAAAAACTGTATCTTTTGTCTGAGGATATATAGCTGTGTGGATTTGGGTCATACATATATTCTCACTGTAAAGATGTCACGACTGTAGAGAAAATTATAAAGAGTGGATTGTAGTCAGAAAACATTCTGTGTGTATGGCAGGCTCCATATAGTGGGTGCAGTTTTGCCTTTATATGGACATAAATAAAAATGGGCCCAAAACTCATCAGGTGAAGAGCCGGCCTTTATAAATACAGCTCTGTGGAGTTTTATCTGAACATAAAAGCATTCCCTATGTAATAATCACTAATTTAGTATTTAGTTAACTATTACCTTTATATCTATTTACTTATTTACTTTCGTGTTTGGGGGCATTGAAAAGTTTTCTAGAATGATCTGGATGCCTGACTTCAAAACAAGGAAATGGAGAAAGCTCCGTACTTTCCTCCTAGGGTTGGAGAGAGGCTTTAATTAGCTACTAATTTAAATTGCCTTACCCAGTATTTATCCCGTGGTGGCCGGCTTTCGTGAAATTTTGTGAAATCCCCATCCCTTTCATCACCGTTATCATCCTCTTCATCATTACCACCATCAGTACTGCAACCAGCACTACCACCACCATCACCACCACCACCACCACCACCACCATCACCGCCATCATCATCACTACCGTCACCAGCATCACCGTCTCACTGTTGGATCTTTAGCAGGCGGAGACATTCCAAGCCATTTCAAATTGTTCTATGGACACAGAAACTCTCTGAAAACCATTTTGGTTCATCTACTTGAAAGTTTGTTGTTACATCTTGGAAGACTTCATGATTAGTAGAAAAGCCATACCAGTTAGCAGTATACGAAAGCATTCTATAAAAATAAAGGTCTTAAGAATTTCACACACAGAATTATCAGGACAGTGATGATGTGTTCACTACTTGCCAATGAAACAGATGAAAATGCAAAGACCGGGGTAGGGAAGTGAATGGCATTGTCTCTTCATACTAGGCTCGGGGGTGCTAAAGAATGGCTGTTTCTCTCTGTTCTCTCAAGTCACTTCTTTCTACCCTCTTCCCCATAATAACTTACTGGTCACTGGTCATGCACTTTCTCACTTCCGAGTTGCAGAACTTTCTCTTAAGTAACATTAATTTTTACTTGTCTTATTCCTAATGCTCCATCTTAAATGTGGCGAAAGAAAGCGCGCTAAGAGACAGTCAACTTTGTCATCTCTTGCCTCCCAGGAACAAAAAATAGCTATTGTTGCGGTATTTGGAATAGAAAAGCTTAAAAGAACCTTATACACAGAAGTGGTTCGTACAGCCTTCTCTGCTGAATCCATGCCAGGAGGTATTTTTATCCCATTAGGAAGTAACTGAATTTATTCAACTCTGGTCTGCCAGTCTCTGTACCGCATCTGACAAAGGCTCGCGAGCCTGCGAGAGTTTGGTACTCCTCCTGGTGGCGAAAGAGAAAACTAGCGATCGTGCTCCTTCCGGGAGAGCACCGATAGGACATTAGATCTGCCAGTGTTGCTTTGCCCTTTTAGCCAATCTCGTGTGACATTCTTATCTCAGCTCCTTTGGTTGCTTTTGTTCTTTGGACAACAACTGTTTTTTATCTTCTAGGGTCACGGAGATGAAGGAGACTCGACAAGCTGGCCTCACATTTTGCTTTAGAAACAACTTGAGAAACATATCTATGTCTTAAATCAAGATTATTTCAGAATCACAACAATATGTTCAGCATATTAGTCACAGAACCAAGTTTGAAGCCTCGTGACCACAGAAATAGATCCTGGGCTTATTTTATTGTTATTGCCTCTGAACGCTCTATTTTCTGTAACTCAGTAGACAGAAACTTACCCTTCCATGATAAGCAGGGTTTGGAGGTGTTGGAGCCCACAAACAGAGCCACCCATCGCCCCTGCTTGAGCCCTGCTTTGGGGCCAGCCCCAGGCTACATGATCAAATACATCCTCATTTAATCCGTCCTTACAACAGCTCTGTGGGAGAGGCAAAATCATCCTCTTGATTTAACCATTTGGACGCTGCTACCCCAAATCACGTGGGTAGTAAAGTGCTTCGGCCAGACTCCAACTCAGATCTTTTTTGTCCGGATTATATCCTCCAAGCCAGTGGTTCTCAATGGGGACAGTTTGGTACGCTGAGGGCAGTTAGCAGTGTCTGGAGACATTTTTGGCTGTCACGCCTGGGGAGGTGCTGCTGGCGTCTAGTGACCATAGACAACGCCCACAGCAGCGGCTACAACAAAGGCTACGCTGGCTCCTCATGTCAACAGTGGCGAGGCAGCGAACACTTGCTCTTAACCAGTGCTACTCAAAATGCGGTCCGTGGACCAAGAGTGTTCCCCTCACTTGGGAGCTTGTTAGAAATGCAGAATGACAGGCCTAGTGAACTGGAAACTCTGGGGGCAGGGCCCAGGAACACGGGTTTTCACAAGCCCCCTAGGTCCTTCCTGCACACTCAGCTCAGAGAAGCTGTGCTTTAAAACACCAGGCCATTGTGTGTCTTTTTGAGCCGGACACAATTGTATGGTTTCCTCATCACTTTCCAGTGTTCCATTGTCCAATAGAAGTTCCTCTTGAGGCATCCAAAAGGGGAAAGTCTGGCATATACTAGGAACAAGTGTGACTCATGGGGAAATCAGCACGATTGCAAATTCAGGAACCATGCCCAGCTAAAAAATCTAGGGGGCTCTTTTTTGTTCTTTTTTTTTTTTTTTTTCCCCTCTGCCTAAGGAGAGAAGTCTTGGAGACCCAGTCCAGGTTATTAAAAAAAAAAAAAAAAGTCAACATATGCATTGGTTAGGTTAGAGGTTTGATGATCTAAAATTAAACTTACTTGACCTTAACAAAACCCCTTTCGAAGAGGGTAAGAGCCACAGAGTTCGAAATTGCAAATGACATCGAGTTTCTGGTTTCCTGACAGTCCTCAAGGAAGTCTTGCAGTCTGTATGTGCAGTTTTTGGAATCACGTATTGTCTTGTGGAAAGCCAGTGGAATAATTATTTTGATCTGAGTCTCTCTTCAAAAATTGCTCATCACTTGGTATTTTATGTCATTTTGTGTATGTCGGGAGGAGGGGGATATATTACCGGTGAGGACGAATTGTAAAGAACAAAAATGTCAGACGGCTCACAGGTGCAGGTAGTTTGTGCTGTAACACCATGCCATCTCTGCCTCGTTCCTTAGACAACGCTGCTGGAGCCTATAAAATAAAATATTTTTAAAAGTCGGAGTGCCTGGGTGGCTCAGTCAGTCAAGCCTCCGACTTGGGCTCAGGTCATGATCTCACAGCTCTTGAGTTCGAGTCCCACATCGGGCTCTGTGCTGACAGCTCGGAGCCTGGAGCCTCCTTAGGATACTGTGTCTCCCTCTCTCTCTGTCCCTCCCCTGCTCGTGCTCTGTCTCCCCCTCTCTCAAAATTAAATACACATTCAAAAAATATTTTTTTAAAGTTGAAAAAAACCCAATATCCCTTAATTTATGGCCAGTATGTTGATTGATTGACCCCTTTGACTTAAGAAGATTAAACTTCTGTAAAACCTAAAGGAAGTTTTCTAACTTGTCTATTTTCCCCCACTGTCTGTATTGTGGCTAGGAAAAATGAATATTCTTCCAAAGTATTCACCACAAGGAGGCTGCATTAAAATCGTCTGCGGAGATAGACACATTCCCTGATCCCCTTCTACTGGGGCCCAGATTCAGTAGCTGGGATGCTCAGAAACAATATTTTTAAAAGCAGCCAAGTTTAGCAGTTAGCACCGAGTGTGAGTTTCCAGTGTTAATCATTTCCTAATGGGAGGGAATCGTACTGATGTATCTTAGTTATGGTTTCATGATTTGGGTGGCAGGACGTTTACTGTAAATATTCTATCCTGTTGTTAAGTAGTCAGAAATATAAACCAGTGATCCCACGGGCTAACATATATGTAGAAGCTTAATAAGAATTTAAACAATTAGTTCCCTAAGCCGTTCGTATCACCTCTGTGCAAGGTTCCTAGGACTTTGCGAAGTGAAAAAAAAAAAAAAATAGGCCAAACTCTGTTGCAGGCTGAGGATTGAGGGATAGCAGCATTGCTGATGAATTTAATCTAGAATGATCCTCCACTGATCAGGCCTGCTAAGGAAGGCTGGGAAGTGGAGGTAGGAGTTTTCCAGCTAGCTGAAGTTTTGCCCTGTGAGCATTCACTTCCATTTTCCTCAAAATTAGCGTCCGTTTAAGGAGTGTTAATCGCACATCCACCCTGCGCCTGCGTAGAGCAGGGACTGAGACAGACACTTCCGGCGCTCGAGAGCTCCGCGTTCTGAATGAGGACGAGAGTGGGCTGGGAGTCACTCATCACAGAGTAGCAGATTGTGGGACAGCGCAGGCTCCGGGCGACCAAAAAGAACCGGGGGTCCACAAAAGGTGGCCTCTGAAGGTCGTGTCTCCTGTCTCCATGCGTCTGATTCTCCACTGTGGGTGTTACTTGCGAAGGAAATCTGCCGAAAAGGGGGTGCCTTCAGAGAGCCTCGAGACGTGTGGGAATGTTTGCCTAGTTCCAACGGCTCTCCACAGCCCAGCAACTCTAACCGCTTTTCTTCTTTCCCTTTATCCATCACTGTCCTCCAACCTCTTGGCTCGGAGGGCCGAATTTAAGGCTGTCACAGGAAACCAGATAACCATGCTCATTAAATAACCTTACTTATAAACCCAATATGAAACTCATCAACTCTGGCCAGAGGGGGGTCCTCAGCGCTTCCCTATCTTGAGAGGAAAGTTCATTGGAAAGCTTTGGGTTTACTTCCAGATTTAAGATTCTATTCTCGGTTGTTCAAGCCGCTAAATAACAAACAAATAAGTGGAGGCATTTCTGTCATATTTTCCCTAAGGGCCTGAAGGAATAAATATTGCTATTTGCTGTTAAAGGATTTTATTTGCTGAATCTCATGGGATATATTTTTATTTCTGTTGAGAATTCATAGAACCGTGTGCTCCTCAGTTCCTTGCAGATTCCTCCTTGTCATCTTTGAAGGGTTCCAGTAGCCTCTGGATTCTGGGATCATTTATCTTTTCCTATGCCAAACGCAACAGCCACTAAGAGACAATGTCAGGGAGCCCAAGTGACAGAGTAAAGAAAAACACGGAATACTGTTAAGAACTCGTCTACTCGGGTCATGGCTCCAGGGTCGAAACAACACGCTGAGGTGGGAGGGGGGGCTTTCACGTTAATGAAACGGGACTCCTCCGTGAGGTTTTTCGCATCTTATATGTTCAGAGGTTCTCCAACATGTAAAATGAAATTTGTCATGAGCACCAGGACAGGGGCCATCGTTTTAGGTCACTTGTATTCAGATGGGACACAGTTTAAGAAAGATCATTCATGGAATCCCAAATTTATTACAAAGATGGATGTTTTGTGTTACTAAAAAGAATCACTGACTTTTTTTCCAAGGACACACTTTCCCCCTCGATCCTTCAGTAATTCACTGAAGATCAACCACTCATTTGTGTTGAGTTTGGAAGGTAGGAATATTAGCAGCGCTTAGCGAAGTAAAGGCACAGTGGCTCTGAGTGTTGTAATTTAAGACAGTGGGACAGAGAATGATCTAGACCCAGTGATTAGTAGCAAGCTTTTACATTTGTACAAGGCTCTAGAGTTCATAGACTCTGTTATGTAACAGTAATATTAACTGTTCCTGCCTTGTGAGGTGGGGAGGGCAAGCAAGCATTACTAGCATCGGTTTATAGAAGAAAGAGATTGAAGGATTTATCAAGATCACGCCATCTAGTAAGTGACAAAGCCAAGATAAGAAGTGAACCCTTTGATTCCGTTTTATGCTCACCACTTTCAAGAACCTTAACAACAAAAGGCATACTTCAACATACTTTCGATTCTCTGACCTACTGGTTTCGTTTTTGTTTTTTAAGATTTCGGGTGTTTCTAACGTTTGTTTCTGACTTTTCAATCTTTTTTGTTTTTTAAGTTTATTTATGTATTTATTTATTTATTACATTATTATTTTTTTAACGTTTATTTATTTTTGAGAGACAAAGAGACAGAGCATGAGCAGGGGAAGGGCAGAGAGAGAGGGAGACACAGAATCTGAAGCAGGCTCCAGGCTCTGAGCTGTCAGCACAGAGCCCGACGCGGGGCTCGAACTCACAGACCGTGAGATCATGACCTGAGCGAAGTTGGCCGCTCAACCAACTGAGCCACCCAGGTGCCCCTATTTATTTATTTATTTTTTAATGTTTATTTATTTTTGAGAGAGAGAGAGAGAGAGAGAGACAGAATGCAAGCCGGGAAGGGTAGAGAGAGAGACACCGAATCTGAAGCAGGCTCCAGGCTCTGAGCTGTCAGCACACAGCCTGATGCAGGGCTTGAACTCACGAGCTGTGAGATCATGACCTGAGGTGAAGTCAGGCGCTTAACTGACTGAGCCACCCAGGCTCCCCTAAGTTTATTTATTTTAGGAGAGAGAGCGAGAGCGGGGGAGAAGCAGAGAGAGAGGGAAAGGGAGAATCCCAAGCAGGCCCCATGCTGTCAGTGCAGAACCTAACATGGGGGCTCAAATGAAAGGACCCTGAGATCATGACCTGAGCTGAAATCAAGAGTTGGACGCTCACCTGACTGAGCCACCCAGGCACCCTTCCTTCTTTTCAATCTTAAATGAAGATGGTCTTAACATGATTTTAATGCTGGAGGCTGGAGCTTCATGGAAGGCAGGGACCAAGATTGAAGGCAAGGCAAGAAGTAAGAGAACACAATGTGAATTTGGGGTTCAAAGTCAGCAAAGTAGCCCTGTTGCATCTGTCTGTGCCTCCGTGCTTTTCTTCCGTCCCCACCTCTCGCTGACAGTCTCCTGTTGGGGAAGCTTCTTGCTCTAACGGCCCATGGGATGAGATCGGGCCCACCTGGACAATCCCAGATACTCTCCAGGTCCATACTCTTAATCACATCTGTAAAGTCCCCTTCATTGTGTCCGGTAACTTAGTCACAGGCTCCCGAGGTTCAGGTGTGGGCCTCTCTGGGGAGCTGTGTGTTCACCATACCAGGACGGTCCATAGATGAGTTTCGGGACACGACCCTTCCCCGACTCCACTCCGCTGTGTTTCTGAGCGTGCGCCCGTGATTGTCTCTTTATTTTCTGCCTTCTCTACTTATATCCTGTTTTAGTATTCTCTTTTCATGATATATCACTATTTATCCTGTTTTCGCATTCTCTTTCCCCTTGGCTCATGTTTCTTTGTTCTTTCCTTAGAGTTCTCATTCCCCACTCCTTACTATTTTGCTTGTGTTTCTTACTCATTTAACTATTTATGGCTGTTTTGAACTTGTTTTATCTTCCTGTTCTTTTCTAATTTAATTTTCTTATCACTGGCTTTCCTTTGAGCCCACTTGGTCTTCGCTTTTACACAGCATTGACCCAGTCTCTTTTTCTGTCCTTTGACTTCTTCCACTAACCCTCGCTCTCATCCAGACTTCTTATCTCCACACGTACACATGGTTTCACTTTTGTGGCTCCTTCAGCCCTGACTGTGCGGTTCATATTTTAGCAAACAGGGGAGGAGGAGAAGCAGACAAAATGGGGAAGCCATCCATCCCATTAATCACAACCTAGGCTTATACAGGTCTGCCTTGGAATGCCCCAAGTTCTGCATCCAAACCTCTGTGAAAATCTCTTAGTAAAGAAAGCCTTGATGAACAAAATGTACATAGTCATTGATTACACATATGTTTATATATACGTATGTTCCATAAGAAAGGTCAGAATAGAATTTGGAGCGATCTAAATTATTGAAGTACAGATTAAATTGGGGGGGGGCTGTAAATTTTGCTATCTTTACAACAACAAGTCTTTAAAATATAAACATTCCCCACGTCATTGGTTTCTCAGCTTGTGCTTCTTTATTTATATGATTCTAGTACCAGGAGCATGTGATCAGTTGCAGAATTTGCCTCTACAGACATTGCCAGTAATAATGTTACTGATATTGAAATAGGGTTACACAGGTATAACTGAAGTTCTTAGTAGACCACAGGAATGCACACACATACAATTTTGTATCCATTTTCAGAAGGTTCCATTCATAAATTCATTCTTTAAGTATTTACGGAGCAGAGAGAAAGTGAACAAAACAGAAGTACTGTTCTAGGCATGATGGGTATATCAGTAAGTAAAATAGTTAAAATACTTCTTTTTATAGAGATTGCATTGTAGGACGGGGCGTGACAGCAATCAGTAAGTATATAATATGCCAGGTGGTAGTGAGAGGACAGAATGGTGGAGCAGAGTCGGTCGGATGGTGAGGGAAGCTTTCTCAGAAGGTGATATTTAATCGGGGATATGACATAATGGGGGAGCTGGTATTTACAGGATGAGTCAACCATTATAACAGCTTGCTATCACTTAGATTCCTGTGTGGGAAGTCAATTTAGATAGTCAGACAAAGCCCTTTTTGTCTGTTAATGTGAAAAACAGGTTTTAGTTTAAATTCCTACACATAGCCATGAGTAACTAGAAATGAACACATTCCAGGGAAGACGCCGTTTCAAATTTATTTGGCTTTCCAATTTGACCAAGCAAACATACGATTATCCATTGAAACTGTAGCTCCAAAGACGGGATTAGATTGCCCACTTCTGGGGAATTGAGAGAAGAAATCATCGCAGATGATTTGAAAAGGAAATTTTAAAAAGTTGACACTTAAAATTTTTACAGCATCTAGATATACAGCATCGTCCAATCGAAAGTTTTGGAATGCTGGAACTATTTTATAGGTGTTCCTTTAGAGTCACCAAGCCTTCGTTGTTTGAAAGGCCCCCAAGGGCCAGAAAGACTGAGTCTCTACCCTCTTAGAGACTGGCCTCCTTAAGATCTAAATGGCGGCTCTCAGGTGCTTGGTCCATTAAGCTACGGTCTTCCCAGAGTCAGTTGTGAATTTTAAAACTGCTCCATTTTGGGTCACTCCATGCCTGGTACCACAGGCACGGGCGCCTAGACTGTGGTGAGTCTGTGAAGGAGAAAGCACCCCTTGGGAAACCCCAGCTCTTCGTCTCAGCAGGCCAAGCTGTAGACATGCCTCTTCAGGCTCGTTGTTTCTACCTTCGGATAATTTCTATGGGTTATGGGTTCTTGATTCTGTTATTTTATTTATTTTCTGTCTTCTGAAAGGCAGATAATTGCTCGATCTCAATTAATAACAAGAAATTGCTTCCGCATTGGGATATTAATCAGAAGGGGGGTTGCTGCTATTTCTACAGAATGCCAATCAACTGACTTCTAGTTGTGCTTCCTAGAGGAAAGAAAAGCTTGGGCACAAATGCTATGTTTTATTGGTCATCATTCGGAGTCCCACTCCAAAAGAAAGAAATCACCAATCAAATTCACCTCACCGATGCCACCTGTGCCCATGTTACTGAGGTGTTCACAGCTGCCCAGCATCCCAGGCCAGGGCGGCCCACTTGAGAAAAACAGATTATGCTGAATCCATGTCCTTTACTTACATTTCATCCTCAAAGTATGCCCTTCAGAATGTCACTTTTTTTTTTTTTGTATTTAAATAGCTTTTCCAAGTGGAGGTGCAATTTCTTTATGTTTTTTTATATGTTTGAAAGGCAAACTTTCTGTTTTCCAAATCCACAGGCAATAATTTAATTTTCGAAAGTTAGGAGTTTTTTGGGTCAAATTTTAGCCTTTGTGCTTTAGAGATCGGGCTAAAGATTGTTGTCTCATCTCGTCTCTTCCCTTCCTTTTCCTTTCCTTTACTTCTTTCTTTCTTTCTTTCCTTCTTTCTTTCCTTCTTTCTTTCTTTCTTTCCTTCTTTCTTCCTTTCTTTCCTTCTTTCTTCCTTTCTTTCCTTCTTTCTTCCTTTCTTTCTTTCTTTCTTTCTTTCTTTCTTTCTTTCTTTCTTTCCTTCCTTCCTTCCTTCCTTCCTTCTTTCTTCTTTCTTTCTTTCTTTCTTTCTTTCTTTCTTTCTTTCTTTCTTTCTCTCCTTCTTTCTTTCTCTCTTTCTTTCTTTCTGTATCTTGATTGCTTCCTTGCTTTCGTTTTGCGTGTGCACACGTGTGTTTATTATAAGCTTGAAAGGACTAGTGATTTTTTTTTCCTCCCATAGTAGACAAAACAAGATCTCTATTTTACATTTTGCTTTTTATCTTACTTCCCAAGCAGAAATTTGTTGGGTTGGTTTCTTACCTACTAACACCCGTGTGTCCTGGGATTGGCAGTTGGCTACCACAAGCTCTTTAAAGGGCTGTTACTGGGCACCTGGGGGCCTCAGTTGGTTAAGCCTCCTACTCTAGATTTGGGCTCAGGTCATGGTCTCAGGGTTCGTAAGATTGAGCCCCATGTTCAGCTCTATGCTGACAGTGCAGAGCCTGCTTGGGATTCTCTCTTTCCCTCTCTCTCTATCTGTCCCTCCACTGCTAAATAAATAAATTAAAATATATTTTTTTAAAAAGGCTGATACTGATGGGCAGAGAGTTAGTATTCTAATTATAAAAATATATTGAAGTCAAGAAATTAGAAAACATCCCTGTAAGAATTTGGCATTATTAGAATATGTTAGTGTTATGTTTAAGAATTTGTATGAATTTTTAAAACTAATTTTTATTTGAGTATCTCCATACAGTAAGCATTTTTTGAGTAATTTCTTTGTACCTGATAAGGAAGGAAGGAGTAAAGCAACATCAATTGTCTTGGCTTTTGAATTTTCAAAGTCTTTCCTTAGACTTTCAGTGTAATCAGAATTGTAAACCATTGTTTCAACTAAGTTATTAATAATTTCTTAACTAGTATATATCATGCACATGAAATGAGGAATTGAGATCAGTACTCTATAAACATGGAGAATAAATTTTTTTAATGCTTATTTATTTTTTGAGACACACACAGAGAGAGAGAGAGAGAGAGAAGAGAGAGAGAGAGAGAGAGCACGAGCGGGGGAGGGACAGAGAGCGATGGAGACGCAGAATCCAAAGCAGGCTCCAGTCTTTGAGCTGTCAGCACAGAGCCCGACGCAGGGCTCGAACCCAGGAACTGGGAGATCATGATCTGAGCCGGAGTCGGACACTTAACTGACTGAGCCACCCAGGCGCCCTGAGATTTTTATAAATAAAATCATTCTTTATCACTACCCACTTAGTATATAGTCAGTCACTGATCAGAAAGTATTTGTAATAAGAAAAATAATGTCTAATTGCACGTATTGGCATCGAGTAATAAAAAACTAATAATAAATGAACATAGATATTAATTACATACTTCAGTTACTGAGAAAAAATATAATTTTGTTGAATTTTTCATCTGACTATAATGACACATCTAGACACTGTGAAAATAAAGCCATAGCAGGTACTTGAGGGCCTTAGAAAGGAGAGATAAAGGACGATATTTCTAAAGTAACCCAAATTTCCATCGACTGATGAATGGATAAAGATGTGGGATGTATACACAATGGAATATTACTCAGCCATAAAAAGAGTGAAATTTTGCCAGTTACAGTGACGTGGATGGAGCTATAGAACTAGAGTATTATGCTAAGTGAAATAAGTCAGCCAGAGAAAGACAAATACCATATGATTTCACTCATATTTGGAATTTAAGAAACAAAATAAATGAACATGGGGGGGTGGGAAAGAGAGAGGCAAACCATAAAACAGACTCTTAACTATAGAGAACAAACTAGACTCGCCAGAGGGGAGGGGGGGATGAGTTAAATGTGTAATGGGCATTAAGGAGGCTCAGCACTTGTGCTGAGCACTGAGTGTTGTAAGTAAGCAAAGAATCACTACATTCTACATCTCAAACTAATATTACACTGTATATTCACTAACTGGAATTTAAATAAAAATGTGTAAATTAATGAAAAGAATAAAATTAAGTAGTCTGGACCAAAGTTGCAAATTATTCGTCGGAGGTGATCTTGTCTCTCCTTTTGTTTTATGGAATATAAGTATTCATACCATATAATTAAGCAGGATGCAAGGATAACTCTCTTCTTCATTTAAATATAATTTCTCCTTGGAGCACCTGGGTGACTCAGTTGGTTGAGCGTCCAGCTCCTGATTTCGGCTCAGGTCATGATCTCACAGTCGTGAGATCGACCCCTCGGGTGGGGCTCTGTACTGAGTGTGGAGCCTACTTAAGATTCTCTCCTTCCCTCTCCCTCTGCCCCTCCCCTGCTTGTGCATGCTATCTCAAAAAAATAAAAATAAAAATCATAAATACAGTTTCCCCTTACTGGCTCTCAGTCTTCAAATAATTACACGTTTACATTGAAGTACACTAAATCTAAATTGATCTGATACTATACTTCTCTAGGGATATTTCCTGTGTTACTCAACAGAGGAGTCTTTCGGATGAACTTGTGTATCTCCAATTATTATGTAGATACTTAGAATATGAGCATAACTTCAAGTACTAGTTTTTACTTTATCATACATCTGTAGAAATCAAAGATATTGACTATCTATGTTATTATCTGCCTTCTCCCACTTGAATTTAATGTGTAAAACTAGGCATTATCTTTTTCACAAATAATATTTGGTTCATTTGTTAGTTAACTACATACCAAAGGGATATTAGTATAGAAATTATTAGTAAAAACTTCTTCATGCTAGCTTTTTAATATCTTCCTGAAGGCTTATAATTACTCTAAATTATTAAAGATGTGTATGAATTCTTCAAACTCAATTATTTGTCAGAGCAAGCTTACTTTTTTTTTTGGTAAAGTATGTAGTATTTTAGTTAGTTAGGGCCAGATTGTAAATATTTTAGGTTTTTCTGGCTATATGGTCTATGCTACAACCCTGCTGTCCTAGCACAAAAACAGCCATAAACAATACATAAATGAATGTGCATGGTTGGTTCCAGTAAAACTTTGTTTACACTAACAGGCAATGGGCCGAATTTGGTCTGTGGGTCATAGTTTGCCAACTTTTGGCTTTGAAAAGAAACAGCTGTGTACCTGTAGAATCACTTCGGTGAAAGGAACACTGGAATAACCATGTTGATGTTGATGCTGCCCATTCGCTAGTGACCAGCCATCTCTCTAATCAGATCATGGAAATGTGCTGACGATTTCTCTCCCTGTCTTCATGGAGATTATCTTAAGGAAGTTTTGGGATTTATGCCCCAAATGAGATCTGACAGTGCCAAGTGGAAGAAATATATAAATTATTTCTCTTATTTTCTCAGTAAGCAGACCCTCTTTTGCAGTGATCCTGATAGTTGGGCCAGTCTTCTGTTCTGAATATATTTTCTATTGTACTATGAATGTACTTAGCTGTCTGTAGGAGGTGAAAATGCAGCATGTTGTGACTTCAAACTCAGTGTCTAGTTTTATAATGACTAAATTAGAGATTAATTTTCTAGTGAGAAAATTATCCAAGTTTCCGGTCTCAGTTTTCCCTTTGCATTGTTGACTCTACCCAGAGAGAGAACACTGGTCCTGCATTAGGACTGACATCAGAGGAAAGAGAAATGTTTACAGCTGGAGAGGGCCGTAAAGATGAAGAAGAGGATAATAATTTTGATGACAACAACAATGATTGTGACCCCATAGATTGAAATAGCAAGTTATTGTTTACACAATGCTATTTCAATCCTATCAGCTTAATGATAGTTAAAACAAAGTTTCCGGTTATGTGGCTTTTGAAGGCCAAAGGAAAGAAAGTGAAACTGAAATACTTGGAATTTTGCCTGCTGACACCCAGTTAGAAAAAAGAGAAGACAGAGTTTAAAATGAGACCTAGTTTAAAGAGTTCGTTCAACCTGCCTATTTTTCTAGTAGTCACTCTGTTTCTTCTGCTGGTAATACAGGGTTTTAGAACAGTACATGCATTTGAATGCTCCTTGCTGCCATTATTGACACATGCAAAGTAGGGGAGGCAGCCACAGCCCAGAAAACTGAATCACCCAAGTGACCATCGAACAGCTATGAACTGGAGTTAACTGCCAACTTTCAACCTAATGTTTGTTCCTGCTTTTCCTGTGGCTCTGTCCAAACCCTGATTGTAACTCTTGCATGTACTGAGCACTTGATAATTTGGCATGCCCGGGTGTCCCTTCTTGAGGCATTGTTCAAAATATGGCTCTACTCGTTACCCTCTGATGTTTCCCTAAACAAGTGCCCTCTGGTGTTAAGCTTTGAATAAAATGGGAGAAATGGCAGGGAAGTGCTGGATAGAGTGGGGGGTAGGAGGATGCGAACTGGAGTTTAATAACTATGATGGATAGTTTCAACTACCACCATTTTTGAACATTTTTAATTTTATCATCTCATTCCATCCTCACATCACTCCCTTGAGATGGGTATTAATTCCATCTCATATATAAGAAAATTGAGCCTCGGGGAGATCAAATACTTTATTTGATATTAAAGTCATACAGGTAGTAAGTGATAGTGGCAGGATTTGACCTCAGTGCTGTGGTGTCCAAAGTGTACACTCATAAATACGAAGCGCTACTGTATCATAATGGCTGGTCTCGAAGTCGTCGCTATTTAGGAACACCTGCAGACTCTTGCCACTCAAAGTGTGGCCCCCAGACCAACACTATCAGTATCACTTGGGAGCCAGTTAAAAATGTAAAGTCTGTGTTCCCATTCCAGACCTGCCGAATAGAACCAGAATTTTCACAACAGCCCTAGGTGATACATATGCATGTTAAAATTTGAAAAGCACTAGCCTAGGTTTTTCTTAGGCATATCCTACCCAATAGTTTAAAGGCTCACCGGAACACTTTATCATCAGGAAAGGAACTGGGAAACAAAACAAACAGAAACTACTGCCATGTACAAGCGAGTTTTCATGTGCCCCTGAAATCCAGGTATAAAATATCAGAGAGGGGCTCAAGGGAGCCCAGGGGAATAGTGGATATGGATTCATTCAAACCAGGATGCTTTTGAAAAGGGAAGGGTCCCTAGTAATAATGACACTGGGACATTAGGCATATACAGAGACTGCCTTAAGGGAACCGAGACATATGGTCAACTCGATTATAGCACCTGAGCTTTGTCTGGTGAGAATCCATGAAAATATTAGCATTCTCCAGTCTGTAAAAAAATGAAAGTGGAGAGATGGGAAGTTTAGAGACTGCAAGTTAAAAAAGGGTGACAATTACTTGTTAATTTAATTATTTTATTTCACAAATATTTATTAAGCCCTTTCCTTCTTTGTCAGGTATTTTATAGGCTGTGAGGATACAGAGGTGAACATAGTACAATAGAACTTAATGGGAATAGATGATACCCTTTAAGCAATATTAAGAAACACGATTATAGAATATGAGTCAAGCTCGTGGCAGTCATGAATTGAAAATATGTTTGTTCTATTTTTAATTCTGTATTTTAAGAAAGTGATATAGTCTAACATTTTTAAATGCAGACATTGTAAAACAGTTTTAGATGAGTTCATGGAAGATGAATCCAGAAGTGACCCTCAAGGCAAGCTAGGAAGTTAGTATTGGAGGAGGGATAAGGATGCTATTTGAGATGAGAACAAATTTAACTTGCCTTCTCTAGTGTGTCTCCTGGGTCTCCTGACACATATGGAACCCTGGGCCAAATGGGCCATGATGAAAATTGGAACACATATAAGCTTTGGAGTTCATGGTCCTTTGTGGGTTGTAGAATGGAGTATTTATCCTAAGGGTTTGTCCACCCTGAGCCGTACCTCGTAAATGAAAAGTACAACATGTGCATTTTCCATGCTGAAAAATAAACATCAACCTCATCTTTTGTAAATAGTAATGCAGTATGCTTAGTGAGATTTACAGATGCATCCGTTTAGATAAACAGTAAGAATCCTTATTGATAATTAGACCTTTTGCAAGACCCATGGCCATGTATACTACATGGGAAAATTATGTGAGGCCCACCACTCCTTTCCAGTGCCTAAAACAGATACTAGCACATAGTAGGAAATCAATTAAAATTTGCGGGAGAAGTAAATGAATCAGACGGTATTTCAGAGATGCTGAATAAGGAAAGCGGTATTAGTTGTTCCTATTTTAGTTCTTTTCGCAGAGTGCAGACTTGCTCCAAGGCAGCTCACGTAGATAGTCCTAGTTCAGTGCAGGAAACCAGGAAGGAGAGGGCAAGGATTGACCTTGCGGCTTTGCCAACTGTCTCTTCTATTCTGGTTTTGTTTCCTTCATTTGGAGAAGCAGATGTGTCTGCCCGATAGGGCGGAAGCCTGGAAGCCCCAAGATCTGGAGGTAACAACATCCTGGTCTCTCAAACTTCCTGGGTGATTCATTGGCCGGCCACAACTACTAGATTCATCACTTCCAGAAACCCAACCCCATCAGTGCTCTTGTGAAATGGGCTTCTATCTGGAGCAAGTAACAATAATTGGCAGATTATAGACAGCTATATTGTTTACACGTATTACTTCGTGGGCTTAAAACAAGCTGAAGAAAGAAATATTCCTTTTTTATGGCTAGTTCCACGTGAAAGTACGGGCCAGTTTGTCCTGTGGTAGAAGGTCTGTCACAAATGAAATTCAAATAGGCAGCACAGACCTCTTTTCTTCCCGTCTCTGAGGGAAAGACATCTGTCTTCCTGTGCAAATGCCATGTGATCAGGCTTCCTCAGGGTCCCCTCCAAATAGTATCATCTCACTCTCCTGCGGCTTCAACTTCTCTACACCGCCAATTATCTCATGTCAAAACTCTTCCTTCAGCAAACCCCTCTTGAAAGCTATCTCTTCTTTCTTTTACGGCTAAACCTCACATAAGGATAGTTTCCACTCAAAGTTCCTTTCATGTTCATCTCTATTCATTCCGCCAGCTGGCTTTCACGCCGTCGCTCTTGACTCTCCTTTATTCAAGGTTATAGAATTCATCATCAGCGAATTCTGGAGGATGAGTCCTTATTGCATTTAAATTCGCTGGCCTTTGAACCCAGCTCTGTTTCTCCTTGGCAACCTCTTTTCCTCCATTTCCCATAACTCCTTTCCTTCTCTTGATTGCTCTGAGTAATACCTCTTGATCTCCTTCGCGGACATCTTTTTCTTGTCTGCTCTTTAAACGCGTTTCCGTCTTAGCCTTCTTTCCTTATCACTGTACACACACTCTTTTCGCCCTTTTTTTCAATTCCATGGCTTTAGCTACCGCTTACATTGTTTTAGGAGCTTTTGTGTTGCAGGGGACGGAGACGTGCTTCGTTATTTCAGATAGCAGGAATTCATTATAAAGTTCCAGGGGAAGGAAAGTGAGAGGAGAGAAGCCATCTTAATCCTTGGGAGAGCCGGTGCACTTCTGCAGGCAGGACTCAGAAGGAACTCCTCACTGTGCCAAATACGAGTCTTCAGTGATGCTAGACATTTACCAGGCTGTAGATTCAATGCCGCTCACTTTCTATTTCAGTTTCTCTCCTCCCCACCCCTGACCCAGGTCTTCCCTTCCTCCCTCAACGCCCCCCCCCACCTCTTTTCTTTACCCGTTTCTTCCCTCTAGTCTCAAATTCCTTCTCTTGCCTTTCCTTCTCTTTTCCTCATGGCTTCTGCTCATTCGTGTCATCTTTTGCCTCTTGGTTTCTGCTCTTTCTTTGACTATTCATAATTTCTTGGTAGATACACTTTATTCTAGAACTGAAAACATTGCTATAATTTCTCTGTTTGCCTTCTGGCTGCTTTCAGTGCCTTCTGGAAGTAGGTGGAATATATATTTATGCATGTATGTATGTATGTATAAATGAATGAAGGAAAGAAGAAAATAAATGAATGCAGCTTTGAACCAGATCTGAGTTTATCTTTGCGTCTTCAGTGGCTGCCCATGATAAAATAGTTTCCAGTTACTGAGCCCCTATTATATATATCTGGCATTATGTCATTTACATACATTTCTGAACTTCACACCCTCCTAGAAAGTGATGGTATTTTCCCTTTCTTTTCATATAAAGAATCTATGGCCCTCATAGACTAAATTACTTGCGCTAGATCACAGAGCCGGAAATGGCAAAGCCAGGATTTTAAAACTGTTATGCTTTTTAGGAAATATTTGAATACCTAGGTAAATGAACATGCCATACGGTGTTTTTTTGCATTCACTTTTAAATAAAACAAACAGTAACCAAGGTCTATTTTGGTAATAGTGATTAAAACAGTAATTGGTTGGTCTTTTATGTCTCTAGAATTTTTAACTTGTGAAAATACAGACCAAGAGGGAGAGATAACTGTCTTCAGACTTGGAAGGCCTATTGGATGGGTGGAATGAACTAGAAACATTCAGCCGCAAGTAATAGAATACCTCCCCCCCCCCCCCCCGCTAACGGGATTGAACAGCAGTGCAACTGCAGTCTAAGATAATAAGAAATCCAGAGTGGCTGAAGGGCCACGCACAAAATATTAGGGTGGCAGGTCTTTCTCTGCGCAGGCTCAGTCCCGCTCTGTATGTTGGCTTTACTCTCAGGTTAGGAAAAGGATGGCCTCGTCAATTCTAAGCATCGCATTGCTATCTGACAGCGACTGGAGAGAGAAGTACAGGCCATGTCTTCCTTTCTCCTTCTTAGCAGGGGACTTGCCTAGAATCCTCTTCAGACCTCATCGGCTGGAATCGGGTTGCGTGCTGTGGCAATGACTGCTGCATGCCGCCCCTTCTCCCTGCCCGCCTTTCACTGCCTCCCACACAGCTCACTGCGGCCATGTGACCAATAAGGGCTTCCTGTTGGCTGAAACACAGATATGTTTTCCAGACCTCAAGCAGCCCTGTTGGGCCTGAGGCACCACAGCAAAATGACAGACAAGCAAGCTGGTGGGAGCCTCCTCCCCAATGCCGTCGATGCCATCGCAGTGCCCCAGGTTGCCTAACATCTGACTTCTTTCTCCAACAGGGAATTCTACTTGCATCTTATTTAAAACCACTGTTATTTTTATTTCTTGCTCTTTTTGTGATTGTTATGCAACTGAACTTAATCTGATATCTGTTTCCCTTCTTAAAACAGTCCTGGCAAATGTAGTGGTAGAACCACGACTGACTAAAAATAACGAGGATCTGTCATTGGAACCAGGGATGGGTCATTTGCCCTTCATCACATCGGGGAGGGTTGCAGAGCTAAACAACGTCAGACCTCTGTTTGGAAGGTAGAGGAAAGGGGAAATGACTGCTAGGTAAGCAACTAACAAGGCCTGCTAACCAAGTTAAGTAACTTTCCCAAGACCACATGGCTAATTATTGGTAGAAGAGAAATTCCAACTTAGGTTGTCTAAAAGCAAGTTCAGTGGACTTATCTTTACCGGCTGAGTTTAGCTAACAATTTGTCATTGATACGCTAAAGGAAATTCATACATATCATGGACATGGCATCCCAACTCTTAAGCATGTATCGCCTCATTGATTCCCTCACTAAGATGCAAAGGGTTTAGCAGTTACTTCTGCACTGGTGAGAACCATATACATGTATGGAATGTTCCACTCAAGTGGTAAAAGAACAGGCAGAGCAGACCACTTCAGAGTCATATACTTGGCCATGGGTAGTAATGGAAGGAAAATTGGCCTTGCTAATGTTTGTCTGAGCCAAATGTTGAAATAGCATGTATTTCCCTAGCATGTGAACAGGTTGGTGGTGGGGTCGGGGTTGAGATGAACTGAGCCTGTTTCAAGTGGTAGGAGGAAGCCAACCCAATTGTATGTTTGCAGGCTTTTTAAAGTTTGAGATAATTTGAAAAACAACCCGCACTGCACCATGCACATGGGTTTTCTTGCCAACACCATCCTGGTGCTGACCCTAGAAGTTTCACTTCCCTTAACATACTGTGGCTCCATTTGGGGATGCGGCATAGCACTTGAATTGCAAGGGTGGCGGCCTCATTAGCAATTTGTGGAACTTAGTAGCCATCTCAAAAAAGCAAAACCAGTAAGAATGATACTGCGCAAAATCCTGTAACTCAATTTTATCTTATGTGGCTTTACCACTTTCTTCTTGTTTTGAGAGGGCCTTCAAAGTGAAGTATCGGAAGGAAATAGTGCCTTTGTTATAATATATCTGTATCTAGACTGATTTCTCCTAGTCAACTGAAAAGGTGGGGAAAACATTTTGTGTTTGCAGACAGGCATTTGCATAAGATTCGAAGACAAATTTTATCTATGTGGCGGATTAATAAATTGCTAATAGACTTCAGTCCCAGTAGATTTTACAAAATGATTTCACTGATGCTGAAGGAGGCAGGAGAATGAAAGTAAATCTGAAGCCTCCAAGATCCCTGGAGAAGTATCTTCTTAGAAGATAAGGGAAGGGATATTTTTCTAAGTGTGAAACAAGGCAATATAAAATCATCGTGTTTAATAAAGCTTATGCTAAGAGAATCAGGAATTTTGAATACGTTGGAATCTGGTGGTAGGAAGATTCGTACTGATACACGTCTTGGGCAAGTCTTTTATTATAGGTTAAATATGATTTGGAGGTTATATTGACAATACTTATAGACAAGACTGATTACATTTAATGTTCCTTTAAGGGCCATTTACAGAATTAATTTGTTATTTATAAATAAGTTCCTCTTATTATCTAGTGAAGTTTATTCTTCTGTTATTCTGAGTAATTATGTGTTCCTGAATATAAAAAAAAGAAGTGAGCATATAAAAAGTTAGTTATATGACATCACGAATTCAGGTTGGGCCAATTGTCTCATGGAAGATGAACTATCAGATTTGGGGGTGAACAGGGAATGCTTCTCTGTAGACTGATGCCATCAGCTGTTGAAGGACTTGACATTGACATAAGGAAGAAATGACTTATCATTCCTAGTACCTGAAATGTTTGCTCTTCGAAGGAAATGCTATAGCAGATACTAATTTAAGAAAGTATTATTACTCAACGGAGAGTTTACCCATTGTGTTACATGCAGAATTCTTCTAAATAAGATGAATTTATTTTTAAGAAGATAAATGCCTCAGATTTAATTTTGACTTTCTGTAGGACTTCACATTGAACTGTTCATAGACGTGAATGGATGACCTTTGTGATGAAAACAGAATGAAATATCGTCTTATAAAGGGGTGATAGAGTCAAATTATAGGAGAATTTATAGAAGAATTGAGATCACGTGTGGCTACCTGAGGAAAACTATTAAGCTATAGTTAATAATAGAGTTATATGACCTAGAAATTCCATTCTTAGATGTCTTCCTAAGAGAAACGAAAACCTGTAACCACACAGAAACATGTACATGAATGTTTATGGCAACATTATTTGTAATGGCCAAAAAGTAGAAACAATCAAAATGTCCATCAACTGACAAATAGATAAGCAAATGTGATATATATACAATAGAATATTATTCAACTGTTTAAAGGAGAACAAACTGAGGGCTGCTGGAGGGTGGCGGGCAGGGGATGGATATTAAGAAGGGCACTTGTGATGAGCACTGGGTGTTGTATGTGAGTGATGAGTCACTGAATTCTACTTCTGGAACCAATATTGTACTATATATTAACTAACTAAAATATAAATGTAAAAAATTAAAGAAAAGTATGGTAAATGCTGCAATATGGATCAACCTTGAAAACATGACAGTAAGTAAAGAATCCAGACACAAAAGGCTCATACCTGTATGATTGCATTTATATGAAATACCAGAATAGACAAATACATAGAGACAGAAAGCAAATTCATGGTTACAGTGACTGGAGAAGAGCAGAGTGGGGAATGACTGTTACTGGGTATGGATTTTTTGGGGGGAGTGATGAAAATGTTTTACAGCTGATGTGATGGTTCCGCAGCTCTCTGAGTATACTAAAACCCACTGGTCTGCAGACTTTAAAATGGTGAATTTGAGGCGCCTGGGTGGCTCAGTCGGTTAAGCGGCTGACTTCAGCTCAGGTCATGATCTCACGGTCTGTGAGTTCGAGCCCCGCATCCGGCTCTGTGCTGACGGCTCAGAGCCTGGAGCCTGCTTCGAATTCTGTGTCTTCCTCTCTCTCTGCCCTTCCTCTGCTCTATGTCTCTCGAAAATAAATAAATGTTAAAAAAAAAAAAAGTTTATAGGCATTCTCTTTCTCTTCAATAAATCTCTAAAAAAATTAAATAAAATGGTGAATTTTATGGTATGTGAATTATATCTCAATTTTTTTAAGTGATAGCTAAGGCACAGTTTGAGAAAAGGCAGACCTGGTTGGTAATTCTAGCTCCTCTATCTACGTAGCAGATGTGTATTAAGAAAATCACTAGGTCCCTAGCACACTGCTGGTCATGACGTACAGGATACCCAAGATGATCCCTGGGCTGTAAGTGACTTATTAGCACAGAGCAGAGATGCTACATGTCACTCAGGAGGATCTGTGCAGCCAGCTAGAGAGACCCCATATTTGAAAAGTGCTGCAACACTGGGGGAAGAAAAGAGAAAAAAAAATACTACAGCCATTTGAATGCAATGGATAGAATTAGGAGTCTGATCAGCTGCCCCCAAAAACATATCAGACTTGGAGACCAATAGAGGCATGAGCCAAATCATGAGAGTGTAGGATACAGATTTCTCTAACTCCACCCCTCATCTAACTTAAAAAGAGAAAGAATTTCCCACCAACTGAATGGGAGAAAAGCCAGGAATCCTGTGAATCAGAGCCCCTTGGATTTCATCCATCTGCATTGCTCTGGGAGTGATTAAGTCCAATGATGAACCAGTGTCTGTAAAGAATGACGCATTGTGTATGTGTCTGTCATTTTGATATTAATTAAAAAGGTAACTAGAAGAAAATGACTTCCCAGCTCAACGCAGTTTGGGGGTGGTTCATAAGCACAACAGCATGGTAATTAAAATTCATAATGAAGTGCGCAGAGACTGCAGGAGCGAAAGCTGTGGCATTCTCAACTGACCCAAAGTATCATCTACTGGCAGGTCACAGAGCTGTGATGAAATTCCCCAGCAATAAAAGGTGAAAATGAATTAGTGGGAGGCACAGGCTCGGTTAGTACTAAGTGCATAATCAATGGCAACAAAGAGGTATAACAGATATTTAAAAATCTAGTCCCTCCAGCAAGTATTCCCTACAATAATGTTCTAACCTTGCTCTAACTCTGTAGCACCATTTTCCTCCTTTCTGGGTCAAGGCAATGTGGATATTTTGTGTTATTTAATTATACTATAAATTCTCAAATTGCTTTGGTGTAATTTAACTGTACCATGATTAGATGGATGTGAATGTTCTAGAAAGTTTTGTTAGTTATTAAAAGATACATATATTAAAATTCTATATATATGCTACATGTCTTACAATATTATATCAACAATTATATCAAATCACTATAGTGTCAAAGTGCAGTCTAACGAAATTCATTAATGTCCCATCAGACATAAGAAAAGTATATTTTTGAAAAGGCAAGCAAAAAAATTAACAGCAACCAAAAGATTTAAGAAAAAAAACCCACATTGACACACTACTATGGTATTTTGCCACAAAACAGCCCAAACCATGTTTTTATCACTCTGATGTCAAAATACTTCCAATTAGGTTAGGATCGTATACCCTAGGGAAAGCAGTCAAGGAAATAGCTACTTGGTCTAACTAGATTTTCCAGTGTTGATGAGTCATTCCTCTTTCTTTAACCTGAATCCCCTGGAGAAAAAGTAGAAAGTTAACCTAGCAGCAAGTGGCTACGGAGCTCCTGATGGAGGCCTAGTGTCTAAGGTGTTGTGGGGGACATGAGAATGCATGAGGCATCATCTCATTCTTCAGAGGGCATGGATAGCCTATAGGGTGCCGGAGAAACTGTCTTCCACTCCATCATCTTCAGAAGAGGATCAGCCTTGCGTGAAATTCTAAAAGAAAGTTTGGTCCAGGAACACCTGGGTGGCTAAGTCCGTTTAGCAGTGGACTCTTGATTCGGCTCAGGTCATGATCCCAGTGTCATGGGATTGAGCTTGTGTTGGGCTCTGTGCTGCGCATAGAGCCTGCTTGAGGTTCTCTCCCTCTGCCTCTCTTCCCCACTCATGCGCACGCTTGCGTGCACTCTCTTTCTCTCTCTGTCTGGCAAATAAATATAAAAAATAAATAAAGTTTGGTCCAGTCCTTTATTCACTAATTAGCATGGATCTATTTATCAGGGAGGCTACGACACTCCTCAGCTACTCAGAGCCATCAGTAAACTTCTTATCTCCCATTTCTAAGCATCTCCTTCTCCCTTAACAAACCCCTGCATATTATTCATATCTCTCATCAAAGCTAATGTGGGAGAATTAAATCACAGTGGTGGGACCTCAAAGATCATTTGTTTGGGCTTTCACCCAAAGCAGGAATCCTTTTCTCCAGACTGGGGATGGATGAGCAACTGGTTATCTGCATGAACCTCTCAGTGTTAAGATTCTCCCCACTCCTAAGTCACTTATCCTTGGGCCAATGTTTTCTTTAGAAAGGCTCTCCTTGGGAAAGGCCACACCTACTCCCTGTAATTCCCTTTCAGTCATTTGAAATCTTCTCTCTGGAAAGATAGATAGATCTGCTACTGAATTCAACTGATGGCCAGTCAGTATTTCTGTTATCCCAACTCTAGACAGACTAAAACAGCCTCAATTCCTTTTGTGGATCCTCAAAGTTTTCTTAAATGACTTTCCAGAACCTTCCCCTCCCATCCACACTGCCCTATTCCGGGCTTGCTGGATGCATCAATGGCTTCAGCCTCCAGAACAGTTCGCTGCTCCAGGAGCACTCTGGTCTGGGTGGAGCCCAGGGCATTGCCTGGGCTTTTCTTGAGTTGGATCCTCAAGTTCTTTCCATGCAGCTCAAGTTTTCTCTACCTGATTTAGCACTTTTGTCAGACTTCCTTTGGGCCTAATGGACAATCAAAGAGCTCTACCTCTTCCTCAAGTCGCTTCTATCTCTGATTAATTTTTGTTATAATTTAAATGCAAACTTCTCTATTTTTTTGAATCTTTTCATGTTAGTCTCATCCTAAATATTTGGATCTAGTTAAATTATTATACATAAATGTAAACTATACTTAAAAACCCTAATTCTCTCTTTTATTATCTTATCTGTTTTTCCTAGCTTAGTGCCACCTGCAAATTTGATAAGCATGATCTATATTTTTATGTAACGTTTTGATGAAGATATTGAGCATGATAGGACCAAGTTTCTACCATTGCAGTTTTGTCCTCTTCAGTAATTGCTTCTTAAGCTCATATGAATGTACAAGCATTTCTGCTGCATTTTACTGTCTGGTCACAAATGTTTCAGAAGAGTTTGTCCAGTACTTCACTGAAATTGATCATTTATGTAGGCCTTCCGGCTCCATGGTAATGGGAGAAAAGGTGATAGATGGTCTGTCGAGGTGAAATATATTGAGGCTAATGAACAATCAGGACATCCTTCTTTACGAAAGAACTGTGTTTACCTTTGAGTTTACTCTATCATAGATCATATTCCCTTCCTAACTAAAATTCTATAGTTCATAGTCCTTATTTCACCACAAAGGATGACCATGATGATGGTGATGATGGTGATGATGGTGATGGTGATGGTGATCGTGATAGTGGTGGTGGTGGTGCTAATACTGATGGTGATTATGATGATCATGATGGTGGTGGGGGTGAACATCTATATATCTATATCTATATCTATAATTTATATATCTATATATCTGTCTTAAGGGGCCAGGCTCTGTCTTTTTTTTCCCAAAGAATATTTCACTTTTTTAAAAGATATAATTTATTGTCAAATTAGTTTCCATACAACACCCAGTGCTCATCCCAGCAAGGGCCCTCCTCAAGGCCCATCACCCACTTTCGTCTCTCCCTCACCTCCCATCGACCCTCAGTTTGTTCTCTGTATTTAAGAGTCTCTTATGGTTTGCCTTCCTCCCTCTCTGTTTGTAACTTTTTCCCCCTTCCCCTCCCCCACGGTCTTCTGTTAAGTTTCTCAAGATCCACACATGAGTGAAAATGTATGGTGTCTGTCTTTCTCTGACGGACTTATTTCCACTTAACATAATACCTTCCAGTTCCATCCATGTTGCTGCAAATGGCCAGATTTCATTCTTTCTCATTCCAGGCTCTGTCTTAAATGCTTTCCAATTATTATGTCACTTAATCATGACAATAGTCTTGTGGGGTAGATATTGCATGCTGACGCTGACTAGTTTGGACATTCACAACCATTAGGTGCTCTTTGGTGGACAGTGAAAACCACTAAGGAAGAGCATGGTGGGAAGGGTTAACTAGAGCTCCATCATATCCCCATCAGGCTTTATGAAAGACTGAATTCTTCCATACATATAACCATTTATTAGCCATCAGGCACCAAAAATCCAACCTCTTTTGCTAGCTTGGCACCAAAAACAAAAAGTTAGAGTCTCTGTCCTTTTCAGGTATTGTAAGCATCTCTTTGCATGAAAAGTTTGCCTGATGCAGTCACGAAAGATTGTTGGCTCTTTAGAAATCCCAGGCAGTGACTTGTTTAGAATATGACTGCACCCATTTTACGAGCACACCATCTCCAATGATGGGGTCAGGGAGAGTGACCAGAAAGTCCTGAGAGGAAGCAGAGCAATTAGGGAAGAAGGAATCGAAACCAGGAGGGATCTGGCAAAAATTCATTGGGGCCGCTTGCCACATATGCAAACGCCTTATCCTAAACTGGGTTTGATCAGCTACCAAGAAATATGTGTGGCCCGTAGGACAACTTAGCCCAGATTAACATATCTGCCATCCTTTTTTTTGCGGGGGGGGGGGCTATACTATAGCTTTATTGTTGACCAAGACAGATTGCTTCTGGTCAAACAAGTATACCCCAACAGCTATATCAACACTAAAGACTTTGAAGCACTGGTCAGGACTGGCAAACTCCCTGAAAGCAAGGAGTTTAGTTCTTGGGGTGACTTGAAATTAAAACTTTTTTAAATAGCTGTTTTTATTTTAAGATGCTTTTGCCTGGGAGAGAGTACTGGGTGGAATTAATACCTTCTTCTATTCCCACCGCAGCATGCAGGTTAACCTAACTTGGATGGGGAAATTATTTTTTGCCCTCTTTCCAAATGCCTGTTAGAGAATACTTTCTTCCAGGGCTTACCTCTGTGTATCGATCAGACTGAACAGTCCAAGGAGCTGTGGCTACCCCAGGAGTGGATTTTTGTCAAAACTTCTGCAATAGTGCAAAGGATAATGCTTTTAACAACCAGTCCCGATGTGCATACTTGCCTCTTACTTTCAGATTGGAAGCATGTTAATGAGGCAGTAGTTTCTACTTCGCTACCACAGATGCATGTGGTGCGAAGTGTGCTTGAACTTGATAATACACTTTGAAGACATTTTGAAAGGTCAGTTAGCATCCATGCTGTATGAAAAAACAGTATGTATATAGACACATATACGCAGTATATACACACCGGTCTAGGGGAACATACTATGTATACATAGTATAAAAATAGTGATTGATTGATATTTATGTATATTATATGCCAACTAAAAGATCATTCTCAGGCATTTATTTTAAGAAATAAACCCAAATCTGCTTTGACTTCATTTCAGATTCCCCATGGGTGCTAGAATATTTTATCCTAATGGATGATTAAATAAGAAAGATATAGTACTGGAACTGAAGTGTCGTTATGGCTCTGCACTGGAGACCATTCAGGTGTGCTGGAATCTCTTCCAGTCCTCTCCCTGGAGGGCGTGTCACTATACTGAGCTTGGCCTTTGTCTCCGCCCTTGCCCTTTGATGAAAAACTGATCAACTGACTGGAGGAGACATCAGATTTGGGAAACCCTCTGCTCTTTTCATGTACCGCTCTGGTCTCCCGTGGTTCCTGTGCTGTCTTTAAGTAAATAACAAAAGCTCTGGCTTTCTTTGGCTGAAAAAACTGAAAGTATATTGAATGTACCTGCTTCCACATTGCGATTGCTTTACTTGCACTGGTCAACGGTGTGCATTTTTAAGGCTCCAAAGCAGTGAATATTTTTCATCTCCTTGTAGAGGACAATCTGCTAGCATAGTCATCCGACATCTCTTTTGATGCAATGTTAGCTCTGTATGTGTGTGTAGAAACTATTCGGATCTGTAATTCATCATCTTTTACCAATTTTCTTTGCCATTGATGAGGACAGTATCTTTTGCACATGTAAGTTTTACTAATCCAAGAGGACATGGTGTTACTTAGGTCCCAGCTCTGATCTTGAATTACAACTCTTTCACTTTCTGTCCCATGGCTGAGCATCTCCATGTTTTGGCTGATTGTCCTACAGTTGTAGATGAACAAGTACAAATCAATCCCCAGAGCAGGAGAACAACAGTTAAAGTACACAGTTCAAGCCTGCTTCATGGTTCACCTTTTCCCCAAGAAAAGACAAAGACACTTCTGCATAGATGAAAACATATTTGCATAGAGCATTGTATGGTGGAGTGTGTGTGTGTGTGTGTGTGTGTGTGTGTGTGTGTGTGTACGATGTGTCTAAAGTTTCCTAGGGGTGTCTGGGTGGCTCATTCAGTTGAACGTCTGACTCTTGCTTTTGGCTCAGGTCATGAGCTCATGGTTCATGGGTTTGAGCCCCACATCAGGCTCCACACTGATAGCACAGAGCCTGCTTGGGATTCTGTCTTCCTTTCTCTCTGCCTCATGCCCATGTGCATGCTCTCTCTCTCTCTCTCTCTCAAAAATAAATACATAAACTTTAAAAAAAGTATCAAGTGTCCTGATGAGTATGTACATGTGTATGTGTGTCAGGGGAGAGGTAGATCTGTTACTATATTAATGATGACAGTATTAGTTACTAGTTACCATTAGTTAGCATGGTTGTGTGCTGAGTGTTGTACCTGCCATATGTTTATCTGTGCAACGGTTTACTATAACGGTCACCCAAGCATTTCCCAAAGGGAAAGGTGAGGATCGATTTGTCAATGTCTAAGGGTCTCCCAACGTGCGGTCCACAACTGGGTTTGTCAGTGAGTTGTTTGGGCCTCGGCAGGAATTTTCCCACAGAAAGGATGTTCTAACTGGCAGGCTCCCAGGACCGCCCACAAATTCATTTAACCATAACAGAGCTGATGAACACTGTCAGGGCTGGAGTTGGCTTCCAAGTGGGAAGTCAGCCTAGTATTAATAGCACAGTTCCAGCTGCACTGTGGGCCCAGCGGACTTCTGATGGACCCGCCTGGGAACCAAGGCACTCTTGGTAACATTTATGGAAAATGGATTCCTTGGTGAGCATGGTGGGAAGAGAATACGGTGGAGGCACAAGAAGCATGGCTTCCCACTTCTCCCTTCTGCTCTAATACTACCGACATCGGTGTCCAGCAGGAAGAGACCAAGGGGAATCCTTCTCCCGCCTTCAGACCTGGGGAGAGCCTGCCCTCATCTTCGTCCGACTCACTTGGGCTGGCTGTTCCCACGGACAAGATATTTGTAAGTTGGGTGTTTCTAGGTCACCTGTATTTAATTACGTGATATAGGTACTTATTTTAACATGGTAGCTGTTTATCCAGGCAAAATTAATTTAGAATTTAAGGATGTATTTTTATTTTAAAAACTTTTATTCATTTTGACTAATTTCAGCCCTGATTATAATCTTGTGCTTCTTTAGTGGGTTAAAAGCCAATATTTTTATGCAAATGGAAGGGTGTGCATGGCTGCAGTAAAACATTCCATTTTCTTGGTTGTAGGAGGAAGTGGGAGAGATGGGTGGTGCAGAGTGCGTGTGATTGGAATATGACCTCAAGGTGTGTAATTTGAATATGACCTAAAGGTGTGTTGTTCAAACCAAGACATGGCTTAAGAAATTAAAAATCATGGTTGTACTCAAGAGAGCTCTTTTTCACTAGTGTATTTGGAAATATTTCAGACCATTTTTTTCTTCGGACAAAGATATTCAAATTAGAAGATTTTTCTCCCCTGGGTGCTCTTTGAATATATAAATTTTTTAAATGGATTTTTAAAGACTAAATGGCAACCAGTAACTTATATTCTGTTAATCTTGAGTAAATATTTCTGTGATATAAGTGCCGTATCCAAGGTATCTTATGGGTGCATAGGACCCAAAGGGAAACTAATGTGTTTAGTAACTTGATTTTCTTCCTTTTTTCATTATTCACCGGTTGTCAGATTCATCCTGTTTGGGCAGTATAAATGTGGGAACTTGTAGGTGAATAACAATTTTAAAGCATAAATCAACTGAAATGTGTAGGCAAACTTGGCGGATTCTTAGGAGGTCTCTTGATATTTCTGAGCCACACCTCTTTATTCTGGGATTCCACGATCGTGGGACACAATCATAAATGCAAAAGGAAGGGGGCGCCTGGGTGGCTCAGTCAGTTAAGCGTCTGACTCTTGGTTTCGGCTCAGGTCACGATCTCACGGTTCGTGTTTTCAAGGTCTGCATCGGGCTCTGAGCTGACAGTGTGGAGCCTGCTTGGGATTCTCTCTCCCTCTCTCTCTGCCCCTTCATCTTTCTCTCTCTCAAAATAAATAAACTTAAAAAAAATAAATGCAAAAGGAAGATTTTAGCACCAAATTACATACATCTTGAAAATATTGGGCCTCTTCAGCCCCTCCCAAACACTGAAAAACTCTCCGGAGTTTGAACTGCTAAGATATGGAACAGAACTCTTCTTCCAGAAGACTTGTTAAGGAAAAATTACATTTTAGGGTTACGAGTATAGAATTATAACACAAACAATTCACAATACTTAACAATCCTCTGTAGATAAGTCTAGATTATCTCCACCATATCTCTTATTTCATCCAGCCCCATAAGTACATGTTTGGGGAAGTAACAGTGGGGGCACAGGATTTTCAGAGTGGCAGCGCTATTTGGAATTGTTCTAACCGAATCGATCATCTTGTAGGAAGGGGAAGTGGAGACCAAGGGGCTCAATGACTGGGGCAAGGCTACTGCTCGTGAGGGCAGGGCTGGGAGGGTGATGGGAGGCAATGGTGGCAAAGTTATCGGCTGTTGAAAGTTGTCTCCTGGGTTTACTTGCATCTCTTCATTTCATCCTCACAACGTCTCTGCAAGGCAATGGGCCACATTCCAGTTTTAGCAAGGAGAAATTAGAAACATGGGAGAGTCTCTAACTGCTCAAAGTCAATAGGCAGTAAAAGGCAGAGAAAGAGTTCGAATGCACAGCTACTGCTTCTGAAGGCCTTGTGTCCCCATCGTGTCCTAGTTCTCGGGCCTCAGTATAGCCTAAAGTCCAGGCAGCATCCCTTCTTTATACATGTTTATATATCTCAAGAGTGTCAGTATTTCAGCAACCACTTTGGTTACTGAATTTGATCGGTAGTAGTCTGGGATATTTGGTCTCCTTACCTTACTTTTTCTGACGAGAAAATGATTATCCTTCTCCTACTAGATTTAATAATATTCCATATATTTGTCTTCAGTTACTGCTTCATTTTCTTGTTTGGAAAATGTATACTTTGAAATGTATAGATTTAATAATATTCCATAATATTTGTCTTCAGTTACTGCTTCATTTTCTTGTTTGGAAAATGTATACTTTGAAATGTCTATCTCCTCTCTATTTGAATCTAACGAAGAGTGTACTCTCTTCTCTCATTCAGTGATTCATTCATTCAATAAATACATATTGATTGCTTACTCTGAGCATCCTAACCTTTGGAGGTACAGCTCTGAATAAAACAGACACACATCCATGCCCTGGGTGGTACTTTCATTCTACGGTGTCAGGGGATAGCCAATAAATAGCAGAAAATAAAGTAAGCGAGATGGGGTCACTGTCCTAGAAACAAAAAATAAAGAAATAAGGTAAAATATCAGAAGGAGACACCAGAGAGATGAGGCAGGGGTTACTCAAAAAAGGCTTCACAGAGAGAGTGAATTTGGGGAGTATTTGTTATCACATTATTGGTTCAGTGAAAAATGCTAGTAAATGTCTGGTTGGTTTTTTGTTAGTTAGTTAGTTAGTTAGTTAGTTAGTTAGTTTGTTTCAGAAAATTCCTTTCCAAAACCATAATACTCCAATCCCCACCAGTGGTCTCGGTCACCATCCTCATGATACATCTTTCCATCTACCCCTTATGGCAATTGTTGTTATCTCTGTAGTACAAAAAAACAGGAATAAAACGAGTTGCCCACAAATCTAAGGGAGCTACGAATAGAGAGCAGGATGAGTATAGTGCCTGCTTTACTTTTCTCAAGCATCTAATTTATATTTACAGGGTAGGAGACTAAATCTCAAAAATGTTGAAGTGATGAGCCCAGAATCGTATGGTGCTCATTATTTCATTTATCTAGCAAGTTCTGGACTGAGTTCTTGCAGTGAGCCAGGCTACTGAGATGGATGGACCCAGGAGAGTCAACAGGACTCACAGGAGATGGTCTCTGATGTAGAGGCACCTCTGACCCCAATCCGGTGTTCTTTCTCCTATACCATGATGGAGAACTTTGTTCTCCAGGGTCTTAGACAAATGAGAATGGTGTTCCCATTCATCTTTCTATTTCCCACTCTGTATTTCAAGTGTGTTGTGGGTTGAATGAGACCACATCAGCTGGCCCGGGAACCCAAATCACTACACATATCATTGCTTCTATGGGAAAATGCATGCAGACTTTCAAATTGGTCAGGGCCTACATTGGAAAATATGAACAAAGATTGTTTAGTGCTCATTGAAGCATCCTCTGGCTACCCAACCTCCAAGATATTGACCATCTCCTGGAGTAAACAACACCCTCTTTAGTCCTGAAGGCAGCATCAGATGGGATACCAGTGAGTAGCAATAGCTTCCTCAAAATTGTATGGAAACATTTTCTTTCTTTCACTATGAAGACAAACTTGATGTTTATGATTATTTCCCTTGAAGAGAAAGGTCCCCAGATGCTAATCTGCGGAGTGTGCCTACCAGCCATTCTGTACTTTCTCATAGTTCTCTAGGACCAGGGGCATCTCCAAGGGGATTGCAGCTCAGTTAATGTGTGTTCGTTTCGTTATCTCAGGGCGGGACTCACTTTTCCATACATGGCAGTAGCCGGTTGGTACCACAAATGTTCGTTGGATGGAGTGGAGTGGAAGCAACGGTTCCCTTGGCCATTGGGTATGCTAGCCAAGGGTCCTTTTCCCGTCTTTTTCCCATAACAGGAATGCCACGGGCATTTCGGTTCCTGTTCTGTATTCTTGTCTTCACCTGCTTGATTAGAATGGTACTGCCGTGGATGATAAAGACTTTGAAACTGTCTAAGCTTCCTAAGGAGACACGAACTTGGATTGAACTACAGTGGATGCTCCACTGAAGTTCAAAGGAAATATGATTCTGGTTGCCTTGGCAACCATAGCTCTGCACTCTGTTTTATTACTTACTATTTTCCTATTTTGTGATCATTTTGAGGAGAAACAAAGGAAACAGTATCAGCAGGGTCTCATTTTCAGTTTATGAGGCTGCTGAAATGAGACAACTTTATGTAGCTACAAAAGTACCTTCTTTTCTTCAAATTTCTCCAAACACTGGAAAGCCCAGGCATGTGAAATGAAGTAAAAATAGGCTATTACTTACAGTGAAACATAAATGTCATCTTTACTCTCTATAAAGGTAATTATTTTTAAAGGACTGAAAGAAATCACTTGTATATTTCTCTCTAGCATCCAGCTATAACTTCTATATTTCTTTAAAAAGGGAAGGATTCTTGGTCAATAAATTTCCATAAGTATTTTTACATGTAATGCAGTTTTTCAACACAAATAGCCGTACAAGTAAAATAGTTTTACTCTAGGAAAGGGCTAGTTTGAGAGACTGTCACATATATTATTAATCATCAGTACATCCTCTGTTAGGTGTTTTTGGTAGGCTACCCCAATTTTTTAAAAGAGAAAAAGTAGGGGCGCCTGGGTGGCTCAGTTGGTTGAGCGGCCGACTTCGGCTCAGGTCATGATCTCAAGGTCTGTGGGTTTGAGCCCCATGTCGGGCTCTGTGCTGATGGTTCATCAGAGCCTGGAGCCTGCTTCGGATTCTGTGTCTTCCTCTCTCTCTGCCCTTCCCCTGCTCACGCTCTGTCTCTATGTCTCTCAAAAATAAATAAACGTTAAAAAATTTAAAAAAAAAAAGAGAAAAAGTAGCAATTAATATTGGAATCTTTATAATTGTTTATTGGTGTTAAAAGAAAAATATAGAATAAATGCATATGATCATATGACTGCAATACAAAAAGTCATTAAAAATTTTTATTTTGTCTAATCACTTATGATTAAGTTTCTATGGGAAAATTTTTATACGTTAATATTCTAGGACAGGAGTTCAGAAAGTTTTTTGTAAAGAGCCTGATGGTAAATATTTTAGACTTTTGGCGGGGGGGACCGTACGGGTTTTGTTGTCACTACTCACCTCTGATATTGTAGCTGAAAGCATCCAGAGGCAATACGTAAAGGAACAGACCAGGCTGTGTTAAGTTATTACTGTATTTACAGAAACAGCAGACAGGATTTGGCCCGCGGGTCGTAGTTTGCCAAGTCCCTCTCCAGGAGAAAAATTGTTCTCCTTACTTATCTGATTACAACCCACACGTGAGTGCAGTGCTTTAAGCAAATTGGTACATTTATTATTTAAATTTTTTAATGTTTATTTATTTTTGAGAGAGAGAGAGAGAGAGAGAGAGTATGAGCAGAGGTGGGACAGAGAGAGAGGGAGACACAGAATCCGAAGCAGGCTCCAGGCTCTGAGCTGTCAGCACAGAGTCCCATGCGGGGCTCGAACCCACAAACTGTGAGATCATGACCTGAGCCAAAGTCGGATGCTGAACCGACTGAGCCACCTAGGTGCCCCCACAAATTGATACTTTTAAAAGATGTTCCTAAAGGGCTGTCCTCTTACTCCTTTTTGTGTAAAATGTCACAGTTGCTACCATACTGGTTTCTAGAGATGGAGAGAAGTATAGGAGGGGAGAGGCAGATCTTTCCTGATAGTTTGGTCACATGTCATCTTTATTTTTCCTCCAGAGTATTCTCTGGTGCTTTGTTCAAACTGATTTTAACATACTCTTTTGGTTTCAATCAAATATTTCAAACACTTAAAAGTATAAAAAATGATTAAAAAAATCTACATGTTTGTTCAGATTTAATAACCGTTAACATTTGGCATTGCTCTCTTTGGGTATCTTGATCTTTTTTTAAAAAAGAAATAATACATGTGGACACAGTTGAAGCCTATACCACACTTCGAATGTGTATGATTTTTCTACATTCAATTTTTAAAGAGGCAATTTCTTTTCAGATGAATTTGAATCCTTTCCTACTTATTAAAATGAATTATCAAGAGCCAAGAGGGTAGAAATATTAGTGATGCGATTTTAGATGTACACGTTAATGTCGGTGCATAGTATGACTAGTTTCGTCTGATCCGATATGGTTCTGTGTCCATCCAGAACTAAAGAACACTACTGGTTTACTCCCAAGGCAGACTTTGCAAATTCCTCTACATCTCTTGCCTATTGTAAATGAGGGGTGCGTATTGTAAAAGAGACAATAAATATAAATCATCCTAGTTCATAACAGAAGGCCGGATACAACTTTTCATTTCAATGGCAACTTTCTCAAGCGCATTATTTTTCTCTGCTGCCCTTAGTATAGTTAGTGCTTGGAGGAACAAGTGCTTTTACACATGTTCTCTCCTTCGATCCTTGGGACATCCTACACGACTGTTAGAACAGAGAGTATTGCACCCATCTCCCAGGTGAGGAAATTAAGGCATAGGGAGGTCAGTACAGTGTTTGTAGGTCTTGGCTGCACCTCAGCAGCCCCTAGTGAGCTTTGAAAAAGTACCTAGAGATTCCTGAGCCTACCCAGAGATCCGATACCACCAGGCTGGGTCGGACCATGGCATCAATATTTTTAATGGATTCCACTGTACACCCCGAGTGGAGAATTCCCAGTGGAATTCTACTGAGAGTAGGTTCAAATCATTTAACCCTGTGGTTCTCAACTGGGGACTATTTACCCCTCCCCGGGTCCATTTGACAATGGGACATTTTTGATTGCCACAGCCTGAGGAGGGTGTGTGTGCTACTGGCGTCTAGTGGATAGAGACCAGGGCTGCTGCTAACACATCCTGCAGCCTGCCTCCAACAAAGAATTATCTGGCCCCGAATGCCAATAGCACCAAGGCTGAGAAACCCCCATTTAACCTGTACATGCTGGACTAAAGTCTCTCTGCTTCTAAGTCATTGCTCTGTCTTCAGACCCAAACTGCTAGGTCCTTCAAATCAGTCATCTTCTTATTACTGCTGCTAATAGCTTATATTTTAAGTAGATTGTTCTTTGAAGCTAAAATGTTTACGATGACTCTTTAGTTTCTCAGGAACTAGGTGATCTTCTGTCAGAACTCCACCACGATATGTGGAAATCCTACTCTTGTTAGAATACCAAAAGTAACACAAAGCTGACAGAAAAACCCTCACGGCATCAAAAAGAAGAGCTATTTCTCAACGTTAGCGTATGTATGTTTGATCCTAAATAAGAAATGTGTATTGAAATAGTGATTCTCAGACTCGAGCGTGCATTGAAATCCCCTGGGTGGGTGGTATGAAAACACAGACTCCCAGACCCCCACTCCCTGGAATGTCCAATTCTGCAGATTGGGGGTATGGTTCAAGCAGTTGAATTTCTTTTTTTTTAAAATGTTTTTATTTATTTTTGAGAGAGAGAGAGAGAGAGGAAGAACGAGCAGGGGAGGGGCAGAGAGAGATGAAGACAAATTGGAAGCAGGCTTTTAGCATAGAGCCCGTCGAGGGGCTTGAACTTGTGAACCACGGGGTCATGACCCGAGCCTAAGTCGGACACTGAACCGACTGAGCTACCCAGGGGCCCCTCAAGCACTTGAATTTCTAAGTTTCATCTGAGACTGAAGCATCTGGCCCTTGGACCACATTTTGAGGCTTACTGAGTAAAATGTGTTTCCATATTAGCTTTCAAAGGAATATTAACCTTGGGGCTATCTACTGAAGTTACAAGTTAATAAGACTCCTAAAAATGCTAAACTTACTTCATCATAATATGCAAATAACTTAAAAATGTGATTTATTAAGAACTACAAGGGCCTTCTTGTTCTACAGTTATAATCAGGACAGACCTACGGATAGACCTTTTGCTTCCACTTCTTTCTTTTTTTTTCAACGTTTATTTAGTTTTGAGAGACAGAGACAGAGTGTGAGCGGGGGAGGGACAGAGAGAGAGGGGGAGACACAGAATCTGAAGCAGGCTCCAGGCTCTGAGCCGTCAGCACAGAGCCAGATGCAGGGCTCGAACTCACCAGCTGAGAGGTCACGACCTGAGCCCAAGTTGGACCTCTAACCGACTGAGCCACCCAGGAACACCCCCCCACTTCTTTTTTTTAAGCTTTTATTTCTTTATTTGAGGGGGGGAGGAGCAGAGAAAGAGAGGGAGAGAGACTCCCAAGCAGGCCCCGCACTGTCAGTGCAGAACCCCATGCTGGGCTCGATCCCACAAACTGTGAGATCATGATCTGAACCGAAATCAAGGGTCAGATGCTTAACCAACTGAGCCACCCAGGCTGTCCTGCTCCCACTTCTAAAGGCAACAGGAGCTAGCTACAGTGAGTTTCATGTGAAGGACAGGTATAGTGTTAAGAACACTCAACTCTCCACCTGATCAAAAATGAAAAGATGGCAGTTCACTGAGGCATTTCAGACTGCATCTGGTTAATGAGAGAGTTAATGTTTCCTAAGGTACCTGGTACACATTCTTCAAATTATAAGTAGATGCTTAGATGAAAACAAAAATGACTTGAACCAATTTTTTCCCTTCACTTTGGATCCATTGACATATGATCGTGGAAGGGTGGATAGGTATCTAAAACTTCAGCCGAATGTATTGCCTATCTGTAAAATAACACACCCAATTCCTGAACTCATTAGAATATCGGCACAGGTGGCCAAATAATTTTAAAGTATGGAATTGGAAACCTATTTTGGGTGTTTCAGGAACAAGTCAGTTATTTTCCAGTCCATCGGCCAATGACACTTTACAGACAGCAGTGATGGAGATGGTGTGTTGTGTGATTTTCCTAAACTAGCCTGCAGTCAGATATTACCGCATATTTTGTAGGTGAAAAATCTAAACCCCAAAGCGGCAGAATTCAAGAGTACCTGTACCTTATTTTCTATAGCAAGAGCTCAGGGCAGCTACAATATCCTCTTATCTTTGCCTCTTAGTTATTTTCTGAATCCCTTGAGAGTGAAGATTTTTTTATTTCTTTCTAGAACCTGGCACATTTCCTAGTGCATACTGCGTGATAATTATATGTCCATTGAATTTACTTAAATAGGTATACAAGAAGTCTGTGCATTTCTGTATTTCATGAATTTCAAATCATATATTTCGGTCCCATTTAAATTTAGGATCCTCACAAAGAGAATCCCGTCCATATTGTCCAAAGTGCAAACTTTTCATTGTGAAGAAAGGATTAAGAAAAATAAAGGGAAATTATGGGAGAATTTTCCAAGAATTCAGCACTCCTGTTGTCCTGGTATTGATGATATATATGACAGTTAGCAGTGATAAGACTTCCAAAGGATAACTAACTAACCCTGTACTGTAAAATATAGCATAAAATTAAAGCTGCTAAGAGAACAAACAAAAATCTAAGGATTGAGAAAAAAAACCATACCTATTAGCATCATTCCGCTGTTGTGTGTTTAAGAGCAAATTGGGAGGTTGCTATGGCATTGACTCATGCGTGCATAGCAACAGAGCGAGCTCAGTGATTCAGCTCGATAAAAGAGGAAATTAGCTCACCATTTCCCTTTCCCCAAATCGGAGTCAGATATCCAAATATTTCATTTTGAAATGGTATATCCATCAACATGTTCTAATGGATAAAAGTCAATAGCGGGGGTTGGGGGAAAGGTCACGAGATGAAAAAACGTGTGCCATGTGCTTACTTTACAGTGTACGATTCATCCCTAAAGAATCTGTTAATACTGTGAATCGTCCTTTCCCCCGATAGAATAGAGCTTCTCAGTGGCATATGTTGGGTGAATATACAATGATGAGTAATAATTTGGCAAAAGACAACAATTTATCAGCCCATATAACTTTGTTCTAATGAAAGTTGATCGTGATAATATTTTGAGAAAGAAACATTGTCCAGCTGCGAAACTATAATTCTCTGTGTGCAACAGCCCTCCAGGGAAGGGATAGATTTTGCTAGCATAAATATGTGAAGTTTGGTCATTATCCACTGCACAAAGCAGAGGTCAGCTGTGGGCGTATACGTGGGAGGCACCATTATGAAATCACTCCGCAGCCTCTGCACCGCAGGGGTGAGCCAATACAAACAGAGCCCAGTGTCTCAAACACTGACATTTTATCACATGGTAATTTTAAATATTATTTTACCACTGTCTTTTCTCGTATTGTTTATCCCCCACGTCTTTATTTTGTTTCCGGTTTCCTTTCTTTAAACCGATAAATGAGAAATGAGGAAGTATGGTTTGAGTCAGTACTTAACCGTGAACACGGGAAGTTGATCGACCCCCCCACCCTTCCAAAAGAGCTCCAAACCTGTGAAGCTTGGCCTCTTAGATTTGCTCCTAGTTGGGTTTTGGAAACATCCTAATGTTATTCATGTATTTTCCAATTTACATCCAGTAAAATTCATCTTTCGGGGGTACAGTTCTATGAGTTTTGATCAATACATAAAGTTGTGTAACCACCACCACAACCAGGATACAGGATAAAGTTGTGTCACACACCCCCACCCCCTGCAAATTCCTTCATGCTACCTCTTTATCGTCACCCGCTCCCTGCACCCCCCAGGTCCCGGCAGCCACTCATCTGTCAAAGCCATTCTATTTTGACCATTTTTCTCTTCTTTATTCGTTCATGCGACAACCATTTATTGAGAGATCTATGTTCTGGACTTTGAGGTGCTAGGGATGACATGGCCAACAAGACTGTGACATGGAGCTTTTCATGCAGAAACAAGATAATAAATAGTAGGAAATTAGTAATTCCAAGTCGTGGTAAATGCTGTGTAGACAACAGATTTCTGCAATACCAGTTACCAGAAGATGGAATCTCATTTTAGATAGAGCATTAGAGACTGTTGCTCTGAGAAGGTGGCATTTAATCTGAGGACCGGAAGAGAAGAAGACGCCAGCTTTGTGAAATGGGCAGGGAGCGAAGGCACAGGGGACAGTCATTCCAGGCAGAAGAAACAGCATGTGTGAAACAGGGTCTCTTAGGAGAAGGTAACATGAGATGCTCTGGATAGAGAGGCAGAGCCTGGCTCAGGCGTATGTACTTTATTTCAACAGGAAGCCACTGGACTGGGATGCGTCTTTATCTAGGGAAGATTTGATAGATGTTTTGAGTTCGGTGTGGAAAATGGACGACTGGGGAGAAAGACTGGATGCAGGCTGGTCATTGAGCCGTGGCGATCATCCAGTTGACTGTTGATGGAGGATTGGGCTTGGGTAGCAGCTGTGGAGATGGAGAAGGGGTGGGTTTGCAATGTATTCTAGAGGTAGAAGAAACAGGACTAGGTGTCTGATTGGCTGCGGGATAGGAGGCTGATGAAGGAAAAGAAGGAACCAAATGCAACTCGCAAGTTCTTTGCCTGAGCAACTGGGTCAGTGATGCTATTTACTGACACGAAGAAGATATTGAGAGAGAAACAAGACAGTGGGGTGGGAGGAATTAAGTTTGCTTCCCGGACAGTTCTAAGTAGAGAAAGCCATTCAATAGCTACATGGACATCTGAAGCCCCCAAATGGAGGTATGCCTTTAGAATTCAGAGGAGAGCTTAAAGCTTGAGAGAGACATTTATATCCTCATTTAACTATTAATTATTATATCATTAATATATAATTAAATATATTGTATATACTATTAATATGTTTGTGCTATATTAATATAATATTAATCCATTTCATACTTATTAACTTATTCACTGATATTTCTTGAGGGCTCACAGTGCATAAGGTTTAGATGAAGAAATGGGAATATGATGATAAAGAGAAACCTACATGGTCTGAGGAAGGCTGGCAGGAGAGACAGGACTTCGTTAAAGAGTCACACGTGTATGTGTAAAATCAGAGTGACAATAAATTCCACAAAGGAGAGCACTCTGGGAGGGGGCACAATAGAGAGATTTGACTTAGTTTGGGTAGCACTGGGAAAGGAAAGGTTTAGGAAAGACTTCCCCGAGCACCGCAGGATGAGGAAGGGGGGGAGAGTACTGGGTCAAGGAAAGAGCATGGATGAAGGGTCACGTGACAGGAGACCAGCGATCTCGGTTCTCGGAAGTCAGATCTACCGGGATTCCAATTTAGAAGTCCAGGAACGCAGCCCAGATTTTCACAAGCACTTTAGGCATTTCGTTTCTTCAACAAATATTTATTGAGCGCCAAGGTATGCCTGAGACCCTTTCAGGTTCTGGGAATTCAGCAGTTAATGTCGAAAAGTTGCATTCCCTGCTGGAGCTTATTTCCGGGGAGTCAGCACATCCTTGAGAAGGTTCGACTTAAGGGGTATTAGCCTAGAACAGAGCCATGAGGTGTGCCATCATTTAGAGCTTGAAAAGGGGAAGGGGAGCAGCAAAGAAGCTAGATCGAGTGGCTAGTGAAGGCAGAAGTGAGGAAAGTGATGTCTTTAGCAAGAGCTAGGGGAGGAAACAGATGCAGGTTGACGGGGTGAGCGGTCAGCTCGGTCTGATTCTGCTGAGGAATCAGGTGGAGTGAAGGCAGAACAGTCCCCGGATGCTGCAACATGGTGATCTTGACCAAACGAGTTTTATCTGAATAGCGGCAGTAGAAAACAGACCGAGTCATATTAACGAGTGACTGGGAAGTAAAAAACTGTAAAGTGAGTAGATATTGGCAATTGGAAACCGAAAAATGGCTGATGAATCTGGAGAAATTTGCCTTCAGCATGAGGCTTCATTCTTGTCCTGCAGGAGGGAGACTTGTGGCAGTGGTGAGGTTAATCAACCTCTCTTAGCCCAAGTTGCCCATCTTACAGGAGGGAAGCCATAATTCATTCTCAGGTTGAGATTACTGAGGATGAAGTTGGGTCATCTGTGCACGCAGTGAATACTCACTGAAAGTAATGGCTTGCATTTGTTGAGTGTTATCTATCATACTTTACATAGGATACAAAATTCTCATTAAGTAACTTATTAAATATCAATGGCAAGCAAGAATAAGATCAGAATTATTATTATTAATTGATTGTCAAGGGAGGAATTAGGGGAGGTCAAGCAACTTGCACTAATCACACTTCTAGTAAGCCGTGGCCCCTAGATTTGGAATTCACGCCTTCTGACTCGGTTCTATGCTGTGTTTGCTTCATTTGGTGTTATAATTTTATTCCTCTGCGGATTTGTAATCTGTTCAAGTAGAGACCGAGTATTCATCCACTTTTTATCTACGCCGCCCCTCCCCCGCACTTCATTTAGCCCAGTGTCTGGCACAGGCAGAGTTCTCCATCGTGAGTGGCATTGAAGTTCCTGGACCCTCGGCCCAACCTTCTCAAGCTGCTCTTGTTTCTGCTGCTCCAGTTCGTGTTCAGGAGAAACGCCTTTGCTCTCAGACACCCAGGCTAATTCGGGTACACATATCAACAGTGGAGAAAAGGGGATAAACAGAGGAAGGGTGGAGAAATACTTTAAAATGATGGTAGAAATGGTATCGTGTTAGCAGAAAAATAATACGTGTATCTTATTTTATTGGAAAAAAAATACACTAATAGTAAAACATAAGGAAGCAAATAAAATTAACCAATTATTGTTAGGTATCATTCATATATATATATACATATATATATATGTATATATATATATGAACAGCAGGTTCTAGGAGTCTTGTGGAAAGCTTGAAAGCTGTCTGTCATCTGTTGAAAAGCAAAGACTGTAAGAGGTAAAGTAGACCAACCGTGTGCGTGTCTCCCTGGCATCTTACTTACTGGCTCTGAAGAACTGCCTAGCACAAGCCTGTGGAGAGTGCCCGCTGATTATACTCGGTTCCACTGTCCCCTTGCAGTGGCAGGAGTGACCCCCAGAAGCTGTGCTTTTTGGGCCATCTCTACAGCCAGGGTGAGTGTTGCGTGGGAACTAGAGAAGGGAAATGGAGCCAGACCACCCTCCCAGGTTCCTTCCCAAATCCTCTTTGGTTCGGTCACTTGAAACTGCCATTTTTATAGGGCCAAAATTGTCACAGGCGAAGCATTTCATACAGTTCAACCAAAAAGTGTGATTCTGAGACCATAAGTGAAGAGGTGTGGATGGCAGGAGACCTTCCTGTTGGTTTAAAGCTTGATCCGTTGGTAGAAGTCTGGAAGGATACATTAAGGCCTCTCAATTGTGTGAGCCAGACCAAAGGCATTCTCGTTCCCGACTCTATTTGAATAGTATCTTGGATGAGAGAAGGCAACATCATCTATTTATTACCTTCCATGCTCAGTGATTATTCGAAAAGAAAGGAAAAGACCTTTAAAGCTGGAGTGATTGTCTAGACAGTCCTAAAATAGCTGCTCCCAGGTGCAAAGGAAGCAGTAAAATGCAGACAAAGCATGAGGGTCCTTTGCCAAAAATACAGTGTGTTTGAACTTTCATGGGCTCCCTGTAAATCCCAAAGTAGAAAATGGCCAGAAGACTAAGTCCCAATAATTATGATCATTAGTTACTTTAACTTACCACCACTTATTTCACACAGAGGCATTCTCTGCAAGCTAAATTAAATATTTTTTCAGATGATTATTTGGATAATTCAGAGCTAAAATAGTCCCAGCTCAAATATTTAACTGACTGAGACACCTATGTAGCTTGCATTTAAAAATATACTGAAAATTGACTTCATTTTCACTAACATTGTGGGGGTGTTGTCATAAAAAACAAGGTAGTTTATGTAATTCCCCACGAAGTCTTATTACATTGAATAGCGTGAGTGCAGGAATAAAATTGTATTCAATCAAAATGTATTTCTGGTTAAACTGTGGTATGGTCATACCATGGAATACAACTCGAGAATAAAAACTAATGAATTATTGGTACAGTCAACAATTTGGATGGATCTCAAGGGCATTATGCCGCGTGAATAAAGCTGGTCAGAAAAGGCTACATTCTGTATGATTCCATTTATATAACATTCTTGAAATGACAAAATTATAGAAATGGAAAACAGATTAGTGGTTGCCAGATTTAAGAAAGTGTTAGGTTGAGAGGGAGGTGAGAGTAGCTATAAAGGGGTAGCATGAGGGATCCTTGCGACAAGGGAATATTCTGGGTCTAGAGTGTTGTGGTAGTCACGTAAATCTACACATGACAAATTGCCTAGAATTAGACACACACACATTCACACACACAAATGAGTGCACGTAATGGTGGCGAAATCGGAATAACGTCATTGGATGGCATCAATGTCAGTTTCCTGGCTGTGACACTGTACTACAGTTATCCAGGAAGTTCCCCCTGGGGGCAGCTGGGTGAAGGGTACAGGAGAGCTCTCTGTATTATGTCTTACAGCTGAATGCGAATCCGTAATCATCTCAAAATAAAAAGTTTAATTTAAAAAATGCATTTTCTCAAAATTGTTGAAATTGGGTCAAACCCTGGGTATTAATCTTGGAAGAGAGACCCCTTTATGTACTCAGGCCACTAGATATCAGGAGGGGGAGTCCTCTGATGTCACCAGCAAGCCACGCCGCACATATATCAGGGGCGGGGTTTCTGCACCGCAGACGAGGGAATGCACGCACCCTTCCGAACATTTTAGTTTGCCTTGTGTTTGTTTGCATCGTTAACATTTGCAAAGGAAGGTGAACACGTGTGTACATCTCTTAAGATTCACCAGCACTTAAATGTAGGAGTAAGCCAAATGCCACGGGGAGGCTCTGTCATGGGAAGTAAACAAAACACCTGGAGCATCTGAGTTTATTCCGACCAGACATACTTCTAAGAGGAGCTTGTTAATGAGAACAGCGGTAGCAGAAAGGGTCACTGAGTGGGCGCAATGGGTCTAGTTCTTGTGAGAACACAAAATCCGTTAAAGAAACTGAAATGAGTAGATTCGAATGAGAAGTAAACCTATCATTTAGAAATATACTTAGATACTTTGCTCTCGTTGATTTAGCGATACGCTCGATTATGTTGGTTGTTATACCTAGCTTCACAGTCGCAAAGGAAGCCACAGCCAGCTACGGCTATGCTTTCTCGGGGATCAGCCTCGTTTGTCCAGGCAAGTCCAATCAACAAATAGTTATCACTGATCTTGCCCATGACAACCTTGGATGAGGTGGCGTATCAGGTTTAGACCAAGAATGCTTCTCTGGGATGGCCCCAGACCTTCAAAAGGATAAAGTAGAAGAACAACACATAGTAAATCAATTACAGATCTATAGCTGAATTCACATGGAGAGTTTCGTTAGTGGGCCTGACTAAATACCTTTACTTTGCAGCTCAAAGAGCCTCATGTTCATTCTGCCTATCTTAGTCACGGTTTTATCATTTAGACCATGAGCAGTTAGCTCGTTTCTCTTATTTTACTTAACAGACTCTTCTAAAACGCTGGCCATGCGCCAGGAACTATTCTAAGAGCTTCATAAACATTGGTTCATTTTAATACTCCAAGCAAACCTAGCTTATTCGCAGTTTGAAAATGAGGAAGCGAGGCACAGAAAGGCTACGTGAGTTGCCCGCAGTCACACAGCTAGTCAAGTATGATTTCCTTTGAGAAATCACCTCTAGGCACCAGTCTCTATGATCAAGCCATTACTATCTGTTCGGCTAGAGTCCTAGGCAGGCTTGATTGCTGAAGCTAATTGAGAAAGCAGGGGAGATACTTACATCTGATACGCCGTATCTATTCATTCCTTCATTCCATTCTTTATCAAATGTTTTTTAAATGCCAACCATATTCAAAAGATTATGGTGGACAGTGTAGACAAAATATGATTGCGGTTCTCACAGAATTTACAGGCTATGTGGGAGACGAGACGTGTACATAAGTTTTTTTGGACGAAAGGCCTTTGGGGATGAGTGTTCTACCAGTGGCCCAGATAAAACGTCTAGCAGGGAGCAGATAAAGCAAAATTGTCTCCAGCGGGGGAAGGAAGGAAGCCTCACTGAGGTTGGCCTGGAAGAGATGGTATTTGAGCAGATCTCCAAAAGAGGCAGAGTGTTGCCGTGTGGGAGGGAGTTGCAGCTAGCTGGTCTACTTGGGACACATTCCTGAAAGGGAGTGTCAGCTCCAGGATTGGAGACTCTGGTAGTGGCACAGAGGGGAGGATAGGAAAGTCTAAGGAAACTGGGGACTACGCCGAGGGATAGGTGGGGGCCAGGATGTTGGGACCAGCCCACGTGGGCCGTCCGAAGCCCTGAGGGGTGGACGGTTGTCCTTTGACATTTCGGGGAGCTATCAAAAGTGTGTGAGCAGTAGAGTGACATCGGTAGGCTCCGGCTGGCAGTGAACTAGAGGGATTAGGTAAGGGGAGACCACATGGAGTCCATGCAGAAGCTTATGAGGGGCTCATCCAAAATTAGACCTGGAATCACCACATGGCCCAGCAATCCAATTCCTAGGTGCGGGCTTCAAAGAAGCAATTCTACTCCTAGGTATATGTTTCAAAAGAATTGAAAAGAGGTATTCATATATATATATATATATATATACACACATACTTGTACACGACTGTTCATTGCAGCTCTATTCACAATAGCCAGAAAGTGAAAACCACCCAAATATCCATCAACAGATGAATGGGTAAACAAAACGTGGCCTGTCTTTACAATGGATTATTTGTCTGTAAAAAGGAACCAAGCACTGGGGCGCCTGGGTGGCTCAGTCGGTTAAGCGTCCAACTTTGGCTCAGGTCATGATCTCACAGTTCGTGAGTTCGAGCCCCACATCGGGCAATGTGCTGACAGCTCGGAGCCTGGAGCCTGCTTCAAGATTCTGTGTCTGCCTCTCTCTCTGGCCCTCCCTGACTCGTGCTCTGCCTCTCTCTGTCTCTCAAAAATAAATGAATGTTAAAATAAATTTATTTTAAATTTAGAAAAAGGAACGAAGCCCTGATTCATGCCACAACCTGGGTGAATCCTGAAAACATTAGGTCACATGATGTGTGGTTCCATTTGTAGGGTACATCCAGAAGAGGCAGATCCAGAGAAACAACACATACGTTAGTGATTTTCAGGGGCTGGAAGGAGGGAGAATGGGGACATACTACTTAAAGAGTACTGGCTTTCCTCTAGGGATGGTAGAACTGTTTTGGAACTAGATAGAGACGGTGGTCGCACGACATTGTCAATGTCCCGAGTGCCCCTGGACAACGCGCTTCGAAGCGACTGATTTTATATTCTATGAATTTCACCTCAACAAGAAGAAACAAAACGAAACAAGGAAGCCCAGGTGGGCCTGGGCCAGGCCCAGGATGTGGGAATGGAGGGGAATAGAGGAGCGGTCCGAGAAGCCACTCAGGAGAATTGGCCAGTTTTGTGGCGATAACAGGAGAGAGATCCTGAAATTTCCAGCCCGAGGGCCCAGATGAATAGTGCCACCATGTGCCAAGTGACTCAGATGAGTCTTCATTTGGACCCTGCCACTTACGAGCTCTGGGTCTGTGGGCAAGGGTGTGCACCTGTCTGCTTGTGCAACGGAAACAGAGTCGGTGGTGATGGTTAAATGAGGACCATGTCTGCATATAGAAGCTCAGTGCCTGGCACACAGGAGGCCCTCGATTAATATTTGTGAAATGCCTGAAGGATCATGTTTCTGTGCCTATTTAATCACTAAGGGAATCAAGCCATTAAAACAACCGTCGATTTCAATGCTTTTCAGTGCGGCGGCTTCAGTTTTCCGATTCATCATTTTCCGATTCATCAACAAACAGCCGCCGATAATAAGAAGGCTAGATTATTGAGTACTCGAACCAGACTTGTGAAATATTGAAAAATGGCCACTCCAATGTCGATCCCTAAAAGCCTTACCATCCTGGAGAAAAGGAATGAATCACTCCCCTGACATCAGCTGCGAGAACTTCCCATAATGATCTCATAACCCTGGTGTCAGCATCGCCTGGTATTATCAGCCTTCATGAAGTCCATTACTGAAGGACGGAACCTGTCCCTGTGTAGGTGTAACGGGATTAGTTGAATTACAAAAAGCCAGAGTTGCCATTTAGAGGAAAAGCCTGTTTCTAACACTTGCCTGTTTTAATGAGTCACCCTAATGCCTCTATGATTATCGAGGTGGTTGTCTTTCACAGAATTAGCTCTGCTCTAGCCTTGGGAGAATTTGATTAGAACATTCAGTTATTTGATCTGAAGAGCAGTCTAGCTGTAGGTTAATATTCTTTGGGTTGAATGCGTTGGAAATTAAATTAAAATTAGAATTGTTGTACACCAAAGCCTCAGGTGCCTTTTGGCAACCACAGATAACTCTAAATTTGAAGATTAAATTTTATTAAAAAGATTTTGTGCTCCCCCCAGTCCATCCTATCCATTCTTATGCTGGTCCTCTAAGCCACTGGGACCAGCTGTAAAATAGCTATACCGCCACACAGAATAAGAAGGCTCTGATGTTTGGGGATAAATGTACAAGGTTTGGAAATGATTTGGGGTACTCTTTTTTTTTTTTTTTAACATTTCTTTATTTTTGAAAGACAGAAAACAAGCCGGGGAGGAGGGACAGAGAGAGGGAGACACAGAATCCAAAGCAGGCTCCAGGCTCTGAGCTGTCAGCACAGAGCCTGACGTGGGGCTTCAACCCAAGAACCGTGAGATCATGACCTGAGGGGAAGTCAGATGCTTAACCGACTGAGCCACCCAGGCGCCGCTGGGGACCATTATCACGAATCTAATCAGAAAACAGCAGCATTAACAAAATAAAAGTGATTTTCTTATAATATCAAGGATCCACGATAAACTATCACTGAATGTTGTTTGAATGGGTGCCACATAAATGCATGTCCAGAGAAGCAGGCCAAGTGCTGATGAGATCAGCAGTGGCCCTGTCGTTGCCTTCAGTTGTCCCTGTAAAGTGCTTTTCTAACGGAGCAGATCGACCGAAGATTTGGGGTAACTTCTGCGGTTTCAAAGCCTGCTGTAAACGAAGATCCAGTCTTTTCGTTTTGATGAGCACATCCTATTTCCCTCTCTACCACAAGATTACACTCAAAGCAGGCCGTGTTTGACTCAAAATGCTTAGGTACCATTGTGAAGTTAGGCTCAGATTCGGCTATTCGTATCTTTTTGTCCCAGCACGCACTTTCCTGGCCCCTAGTGGGATTGGCAAGTAGTCACTAAATGAACTTACAGTGTCTGTTTTGGTGCAGTGATGTTTCTTGCTTTTCTTTTGGTATCCAGGTGCCTCTATACTCCTCAGTAGTGGCCCTCTGGATTACGGTATGCCTTCTCAGAGGTGTTTAGCATTTCAAAATTACCTGGTACTCTGCAAAACATCCAGGACCGTCAGCTCTCGGCTCTCTCCCCGACCTTTAAAGGGCTGATCTCAGTTTGGCCTTGAAACAAAAAAAGCTGATTGATTACAGTCACGAACCCTATAGAGATACCACATAGTGATCTATTTTGTCTTGGGCTATTTGAAATTCACGAGGAGCTTTTGTTTTTCCTTTCAAGTCTTTGCAGGGGAACGTGTGAACAAGATCTTGTTTCTTTCTTCCAAAGAATGAAAGCCAGTCCCTCAGCTTCTCCCTCCTTACCCATTCAGAAACTTGAGACCTGTCTCCTGAGAGGTCGATCACCCATAATCTAAGGAATAACGCGGACACTCAAGAAAAGTAAACACACGGGAAACATTTTTTTCCCTTCCTGGCGTGAAGTTTTCTATTTTTCTTTCCTTTGGGCGGGGTATAACACGAGTAATTTACACAGCACTTGTCTCTAATGTAAAATTAGAAAGTAATTTATATTTAGGAGCATTTTTTTGTTGTTTACTTATTGCGTATTTATTATGGAATCAACAAATTATTTGTGTCAAGCCTATCCCGTGATTAAATCACAGGGTCTCTCGTGGCGTTATTTATTGAATTAATTAAAAACTGGTTTGATTTGGAAAAGATAGCATGACCCACTAAAGAGGAATTGTAGTCAAAGTTTAACAAGCGTTTAGTTCACGATGAGGCATTCGCAGCTGTAAGCAATCACATTACTCTGCCATCACTTCAGTTTCGTGGAAAATGAAGATGTTTACTTAGGGCTGTTAAACGTTTGATTTTAATAGCGTCTCCTGAGCAGCACAGGATATCACTTATGGCTGACATCAGGGGGTAAAGAGGACAGTTATTCAAACTCGTTACTTATGCTTTAACCGTATTGGTTTTTACGATGTGTTTTTCTTAGCGCGTCAAGTTGAGTCCTGTTTTACAGGGAAGGCGTTGCTTTTACTCGGTATCCAAGTGCATACTTGTGGCTCATATAAGATATATTTGATTAGAGAACAGCAGTGCATACAAGGACCGCCCGCTTGAGGCCGCTTCGACTGTCCCCTCAATCTTCCATTTTGTTTCCTGCTCCATAAAATGCCAACACTAACAAGAAAAGATAGTTAAAATTCCACCTGCCATGGAAAAAGAAAACTCTCTTTGGTAAAATATCACATGCTCTCCAAAGAGGGATTCTCATCGCAGTATCTTGAATTAGGTGTTTCTTGCTTCGTTGCACAGGCTAAACCAGGGTTTCCCAACCTCAGCACTATTGATCGTCATTTGGGACCGATCTTTTTTTTTTTTTTTTTTTACTGAAATGCAGTTGACATACAATGTTATATTCATTTCAGGTGTGAAATGACACCTAGTGTCATAGTGATCCACTATCGCAAACACGATGCTCACCACTTATGAAGGGCTGTCCTATGCGTTGTAGGGTGTCAAGCGGCATCCCTGGTCTCTACCCGCTAGACACCAGTAGTGCCCCCTCCCCTTTGTGACATCCATAAATGTCTCCAGATGTTTCCAAATGTCGTGTGAGGTGCAAAGCCACTGCAGCTGAGAACCACTAATCTAGCAAGAGAAATATAGCTATTTTGAGGAGAGAGAGAGCAAGTGGAGGAGAGGGGCAGAGGGAGAGAGAGAATCTTAAGCAGGCTCTGTGCTGAGCACAGGGACCGACACAGGGCTTGATCCCCTGACCCTGGGATCCTGACCTCAGCTGAAATCAAGAGTCAGATAGACACCCAACCGACTGAGCCACCCAGTCACTCCTAGCTATTTTTGTTTTAAAAAGAACTTTGATCTAGGGTGCCTCCCTCTTTCAAATGAGATTTCTTTTAGATCATTATCATTTCAACAGTAAGTGTCAAATAATTACCGAAACCAAAGTTTAGGCTTGAGTTGTTGATTTGTGTGGGAATGTGAATAACATAGTGACAGTATTTCCTGGATGAACGATTTATATGTACAGACTACCGAAGATTTTTTTCTGACTTGCACGTTTAATTATAGGAAATGTCTTTTGGTGATATGATAATATGATTATATTTAGGGACAAATGAATCATCTTCATGAGAAAATTACAAAAATAAATGAGGAAGAAATGAACAATTTGGAAAAAATTATAGCTTTCGTATTTTCCCCTTTATTATTGAAGTAGGCATGTTGTCACCACTTGACTTGCTCAAAAAACAAAGCACTTAGATACAGAGAACAGAATGGTAGTTGCCAGCAGGGAGCTTTATACGGTGACGGATGTTAACTAGACTTATCGTCGTGATCATTTTGCGAAGTGTCTACAAATATCAAATCATTACGTCATACACTTAAAGCTAATATAATGTTTTGTCAATTATACCTCGACAAAAATTATTCTTAAAAAGTTCCAATATTCCTTGTCAACTTTGAGTAATTCCTCTCCATTGCCAGTGACTGCATTATAATCTTAATAGTTGTTGATAAGGATTTTGATTTCCAGACTTGTTATCATGAAGCAATGTAGTCACATAATTTTAAATAAACTTAGCCAAGGAAATGTGCCTATTTTCTTGATCTGGAATATTAATTTCTCAGGTTAAAAAACTATATGCAGAGTCAGCAGCCTTTGGTTTGAACATACTTTCTCTTCATTCATTTGACTAGTGAGTTCTGCTAAGACAAATTTTAAGGGCAAAAATCTCCCTTAAATGGTTATTGTAATGAAGGATGTCTGTAATAATCTCATGTCTCCAGACATCGGATAATTAGCTAGCCAATGACTGAGTAATTGATACAAACTATTAATATTTACCTAAGATACACCTGATAACTAGTGTTAAAATCTTTAGAATCTCAGGATATACCATCCTCAGCAATATTACTCTGGGATTCTATTTAAACAAGGGAAACAGATTGTTTTCGTTCATGTAAAGTATAACAATAAGCAACACAGTCCCCGCACGGTTTCCAATGCTAACACAATCTGTGCTTCCCCCATTTTGAAGAGAACGTTATGCAAAACAGTGGCAACATTTTGGTTTAAGCCCCAAATCACGAATTCTGGAGGAGAGTCCTTGGGAATTTTCATAAAATTATCAAAAGCATTTTAGTGCATTTCTTTAAATGTTTATGCCTAAGAAACAGTCATTCCAGATTTGTCAATCTGTTGTTATTATTTATGAAAATTTGTGTACAACATGGGTGAAATTCACAAAATGAGTTCTGCATGAATATAAAGTTTTGGAAGGTTTTGTCCCCTACAACAAAGAATGATCTGGCCCCAAATGTCAAGAATTTGACAAAATAAAATAAAATAAATAAATTTGCCCCCCCCCCCCCACCGCCCAGTGGCAAACCACCACCTCTTCATTTTCCAACAACTTCTTGAGATGTTCCTCAGACCTGGGACGTTTTGCAACTTTAAAGTTGGCATCACTGTCTCGGCGGGCATGCCAACTCTCTTACTCGTGTATGTCCCATCACAATACAAAGAAAAGATAGTCTCTTACTAGGTCCCTTATTTCATTTTCCAGAGCTGTCATTTTAACCGTAATTCCTTCAGAAAGATTTCTCAGTAAGATACAGGGAGATTTAAGCCTTATGGTCCGTTTATATTAATGATGAGCAAAAAAGTTTTACTCCATTCCGGTGACAAATGTTTTTGCATTTCTGATGCACAAGTTTGTTTTTAATAGGATTACATTTAATTTGAAAATGTGTGTGTGTGTCTGTGTGTCTGTGTGTCTGTGGAAGTTCTGGAAGCTAAGGTTGGAGAACCAACAGATTTTTAAAATGCATTGTTTTTTTTTTGTTGTTGTTCATTCATTGTATGGAGAAGTTTCCTATGAGTGGCATTCATCTCACTATTTTTTTATATATGAAATATTACATTTCTTTCAAAAGGATATTTATTTTGGAAAACATTTGCTTTTCCTGGGTTTTCTACTGATTTTTTTGCTTCAAAATGCCATTTTGCAACTAAATTTGTGCCTACTCAAACAGTTTTTAAACAAATTGAAACCACAGGCCAATTGTTGCCTCTAAGCACTCTTAAGAGCAGTCGCATTTCATCTACTGCAATGCTTCCAATAAATTCTCTCCACGGCACAATTTGTGACAAATTATCCTTTTATATTGGATGTATCGTTAACAACAAAAAAGAAAAAAAAGCACCACTTACGTGTGTCTACAGCTGTAGATGTTAAAATGCAGATTTTTTATTACCACAGCCAAGGAGTTCTTCATTTTGAGTTTATTATTATTATTATTATTATTATTTTAGAAAGGATTTTTTTTAACGTTTATTTATTTTTGAGAGACATAGAGACAGAGCGTGAGCAGGGGAAGGGCAGAGAGAGAGGGAGACACAGAATCCCCTCTGAGCAGTCAGCACAGAGCCCGACGCGGGGCTCGAACTCACAGACGGTGAGATCATGACCTGAGCCGAAGTGGTCCGCCCAACCGACTGAGCCACCCAGGCATCCCCATTTTGTGAATTTTTAAAACGACAGCTTTATTTCGATGTTTTCTGACCGCATCATTTATTCCGTGGCTATTTGCTGAAATGTTTGCAATTGGGGGCATTTGGAATGTTCAATGGAATGAGGGGATTTTATGTATAAATTGGAATTTTTTCATAAAAGCTGAAAGTGTGTGCACACGTGTGTGGATCTGTCTGTCTAGCTATCTATCAATCTATCCATCTACTAATAGAGATATTTTCTCTGAACTGGCCAAAACCCATCTTCTTTTTCTCTATTAGGGCACAAGTTTTTTTTCCTATTCTTCCATCTATCCTGTTCTCCCGGTATGAAAGACATTTGTGATAGGTTGCAGGTGGCCATAATTTATAATCATCTCAGTTGTGATAGTCGTCATTCTTGGGATTATTCTCTGTCCATCACACATTAACTCCTCCCTCCAGACGGTCTCTGCTTTGACCTCATCTGTGAAAATAGGCCTCCCTTTTCAATGTCTGCATTTCACTTCCTAGAGAAAAAAAATCTTGTTTCTCAAGGATTTGAACAAACAGAATGTGAAGGTTTTCCCAACTGCACCAGCATGGAGTGACTTTTTTATTTTTCTCAGTCTTGCAACCGTTTACCCACCGAAATTACCGACTACATGTCCTTGTGTACATGTCTTGTCTCCCACTAATTGGTACCCGCTGAGGTCTGAGACGGCACAGCCCATACGCTTTTAACTTGACCCTGAGGAGATGCAGGCCTAGCTTTTATTTAGGTTAAGGTTGGCATCTAAGGAACTGCGTTCCCATCGCCTGCTGCAGACAGGAGCCGACAGAACCCTTCAATTAAGTGCTGTCAAGCTAACACAAGGAAGCAGGCCACAGAGCTGTCTCAGAGAAGCTTTGCTCTTTGAACCACGCCTCAAATATGGCTAACAGCGTTGACATCCAGCAAAGCCAAAATCGACTGGCAGCAACGCGGTGGGTTTGGGGTGGGTTTGGTACTGCAGACCATGGCTGGAGACCTGAAAAGAACAAGTTAAGAGAATCACATCTGCTTCTCTGTGTGATATTTTCTCGCAACTGTTTAGAGAATTATAAATTGCTTTGTCAAGAGCTTGTTTACGAAAGCTTGGCCAATTTCAAAATGAAGCAGCCCTTGGGTCGTCCCTGGTTCATCTCACTATTTGGAAAATAAACCTGAATTGTTAAAATGTAAATACATCAAGCGAAAAGCCAAAGGCAGTGAAAACCAAGTCAAGGCAAGAAATGTACCACAGTTGAACTGTTCTCCTGGGAGGAAGAGGATTCACGGTAATAATTTTTTTCTATCTGACAGAGTTCCTCATTCACTGAAGTGGAAAGAATGTGAAAGGACCGTAGTATCAGTTTTCTGTCGTCTGGAACACTATGGTTTATATTGACAGCTGATGCCCACGGAAATTAAAGTACACGAAGGTAGCCATGTGTTGTCTAAAACGCAGACTGGTAATGACGTAGAGGCGACCATAGAGGTGCCTGTGTAGGTGACAATTCTCAAAGGGCAGTCTCCACACCAGCCGTGTCTGCAGCCCTGGGGAGCTTATCAGAAATGCAAATTGTGCGCCGGGTGCTGAATCAGAAACTCGGGATGGGGGTGGGGTGAATCTGTGTTTTAACAAGCCCTCCCGAGGATTCTGGTGCCTGTTCAAGTTGGAGAACCACTGAAATGACATGTACGAGGGCGGATGGATATGAGGTATGGTCACAGGTACATGCCTAGGTACAGACACAGGTATAGGGAGAAATGCACATACGATTCAAACACAGATATAGATATGCATACAGATGTGTGGATATATATGTAAACAAAGGTATTTGGAGTTGTCATCACAGAGGTTTTGCAGGGAAGCAAATTATTTCATTGTACTGAGTGATCGGATTAAGCCTTTTTATTAAGTTTATTTATTTATTTTGAGAGAGAGCATGAACATGGGAAGGGCAGAGAGACAGGGAGAGAATCCTAAGCAGGCTCCCCACTGTCAGCGCAGAGCCCCATGTAGGGCTTGAATTCACGAACCTTGAGACCATGACCTGAGCTGAAATCAAGAGTAGGATGCTTAACTGATTGAGCCACCCCGGGCGCGCCAGGTCAAGCCCGTTCTTTTTCTAGGCAATGGCTCTATGACTTAGAAACTCTGCATTTGTCGAACGTTTATCCGTGACGTTCGTGTAGCGTGGGCCCTATCGTGCCTTCATCCTGGGGTCTTTCTTTGTCCGCAAGACTGCTTGCTCTTCCCTTTGCCCTCCTGGAGGTCGCTTTCTGTGGTTGGATCTACAAGTGAATGGGAACAGAAGTTAGAAGCCAATAGTATCGCAAGCATTGGTCTATTTTTCAGACTTCTTTTTGCTTGTGTCTGCCCCTTGCATTTTTGTTTTGGAGTGTGCCTAACTTATTTTCAGTCAACCATTCATACGAGGCGCCATTTATAGTGATGGACTAGAACAACTTAAAGATGTGATAAAAGGGTATTTTTTTTAAGTTTATTTATTTATTTTTGCGAGCATGAGCTGGGGAGGGGCAGAGAGAGTTGGAGAGAGAGAATCGGAAGCTGTCAGCGTGGAGCCTGATGCGGGGCTCGAACTCACAAACCGTGACACCATGACCTGAGCTGAAATCAAGAGTAGCTTAACCGACTGAGCTACTCAGGCACCCCGATAAAAGGGAATTTTAAAATACATATAGTAGGTTTCAAAATAATATATGATACTACTTGGAAGGAAAATCTCAATATGCAAGAAAACTATTTGGGAGAATATCCACTAAGACATAATCAGTGGTTGATTCCTGGATTACAGAGTATTTTACTGTTATTCCTTTTGCTTATTTCTATAGTTCTGATGTATTTGGTTATAAGCTTGCATTGCTTTTATAATAGGCAAAGATAATATTGTAAATTAATATATACGAGACGGTAAAAATAGTAAGAGGAATGGATTACAATTTTATCTTCCTCCCCTCCCCATTACACCTGGAATTAGAGACTCTCTCCACTGTGCCAGCTCTATTTGCTCATCAGTTTTCACATTGGCAGAAAATGCTGCTCGATGGTAACATTAAATGACAGCTCTGCCCACGGAAATGACAGGAAGTCCACTGCAAATAGATAATTGATTTAGTCATTAAAACCATGTAGCATCCCCATCAGGGAGAAGGGAATATTGAAGTGTCTGTGGGCATAAGAAAATGTCTCCCTTTGCTTTTTACGCAAGACATATGGTGACTTGTCATGCTCAGGAAGTGTTTTGAAGTAGATAATGACTCTTTTCCTGATAGTTGGAGTCACATGGCTTAATCCTCTTTTGAAAGCCTTCCTTTGAAGATAAACATAGGCATTGGTTTTTGCTGAATTCCCTTTCCCTAAAACTGCTTCTGCTCTAAAATCCTACGGTTCCATAATGAGTGTGGATAAGCAGCAATGAACAAATGGGGAAATGAGCCATTTTCTTTTTGTCCTACGCATAAAACCGAACCTATAGAATCTTGTCTCAGGGTGGGACCTAGGTTGTTTCTCCAAGCTGTGGGCTGCCCCAGAAAAGAGCAGTGTACTATGAACTATACTTGTGAGTCCCAGAATACCTTGATGCCCCTGGCTCATAATAACACCAAAAGCCGCTTAAATCAGCGTACGTAATTGGGAATTCTAGATCATCACAGGTATGGTGGGTTTCATCCAGTGACTCTGGATCCTTTTCCTGTAATTCTCTTCACCATATGTTCCCCTCAGCATCCCTAAGCGAGCCCTGAGAGAACCCAGGGAAGTTGAGATGAATCTGACAGTGTTTCAGCCAGCGGTTCCCAACTTGGGGTAACCTCCCACCACCACCACCAAGGGACACCTGGCAATGTCTGGAGACATTTTTGTTTGTCACAACTGAAGAGCTGTTACAGGCATCTAGTGGGTAGAGGCCTGAGTCACTGCTAAACACCCTGCGGTCCACAGGACAGTCCCCCCACAACAGAGAATGGCCCAATCCAAAATGTCAGTAGTGCTGAGGTGGAGAAACCCTGGCATACAGGAAGAACATGTTTCTTTTCCCTGCATCTCTTGCTTACATTCAAAGAAACATTTTGCAGAAGCCCCCAGCCACCTTTCCCTCATGTGTCTCTGGGCGAAAGGAAGGCTGACAGCTTTAGGTCTAGGTTCCAGGATCAGTCATGGGCAGGAAGGCTGATATCTCCAAGATCAGCTCACCACACCCCCAAATACATGGGAGGGGCCACGCTATACACTCTCCATGGGAGCAGGAAGTGTACATCACATATTGGTACCATTTTGTTCTAAGCAAGAAAGGGTGATTCGGCATCATTAAGAATCCTGTGAACTGCCAAAAAATAAACGTGTTCTCCACAGCAATTCACGTTCTCACTGTGGGATTTGGGGAAGTTCTTCTGCACCTGTATTTTTTTTCTGAGTCCTCTATTAATACCTTTGTAGAAAAAGATAGGACTGAAAGTGGTTGACTGACAATCCAAAGATTTTTTTCAAGGGATTGTCTTCACTGAGGAGAAGTGACTATTTTAGAGATGGTTTTACAAAACCAGTCTCTATGCCGCGTCGTTTCGCAATTCGATTATTAATTGAGATGAGAGATGATGTTGGCTGGGACTGGCGCGGGACAGTGGAAATGATGAGAAGAGATCAGATTGGGGCAAGTTTTGAAGAAAGAGCCAACAGGCTTTACTAATGGGCTGGCCGTGGAGTATGATATAGAGTCAAAGGGAATAGGGAGTCAAGGTTTCAGCCTGAGTCACTGGAAGGACGAACTTGCCATTGACCTAGCCAGGGAAGACCAGGGGGGAGCAGGTTGGGAGGAAGTTGAAGAATTCGGGGAATTCAGGAAAAAACCCAGCCACTTTTGTCTGAGTGAGCCAGGAAGCTCTTTCTGCCTTCGATTTTAATTTTCTTGAACCTGTCCACTTATAGCCTAAAACATCGTCAAGTTTTGGGCTAAAGCACCTACCTTACTATTCTTTCTATCTGGCCAATGGTTCGTCCTTCCCCTCCAAGGTGAGAAATGTCTTCTTTCTTTCAATGTGTGTATGCAGGCTATAAAAGATAGCAGAGATGATTTATTTTACCAAAAAGGTTACTGATTATTTGCATTTATGGGCACTCGGTGAGCTTAATATCAATTAATAGCGTATATTTTCCCTTTGGGTGAAATGTTATCTTGGATTTCTCAGAATTAAACCACAGATTTAAAGAGTGGACACCGGATCGCTATTGTGTATTTTTCTAAAACAATATATATATATAGTCTAGATAGACGAAATAGCTCTCAAATTTTATTTGCACAAGAATTTCCTGGAAAGTTTCTTAAAAATGCAGATTCCTGAGCCCCAGAAGGCCCATTGTGGTCAGTTGGGGACTGGACTCCAGCTGGTCCATGTCACATCCATTACACATCATTATCTGGTTCCAGGGCCCAAGAACCACAAACTTGCCAGGAGCCCACACGAAGGTCTGCAAGCTGGAAAGGAAATTATTGGCTCCTAAGGTAATTATGCAAATGCTTTCCTATGTATCTAAAAACATAGTATGTATCAATTTCATTGTCAGTGAGTATTTTAAACAGTCTTATCACATGTGAAAGCGAGTTACACGTTTTTCTCTCTTAGCAAGTGTTCCTGAAAGTATACAATGATTACTTAAAATCACAGCCAAACAAGAATTCTAGGAGTTACTCATTGCTGAATCATGTCAAAATCAAAACGGTAAAAATTCTTTAGAAAACAAAGTGATAGGCCTCAAAAGTAAATGTTTAACACAGAGTCCTGGGACTCTACTTTTTTTAAATGTTTGTTTATTTTTGAGAGAGAGAGAGAGAGAGAAGAAGTGAAGGAGGGGCAGAGAGAGAGGCTCCAAAGCAGGCTCTAGGCTCCTAGCTGTCAGCACAGAGCCCTACACGGGGCTCGAACCCACGAACCACGAGATCGTGACCTGAGAAGTCGGACACCCCAGGCGCCCCAGCTCTACTTTTGATAAAACGCATTCTCAGGTGAATCTGGTTCTGATCCTGCAATCATGCTTAGAGGACGTAAGGTCTAGATGGGCATTTCACATCGCCAAAGCATTCTTGCCGGCACCCAATCATTTATCAGATTTTCTCCCCGTCTACCCCGTGCAGACCTGATGCCGGACAGCAGAGCTACAGTGGTAAACAATATTTATCATTGTGAAGCTCCCAGGCCAGTGGGAGAGGCAGTCAGTAGACAAAAGGGCAAGCATAGGGAAGCAAATACAAGTTCAGATAATGCTGGGACAAAAACCAACAGGGCGTTGACATCAAGAAGCGGAGCGGGGGGGGGGGGGGGGGGGGGGGGGCATTGACTTGAGACTGGGGAGACCAGGGAAGGTGCAGGGGTCGGTCCTTGTTCCGGCGAATCTAGGGGTCCACGAAGGACGAATGGTTAGGCGAAATGAGGTGAGAGAGCCACGAGAAAGATGGAGTCTGATGACCAAGCAGGCAGCCCTGGGAATTCTGGCGTCTCTGCCCTGCCGGCCTCAGTGTCTTTATTTAAAGGCAGTGAGTTACATTACAGCAATGAGTGACAGCCCATCAGTAAGCATAGTTTGAAAAATAATGTGTTATATTGGTAAAGCGGCGATTTCCTCAATCTTGCAAGTTGTTTTCAAGTTAGTTAGTATATAAATTTAAGGCTGGGGGAGAGGACAGGAAGTTACCTGGGCCTGCCTATGTTAATTATCTATAAATAGGCCAGGAGTTATTGCCTATTCTTGCAACTACAATGGGGGAGGTCCAACCCATCTGGCAAGGACAGAATTCCCAATGCTTGTCCTTTGCCCGTGAATGAGTGAATTTACATAATAGGAAGCTAACATTTACACAAATCACACCAATATTCAGCCAGCTCATAACTGCTATCAATCTGTGCAACCCATCCCCACGATGCAACTTTAAGGTGGTCAGGCTACTCTCATTCAGATGCAATCCATCAAAGCATCCTGCTCCAGGTCCTTCCTTTTATCTAAATGGGGTAAAACAAAGGAGCATTACATTCCTTAGGCCAAGGAGAGTAGTTGTAAGATTAGGCGCCAGTTTGGCTGGCGAGCTTTTGCTTCAACCTTCTCCACACGGGGAGGGGTCTCAACCTGTGAGCCCAAAATGGCTCCCAACAGGAAGGCTTTTCTGAAGGGGTGGGATTAAAGAATAAAGAAGGAGGAGCCAGTCCTGGGAAGAGCAGTTCGGGCACTGGGAACGGCATGGGCAAAAACCCCTACACTGGACCAAGCCTGCCTTGTCCAAGAGCGTCAGGAGAATAGGAGGAAAGCGAGAGGCAGAGAGGGGAGCGAGCAAGTAGGCCAGGACCCTTCAGCACAGGGAATTCCTATCCAGATGGATTTTACTCTAAGTGCAATGAAAGCGAAGTGTCAGTCTTTGCTTGCTTGTTATTTGTCAAAGCTTGGGTGCAGCCTGGGACTTTGTGCAGCCACACTCAGCTCTGGAGCCAGACTGCTTCGTTGTGAATTCCAGCTTTGCCTCTTAGAGCCAGAGAGACCTTGGACCTGGTCCCAACCTCTCTTTGCTCAACTCCTCACCTGTAAAATGGAGGTAATAACACAACCTACCTCGTAAGGTAGTTTAGCGTATTTAACAAATGCACGGTAAGTACCATATATGTCTTAGTAATGAAGATTTGTGTTTAGAAGATCATTCTGGTTTCTCCCATGAACAATTAACTGGGCAAGGGCAAGAGCGGACATAGTCAGGTTGGTTAGGCGGCTGTTACATTTGTTCAGGAGAAATATGATGGAGGCTGGAGGTGGGGTGATGAAAGCCAAGTTGGAGAGGAGGATTTGGATTCCTGATTTATTTTGGGGACAGAGCTGACAGAACTTGGGAATGGATTAAATGTGGGACATGAGGTGAAGGGAAGAATAAAGAAAAGCTATTTGGTTTCTGGCTCAACTAATTGGGTGCATAAAAATCATCGTCATCAATCATCATCAATATCACCGGCAGCAACATTTATTGAGCGGGCGTGCATGCCAGCCACTGAGATAAATGTTTTATAAACACCTCCTAAGATGTAGGAGGCTTAGGTACAAAGACATTTTCCAGAAGGGAAAGTCAAGAGTTCAGCGCTGGATAAGTGAAGTTTGAGATGACCCCGAGATACTAGATGGAAGGGTCAAGAAGGCAGTTGGATATATAAAACTCAGAGATGACTGGTTTGGAGATAATATTCACGAGTCATGAACTTTGCAACGGAATTCACCACAGTGTTCTTTTATATAACGATTTGGGCTGTTACAATCATGTTTTATTACTTTTGGCCTCAGCCTTTTTTGAGTTCAAGACCTGCTTCCTAACAACCTTCATGTCAACTGACTTTTCAGCCGATTCTCCATAGTGTAAAATAAAGTACGGCATTGCCATTCCTGACTCTGAAACACAACTCTCCTGACTCAACTTGCCTAATCTGAAGTTCGCATTCCCTGGGAAACATTTCCTGATTAAAACACAAAGAAACCTTAGTTCAAGTTATGGTCTTGAACTAAGAACAAACTGAGGGGAGAGGGGGGTGTGGGCGGGGAGAGTGGGGGATGGGCACAGAGGAGGACGCTTGTGGGGATGAGCACTGGGTGTTGTATGGAAACCAAATTGACAATAAATTATTCAAAAAAAAAAGTTATGGTCTTTAAGTCAACAGAACTGTATTAATTCATATGGGTATAGAAAATCATGTATTTACAGTGTTTCAATTGACATTTAAATTGACATTTGAACAGTTTTTCCAATCCCACACAGTTAGTGGCATAAGGTCTTGAGAAAGCATGAAACATTTGTTTATCAGCCTCATGTTTCATCGGGCTTGCCAAACACAGTTCATTTTCCATAGAAATTCACAAACCTGAGCAGTGGCCAACTTGTCAGAGTCGTTGAATGTAAGCCAGTGAATAATATTGTTAAACCCTTTGATTCCCCCCCCACACTTTTTTCCCTTAAAAAGTAACATAGCGTGTGTCTCTGAGTTTTATTATTTGACATCTATTACCCACAGCACCCAAGTGTGTTTGAGAAAAAGCCTGTATGGACATTCCAGCAGAGAGTGAACACAGGCGGAGACTTTTGGGGAATATTCATTTGCAGTCTCACTTACCCTCCAGTGGGAAGGACTATTCCTTCATAGTTCCACTGACATCCTTCTGAGGGCAATGGTACCAAGTCATAAAAATGAATAACATAAAGAACTTTTAAGGTTTGAAACATTTGAAGGCAAATCCAGAATAGGCAAAAATTACACGTTGGTCCAAAATGTGATAAATTCCAGGCACTATGCATTGGAGTTACCTGGGGTCACTAGCAAACCTTTCTTCTTGAGGCTTTAGTTCTAACAGAATGCACCAATTTGAGCAAAACCTTGAGCATGGGGCAGGATGGAACCAGTTATCACGAAGAAAATAATATTCATGGAAATTGGTCCACGGTGCCCCCAAATACTCTGGCAAGTTAACAGATATGGAAACAAGTATTAGTGATGATGACTATTGATAATTAAAGTGTGCCAGTAGCTCTAATGTAGTTCTCTTAGTGGATGATAAAATTACGTAAGGATGTTGGATTTTTTTTTTTAACTCAGTGACCACTGTGGTATTCTCTTCATTGAATCGCTTTCTTCATTGGCGTCAACTTCTGATTTCATTTTTACTTATGATAGTGAAAATGCACAATAGCTTTTAGAGACAATACCCGTAAATACTAAAAAAAAAAAAAAAAAAAAAAAAAAAAGATCCACCCTTCCCTTCAAAAAAGGTGAAAGATAACAATTAACTACTGAATTTCAGCTATGAGAAAGTCACTGAGCTGTGAGGCCACTGTGCTTAAGTCACATGTAATCTATTTGGGGAAGGCAGTCACGTGACTACAAGGGCAACTAACTGTAAGTCCAAAAGGACTCTCACAGACGGGAACATTGGGCATGTCGGGAAGGGAGTCACCACTTGGGAATGAAGGTGTCAGGAAAGAGCGGGGCTGAACCCAGAAGCTGGAGCAGGATTCTTGTCATCAGCGGCCTAGAAATGAAGTTGAAGAGGAGGGTTCCGATGTACCGTGGCCCCTGCCAAGACTCATTGGTGAATCAACAGGAGTCATGGTGACTTCAGAGGAGCCCAGTGTAACTGGGAAAGGGTTGTGGCAAGGGAATAAGAGTTGGCATTTCATTTTTAATGCACCAGTTTGTTGAGATATAGTTCACATCCCATACAGTTCACTCTAAGTGTATAATTTAATGGTATATTCATAAAGTTGTATAACCATCACCACAATCAATTTTAGAGCAGTTTCATCACCCCAAAAAGAAACCCTGCACCCCTTAGTCGTTACTGTCCACAGTCTCCCCATCCCTCTCAACCCCTGGCAACCACTAATCTTTTGCCACTCTCTGGATTTGCCCAATCTGGACATTTTATATAATTGGAATTGTACGATATGTGGTCTTCCATGACTGGGTTCTTTCACTTAGCATACTGTTTTCAACCAGTACTTCATTCCTTTTTATGGCTGAGTAATATTCCATTGTATGGATTTACCACTTTTTGTTGAGCCATTCGTGAGTTGATGGACATTTGGATTATTTCCACCTTTTGGCTATCATGAAGAATGCTGCTGTGAACAATTTGCTGTACAAGTTTTGCGTGAACGTGTATTTTCAGTTCTCTTGGGGATATAGCTAGGAGTGGCACTGTTGGATCATGTGGTAAGATAACTCTAGTTTTAATATTTTGAGAAAACAACCATTTTCCAAATCATTTTACATTGTCACCAGCAACATATGAGAGTTCTAATTTCTCTGCGTCCTCGCCAACATTTCTTTTCACCTATCCTAGCGAGTGTGATCTGGTATCTTGTTGTGGTTTTGATTTGCACTTCCCCGATGGCTGACGATGCCAAGAATCTTTTCATATGCTGATTGGCCATTTGCGTATGAGCTTCAGAGAAATGTCTGTTCAGAGCCTTTGCCCACTTTTAAATCAGGTTGTCTTTTTATTATTGAATTGTAAGAGTCCTTTATATATCTGGATACATACAAGTCCCCTTTCACATATGTGAGTCAGCATTTCACTTAAACGATTGGTTCCCTCAACATCCCTATCGTATGTCTTGGCGGACGTCTGTGTACGCATCTACCTCCACTTTATAGCTTTCAGATTCTTCCCCGTCAGCGCTTGGTGCCTCTCTGCCTTGTGTGCCAAAGGAGGCCTTTCGGAGCTGAGAGCTCCCCAGGGTGTCTGACTCAGAGGATCACAGTGACCCCAGGCCTTCTCCCTCCCAGGGCCTCTAGCTACGCATTCCAGCCGGGGAGCCTGCTTGCCCGCCTCCTCTAGCTCTTTGAGCCGTGGCCCTGTCTCCAGCCTCCTTCTCCGTTCCCACACTGGACAGGGGCTCGGCGTGGAGAGGATGGGGGGTCAGTTCTGCTTGGAGCTGCTGCTACTGCTGAGGTGTAAGGGCCCCGGAGAGGTAAGAAGATGCGTGCATTTCGGGCTCCATGCCTGGTGCCTCCCGCTTCAAGCGAGGCAGATGTGAAAGGCGTCATGGGGCTAATGATCCTGAAACAGCGCTGGGGGAAGGTGGACACGAACAAGAGAGAGTGAGAGAAGCAATAGCTTTGGAGGGATTCGCTCTGCTCATTCCAGCACTCAAGTCTCTTTCAACTTCAAAGTTCAGATGGTTCGAATGACACTTACGATGTCTCTGCCTGTTGCTTTAGGAGAAGGTTCGGAGCCTCTGAGCCAGGGTGACTGGAATGTTACCTATCATTGCCAAGACACTCATATTTTTATTGCAAGCCTAGAGCAAATATCAGTAAGGACCCGTCGTTTCTTCTGCACCTTCCCTCTGGGCTTTTTTTTTTTTTTTTTTTCAGTATTTTTACATTGACGCACTTGGACTTGAATGATGCATCCCGACTTACGCTGCCATTATATAGGTCTCAGGGGTCTCCTGCGCAGTGGTTTGCTGTGGCAGGTAGAGAAACTGAGGGTGACCGTGGGTCAGGTTATGGCGGGGTCAGCCAGCTAGTCTGTGAGTGAGACTAAGCGTCATTGCTTTCGAGCCTCCCTCTGGCTCCGGGTTGGTGGATACTGTATAATGACAGACATTCGGGACGGGGGCAAACGTTGTGCTTTTCCTCACTATGACAAAAGAGCCAGATTCTACGGCATTGACAAGCAATATGGGTACTGATGTGAAGCTAGAAAAACGCGGTGCGACTCTTCCCTCGTGGCCACTGCACGAGGCAAAGGCCGACGATCGTTTCAGAAAATCAGAAAACCCTGGATTTGTTGCTTGCGGTCTCTGCTGCAAATCTTAGATTTTTATGCTCCCAGTGTTTTATGATTTCACAGAAAGAACCTCAGAGTCCATCTTTTCTTATTATTAACTTAGAATATTACCGAAGCTTAGATACTTGCTGGCTTCGGATAGCTACAAGGATTCTTTGAATCCTTCCTAGAGAACACACAGTACCACATTAAACATTTCTTTATTTCAAAAAAACCAACCAACCAACAAACAAACAAAGCAGAACACCAGAAATCACGGGCTTCCCCATAGATTGGCAATCTATTTCTTTAAACTATGTGCACATGCCACTATTGTATAAAGTCACTTAAATATATAGTAATTATTTAATGTGTTAAAAAACCGAGTTGCTTTTGGAGAAACATCACTGCTCTAAATCACCATCATTTACGGTCAGTCTGTTGAATGATTCCATTTTGAAGGAGGGCAAAGACTTCATATTGTGATTCTGATCGTTTGCAGTAATAGCAACTAGAAGATAAATCAACTTAGGCTGTAGTGATGGCAGGTTCCTCGATACCTATCACCGTTTCTCAGGAACATTAGCGTTTAATTTGTGGGAAAATGAGCCACAGAGGCAATAAATCCGCCTTTATTTTCCAACTGTCTTTGTAAATCCTGCCGACACGAACTACATGTTTCGGCAGTAAGTACTTTGAAAATCCACCGCTCTCTTGGAAAAGAAATCGATTTTGAAGTCGCTCTGTTGTGCCCGTGTCCAGGTTAAGAAAAAAATCATTTGTGGAAACCAGGTGGACCCCAAGTTCCGCATCCGGGGTGAAAATGGGATTTTGTAAGCCTCCCGAGCCCGAATCTGGTACAAATCTGCCAACATTTCCTTCTCTAGTGGGAACCTCAGGAGGAGCAAATTTGGACTGCCACCTTGATAGCTCACGTTCGTGGACACTGCAATACAGGAAGCTAGTGAGATAGTTGAACCTTTTCATATGTGTGTATGCATATATATATATTAATTTTATTTATTTTGAGAGAGAGAGAGAGAGAAAGTGACTGGTGGAGGGACAGAGAGAAAGGGAGAGAGAGAATCCCAAACATCCTCCATGCCGTCAGCTCCGAACCCGACATGGGGCTCCATCCCACGAACCGTGAGATCCTGACCTGAGCCGAAATAAAGAGTCAGACGCTTAACCGACTGAGCCACCTTGGCGCCCCTGAACCTTTTCATCTATTTTGATCTGGACATGGAGCGGCAGGTAGAGGGAGTGTGCCAATCAGTTAGTTCTGGGTCAGTGTCCTGCTAGAAATATATCAGCAGCCTTTCTATTCTGGTCAGTGCCCATGAACTTCAGAATGTCACTTGAGACGGCCACTTCATAGGCGCTGAGTATGCATTCAGTGGGCTCCTTGGGAAGGAAGGTAATGGAGGGCCGAGGCCTGCCTGTTTTAACAAGACATCGTTAGTTCCCCCTGTAGCCTTCTCTGAACAAGTCAGTGAGAAAGCACTTTGCAGTTCCTGTGAGAACCAGACTTGCATCTATTTGTTTGCAGTCCATCGTTTGGAACCAAGGAAGAAGTGAGGGCTGGTCATGCTCAGGTGCACACCGTAGCTGGGACGGTCGTCATGGCAGTGCTGTCTTGGCGATACCTGCCCATATTTACAGGGGCTTCCTCCCGTCTGTGGCGGTTTACTGCAGTGGCAGCGAAGTTATCGGACTGGGGCTTCTTTAGCTTTCTGTACAGTTAGCTCCTAAGTGCATCCTGCAGAGGTCAAATGGGTGGGAGAAGTTCGGTGACAAAGAAGACCAGCTTCGTGGCTCCAATCGGGCTGAATTCGTATTTACCGTTAGAAAGAGATAGAGGTTGTTTCCGTTAGGATCCTAGAGGCGGATGACAAATTAGTTTACCTCTCAAATCACGCTCATCAAAAAGGGGACAGGGCGTGTATGTGTTTTAAGAAGTGCGTTTCTTTTCGAAGTTGAAAGTTTAGACATCTGTGAATTGGGGACAGAGACAGCTTTCTAAAGGTTGTGAGAATTAAGTGAGCTAATATATGTCATGCACTTAGAACAATGCCTAGAATGTAATAAGAGCCCAGTAAATGTTCAATGTTACTATTACCTTCAGTTTTATTTTACAGTATGGTGGCTTTCTGATGCTAATAGTGGTTCCTTGAGCAGATATCAAGCATACTGACCAGTTTCTACATAGTTTTCCAAATTCTCCTCAAGGAAGTTACAGGCTAGTGGGGAGACCAAAGTAGAAACAAGTAGTTGCTTGAAATAGAAGCGTGCCCAACATATCCTGGGAAAGCTCGAGGCCTGAGCACTCCAGCCCATGTGGACCAGTAAGAGAAGGTCCCTAAATGAGCAGGCATTGAGCGATGCTCTTTTATGGCCGTTCGCCTGCTGCGTGGCATATGGGGGCATATGGGGAGTACATCTCCCTTAGAGGAGGGTCTTGACTTTGGTATTTGGACAGATAGGATGTCTCATGTCCTGAGTCCATCAAATATCATAGGTTGCCCAGAGTCTGCACTCAAGCAGAGTGTGTTTCCTCTACTTAGAGCACACTGCCCTCCATAGCTGTCAGAGGCTTTTAGGCAATAATTTTGTAAGAAAAACTCGATTATATTCATCACAGAATATATGGGCAGAGATGGTTCTGAGAATCACAAGCGTTACGGCATCTGAAATCCCTGCCGTCTTATTTCTCATTATACTGCCAAATTCAAGCAAATCCCCAAACAGGACTCTTCCCAGGCAAACTAAATGAGTTCTAATTCAGTAGTTATACCAATGGTCTGGTTATTTTTCTCCTCTTTATTACGGAGGCAACACAACAACTTTTAAGTAACCTCCCGAGAAACAATGAACACACTCACTTTTAAATAACTTCTGAAGAAACAAATAACTATTCTAATTTCTGCAGAATGGTTTTGATTTAGAGACACCAGCTCCCTCCATCCTGGGACAGCTATCTCTTCCTCTTGCAAATTTTCTTTAACATCTTGGTCACCCCCCCAAGCTGTTTCGATTTTGCTGATGCAGTTTGTGTAAGGAGTGAAAAGCCTACAGTAGCAGGTCCTACGTCGAGTTTACCAACCTTAAGATTTGAGCTCCAGGTTTTTCTTTCTCAATTATGATTTAAATGTTTTTATTTAATTTTTTTTGAGAGAGAGAGAGAGGGAGGGAGAGAGAGAACGAGTGGGGTAGGGGCAGAGGGGGAGAGAGAGAGAGAGAGAGAGAGAGAGAGAGAGAGAGAGAGAATCCCTAGCAGGCTCCAAGTTATCACTGCAGAGCCCATTGTGGGGCTTGATCTCACAAACCATGAAATCATGACCTGAGCCAAAATTAAGAGTCTGACACTTAACCAAATGAGCCACCCAGGTACCCCATCAATTATGTTTTAAAAATGCACACAGACTCGGGGCGCCTGGGTGGCTCAGTTGGTTAAGCGTCTGACTTCAGCTCAGGTCATGATCTCTCTGTTTGTGAGTTCTTGCCCCACATCGGGCTCTGTGCTGACAGCTCGGAGCCTGGAGCCTGGAGCCTGGAGCCTGGAGCCTGGAGCCTGCTTCGGATTCTGTGTCTCTTCTCACTGCTCCTCACCCACTCACGCTTTGTCTTTGTCTCTCTCTCAGAAAGAAATAAACATTAAAAAAAAATTTTTTTTAATGCACACAGACTTCCACATTTGTTCATTGTTTCTGTACGTTAAGTTCTGAACACACAGTGCGATTCGATATTGGCCTTGTTTCTAGAGTAGGGTTCCCAACTTCAGTGCTGTTGACATTCAAGGCTGGATCGTTCTTTGTTGTGGGGGCTGTCCTGTGCACTGTGGGATGATTAGCAGCACCTCTGGTCTCCACCCACTAGGTACCAATAGTACCACTTCAACCCTCATTCCCACCCACCCATTGTGACTGCAGACATTGCCCTACACCCTCTAGTGGGCACAGCTGCCTTGGTCGAGAACACTGCTCTAGAGAAAAAGAGTTGGGTAAAGAAATCCCTAAGGTGGAATTAGCTGAACTGTGGCCAATGCCAGAGCGACAAAGGAAGGGTTGGAGTTGGAAGTCACTAGACACGGCAACCTGGCCTTCCAAAGAAAGTGAAAAGAAGACATTCAGAGGGAGGAGATCTAACGCTCTGGCCTCCAATGAGCCTTGTGCAACTCATGACACCCTCCTGGTGGATTTACTGTCATATTACCCTTAGGGTGATCTTAGGAGTGGCAAAGAACAGCTTCTGGGATTTTTGGATAGAAGGCCGGGATCATGTAGGGTAGCAGTCAGTAAGGGAGGTTTTCAGTTGGTCGTATGTCAGAGATGGCACAATGGTAAATGATGGATGTGTTCAACTTTAGAGTTTGGCATAGAAAGTTTCCAAAATCTACATCATCTCCAATTCCAACTGTGTAGTGTTCCTTCTGGGGTATCTAGAGGGCCTGGAGAAGGCTCCCTTTCTGGATGTAAGTACCATAGCCAACATTTATTGAGCTTGGGGCTCGTCAACATGAAAGGACTCAGAGATAGACAGTACATTTTATAGATGGGGAAACTGAGGTACATAGAAGCTAAAAAAAAAAAACTTGTCCACATTTCCACAGGAGATAGGCAGAGTTCGTGATTGTGAACCCAGATAGTCTGGTTGTGGAGCCTGCACACCCCACCACCATGCTGGGAAGCCATCTTTGCCCTTGTGTGTACATTTGACTTGCCCCAGAGCCCCCACATTCCAGATTTGAAGCATGGAAAATTTTTTTTGGAGAGGAAGACAAGATTTGGTTATTTCGAGGAAATATTTAACATTGTTTAAAATTTTTTTATTATTTATAAAAAGAAAGTAAATACTGGAACCTAGGCTATTTTTCATTGACCACAGGGCAATATTGTTTGTAAGGGGCTTCACTGATCTCGTGTTTTTTTTTTTAATAGATCATTCAGGTGTGATTTATCAAGGCAAATGTTTTGGGACCCAAATGACCATTCCTTTCTTCTCTCCGCGACCTCTTCACTCCTCACCACTCCCAGCCCAGTCTTATTCCTCAAGTATTATTTATCTTCTAAAAGAGTCAGGTGTTTTAGATGAGGCCAAGATGAATTCTTCCCAGCAAGGAAGTATTTTTGGATAACTAAATGTCAGCCAATGATCCCTGCTGATAAGACTCTAGACCAGTCAGGGCAAAAGGAATTATAAGCCAACTCACCAAACAATAAGTAAAAACTCCAATTAACAAGAATTTCACAACAAACATAGGCTGATGACTATTTTATTAAAGCAATATGGAACACAGCTAGGGATCACTATGTTCTGGAAATGTGGGAAATTGGTTGAAATTATTTTTCTCTTGTGATTCCCATGTTAAGCTGTTCACAGTCGGACCTCTTTGGGATTTTTTCCTAATTAATACAGTTGTTGGCGATTTTATATTCTTTTTAAAGTCTTGGCCTTCAGTTCAATCTTGTTATTTTCAGCAATTGTTTACTGATAAGAGGCAAAGTTCAGATTTACAGGAAAAGTCAGTGTTTTCATTTTCTGTGGAGTTGGGAGAGAAGGTTGTCAACTTGACACTGCTTATAAATAAAATAAGAAACTGGATCTTTTTTTCTTGATAGAATCTTATATTGGCAGACGTATAATGTGCCATAGGGATGATAATTAATACAATAGCCATATAGTCTCTAAATGATTGTAATGGAAAGAAGTTTCTCAAATAGTGTGTGTCTCCACATGTGTCCTTTTACTGCCGGTAAACTTAGTGGGCAGTATGCATGTGTGCCTGTGTGCATGTGTGTGCACGTGTGTATCCACCCATTTGTCCTATGTTGCTGTTGCTTTGAACCACAGAACAGAAAAGAATGTAAATATTTTCTGATGTTTCCAGGCAGTCAGCCACCCTTGGGGACGGACAAAAGTTTGTGTTTTTTTTTCTTACTTTTATCTTTCCATCAGCTTAAACTTTGGCGTATTCCCAGTGAAGCCCTAGGTCAAGGGCAGCCCCAGCCTTCTACCTCCATCGTGGTTCTGGCTGAGAGCAGTCTGAAAATGAATGGCTATTCCTTTGGAACTAAAATAGTTTTTCTTACGAGGAGAAAAAATAATTTCGTTGAACTTCGAATTCATCTGTTTTCAAAGAAAACTGGGGGGGAAAGCATTGCGGTGTGTGTGATTTGACCCGAGATAGAGAATGGCACTTCTACCATCCTTAGAAAATTTCCACACGCGATCACGATTCCTGGAATGCTGGGGAAGCGACTTGTTATGGATAGTTGGGATGCTCAGTTCTAACCAGCAAGTCTGTTTTGTTTCATCTTTTGTTTAAAATCTTTGAATTAATACGACTTGTTCTTCCACCTCAGGAAGTAGCATATAGAGCAGCGCCGTCTAATAAAACTCTTGGTGGTGATGGAAATGTTCTGTGTCCGTGCCGTCCAGTATGGCAGCCACTGGCCCCACGTGGCCTTTTAGCCTTTAAAATATGTCTAGCGTGACTGAGGAACTGAAATTTAAATTTCATTTACTTTTAATTCTTTTACATTTGAATAGCCACGTGGGGATACATACCGAACAGGGTAAATATAGAGTATACTTAGCACTTAGTATATGTCTCTGATTGCAAACATTGCATGGTATTCTCATCCTACAAAATGTAAATTTTGATCTGGAAAAAGCGACAACCGTTCACTGTCTCTGACAATGTGAAGATTACTTCCAGGTAACCCTGTCAACCTCTATCTTCAATCCATGCCATAGAGATAGATGGTTCTGGAAATATGGCCCGAAAATTAGTTTGTTAGGTTGAATTTTCCTTTGCCCTTTTTAATGCGTGAGCTGTGAGCATTTTCTGGCTAATTGGAATCATTATTGATTGAGATCGAGCTCTTCAGATGATCCAGACCTGATGTCATTGAACACAGGAGAGGAAAAAAGTACAGTATAGCCAGTTGAGGCTCAAAAGTGAAGTTACGTAATTAATGAGTTTTAAGTCCAAAAAGTTCAGGCATTATTTGAATCAAAAGAAGACCGATTAATGTGAAAAGTCATTGCAAGCACCCACCTCTTTAAGGGTTTAGGGCTTAGATATTGTGTTTGACCTTTTACCTGTCTGGTCTTTGAACCCAGTTAACCTTTGACAGAATTTCAGCAGGAGCTACTCTGATGGTCATTTTTCTGTTTTTTGGGTTCTGGTTTTTTTTTTTTTTTTTGGTTGTTGGTCATTTCTCTACTTAATTGTGTATGTGCCATTTCTAATTCTTCTTTCTTCATCCTATAATACTCATCTCTTTTCTGTTGTTTGATCTCGTTCATTTTTGTTCCTGTGAAAGCCAAGCCAATAGTTCCTTTCCTTTGCCCTTCTTTGGTCAAAATATTTCTCTGAAAAATCAGGTACATGTGAAGTCATTTCTACTTGGAATTTACCTGAAGCGGACCCACCAAGATCCAAAGCTCACATCAAAGGGAATGGAAGGAAGGAGACGTGTCTGGATTGAAGCAGAAGAAAAGGAGAAAAAACTTTCAAAAAATTCACTGTGATTCTGATTACAGAAGTAACTTATGTTTATGGTGGAAAAAATTGGATCTTATACAGACAGCTACATCTCCCTCCTAGTTTTTGTCTGTGCGTCTATATGTGTATGTGTTTAAATTACCTCTGTGTCACGGTCATGTGTAATATGCACATATGATAGATGATCTTGGTCTAAAATTTTAGTTTATCACATTTTCTCCACCAATAAATTTTCTTCTAAGGCATACTTTCTTTCCATTATTCCTTCAGCTAGATGTAAGGAAATTTAAGTGAGGTACAGTTTCTCATGGTATAAATAATATTGTAATCAACATCTTTGTGCCTATCTTTTCATGCATTTTGGTGACTCTCTTAGGTAATTCCTAGACATGTATTTGCACCGCCACCAAAAAAAAGATGCATGTTGAAGTCCTCACCAACAAAGAGTGAATGAGGGCAGAACAGATTTCAGGTTTCTTAGTGACATGGGAGTAGTTACAGTGAGATAAGAGTTTCCTCAGGTGGTTCCCTCGACTTCATCTGTCTCTTTAGCTCAATTTCAAAGACATTGCACAACGTTGTAGATAGTCTACTTTTGCTTTTTTCCTGAGTTAAGAATTCTCTGGATTTAAGTTTGGGTTTATTAGTGAATTTATGGTTAGTACTGCTATTTGTTTCAGACTGTGCTTTGACTCTTGGTCATTAGTATCTAGTGAGTTTCTTCCATGTTTTACTCAAATACATACAACATTGGGCAGCTGACTAAGCCTGACTTTTAATGAATTAGAAACACTCTGTTTTCTTCAGTTGACATCAGCTATGTTACACTATGTGGTGATAGCCACATACATCTAGGTGTCAGAATTTTGTCAGTTGCAAGCATATGCCACAGTTAGGGAGTCAGGAAATTAAATAGTCTCAAAGCAATCGTGGAACTTCAAGAATAACAATCCCAAGGCCAGTGTACTTCATTTTGTTACGGAGAATATGTATGCAAAGTAAGCTACATATTAAAAGATGTATGTACACATTAACAAAAAGAAGCGGTAGCTGAGAGAAGAAAGGAACCGTTACGATGAGAGGGCAATTTAAAACAGGCATGAGAGCTTAATGATCTCTAAAATGTCAAGGCAACACACCTCTCTGGTGGGTGTTCATAAGTTTCATTCTAGACCATCAAGGAGATGCTGTGTTGTGGTTAACATACATTGTTTAATGCAGCCGTATAATGTCCATTATAGCCTACCATGAAAATGATGATATTAAAACACATGTTTGGGAATTGAATACACAAGTTTCTATTCCTCATAAAATTAACTTATGCAGTACATCTCATTCCGTAGTGAATAGTCTTCAGAGTCCAAGGCTTGACTTTTCCCCTGTAATTCAAAGTGTGATTTGAATTTGTGTGTATGTATGCGTGTAATTTGACTTATTATAAAAAGAGAATTATTTTGTCAATGACTTTTACAGAGAATCCTCTTATATCAGGAAAATTGAAAGCAACTCCAATCTGACTCCAAAGCTTGTGTTTTTTCCAATATCACACATAGTCTCCCAAGTAACATCATCTTTTACCCCCTTAAAATGTTTCTCAGTAGAAATAAATGTAATGGCAATATGTTCATGAACTGTGAAAGGCAAAGTGTGTAGGGAGGCATAGATTTTGGAGAATATACCAGGATATATATCTCTATCTATCTATTGGAGTTTTTTCAGGAAAATCATTGACAAAATAATTCTTAGTTCTGGACATAATAAGCTTTACATTATTTGAAGAGAGTTTGCTGACATGATATAAATGATGGGGCTCCTGATACTGATATCATGACCCACTAATAATTTGTGACCCACAATTGAAAAACACTAGCATGGAAATAGAGTGTGTCATCCATCGAGGGGTAGATGATTCCAGGGCTGGTTAATTCAGGGACACAATGATGCTACCAAAGACTTAGGGGCTTTATATCTTTCCACTTGTCCCTCCTGGTCATAACATGGCAGACACAGCTCTAGGCATCATATCTTCAAACAAGTAGACCCAAGGACAGAAGAAGACTTTCCTTTTGGCCCCATTCATTGTTCAGGTTCCATCATAACCCATCCCTAAACCAGTCACTAGCAAGGGGAATAGATGCCATATTTGGTATCGATGGATATGGTATGTTATAGTAATCGATGCCATAATTGGCATGGAGCAGTGAGCACTCATTCCCTGAGCCAGGGGAGGGCCTCATTTGTCCTGAGTCTGTGGAAGGCCAGATCCTGGGAGTAATTCCAGCTTTGCCAACAAGGAATGAGTGATGAGGAAAGCTGTTGCACAGTGAGCTGAGGAAGCCTGCCATTTTCGCCAGGGCATTTTGACCATAATGCTGTCATCGTGTCAATGCTGCTAGACCTCCTCTTATCAGTATTTCTGAACTTGTTTTATCCCTTTGGTATGTTCTAGATTCCTTAAGGATGGGAACTTACTGTTTTTTTTTTTTACCAGGGTATAGAATTGTGCCTTACCCTAAAGGGTGGTGAATAAATATTTACTGAATTGACTGGAATTGGCTCATGAGAATTGATGAACCGATTTTTTGCTTAAATATCAAGACCCTCCAAGTAAATTTATGTTTATTCATTCCAGAAAATGATTAAGTAGCCTTGATCATAAAGGTACTGGAATAACGTTACTGTGGGTGCTGTGTAATGTAAACCTTAAAAAGATCGTTTACAATTCTGTGTGGGTGTAGGAGGAAAAATGGATTCAAATATAAATATGAGCGGGAAAGAAAACTTGTATGAGTCCATTTTATGCCTCCGTTAACATCTCGAAGACTATACAGTACAGTTTATCATCTTAAAAATTATTAAGTGAAAGAAATGACTTGTGTACAAAATTCACTGTGATTCTCTATTTGAAGCTTCATTTAATAAAAGTTTCCTTAGGAAAACTAATTACCCCAATAATTTAAAATTATTGTGCATATCACATAGTTTCATGAAAAAAAATCTTTTTTTAGTAGAATGAGATCAAAAGATTGGATTTTGGTTACTAATGTGGTGCGAAGTATAAAGCCAGTATTCCAAGTCTTATATCTGTTTTGTAATATAAACATTTCTCAAGAGCTTATTTTTTTCAATTTGAAGAATTCTTCATATAAACTTCCTTGCATTTTGTTCAGGTTCAGTGATATACATGTTAGTAATTTTTCACTTTATCTACTATTATAACTACTGTATGAACTTCTGGAGTTTTTTTTTAAGTTTTGAGATTGTATAAATTCTCTCTAAAAGGGAAAACAGTCCTCATCTGCCTGCAGAATGGGCAGTTCCTACCTTATTCAAGCATAGCCGTTTATAATAAGTTTGCTCAAGTGACACGAAACTTTAAGCTTAATTCAGCACAAAGACGTGGATGATTTTTAAACCATTTTATTGTTTGCTAACAGTACTGATTTTTAGTTACAGCTTTTACTAAGTGAAGTGATGGCAGGCAAAACTTATCGTTTTCTTGTGTCATTCTGAAAGCACCTGAAGTGTTTCCTTCAGTTCTCTTCCCATTTTCTGATCTCTTAATCCTGAAAAATAATAACAAAAGGAAGAATCAAAATAATTTACAAATATTCTTAGTGAGTATCATTTACATCACATGTGTGGCTTCACTTTTGCCAAAGCAATGTACAACCATTTAAGTTGAGCTCTGTAATATTCAATGTTTCTTTGTTATCTCCTTGTCATTAGGTAGAAGGAATCCAGAATGGACAGCCCTGCCTTCAGGACACCTACAGCTATTATTTAATAATAGAATAACAGTAGCTACCCTTTACTGAGTACTTCCTGCGTGCCAGGCTCTGAGCTCATCACTTGATTTTATTTTCTGTAAAACACCCTAAGAAGCTATCAATACTTATACTCTGATTTTACACAGGAGTTTTAAAGAGTTCAGACAACCTGCCCAAAGTCACCTTTCCATAAATAACTCTGCCGAGATATGAACACATTACAGAGTTCATGGCTTTGAGCATTAATAAAGAGATCAATAAATGCATTTTCTATACAGAGGGAACATTACCTTAGGCTAGTAATCAACTGTAGGCACCAAATTATTTGGGATACAATTTCAAATATTCTGCCCCATTTTCTCCATAGATATGCTCATAATTGTGAAGCCATATATGGTATATACCATAAGGTTTTGTTGGGAAACTCTGGTAGTTGTACTTGGACAGAGCCTTGAAATTATCTGAGTTGGTCACTTTCTCTTATTTTCAAAAAGGGAAAACGGCCATGAATTTGAAGTAACTTGTACAATACTGTTTCCTCTTTGGAAGCATAGCCAGAGCTGGAACCTGGGTATCCTCGCTCTCCATCCAGGTCATTTCCATCTCACCCCTCACTGCTTCTCAGGAGAAAATCCTCAGTAGCACTTATAACTTAGAGTTACATTTGGATACATACATGCAGTAGAATTATATAACTTCATATACACAGAATAAGGGTTTGGAAATATGAGTCATTTGTTTTATTGTCTATTTCCCACTCATTTGGAAGAGTTTTCTGTAACACAATTAATTTCGTGCTCAATTGTGAAAACTTCTTGCTAAAAGATTAATCTATAGAACCCAGCACTGAAAAGGAATCTAATAGACTGTGTAGCTTCCTCCAAGTTAGATTAAAAAAACACTCTAGACAGGTAATCTTCCTTTAAAGAGATTAAAAGGATCCTCAAAGAGATTTCCCACCTACCTTTTGTAGCCTATTTTTTTTGTACCTTTTTTTTGTACCTTTTGTAGCCTTTTGTAGTACCTTTTTTGCCCCACTCTCAAAAATTACCCCCCCTTTTTTTTATCTTCGGTGCAAATCTGGCCTATTTTTGCTAGTCAAACCCTTGAAATATAAGGAAAACTGATAGTCCCTTATACTGCTCTCCTTAAAATTAATGGGTTTCAGTAATACATGTTCTAGGAGAAGTTCAAAAGAATTGTAGAACTTAAACCCACCATAAAAACTATGGTCTTAATTACTAAGCCTCATAGATAAACTTGTTTATAATATAAAGTTACAACACACGCTTGGACTAATAGAGTCATTGACCTGTAGCTACTGAAACTCTAGACCCTGGGTTGAGAACTTAGAACTCTGGAGGCCAATTTTGCTTTATCATTTTCACAGATGTTGTAGTGGTTTCAAGGGATACTCACCACTTCCTCCCGCTTGGTCTTGTCTGTTGCTGGCCAAGCTTCCAGAGGCAGGTCAGGAAGCATGGGGGGCAGGGGCTGTATGGGGAACATCGGAGGCAGAGGTGGCTGTGGCGGCAGGGGCTGGATGGGGTGCACGGGTGTCTGGGGCTGGATGGGCTGGTGAGGCTGCGGCTGGACGGGCTGGGGCTGGAAGGGCTGCTGGGCAGGCAGAGGGAGGTTTGGCTGGTGGTGTTGGGTTGGAGTCATGGAGTGTTGGCCAGGAACTGGCATCATTGGTTGCTGGGGGACCACGGGATGCTGAGCTGGCACCATGGGGATGTGGTGATGAGGCTGTAGGGCGTGACTCGGGGGATTCTGCTGGGACAGCACGGGAATGATTTGGTGGTGCAGCCATCCACCCATGGGTTCGTAACCATAGGAAGGGTACTGGTGAGAAACAAAGAATCAGGTTTACCATTGGCTCCATTGACTTCCAACTGTGAGAAGTAGTCATGTTTTCTTTGTCATTATGACTATGAATATTTATGCATTTTTTCCTGTGCAAGAATTTCTAACTGTGTACACAGATATGACCTTTTACAAACTAGATTTTCCATTAGTGTCTGTATGTGGCATAGATATGTTATTTCATTTAAAAGGGAATTGAAATACATGCTTAATATTTTAAGGGAATAAAGAACAAAAAATGTACATACCGGATGCCTTATCATGTTCTGGTACCACTTCAGAGGAGTAAGCACCTTAAGAAAAAGAGACATTAGAATATATTTGCTTTAATTTAGTTACATGAAATGCAGACTCACTGATGATGCAGTCCTGTCAATATTGATAGCCTGAAAGTGTGAGTTATGAAAATGAAAGAATAAGGTAAACATTTGTCAGGTGCTTCCTATGTGTTATGCACTACATTACATCCATCACACACAGTTTTCATGTTTTCTCACATACTCTGAGGCAAGTATCAACACGCTCACTTTTGCAGACAAGGTCATGGGGAGTTAAAGAGGTTCATGAGCTTGACTGAGGTCACAGAAGTAGTAATTCTGTTTAATTCCACAGCTCCTGCTCTTCTTTGCAAGAGCAAAACAAAACAAAAAAAAATTAATGTGATATAACATTAGTCATATCTTTTTTTTTATTTGATGTCACAATAAAAAAATAAACGAGGTGGAAGAACTGTCCCTTATCCTAGAGACACAGATATTCTGGTCAAATATGTCAACCTTTTAAGGTTTAACCGAAAATCTTGCCACAAATTCTTATTAATAACACTTTCCCTCAGCTTACATGTGAGTAAACAGATTCACAGATTGTCATCTGAACCTATGAAAGAAGTAAGAGTTTCATTCCTTTTTAAACAGTATATACTTGGTTAATACCTCAGTTCTGGGGACTCATTCGTGTAGTAGTAGTAGTACAGCATTTGATATCAATACAACAAATAATCACCGACCTTGCTCAAATTATACTTGACAGAACACCTTTTATATTTCATAAATATTTTGCTCCTCAAACCATATTTTGAAGTGTGGGTATTATAATTATTTCCCTTCTCCAGATGAGGAAACCAAAGTTTTAAAGAGAGAAAATGATTTGCCAAAGGTCACGTGATTAGGATGGGGTTGAGGAGAGCCTCAAACCTGATTTCCAGAAATCTCATGCTTTCCATTGCTCTGAAGAATATCCATAGACCACCCAGTCACTGATCATTGATCTTTCAGCAAAGACAAACAAAGGAGGCACATAGAGTGTGAACATCTTAGAATTAGGAGTTTCCAGCTGGAAAGATTCTTAAATAACCCAAACTTTACAGGCTGAGCAGCTTTGCTGTTCACTTTCTGCCCTACCATACATCCCCACCCTAAGCGGTAGTTCATGATGGATAATTTTATAGCCATATAAGGAGGAGAAACTGAGTCAGAGAGGCCAAGTAGGAGTGTGCTGGGGCAATGCAGGCTCCAGGCAACCCATCAGGGCTTAAACCAGGAAGCTGGTAATGGGAACTGAAAAAGTGGGACTGAGAAACATTTTGAACAAAGAATCAACACACTATTCTTTACAGAGCCTGGGGCATTTTTAAGTCAAACAATGGTCAAAATTAGTAAAGAGAAAAATTACCTCATAGCTGAAGTTGATATAACCAGGGTGCCCAGGATGAGGTGGTAGCTTTTATAGAGGGGAAAGGAGAAGAAAAAGAAAGAGGGAGAGGGAGAGAAGGGGGGGAGAGAGAGAGGGAGAGAGAGAGGAAGAGATTAAGTCAATATGCAATTGTTCACATTAAGAGAGACTGAAGCTACTTTAAAAAATCTATATGGTGCAGAATATATTTGAGGTCTACTTTTAGTTTGAACATGTACGCTGTGTAGGAAAGGAGCCCTCTTATTTTAAAGAGGTCCAGAACAACTAAATGACTTTTCTCAAGACCTGGAAGCAAAAACAAGACATATTTATCCTCCAGTGATCTTGGACACCCTCCCCCATCCATGTCATCAATTAATCTTACTCTATCCCATCCACCATTTTATGTCTTAATGCAACTCACTCCATGTTGGAAAGAGAGATGTGTTTCTCCTACACAATTACGAAATACCGACAAGAAAAGAATCGTTTCACAAACCTTCCCTTATAGATCAGGAGGTGGAGAAGTGCTTAAGTATCAAAGAAATTCCTCACAATTGGCATGCAAAGCACATCAACAACAACAAAGGAAACAACTGCCTGCGAATTATTGACGACTGGGAGATGGGTGCAGTAAAGTGGAAACATTATAAATCCCGTGGAAAGTGGGAGAGTTAATTTAGACTGCCTCTTTTTATTATTCCATCAAAGTTTTAATGGCAGAAAAAGTTTAAAGTTCAAAATAAAAATCAGCCTGGATAATGATCTAAGCCAGGACTGCCTGTTCTGTCAAGAGTGGAGGCTGTGTGACTGATGACTGCCCTGTAAAATTCTGGTTGGCCCTGGAGTGGGGGAGAGGGAGAGGAGAGAGGGTCGTGCAGAACATCTCCCTCAGACATCGAGCTAACGAAGGCTCCGTTAGTTTTAAATGCTCGTATTTTAGAAGGTTTATTTGTTCTCATCTGAGCGTGAACTACTTTCCTTAGGTAACTGCCTCTCCAATACTTTCTTGATATAAGCCCTCGGGGAGTAGGGGTGCTGAATTGAGGAGTGGAAAAAGGGCTCAATTTGTAATGCAGGGTCCCTCAGGGGACTAGAAATTGCCACAATGCAGGGTTTCAGGAAGGCAGAGCACAGAATCTTGGTCTTGTGGGTGAGAGAGGAAGAGAGGAGGCAGATATGCAAGCTTTGCTGGCTTCTGGTTGTATCAACTGTTACTTATGCCACCGAAAATCTAAGCTCTCTGACCTGATGTATTTATGTCTAAAGAGAATGGGTCAGACTTCCTGGTCCTTGGTACATATGAATGTAAAATATATCCACATGCATTGGGCATAGGTAGGATTCTGGACAACCACACGGAAGCACCTGTGTGCTTAGCAGGTGCACCCAAAGGGGTGTGGCCTCTGAAAACAGGGAGAGGGTTCAAGAAAGAAATTCCTAAACACAGAAATCTTACCCTCTGAAGGATAACAGCGGTGGAGTGTGGAGGGCAGGAAGAGAGTTGAACACTTGTGAGAAATTGGGTTTTAGAGAAAATTGGCATTTTTGTAGTATTTGGCTAAAGCTGATTAAGCATTTTCTCTGGAGGCCTTTCAAGGGTCCCTTCCAAAAGTTTCCTCCATCTAGAGATGGGTGATGATATTTACAAGCTAATTGTTTCCACAGAATCTCCTCAGGTACTTGTTAAAATGCAGAGTCCTGGGCACTACCCCTACTCCAGCTGTACTGAATCAGAATCTTGGATGGAGGCATCTGAATATTTTTTTATAACAAGGTCTTCAAAGTGTTTCTTAAACACAGAGACACTTGAAGACATCTGATCTTGCACTGTCTTAAACCCTAAAGTTTACCAACTGCGGGGCAGATTTTTATTTCCAAGCTTGTGAAATTGGATATTGACTTTTGCAGGGGTGTTTTACTCACGGGCATAGCAAAGGCTGCTCCCAGGAGGCAGGCAAACAAAATCCAGGTCCCCATTTCTTGCTAGCCCTGAAATATAAGTTGACACCTAAATCTCTTTGCAAATATGGACACAATCAATGCTCCATAAAACCCACATAACCCATATTAGTCTGTTGCTAGTAAAAAGGATGGGACTATTCTCTGTGAGGTTACTTCACTCACATGTGACTGCCAATTCTTAGCTCATTTCATTGCTTTTGGATCACGATAGTGACAAGGATGCTTCTCGCTTAGGTGGAGAGAAGAACAAATTGTAGAGATTTTTGGTTGCTACTTTCTCATACTTTCCTAACCTGTGGATTCATAGAAGCTAAATGTAGCATGCGATTAACGATCATAAAGAATAGAGTTAGCTCTAAAAGCTGAGGAGATCTCCAAGGTGCACGGTATTGGATACTTTTAGAATCAGGATGCACAAAAATGGTTTTTTTTTGTACAGTGCACCTGAGCATTGCTACTGTTAAAAACAAAGAGTACTTGTCTGAGAAAAGGCATTAAGGAATTTACCAAAATAGAGTAAGAAAAGAGTGGAGTTAAGTTCCAGATGTTTCGACTGGTAGGACTTCAGGCGAGACCCTCAGGGGACATCTCTGAGCTCCAGATGGGGACACGGTGCTCATACCGTGTGATCATTCCATGAATTTGGAATGACTTCTGCTCGAAGGATTCCATGTTTAGTCAATGACATCTTCCTTTTGTTTGGCACTGCACTGTAATTATACACTTTATGACCCTTGGGACATGAAGCAGAACAGGCCATCCTAAAATATGCACGTTGCTTTGTGGTACAAATTCTCAACTATGAAAACTGTCAGAAGAAAGATCTTGAATTTTGCAAAGGAAGTGAAGCTCATGTACAGTAACGCTGGCCGTAAAAAGTGAACCAGTGCGTTCTGCCTCCTAAATCTGTTTGTTTTTTTTTTTTAAGATTGAATTAATGAGAAAAAAGCCACATTTAGTTGGTGGTTCTATTTGATGTAATTAAACAAAATGGCTTTGAAAGTAGTAGATCACAGCTTGTGAGAATCATTTTTATCTTAATTGGTAAGTAATGAAAATAAATATTTTGCTGTGAAATTTGGCCCCCATAAGTGCTGTCAGATTCTGAAGCAAAACTTAGATAAATACAGACAAACACTTTGCTGCATTAGAAAGTATCTTTATACATTTGCATCTTTTGTACATGAAATGCAGTTAAGAAAATGAATACCACAGAAAGGATACCAAATTATGAATAAAATCCACATACCTTTGAATATATGTGTTCAGAGGAAGTTTCTGTGTGAAACTCAGGGATGCTTGATCCTTTAGATTTCTTCCAGCTCAGAGCTCAATTTATATCATTCACAGCATCTAGAACAACCAATCAGATTTCCGAACGAAAATGTGTTGAGTATAACTAAAAACCCCTGTATCATGAAGTTTTAAAAACTGTGATCAAACAGAAAGCTGCATGTTGTGATTTGGTGCATATCGAGTCTTTCATTACGGGCAATAATAGGTTTAACAGGCAAAAAATTTCATCAGGTTGTTTTTAAGTCAGCAAGTACGTCGACTGCACATGCTGATCTATTCAAAGTTACTTTTAAGAAGAGCTATGTCATTGTCTGTTCTCTGGTTCTGGCAAACCTAACATTGTTCTTTACCCAAAAAGTTAGATAGGTGAGTTTCTATAGTGTAATCAGCATGTCCCCTAGGATTCGTCAGCCCTTTTCGATCAGGATAAGTTGATTCGAACCCGCATTCTGGTGAAACCTCAAAGCTCTCCCCAATATTTCTCTGAGGGATTATAAGTTCAGGATCCTCACTGCTCTATTTTCTACTTCCATTGAATGTATTTTCTCTGTTCCCTGTGACCATTCCTCTATTGCCACTCTGGCGGCCGCTGGAAGTCGCTTCTCCTTGGCCCCATCCTACAACCCATCTGCTCTCCAAGGAACCATGACACGAACTCAAGATTGTCACAGTAGCAGAACTTTGGCTGATGATCTGAAGGACAAGGCTAGAAATGATGCCACACATCAGACTGCACGCTGAAACATTGGGTGGGGGACATGGCTCTGGCCCCCCCCATCCTACATAACAACTTGGCCTCTCTCAGGATGATGGTCCTTTGTGCCCACATCCTTCTGCCTAATCCCGCTCTCTCTCAGAAGCAAGTCCAAATTCCTCTTTCTTTTTCAGAGCCTCTCAACTCCCCCTTTAGATGCCATTATTCCATGTCAGCCTCTCCTTTGCCTAAACGACAAAACCCAAAGCTCTTCTCTCTCTCAGAGGACCTATGATCTAGCTATTAAATGTGTATGTCTTTTACCCTCTACCTTAGTAAAGCACATGGATTTTTTTTCTTTTATTCTAGGATCCGATCAGTTAAAAAGCAAATTTGTAACTGGTGATAAGGGGTAGCTGAATAGTTGTCTATCAATATTAGATCAGTAAAGGAAATACTGAATATCTACCCAGACACTATTGGCAGTATAGTGAGATCTCCTTTACTACTTAAGTAATATTTTTAAAATTTGTACATGTATGTATATTTTTATAGACATGCTTCACATTGGCTGGATTAAATTCAAGGAGAAAATACCCATGAGAGGCAGTGTAGTCCTATTAAGAACTAGAGCTTACGGGGCACCTGGGGGGCTCAGTCGGTTGAGCGGCCGACTTCGGCTCAGGTCATGATCTCGCGGTCTGTGAGTTCAGGCCCCGCGTCGGGCTCTGTGCTGACGGCTCAGAGCCTGAGCCTGCTTCGATTCTGTGTCTCCTCTCTCTCTCTGCCCCTCCTCAACTCATGCTCTGTCTCTCTGTGTCTCAAAAATAAATAAACATTAAAAAAAATTTAAAAAAAGAGCTAGAGCTTAGACTTACATGGGTACTGACCCCAAGGGTTGAGGGACCACTGAAAGATGCTTAGCCTATTTGAGCCTCAGTTTCCTTATCAGTAAAATGGAGATAATTATAGAATCTACCCACAAGGCTTAGTTGAAAGCTCGATGAGAAGCATCTTTGGGGAAAATGGAAAATTATCATCCCCAACCCCACCACTTGGCATGCAGTAAATGTTTAGAAAATGCTAATAAATAAGATTCCAAGTTGATCTTTACAGATGAATGAGTAGGGAATGAATAACCGTGGTGAAGAAAGGTAGATCTTTCAATCAGAGTTTCAGTCAGAGAGAGAGAGACAGAGACAGAGACACAGAGGGAGAGAGACAGAGAGAGATTGCGAAGAAGGAAGTGGAAGATTATAACAGGTGAAAGGTATGAATGAAAGCAAATATAGAATCTAGTCCTAAAAGCCATTCGTGTCCAGGGTTTGCATTTACTTGTGAATATGTTTACCGATGAATTGTATAAGAGGACTGGCATCAGCTTACTTAGAAGATGACGAGGTTGGAGGGGGGGAGGTTGGTGCAGCAAGATGGTAAAGGCAGGGAGGAGAGAGAGGAAGGGTAATGTAGATGACATCATGTTCTTTTGGAGTCTTTTTTTCCTCGTTTATTTAATTACGTATATTGGTGTCTGAGAGGATTCAGGACATGTTTTTCCTGCAAATTTGTGGTTAATCTCTACTAATAGGGTCATTGGTGAACCATTAGTGGTCTTGTAGTTTTACAAAATTTATCGCATTCCTTTTCTGTCCACGTTTCAAGAATGAGAGACTCATATTTGTTGACAGGGAGCAACAGAAAGATCCCCCATTGTGGCATTAATTTCTCTGGTCCACTGGCTGGTGAGTTATAGCCAATTCACTACGGACAGTCGTTCAGGCTTTGATGGCAAATACAATAGAAAATTTGTGGTTCTCGCTGTTTATTTTCTCCCACTGCATATTCTGAGTCATAGGGTATTCAAATACGGATCTCTCTGCTTGAAATTTCTTCCACTAATTTAGGTCCCACAAATGCAGTTTAAAAGTCAATGTTTTGGGGAAAAAACAAAATTTCAATTAAAATTTTTTTCCATAAGCTATTATTTCACTTATGAATAAGTTTAGTTTGTAAAGAAAGAAAACAGAATTTACTAGATTGAGTGCTTATTTTGTTAGGTAGAGGCTATAACGTTTCCAAAGTATTTGTGTTCTTGTTTTCCTTGCCCTTCGATACCAAATATTGTCTTCTCTTTTTTTAAAAAAAAATCACGATTTTAAGCAATGGATCATAAGCATATAATATTTTTTTCTCTATGGCACCATCTCTGGAATAACTACAACAAGATGACTCTAGAATGTGTCTTCATTCACTTATGCATTCATTCCAAATATATATTTTGAATACCTAGGAACCTGAGACCGTTCATGTTACTACAGGGGACAACTACATATGTGACTTGATTATTATTTCTAAAAGCTTTTCTCCAAAATGACGAGTGAATAAACACCCTTATGAATTACAGGTTCTCATTATTGCTTAGTGGAAAGGAGGAGCATCCAAGAAAGGGTTATACAAAACTCACATTTGGGACACCTTCTGCCCCAGAAACAGCTGCCCTAAATCCTTCCTGAGACCTGTAGGATTAAGCAGGGCCACAAAACAGGCAATTCATGTGGAAGCACCTCGGGGTGGAAGGCCGTCTACTCTTTCTGGCACAAATATCAAAACCCAGATGATTTCTGCCTGTCAGTGATCAGAGATGAGGAAAGCAACGGGTTAATCCCAAGCAGCAGGAATCTGACCCACGACTATTATGTCTCCTCACTTTGGCCCAAATGAATGTGTTTAATGAAGAAAGACCATGGTAGTCAAGAGCCCAAGCAGTCTTGAGCTCTGAGAGGAAGCATATTTTAAATGTCTTCACCTCCTGCAATGCCTGGCTTCAAATCATAGGCACTCAACAACAACAACAACAACAACAACAACAACAACAACAGATTTTATAGTTATTCTTTCTCTTGACTTGCAACTCATCGCATTTTGCTGTTTCCATGTTGCTTATGCTAACAACTTCTCTCCTTCTAATTTGCTGCTCCTAATTTACAGTGTGCTGGGAAAATCTTACGTCCGAGCTTCTTAGAATTCTTTGTGGACTGCAAGTATAGAGGTGCTCTGAGTGGGGGTGGCTCTGGAGGCTCATGTGTGAGAAAAGCTCAAACGTTTCAGTCTCGTGGTGTTGAGTTTTGACTGCTGGGAGGATGTTTTGTTTTGTTTTGGGGTTTTAACGAACTTCCTGATTTTTAGCGGGGATTGAGGTATGTAGATGTTCTTTGGAAAAGTCAGGTGTTAGGAGACCCAGAAGCCTTTCTTAATCTATCAGAGCTCAAGTCTTGAATCTTCTTTTAAAGCAGGTCCAAGATTGCCCAATATTCTGGAATAATTTCAAGAGTGAGTATTCTGAAGTAACTGGAGTCAAAGTCGACTTTTAAATGTTTCTTCTGTGGATATTCACTTATAAGAAAATATCATTCTCTAGGCTGGTTTTTGTTTGTTTGTTTGTTTGTTTTTGGTTTTTTGCTGGAGTGTAGTCATACCTTCTTCAGAACTCAGATACACCACCACTAAGTGATTCCAGTAATCACGGTGACTTCCCTTTGCAACCCTGGGAAGTCAGATATTGTGTCTTATACTTCCCTGGGAGCTCTTCATTACCTAGAACAATCTCTTTTACAAGCTAGGTGCTAGATGGATGTGTTGATCAATTGAAGAAAATGTAGAGAAGTTCTTCATGACATGACGAAAATTTTTAAAAAGTACTTAATCTGTGTGGATTCTCCATAGACAAAGAGATCAAGATTTCTTTTTTTAAAGATTTTATTTTCAAGTACTCTCTACACCCAACATGAGCTCGAACTCACGACCCCGAGATCAAGAGTTGCATGCTCTGCTGAGCCAGCCAGGTGCCCCTTGATTTCTTGATTCAGTGATTTGGGTGGGCCTTTTATTTTATTTATTTAATTTATTTTTTAATTTTAATGTTTATTTCTTTTGAGACAGAGAGAGACAGAGCATGAGCAGGGGGAGGGGCAGAGAGAGAGAGGGAGACACAGAATCTGAAGCAGGCTCCAGGCTCTGAACTGTTAGCACAGATGGATGGGCCTTTTAAACAGCTAAGATGGATAACTCAGCATGCTATCAATGTTTCCTATAGACTTTCAAGCAACTGGCCTTTAATAAGAACCTAAAAAGGGAGATACAGCAAAAGGTTTAGAATCCATTATCCTAGCATCTTTATTATATTTGGCTCCAATCTGTTAGTTCAAACTGTAATATGCTATAAGCAAGTATATCATGATAGATCTGCCTGATCTTTTGTTATTCGTGACTGAGTTTGTTTGCTTAATATAATAAAGCCTTATTATTATTATCATTATTATTATTATAATTTTCTTAGGCTTCTAGAATGACTTCAGCCCAAGGGGCAGTTTGAAAAGGATAACAACAAAAACCCTCTCTCACTCACATTCATGTACTTACTTTATTGGTTGCAAACCATTAGTACCTATTCCAGAATGCCCCAGAATTGACTATGTTTTATGGCTGGTTGTTTGAAGCTATGAAAAAAAAAGAGAGAGAGGGATCTTCTACTGGCAAACAGCATTTAATAAGTGTGTGGACTTGGGACAGGGAGATAAGAAAAGCAGTAACAGAGGTAAGGAAACAGAAAGCAAAAAGGCACAAGTAAGAAGAGGGAAATAGAGGCAGTCGGTTAGGTGTTGGCTCTTGATTTCTGCTCAGGTCATGGTTTCATTGTTCCTGGGTTCGAGCCCCAGGTCAGCATCCGTGCTGACAGCCCAGAAACCTGCTTGGGATTCTCTTTCCCTCTCTCTACCCCTCCCCTGCCAGCATGCTCTTTCACTCGCTCACTCTCAAAATAAATGAATAAATAAACTTAAAAAAATTAAAAAAGAAGAGGGAAATGCATTGTGGTGGTGATTTGAAGTGGTGATCAAAGATGGCGACAGGCTTATTAGCAAGCCGCAAGTGTCCTGAAAAGAAAAGATGAAACTTATAAGTGAAGCAGTAGGAAATAAAACAGCTACACAGGAAAGGGAGATGGCCCTTGGTCACAAGGTCTGAACATATTCCTCAAGGGCCAAAACTGTGATATGACTTCAGCAGCCACTATCCAGCACTTAATATATGCCTGATGCAGTCATCAGCCTTGGAGTACAAATGTGAATAGGACAGTGGTCCAGTTCTCAAACTACCCACAGCCTCTGGATTTCTCCAGAGAATTCTGGGAGTGGGTGTTGGAACAAACCATCCTTCTTGGCTTCTGGAAACTAACACACTCTGTGCTTGCGTGTTCGAGGCCGAGAAAGGGGTGAGGAGGGAGCACAGGGAGAGTAGTGACACCAAAAGTCACATGGGGGGCTACGGTAAAGGCAGCTATCTAGAGTATTCCAGTAGTTCTTTGGCTGGATTGGGAAGGGGTGTATTAATTGTAATAAGACCACTTCAGTCTTTCAGCCTGTAGTCCTATACTTTCACTTCTGCCATGATTGTGCATTAATTGACACACCCACACTGAGTCATCGAGGGCAGAGTTAATTATAGGCAGTGCCTGCTGGTTTCACTATGAACTAACATTGAGAACAAAATGTCTACCAACAGGGGGCTGCTCAAATCAACGGTGGCACATGTAATATTCAAAGGGAGGGTGTTTGTCTGTATTTGTCGACATAGACAAATGTTTGTGACATGTAGTTAAGTGAAAAAAAATAGATATTCGAGTTCTGTTTCCCGAGAACGATTCTTTCTCTTCCTCTTCCTTTTTTCCCCTCCCTCCCTCTCTCTCTTTTTCTCCATTTGAGGAGATAGTCACCAAAATATTAACAGTGCTTATCTAAGAGTCTCGTTTCTGAAAGTCTCTGGGAAGCCAAGTTTTTATTATTTTTTTTTATTCTAAATAAACCATGAGCGGAACAAATGAAGGCAAGATACAAGAGGTTTGGGGTATAATTTCTCATTCGTGTTCAGTAAGAGTGATGAGTGACAGCGCTATATTTCCCATAGGCCCTGCGTTTATATAATATTCATTCTCTAAGGGAAAACACAAAAAGCTCAACGTAAACTCAAAAAAAAAAAAAAGATTTTTTTAAAGCGATAGGGCCCCTTTTTAGATTAGTAGTAGAAATAACATAATATAAGCATTCATAGAAAGGGCTCATACAGCTGGTATAATTAACTGGTAACGGTCGGGAGTGAAAATGTTACATCTGTGTTAACAGAGATAACACAGTGATGTAAAAACAAGCATTTTTATTTCTGCTTATTGGGCAAAATACACCAGAGTAAGTTGCATTTACCTACTGAGGTTCAGCATACACAAGCACAGACTGGTATTTTTGAACAAAAGCAACATGAGATGGTGGAGAGAACTTTTCTTTGGGAAGACAGCCTAGGTCAGAATTGTGGTTGGGTCACTGACCCATGATGCCTGACCTTAGCCAGTGTTCTTGACTCCGTGGTACACTTACCTTACTGCCTGGAAAGTGGGAAGACCTCAGTAAGGGAAAGCTAGCGATGTCATTCAGTATACATTCAACTCTTCGTAAACAGGATTTCCGATATTAAGAGTGGCGATTTAAGTAATTGCTTAAGGGGGAAAGGGAGTAAATTTAATGAAGCATAGGAAATAAGTCACTTCCTAAAAGGTTGGAAAAGATCGTTCTCACGTATTTGCTCTACAGAGTTTCTTCTACTGTTCTCAGACAGAACATTCTTATATTGTTACACTTTAGTGGCATACTTTTTCATCTCTGTCTCTTTAAGGAACTGCCCACAGGGATATAAATACAAAATCTCAGAATATGATTTCTATATGATCTGCCCATTCTACCGGAAACGAGATATGTGGTGGGACCTAAATGTCAACGATGTGTTGTCACTCCTGGTAGCCACTCCGGTTATTGTCTCGGCTCCTGGCCTGTCGGACACGGACAGAGCCCCGAGCAGCTTTCCAGCAAGCATCCTCTTCTCACTTATGTTAAGATCGAGTGATAGCATAGCCTGAAAAAAAAAAAAAATCACATCATGAGTGGCATGTCTGCTTGGAGTACTAACTAGATTTGAAGCTGATATAATTCAGAGGAATGAAATAAATCAGGAAGAAGACCAGAAATTAATTTAATTCTACTCACACACATTTTATTATAGGGAATTTTTCCTTGAAATGAAACTAAACAGATGCACTAGTCTGTCACAGAAATCTGTGGACTAAGTGCAAGTTTGTTTTAAGTGTAGATAACACTTTCCTCAGGATAGTGCTAACATAGTTTTAGAAAAATAGTAATAAAATCTCCATTTTTTTGTCATCTTTATCATCATCGTGCTCTCAGGAAAATCATAGTCACATGCTAAGTTTATTCTCAATAGCATTTTGCACTTCTCTAGAATTTTTCAATCATTAGTATAAAATATTTATCGAGTATTCGTAACATCCAAGGCATAGGATGAGTTCGAGCCCTGTGTCGGGTTCCGCGCTGGCAGTAAGGAGCCTGCTTGGGAATCTCCCTCTCCCTCTCTCTCTGCCCCTCCCTGTTCGTGTGCTCTCTCTCTCTCAAAATAAATAAATAAACATTAAAAAATTTAAAAATAAAGAAAATGATAAAGAATTGCATAGCGAGAGCAACGCAATAGTTATGTGGATGAAATTATCACTCAAAAAATATCTGGTGGGAAAAATCACCCATTTTTCAGATTATTTAAAAAAGATTGAAATTATTATTAAAAGAAAATAAAAGTAAATGGAATATGCCAATAGCCTTCTTCATTATAAAGGGTTGGAACCATGCATGCTGCTAATAATTGAAAAAGTATACAATTTAAATTTGGCATGGTCTAAGAACCGTAAAGGTGTATTAATGGTTCCCAAGGAGTTTTGTTTAACTCCGTGTTAAAACTGACCCCTTGAGCAAGCAAAAAGAAGCATGAGATTTGATTTATACTGTGGCTAATGAAAACAAGTAGGCAATCAGAGGTTAGTCATATCTTATTAATCTAACATAGTCTAAGGGATGGAAGAAAGAGAGGAAGTGTGTGGGCTTCAGAAATACGTAAATTTCAGAAAAAATCATTTTATAAGCGTGACCTTTTTTCTGTTCAGAAACGCGTGAGTGGAGGAGGCCCTCATTCTCCCCGGTAACTCATTTATAAACGAATGGGCTAAAAGAAATCATGCCTTCCGTCCATTCTCGTTCTCAAGATGTGCCCTGCTCAGAGTGGGCATCTTAAAAGCATTGAGGTCATAACTGGCATGTTTCCTGCTCTCAAGTTTAAGGAAGAGTTTTCTCAGTCAGCCTTAGGCTGTGGAACCCCGACCTTCTAGAACTTGACACTCTGTGTATGGCAGTGATATCAGACTATTTAGTAAACTCGAATTGTGTTTACAAGGAGGTTGCCATTACACGGTGTCTTCTCTATAAATACAATTACAGAATGTTGCTTTTAGCTTTTGTTTATATCAGGGATACAATTTAGTGCCTTAAACTCACGCTGACTTAAATTTATTTAGGGGTGCCTGGGTGGCTCGGTCAGTTAAGCTTCCGACTTCTGATTTTGGCTCAGATCATGATCTCACGGGTTGGCAAGTTTGACAGCTAAGCCTGCTAGGGATTCTCTCTCCCTGTCTCTCTGCCCCTACCCTGCTCATACACACACTCTGTCTCTCTCAAAAATAAAATAAAAATAAACATTTAAAAATTTACTTCAAAATACATGTTCTAAAGATGTTCTCAAGATTTTAAATGCGTAATACTTATAAGATTTTTTCCTTAACCTATTCTCCCACTATGTCAGTTAGGATGTAAATAGAGCATCTGAAGGAGCCTGGGTCTAAGAGATCAGCTATAAAATTGGGTGAGAGCAAAATTTCTGGAAAAAACCTATCAGTGTGGTGGTCCATCTGGGAAGACCTGTTCCCACTCGTTTCTTTATAGAATTATTGTGGGGATCAAATGAAATGATCTAAATCAACACATGGGACAGCGTTTAACCATAGTAAGCACTTAAACTGGGACTATATATGTGTGTGTGTGTGTGTGTGTGTGTGTGTGTATGTGTATGTATATATGCGTGTGTGTATATATATATGTGTGTATATATATATATATATATATATATATATATGAATAATGGTGAAATATCTGAATCCATAACATGGTAGAATTTCATGTGATCAGCTCCCTAGCAATACTGCACAATCTGAGACCAAGTAACATGGGAACTCTTTACAAAATGCTTCTTGAAAGGCCACCTCTGACTTCTTTAGTGTTAATTTCCAAGAAATTGGTTTCAATGCAGACTGTACTTTAGAACTACTTGTGTAGCTTTTAAATAGCACTCGTGTCTGGGTCCTATTCCACCTAGCTTCTGATTCAATTGGTCTGAGCCATGGCTCCAGCTCTTACTGTATTTTTGAATCACCTGGGGAGCCGATGGCTAGGAACATCTCCAGATACTCTGTTTCAGTTCAGTATATGGGGAGCCAGGGTTGAGATCCGTAGGACACGATCTACCCACCTGTCCTATGTCTCTTTGACCGGACCGTATTTGAAAAGTTACAGTTTTATCGACTTTGCCCATATCGGTGTTTTTTTTTTTTTCTTTTAAGCGAACTTCCATTCAGTACCATGGATGGAATTAAGAACTCTCAACACGATGACATTTGCAATTGATTATGAAATGGAATCAGACCCACGGTTTTATCATGATGGCAGACTCGCAGCGAGCACTCGGCAAACGTTTGCTGACGATGGGCCAAAAAAGTGTTTTTTATGGTCTCTTGGTTTTTTCATGAGTGTTTCATTTCAAACTGGATCTTTCACAGAGTCTGCACGAGGCTGCGAAAATGTTGATTCAATGAATGGGTACATTTCATGAACCACCCACCCGAGTGGGTTACTTTGGGTGCAGCTGTTTTGATTTTTCCTTCCTCCGAATATATGGTTTTGTTCATTTAGTCAAACAGATCCAGTTGTTTTGCCATTTTGTAGACACATTCTTTGTGTGGCCAAGAATCCCGTTTGCGGTGGCCACACCATAACTAGATTTGAATGTGGAGCAACCCAGCAAACAAGTGCTAATTTGAATCAATTGTTCACATTGCCAGCAAAAAACCCAACGTGACCTCCACCACTGGGTTCAATTAGCAACCCCTGCAGGCGAGGAACTGGGTTTATTTCATTATCATTTCCTTCATCCATCAACAACCCTCATCTTCCCGAATGATGAAATAATAACTATTTCAAACTTAAGGCATATTTTGTTCATCTTAACTTTCTACTTATCCTTTTTTCTGGGTACAAATATTTGTAAACAAAACTCAACAATATAGGTATGCATTAGGTAGAATGTCAAAGCCCCTAGGAATCCCATCCTCAAGTGACAGCTACTATTAACCATTTGAGGATACAATCTCTGGAACTTTCTGTGCTTACACTAACACGTATTTCCTGTAGAAATTATAGTAGACATATTATCATGCCGTTCTGCAACGTCCTTATTTAACTTTATACAGAGTGGTCATCTTTCCACGTTTATACACAGCAAGTGACTTCATTTTTCTGACCGACTGTGCAGAATTCTATTGAGTAGACATCCGCCTCATAGTATATCTAGCCAGCCGTCCAGTGATGGGCATTTAGGTTTTCATGCTTCTATATATATAACGCACATGTCAAAAGCTGCACAAACTTACCATTACTGCGTTGCCACAAACTGAACACAACTCTGCCAGATGAGGAAGAAACATGACCAGCCCCCAAGAGGCCTCCTTGGACTCCCTTCCGGTCACTTCCCTCCAAGAGTAACTTCTAATCTGTTTTTCATAGCACAGATTGGTTTTGCCTGATTTTATACTCTGTCTTCGTGGTTTCATACAGTACATTTTCTTTTGTGTCAGACTTCTTTGGCTTGAAGTGACGTCTGTGGGTCTCATTCATATTATTATAGATGGTCGGAATTTGTTTATTCATTCTCCTTGCTATGTAGTATTCCCTTGTGTGGATATACTGCAATTTATCTACTCTCCTTTGATGGGCATTTGGCTAGTTGACAGAGTTTGTTGAAAATCATGCTGTCAGGAACATTCTAGCACATGTCTTTTGGTGAACATATGCATGCATTTCTATTGTTTTTATTTTGCTTGGCTGTCAGGGATGCTGTTGAAATGAGTATCTGTGACTGTCTTGCACATTTTGTAAATATTTCTATCAAATACATTCTTAGAATTGCTGGGTCAAATGGGATGAACAATTACATTTTGAGTAGATTTGGCAGAACTATTCTCTGAAAATATTTTGACTTTCGAGCTCAGTCTGCACCCCAGGCAACCCACTGTGGCAGTGTCCCTTCGCTGTTGCCATTATCTGTGACGCAGATGCTGCTGTCGTGCCTTGTGGACTACAAGGCAAAGCTAATGAGAACCAGAATCTTCTTTCTGGCCCTTTTCAGACACTCCCTAGTGGGCTAGTGCCTCTCTCATGTGTCCAGTGAAAGGCAAAAACTAAAATGACCTAATGTCCCAGGATGCCAGGGTAGAGTGTGAAACCACCAGCTGAAATGATGGAGTAAATCGATGCTACAAAAAGATGCAGCACATGGACCCCATGCCTCTATGTGCCCGCCGCCCTGGGTTGAGATAACCTCATTTCTCAGGTGGAGCTAGAGGTTTCTAGCCTGGACATGAGAATCACATATCTTACCAACAAATGGCCCATTCAAAACGCCCGGTCTTTGGGAGGCATGAGACTAGGGTAGTGTTTCCTAACCTTGGAACTCTTGACATTTAGGGTGGGATCATTCTTTGTAATGGGGGTCTGTCCTGTGTACTGGAGGATGCTTAGCGGCACCCTTGGCCTCCTCCCACTACATGCCAGGAGCACCCCACCTCTCATTTGTGATGCCGGAAGATGCCTCCAGGCATTGCCAAATTTCCCCGGGGAGGCAGAGTCGCCCCAGTTGAGGACCGCTGCGCTGCCGCTTACTGAAGACCGGTTCTCAATCAGATTATGTTTCATACTCTGGCTCCACCGCTCTTTGTTCTGTGACCTTGGGCAAAGCACCTAAACTCTCTGTACCTTGGTTGGCTCGTGCATTAATGTGTTAATCATAATACTTTCCTTAATCGTCTTTTTATAAAGATTAAATGAGATCCCTCCTGTGATGCATGTAGTACAGTGTTTAGCATAAAATAAGTATTCAGAGTTGTTAGCCTTGTTAGTCAAAATCTTTATTATCATCATCATCATCATCATCATCATCTAAAAGCTGAGGTGGTGGAAAAACAGTATTCACTTTCTGGAAAAGGATGTGGATAATGTGTATTTAAAAAACATCAAAGGACAGTGGGTTCACAGCTCTTGGAACAGGCAGTGGGAAATGTGGAGAGAGCATTATTTAAGTGCTACAAAGGAAAACAACAGCATTTTGTTGTACCTCTGTTCCTTCTCAAATTAGCATTTATGGAAACCAGAATTTGTGGAAAATGGACTTTGGCAGCAGAATTCGGCACTTTTAGGAACATGCTAAATCACCGTGGGGAAGTATTTTACTGCATTCTTCCTGTTAATATGAAATTAGTAAATTCTCAATAGTTTGTTGAATGCTTTCATTTTAAATAATAAAATATGTTCCATGCTAAGGCAGCCATATTGGTCTTGTTGTTAGCGAGTAAAGACTTTTGTGTGTTAGGAGCTTGGTTGGGTTGATTCTCACCGGATATCCTTTCTTCTCACCAGAGGTCTAACTTAGATCAACTTGGGTGCCAGAAAATGGTGTCTTCTTCTCAGTGGGAAAGAGTGGCGTCCTAGACAGGGTTCCAGATGAGGAATGTGAGGCCGAGGCTGTATCTCTGTGTTGCCAAAGTGCGTCTTGGCCACTCACTTCTTCCCTTTGGGTCTCAGATTTTCCATTGGGCAGGTGGGATTCGTTCAACATTTCCCATCTGTGTTCTGAGCACTCCGAGGGATGTGAAGAGATGTTCTGAAAGCAAAAAAAAAAAAAAAAAAAAAAAAAAGGGAAAAGAAAAGAAGATGAGATTATAGCAAGTATATTTAGAAGACACTCTGTGTTACAATTCTCCCTCTGCGAGATTTCTCAATTTTTCTTTAGTTATTGTTTTGTGTGACTATTTAAGATGGGAGTAACATGAACGACTTTCTCAAAGTTACTTGATCATGAAACAATTTAGGAAATCCCGCTTGAGATGATATATGAGTCCCTTGTAGACAGAAATGTCCTGATTCCTTCTGTATTCATTTTCTATCACTGGTATGACAAAGTACCGTAAACTGAGTGGCTTAAAGCTATGCATACCTAGTATCTTGCAGCTCTACAGGTTAGAAATCTGACACAGGCCTCACTGGAGTGAAATCAGGAGACAACAGGGCTACATTCCTTCTGGAGGCTCTGGGGGAGAATCCATGGCTTTGCCTGCATTCCTTGGCCCATGGCACCCTATCTCCATCTTCAAAACCAGAGATGTTGCAGCTCTCTGACCACTGTACCGTAGTCATCTCCCTCTCATTCTGAACTCGCCTGGAAAACAGCGTCCTGTTTTAAGGATCCATGTGTTTGCCTCAGGCCCACCTGGACAATCCAGGAAACTCTCCCCATTAAGTCCGGCCATTAATTTCATCATGTCAGCAAAGTTTCTCTTCCGGTGTGAGGCCACCATATTCCCAGGTTCTAGAAATTAGAGTGTGAACATCTTCAGGGGACCATTATTCTGCCAACCACACTGTCTGTCCCAGTGTGGCTTCTCTGTTTCTCAACCCTCGAGGGTGCAGTGTAGTGTTCTGTAGAGCCAGGTGACGGCCTTCCTCATTTATTTGCTTCCTGTCAACTCTTGTAGCATAGAATGACTATCTTGCCAGAGGTATTAAGTTCTTCTGGCTCCTCCTACCAAGGGCAATGAAATCAAAGAACACGGGAGCAATTAAAACAAAGCTGTTGAACTAATCAGTGCAACATTTTATTTTTAGCTTCTCTCCTGATATAGACAAGAATATTTCCTTGAAATGAACTAGGCTCTGAACTGTATTTTATGTAAAATTACCAGGCTAGATATTAACAATTAGTCGTTGAAATTAAAATATGAACATAGAGGGATTAAAAGAGTTTATTTGCTTTTTTTTTTTTTTTGGTATAGCCATTACCTGGCTAATTTCTGAAAAGCGAATGCTTTAAATAAAAAATTAATTCAAATAAAAAATTAATTAAAAAATGAATGTTACCACAATGTTCAAATTTTTCAAGATGCTCATGATCACCATCTTGTGAAAAGAAAAGAAAAGAAACTGAAGGACTGTTTCCTCTCACCGCTTGGGAAAAGCTCTGATAGCCAGTCTACACAAAGTGGAAACATTGATTATATTTGCGTATAGTCATTGATATTTTATCTCTCATGAAAGGAATGAGGTGGAAAATGAGTTTTACACCAAAAAATATTTTTAGATCTTGGTGTTTCAACTCAGATTGTTAAGTTTTTGTCATTGTTTTTGTTGGACTGCTTATAAAATTATTGTATGAGCTAGCAATTCCACTCCTAGGCATATACTCAAGAGAATTGAAAACATATGTTCACATGAAAATTCATACATAAATATTGACAGCTGCTTTATTCATAATGGGCAAAATGTGGAAACAATCCAAATGTCCATCAACTAACGAATGATTAAAACAAAATTTGGTGTATCCATATAATGAATATTACTTGACCATAAAAAAGAACAAAGTACCAATACGTGCTACAACATGGTTGGACCCATGAAAACGTGCTAAGAGAAATAAACTGGAAATAAAAGGCCACATATTGTAAAATTCCCCTTATATTAAAAGTAAAAAAAAAGGCAAGTTCATAGAGACATAGAATAGATTAGTGGTTATCAGGACCGGGGGCGAGAAGGTAATGGAGAGTGACTGCTAATGGGTTTGTTTGGGGGGGGTGATGAAAATATTCTGGAATTGTATAATGGTAATGTTTGCATTACCTGTGAATATACTAAATAAAAAGAAGAAGAAAACCCATTGAATCCTATACTTTAAAATGGTAAATTTTATGCTATGTAAATTTTATCTAAAAAAATTGCATCAGAACTTTGGTTATTTGGTATGGCATGTAAGAAGGTTAGAAGTCACCACTTCACCTAACAAGAACAAGTCTGAACAAACTGAAAAACCAACAGGTCTCCTTAGATCCATAGGAGAAGTGAGATCACAGGGCAAACTGCCACCTCCAAAATTTGGAGAGACCAACAGGTGAATACAGAGAATTAAGCTTATTGGAACAGCAATCTCCAAGGGAACCAGTGCCGTGTAAGGAAACCTGAACTGTAATTGGTGAATTGCTGTAGGGGCTTGGTGTGGACAACTCTGAGAGTTAAAAACTCCAGGGAGACCCAGTCATTGGGAGGCCCTTATAATTTTGTGGGTTTTACCTCCCAGATCTCCACCAGGTTAACAAGTGACTGTGATTAGCTTTGTAAAAAAATCTGAAATAATTGGCAAAAAACTTCCTGGAGCTGATAAGCAATTACAGCAAGGTTGTAAACAAAGTAACATACAAAAGCCAGTCGCTTTCTATATACCAGCAATGAGCAAGTAGAATTTGATATTAAAGCCACAATATCATTTACACTGGTACCCCTGAAAATGAAATACTTAGTTATAAATTTAACAAAATATGTACAACATCTATGTGAGGAAAACCACAAAATTCTAATGAATAAAAACAAAGAGCTAAATGAATGGAGAGAGATCCTATGTTCATGGATAGGAAGATTCAATATTGCTAAGATGTCAGTTCTTCTCAACTTGATCTACAGATTCAAGGCAATTCCAATCAAAATCCCAGCAAGCTATTTTGTGGACATTGGCAAACTTACTCTAAAGTTTATATGAGGAGGCAAAAGATCCAGAATAGCCAACACAATAATGAAGGAGAATAATAAAGCTGGACATGACACTGCCTGACTTGAAGGCTTAGTATGAAATGGCAGTCATCAAGACAATGTGGTATTGGCAGGAGGATAGACAAATTGATCAGTGGAACAGAATAGAAAACCCAGAAATAGACCCATATAAGTATAGTCACTGATCTTTGACAAAGGAGCAAAGGAAATACAATGGAGCAAAGACAGTCTTTCCAACAAGTAATGCTGGAACAACAGATATCCACATACAAAACAAAACAAAACAAAAAGATGAATCTAGACATAAACCTCATACCCTTCACAAAAATTAACTTAAAATGGATCACAGACCCAAATGTAAAACTCTTGGAAGATAACACAGGAGAAAACCCAGATGACTTTGGGTATGGTGATGACTTTCTAGATACAATACCAAAGGCACAATCCATGAAAGAAATAATTGATAAGCTGGACTTTATTAAAACTAAAATCTTCTGCTCACTGAAAGATAATGGCTAAAGAATGAGAGGACAAGTCACAGACAGGGAGAAAATATTCACAAAGTACACATCTGATAAAGGACCGCTATCCAAAATATACAAAGAACTCTTAAAACTCAACAATAAGAAAACAAACAACGTGATAAAATATGGGCCAAATAATTTAAATTCACCAAAGAAGATATACAGATGGCAAATGAGTACCTGAGAAGATGTGCCACATAATATGTGATCATGGAAACGCAAGTTGAAATAACAGCAAGATACCACCACATACCTACAAACCTGGAACACTGACATCATCAAGTGCTGGTGAGGACATGGAGCAACAGGATCTCTCGTACATTGCTGGTGAGTACACAAAATGGTACAGCCACTTTGGAAGACAGTTTGGCAGTTTCTACAAAACTAAATCTACTCTTACTATACTATCCAGCAGTCACGCCCCTTGGTATTGACCCAAAGGAACTGAAAACTTACATCCACACAGAAACCCACACCTGGATGTTTATTCATAATTGCCAAAACCTGGGAGCCACCAAGATGTCCATCAGTAGGTGAATGGATAAATAAACTGTGGCACGTCCAGACAATGGAATATTATATGGTGCTAAAAAGAAATGAGCTATCGAGCCACGAAAAAACATGAAGAAACCTTAAATGCCCTAAGTGAAAGAAGCCAATCTGAAAAGGCAACCTACTGCATGATTCCGACTATCTGACATTCTGGGGAAGACAAAACGGTGGAGATCGTAAAAAGATCAGTGGTTGCCAGGGGATATAAGGGAGAGAAGGATGAACAGGCAGAGCCCAGAGGAATTTTAGGGCAATGAAGATACTATATGATACTATGTTTATGAATGCCTGTCACTATACATTTCTCCAGACCAACAGAACATACGACACCAAGTGTCAACCCTGATGTCAACTACGGGCTCTGGGTGATGACGATGTGTCAGTAGAGGTTCCTCAGTTGTAACAAACATCCCTTCTGGTTGGGGGATGTTGAGAGTGGGGGAGGCCGTGTGTTGGAGCAGGGGGTATTTGGGAAATACCTGCACCTTCTACTCAAGTTTGCTGTGAAACTGAAACCGCCCTAAAAAAATGAAGTCTATTAAAAAGGCACCATTAATTATAACTCTCCAAGCCCCCATAATATATTAGGATGATGTATTTTTTAAAATTTCAGTTTTGGGGCACCTGGGTGGCTCAGTTGGCTGAGCGTCTGACTCTTGATTTCAGTTCAGGTCATGATCCCAGCATAGTGGGATCAAGCCCCACGTGGGGCTCCACATTGAGCATGGAGCCTGCTCGGGATTCTCTCTTTCTCCCTCTGCCCCTCTCCCCACTCTCTCTAAAATCAAAGAGAAACCAAACCAAACCCAAACAAGAAAAACACCTTCCGTTTCTATACTTTCCATTGCTCAAAGGAAGCATTATTTTCCTTATGCAGAAACATTTAGCTAGGTCTTTGAAACAGTTTTTAATTTATCATTTTAAAAGTAATATATTTAGAAGAAAACATTTCTGGAAAAAACGTCCGAACCGTAGCAACTATAAACTCAGGTCTGTGCCAGTAAGTTCAGATGATTTGTTTTTATGTCATACCTCGCATTTTGTGTCATTCTGCAAATAGTTTCCCTCTGTTCACTTGCCCCTTTTACATGTTTTGACACTTAATAGTAAAAGCCAGGAAGCAAGATTTTTTTCGTTTTTACTGGAAGTGATTTTAGCTACTTTAGAACAAATGTCCTAAATATAAATATTCCCCGCTGGTCTTGTTTCCATGCTAATAGACACAAATGGTTTTCTGTATAGACGCAGGAGTGTACTTTCCCAAGGGCTTTCTTTCAACCAACAGATATGCAAAAGTCTAAAACTCAAGTGCTGTTTCTTCTAAGTGCCGTGTCTATCCTTCCGGAACGTACCGCCTAGTGAGGGAGAAAAGGCACAAATGCAGAGAATCAGTGTTTAAATCAGAGTCAAGAAAATAGCCGAAATCTGAAGGGTGGGGAGGTGATGTATGATGATTACATAAGAGGGAGGTTTTCTCGGAAAATAACTGACATGTAAGCATCCCCGATCCTCCCCTCGCTTCCTTCAGTGAGATATCACATCTGACACGTGTCGGTCATTTGGGTCCTTAAAAGAAACAGGTAGGAAAAATAAGCCGTTGAGCCATGTCTACGGACCCATACGTACGTGTATGTTGTCATGATGGTTGTAAAAAGAGGCAGGTCCTTTGCTGTTTGAAACAGTGAGACGCTGTAGGAAACGCCATCATTTCCTGTGCTACACATCTGGTGATTTCTTTTCACTGGGTCCAGAGCAAGGTCAGCAAACTTTTGCTGTCAAGGGCCAGATCATAGATATTATAGGCTTTTCGGCAGTCAGACATCTCTGGCGCAATCGCTCAGCTCTGCCGCTGTATCAGGACGCAGCCCTGCACAAGATGGAAATGAACAGGCCTGCGTGGGCTCTAGTTTTTAAAAGCAGGCAGGAGGCCGGATGTGGCTGGAGCCGTCATTTGTTCATCCGTGCTCTAGGTCAACAGTTGCCACCTCAAGGTCAAGCCGGGCCTCAATCAATGTGTTAGAAGTAATTTACTCATGATAGATCATTTCGAGACTTTAGAATTCTACTTTGTAGGGAAACAAAATGAGAGAGGATTTGCCGGGAGCCTAGAGCCACCTCACACTTGTGGTCATTTCTGATGTACTTTCTTGAGTCATACTTTGCCATACCTTGAGACAAAGGTATGGTACTCGCAGGGAGGTAGTGTAAGGTGGTGGTTGAGATCCCAGACTCTTGGATGAAGGCCTGTGACTTTGAATCCCAGCTCTGTCACTTGCCTTCTATCGCCTTGGCCAAGTTACTTAACCTCCTGGTGCTTGATTTCTTCATCTGTGAAATGGGTACATAATTCATAAAGTTACCTAGTGATTAAAGCAGGGAGTACATAATTAGGGCTAGGCATAGTAACGGGTACATATGTACCTCACAAGAAATGTTAGTTCCTCCTCACAGCTCTAAATCCCCTGCGGACGGAGCATAGCTCTCAGCTTAGCTTATCTGTGCTGTGAGTCACCGAGCAAGCCTTACCATTAACAGTTGTGTTGACTACAAACTCTCATGGTGCTAATGGGTTGTAATTTTGTATTTTCTTACATTAAAAAGTCGTTCTACCATAGATGGATATGGAACCAGGAAAAAGGCAGCAAAACTCAGTGTAGAAACTGTGAACTTAAATCAGTAGTGCCTGTGAGCGAAAACAGCATCGGAACACGTTAGGCTACCGCAGTTGAGATTACCAAAAAGTCGACAAAAGTGTTATGTGCCTGAAAGTCGTACAGGACGCTCTTTCTGTTGGTCTCACTGAGCTCTGGAGTTCTGAGTCCTACCATTTTTATGAGTGAGGTGATGTTTCTCTATGTTTATTAGCACACACGTCTTTGTTCCATTAATAATGACTGGTAATGGGTCAATAAAAATGAATAACTAAGTTCAATCATTTTTAAAAACCACATTAGCGTATTATTTTCTTTCCTCATAACCACTTTCCAAATGCTCTTCATATTGCCATGTTAATTAACCATGTGCTTAGAGCATGCTTTTATGAATTCCATGACTTCCTCCCGAAAAGTTTGCCCTGCTATTTATTTTACTCACCACGAAATCATGTGTGTGTGTGCGTGTGTGTGTGCGCGCATGCGTGTGCACAAGTGTATGGGGAATCAAAATCCGGGTCCAGGACAGTGTGTGGGTCACACACATCTCATTCATCATGCAAATCACATGCATCGCTCCACCCTCCCCAAAGGACCGTTTTTTTAATCTCCACTTCCCAGAGCAGGTAACCGAGGCTGAGAATGTTCAGATACTCCTGTGGCCAGCTGTGGGCCGAGCTGGAATTTACAGGCTGGCAGTGGCACCATGGAGCCCTCTGTGCAGCTGCTGTGTGGTCACACTGTGTCCCATTGGAAGGAAACAGCTGCACATGAGCACGTGAGGCCTGCTTATCACACTGCCCTGCAAGCTGCACTACCGTTAGAAATAGTGCCCACGGCGACCGTGGCAGACATCATAGAGGGTGGCATCTGGGTCAAGCCTGTGCAAATGAAAAACAACTTTAAATTCGGGGCGCACAAGTTTGGAGATTTAATTCGCAGTCGGTAGTATTGTTAGGTTTTATCGCTGCTGCCCGCGAAACAGAAGGGAAAAGGGTGAACCAATGTAGACATAGTACACCTATCACAGCGGAGTGTGAAGGGGTGCTAGCGGGGAGGTGCGGAAGCAGGAGGGAGAGAGGCCGGATGCATGGCAAACGCTTCATGGAATTTGGAGGAACAGGAAAAAGGGCAAGGAATTTGATCTGAATCAATGAAGCTTTAATGAAACTACAAATTAAATGGTTCCATTCCACTAGCCACATCCCAAGGGCCCATCAGCCACGTGTAGCTCATGGCCACCCTATCAGACAGTCCAGGTAACAAACATTTCCATCATCACAGAAAGGTCGGTCGGACCTTGCTTGTCTGGAGGGGTGCATGGGCAAGAGTATTTTTGGAAACCACCCCAAGTAATTCTTTTCTTCGTCTCTCTTTCTTTCTTTTTTTAAATTGAGGTATGCACCAAGGAATTCTAATGTGCAGCCAGGTTAGGGAAATATTGGTCCTTACAGAGTTTGTTCTAAGATTTATCACCATTCGCATCTGAACGAATTTTGCTTTTGAAGCAAATACTCCAAGAATAGTGTTCAAGCTAGACTTTTTTTCTGCAGCATAGTAACACAGAGGCATATATCGTAATTTAAAATAGCGTGCTTGCTCGTTTCCTCGGCGACTAAGGATTTAGATGAGCTAACGACCAGCCTTCGACTGAAATGTGTAAGTTGCTTTTTCCCCATTCAGGTTGAAGTATTAACAATGATGCCTGCTGATTTTGTACGAGGTATCGAGCGAGCGAGTTTAATAAGATGCGTTATCTTAAGCTGAGACAGAGGGGCCAGTTGTGGACAGCTCACGTTTTGGGCAACGGATTCGAGGTGCCGGATGTTCACATATTTGGTGGTACTCGAAACTAATTCCTTCGGGCAATAAGTTTATTGAGTCTAAGGTAATTGTAGGAAGTTGTTTTCCTTCCCATTTAGAGAAAAACCTCGTCGAGAGGAGACTGCGGAGTATGAAGTACAATTGATGAAGTGGAATGTCAAGTGTAGTGTCGACACTTGGGTGTTTGTTGTTGCTGTTGCCTGTTTTGTTTTGCCTGTCAGTTTCCAGTGTAGAGTTTTCCCCCCTCCTGAATATGATAATCATCTCTCCTTAAGGCTTGCTTTACTTCCTGCTGATTTAGAAATATCTGATTGGGGATCGAGTTTTCCAGTTTGCGAGAACGTTACTTCAGCATCCCTGTATCTTTTAGATAATCTTGTTCCAAAATTCATTCCTTGTTTCGTGAGCAATGGATCTGCCCCGATCTGAAGAAACGACCTTCTCCGCAAAGCGTCCACATGACATCTTACCAATAATGAGTGTCCTCTCATCTGAGCGTCCTTTTTTGGGTGAGACCTGAAGCTTTCAATGTTATAACTCGGCTTTCCACGCAATGTGGGTAGAACGAGCGGCCTGAAAAAGAATGCCCCGCTCTGCAGCGTATTAAAGTCAGTGACATCAAATCCACGGTCTCTATGAGAACCGGAAGAGAATGATCTTCTGATCTACCCTCCCCAACACATAAAGTGACATGCGAGTTTTTCACTTTCCCCCAAAGGTATTTCTGCAGGTAGAATATTGGACCTGCCTCCCTGGGGATCCATGTTTACTGGAAAACTTGAGAGACTCTCATAAAGAAAGCATCCCTGGGCCGGGGGGAGGGGGTGGGGGGACTGTGCTATCTGCTCCCAAAAGCCTCTTGTTACATTTGATGTCATGCAGGGCACCTCTGTTTGCCACTCATGCTGTAGACCTCAACGTTTGCCTGCTATCACTATCCCCTGCCTACCTGTTCCTCACCACTCTCCCTCAGTCGCCTTTCCTAAAATGCCCCTTTACTCGTGTTCCACCTTTACCCCAAATCGTGGAGCGCGTAGTCCTACTGGTACGTGATATGATGCTCCTGAGGTTTTCTAAAACGCCTGCTCCTCTTCCCTTGAAACAAACACGGTCCCTCCCCTCATTCCTGGAGGCAATGGCCTCATCAGCTTTCTGTCCTGTTTCCTCCTGCTGCCCTGCCTCTGTTGGTGCCCATTGCTGTGCCTCTGTTCATCAGGGCTTTGGGCGCTTGGTCCATAAGGGATTCATTGACAAAAAAGGTCACTGACTTGCTGTGATATAGCCTAAGGGTTACACCCGTGGCATTTGGAACCAGACCGCCTGGGTTTGAACTGCTTACTCCCTAGTTGTGCAACTTACTTAAGCACCCTTTGTCTCTGTTTTATTGTATGCAAAACAGGGGGAATCCTAAGTATCTGCCCCTAGAGTATAGCCAGCAGCCATGGAGGCAATAAGCACTGCCTAATTTTAGATGTTGTTTATTACAATTTTGACCCTCTCAGTTCCGTGGCCTTAAGTAAGTCTCCGGTTACCTAATACATGGCTTTGGCTTTGATGGTAGATTTTTAGATCCGAAGGTTCTAAAATTCACTCTCCCACTCTCCCTGCAAATGGGTCACAGTAGTAGCAGGAGGATGCTAGAAATCAGACCAAGGTCAAGTGCCGGGGTGTGGGGAGAGGACAGATAGCTACGGTTAAGGAAGCGCATGACGGCAGCAAGAGAATGGACAGTGCGCCTTCTGGACTTGTCACCTCATTTCTGCAAGCTCCGATCCTTCCAAAGGTAGAGTCTGATGGATAATTAAACTAAAAGACACCACATTTTCATTGCGCTCTTTAAGGTAGCAGAAGGCCTGAAACGTCCTTCACAATTTACACTTTTTATGTATGATCAGAAAAAATATTAAGACCTTAATCGCCGATTCTATGGTATTGGTCAAGAGAGGTTAACTGGACCAATGAAATCACTACTGCATCGGTCACGAATGTGATCTAAATGAAATGTCACTATGCCATTTTATCATAGTAGGTCATAATTCTGAAAGAGCAAAGCATCACCTGCTTCTAAATGTTGACTATATACTACTTAAAACGGAAGGATGCCATTAGACGTATATTTGCCCTCTTGCTCATAGAAGGCTTTCTACATATCCCGCAAAATGATTTATAATGATTAGTTTTTATTTTCTCATCCAGTCAACCAGCTACTTTCTTTCCATGTGAAAATGTAGAAAATCAAGGAATGGGCTGTTCTGTGGTTCGGTGGGGAGAAGTACAGGAGAGGCTCCGGGGGCGAGGACTTCACGTTCAGGCCGTTCCGATTTGTTGTCTATGTGTTCAGAGGAAGTTAAGGAAGGTGAGGTTGGCTGCTACGTCACATATATCCTGGAATCCCACCGCACAAGTTTACTCCTCACTCACGTGGTCATAGTGAGTGGCAGGACAGCTATGCTCCCAGCAGTGATTCAAGCACCCGGGCGCTGCTCTCTCCAACACAAGGTGTCGATTTGGTTATCCGCGGCTGCATCACAACCACCCCAAACCTTAGTGCTTAAAACAACAGCCATTTTATTTGTTCACGGTTCTGCCGTCTGAGCCGGGCTCAGCCGAACATTTCTGCTGGCCTTGACGGTGGTCACTCAGGAGGCTTTATTCAACTAGGAGGTTGGCTGGGGGCTGGATTTAGCTGAGACACTGGGACAGCTGAGCTTTTCTCCCTCACCATGTGGCCTCTGCGATCTCTCTCCACATGGTCTCTCTAGTACAGTAGCCTGACTTAAAAAAATGGTGCTTCAAGGGTCCCAAGGACACAAAAGCAGATCTTGCCAGGCCTTATTAAGTCTTAGGTCCAGAATCGTCTCCACGTTATTTCTGCCGCGTTCGATTGGTTAAAGCAAATCACAGGGCCAGCCATGATCAAAGGGCAGAGGGTACTAGGACACGACTGTTGAGAAGTGTGATTTGAAAACTGTTGTCTCCAGGCTTTATGGGTCAGGGCTAGAAGTGAAACTTAGCACTTCGTCCCACAGTCCACTGGTGAGAGCTTAGTCATATGACCGCTACTACCCGCAGAGGAGGCTGGGAAGTATAGTTGAGCTTCGTGCCCAAGAAAAAAAGAGTCTGTGAGCAGCAGGTCAGTCTTTTCCTCCATTTCTGTGCCTCCATCCCCCTCTCTGTAAAATAGAGTTGTGGAAGGGAGTGAATGCATGACACATGTACACTGCTTAGTACTTAATACATGCTCAATAAATTTCTCTTATTATCATTATTGTTTTGATTTGCTATTATGCAGCTGACTACCTGATTTTATTCCATTTAAATCAACACACAAGGCAGCAGATGCCATGCTCAGGAATGTGGGCTTCGTCCAGGAGCTAAAGAGGAAACATCAAAGGGCTTTAAGCAAGAGTGTTGTAATCAGAAATGTGTTTACCCCAAAAGTTTGACATAGCAGTTCTATAACCTTTTTGCCCCAAATGTTCAAAATGTCCCCAACAGCATGAACAGAAATAATCCAGAAGAGCCAAAGAAGAAGGTGGAGTGGATACTTAATGGCATAGATTCTGAACCTATAAATCGTTGCTTAGTACTCTTGGCTAGTGACGAATCAATGGATAAAAGATTACGGTTGCGTTCCAAGCATTTTTCAAGTTAGCAAGCTCTCTCATGGATTGTACCCTTTAGTTGCTTCCTGATATTTATTTCTCAGGCCATTTGGGAGACTTCGGGCCTCTTATTGGTTCTCTAATCGGTTCTACATAAGGAGTTGATATTTAAATAAAAAGAAGATTCTTTATCTTCGCCCTTTGTTTTTCTGGCTTGAATGCATTTTTCCAACTTCTCCATTGCTCTGCATTGCTTCCCCAGGCCAAACTTGGTTCCTCTCTAAAAACAGACTATGAATTTCTCAAGACACTGTCTCTTGAGGTTGAGAGTATTCACTTAAAGAAAAAGTCACTTCTTATGAAACATTTGTTGACCTGACAGTGTATGACTCCATTAAATAATTGATTTAACAAGCCACTCCAGTCTTTGGTGATCATTCTTATTACATTGCTGTGTCTATTTCTCATTAGACAGTTACGACACGGCCGTGACCAGTGCGGGCTGTGGACTGTGGCTTTGTCTTCCGGCTAATTCGTAAGCCTCATAGTGGTTGGGATCACAGCTGTAGTACTTATAAGCTGTGAATCTTTGGGCAAAGTACTTAACCTCTCTGAACTTCTGTTTCCTCATCTGTGCTATGGGAAGTGAAGTAACCCACGTTTTAGAATCCTTTTAGCAGTTAATGAATAAAATGCTTAGGAAAATGTCCAGCCCTTAGTAAGCTCACAGTGAGAACTACATGTTTTCATGTACTCGTAAACTAAAAGATCATTTGCTCACCATGGCAAGTGAATTGCATACTTATCAATTTCATGCAAAATATTGTATTAAATAAAGTTAAACGAGGGTCTAAATTCCATTAGCGAGAGTCTAGATTACATGAGCCGAATTCAGTATCTGCTGGAATGATGACTATTTTCAGCATCTGAGTGCTGGGGGGAGTGGAGGTGGAGGTATATGCAGGAACAGGTAAATCTTGACTCTGAATGTCTCTTTACGTGTACTTGTTCCAGTAAAGAAAACCATCAGATGTATTTTATTGTTTTTAAATTCCTTTCTCTTGCTAAATAAATCCCAGCAGCCACAGAAGCTGTGTGTGGCTTATATCAAGTGATGATCAACCTCACAGGATCCTAGTAAAAACATACCAAACCTCTACGTTTTGAGTAAGACCTTCCACGAAATCCCTTCTCGGTTTGTCAGTTACAATCATCGCGATTCTTTTGCCGGAATTCTCTTGAGACCACAAGAGAACTTTAACTTCATAGCGACCGGAAAACAAAACTGTCTTTTCGAATTGTGTTTGCTCCAGGGCCGTGTGGTATACATGGCGACCAAGGTAATTAGTGATCGGGATATGTTTTTAATCTTTCCTTCTCCTTCTGCTCTTCATGGGTCTCTCCTCACCGGTCCTAACTTCCACCTGCACCCTTCTAAACATGGCCACGTGGTGATGACCACACCGCCCTCCACACCCTCTGTTCAGGAAAGAAGCAACTTCTCAAGGACTATTGTTCCACAAAGTGCATAAAATTCAGAGCATGTGTTATGCTTCGGTATAAAAGAGAAAGAAAGCTTTTCCTTTTTAAATGTGTTTTCTTTCCCTAGTGTTAGAAAACTGAACACGCCAGTGGTTTTAAAATATAATTTAAGGATGGAGAATTTGTCCTAAACAACATTCTCTAGCTGATTCCTAATAAGGGCAGTTTGCACAGTTACAATCCAATTACCATTTGTAGATCCCTGTGGGAAAGAGGTTTTTTTTTTTAAAGAGGAATCCTTTCCTAACGCCGGAATATCTCTTCAAAAGAGCCTTATTAAAATAAAAATCAGGAAGTCCACTTTCAGTTTCTCTGCATTCTTTCTGTCCCCCCCCCTTTCTACACACACACACACACACACACACAATGACTCACTCACACGCTCACTCAGTGACACAACCAGCCTCCGTTCCGAAGGGACAGGAACTTCTCAGTGGTCCCATGACAAGATCGCATGTTTTGGTCCCAAGATTCATGGTAGCAGAGGGCTCTGGCAACAAAAAGTATCCTGAGACTCACAGTTATGCCAGCTGGGCGTTTTCTCAGATACTCAATGCAGTTTGCCATGGCGGGACCCATTTGTCACCAAAAAGAATTAAAAAAAAAAAAAAAAAGATTCCAGTTCCTACTCCGAGCTTAGTTCAGTTAAACTAGGACAGCAAAGACACGGCCGAATAAAATTCACGGGTCAGCCACAGAAATGCCTCTGCTTCTACTTCTTTTCGAGAAGATCATTGCGATAAAATGTTGTGATTCTTCCACCTCGATCTTGTGATTTGGGAAGAGAAGCGGATGGATCAGTGTCTGAGATGCGCGACAGCTAAGGACTGTCTGTGCCAGTAGAGATTTATGAGAACGTTATTTTTAGATTGGTTGATAAGGTTGGAGCAGCCTGAAATGAGCCAACGGGAACGGAGAGGCGCAATGCCATGATGAAATGCGACAGCAGAGCCGGGCCGCTTTCTGCAGAAGACTCGACGTGGGCTGTGTTGAGTCCCGAAAGAATGAAGTGGCTTATTTTCTCCTCTGGACTTCTTGAACTCGGTGCAACATTTTGGTTGCTGTGGATATGATAGATAAGGCCTTTGGAGAACAACTTGGATATTAGATAAGGCTAATAATAAATCTAATGTGCTCTGTTTTACAAAAGGGGAAAACCTTAAGCTTCTGGATTTTCCAACACTGCCGGGCTCACCTTACTCTAAGGCTGTGTCTCATAATGAAAAGACCAGTGCGGGAAAGAGGCGGAGTGTGACCCTTACGTCCCAGATCTCACTCTGCTTCTGTGTGAGTCATCTGACTTCCTTGGGCCTCTTTCCTCCTTTGTAAAGGCAGGGGTTTGGGTTGATTTTTCACAAAAAGTGATGAAATACGTATAGTGCTTTGGGGTCTAGATTCTGGAGCCGACAGCCTGGCTTCAGATCCCAGCTCCGCCGCTCACCACGTGTGCGATCTTGACAAGTTACTTATGACTCGTGCCTAGATTTCCTCATCTGAAGTATGGGAACAATAATGGTAACGTGGTCCTTAGAGTTGTACGAAATACATGAGCTAACATAAATAAAGGGCTTAGGGCAGTACCTAGCAGAGGGTGAACCATCCATGAGTGTTAGCAGTATCTTCAAGGTCCAATCCAGAGGTCTGCCCTTCTAATGTCAGTGAACTAAATTTAATTATAGAAAGATAAGCAAATCCATCAGCTGCTAGCCCTGTCATTGAGAAGTTTCTAATTCTTGCAAGCATCTCCATTTTCCACACGGAAAGCTGGGATCCGTGCAGGCTGTTTCACCTCCTCTCCAGCCATGATTCAAGTGCAACTTAAAACTCAAACTTGAATTGGTGGCCGGTAGACAAGTCCACAATCCAACTAGGGATACACAGAAATGAGTTGGCCTTTTGTTCTCATGTTTTCACCTTTGGGGACTTCTAATATGTCACTGTATACCCTCTATACTAACCATTAGAAAGGCTCTTTCCGTGGCAAACAAGATATGCTTGACTTTTGGGTTTGTTTGTTTGTTTGTCGTTGTTGTTGTTGTTTTCGAATGGTGTTAGCACAACACTGGCTTGGCAATATTCATTTCTCCTTCTTTGGTTTTTCAGTAATTTAGATGAACAGGCCATTTGCAGATAACCACTTTTATATTGCCCCAACTTTTACATGCTTTCCAATATCCCAAATTCTTACTATGTTGCGTGATTTCTCTACAGGCTCGTTGGGATGTTGCCCAGAGAAACTCTTAGGAGAGGAGGAAAATGTTGACCCGAAAGACAAATCTCATCACAGATGTGCCTTTACTTTTAGTGTAGTCCAGGAGTCAGGAAACTTTTTCTCTAAACGGCCAGACGGTAAATCGTTTCAGCTTTGCAGACCGATGAAAGCAGCAGTAGACTATACCTAAGTGGACGAGTGCAGCTGTGGTCCAATAAAACTTTATTTACAAAAGCAATCAGGAGGCAGGACTCGGTCCACAGGCACTTGTTTGCCATACCCTGGCTAGTCATCACCCCCATGTCATAGATTAGGAAAACAAATATAGGAGAGAAAATAGCTTGCTCGAAGCCACGTGACTGGAAAGTGGCAGGCCTGGAATGAAGGACCCGACAGCCTAGTTTGCCAGCCCTTGCTTTTAGCCGCTACCCCAGCTGCCTTTGTGTCAATTCATCTCTGCCTGGGATTCTCATCTCCTGGGATCTGGCCGGCTCATCGCCTCCCCTCCATACTTGAGGGTTGACTCAAATATCATGTCTCCATAAGGTTGCTCTGGAAACCCCTCCCCGCCAGCACTCCTGCTTCCTCTCACCCTGCTCTACCTTCTTTTTCTCCTAGGGTTTATCACCTTGTAAGTTGCTATGTAATTTACTCATGTCTTATCTTTGTTTCTTATCAGTTCCCTTCACTAACCCGGAAACTTGTTGAATGCAGGGTGCTTTGTTTTGTTCACCAGTGAATCCACAGGACCTAGAACACTGCCTGGCCTGTAGAAGGTGCTCATTAAGTACTTGTCCAATGAGTTAAGTGTACATTTCCATTATGCTACGGTGACATATTTTAACACTCCTTGTGTAGCAATAAATAGCTGCTATACCAAAGCAAAGGTAAAAAGCGGACTGCCATACCTACCAACTGTTCAGAATTTTCTAAAACTCCTTCTTTTAAAACACAGACCAGAATCGATTAATAAAAGCCTACAAATTATGTCCAATTGTAGTAGCAGTGTTAACTGTTCTTAAAGATCCGTTGCGAGAGTGGCTGGCGAAGCAAGAGAAGAAGAAAGTGAATGTTATTCTGTTGAGTTCCTAAAGGAATAACCTGTTTTTGAGAGTTCAAACAGCAGGGTGACAGCTACACAAATACGTATACTCAGCTTTGCCCGGAAGCTCACGAAGAAGGGGGTTCCTTGTCATGGCTGAGGTGTTTACTTTGGAGTTATAAGGAACTAGGCAGCCCTTTTCAAAAATGTTGGTCGTGAGCCTGGTATTTAAACTTACACCATGTTTCAACAACACATCGCAATTATCTAGGAACCTTGGCTGTACAAATGACAGCTGGCGGCAACCGAAAACAGTTAAAAAGAAATCCAGCCCCTGGTATGGTTCCTCTACATGGCGTGGCATTTTTCAGGCCTTAACTTACTGATCTGGTCTCTTCTTCTGCTTCTTGCCCATATGGAGCCACAATCGAGTTGGCTGGCTTATAAACACCTAGAAAAGGCATCCAACACATAGAGGAACCGTTTGTTCATGAATTCAGTGCACGTTTCTTAAGAGTTTTCCGTATCACTAAAACTGCCAGGTTTGAAAAGGGGATGAAAATTTAGAGTGTTGATGATTAGTATTAACTGTAACTTTAATTACCACGTATTCAGGGCTTGCTGGGAGCTAATAAGCCCTCCCCAAGAAATTCACTAGCGTGGTTTCATATGATCACACCAGACCTGAGAGTTGTCTTGTTCTTTGTTCTGTCTAATTGAGGAGGACGCCGAGGCTCAGGGATGTTCGGAATCTTGCCCAAGAGCTCATCTCTATCTGAACCCAAGTCTTCACCACCATACCAGCGGGTCCCAGCCTTTATTGTGCAAAAAATAAGGATCATCTGGGGATGCTGGCTCATGCTGAAGGCACTTGAGCCCCATTCCTTGTGACCCTAATTCCCCAAATCTGCCTGAAAGCCCAGAAACCCGTGTATTTAATGAGAAACATCTGCCCAGGTAATTCCACTGCCCTAGGTCTGCAGGCCGTATTTGGAACAGCCCTGAATCACTCCTTGCTGGTTCCCTTGGCCTTTGGAAGTTTACAGTTGGATGAGGTTAAAGAGATGCCACAATTAGAGACTAGTCTCGAGGACATAAGAAAACAATGTGGTATAGACCAAAACCAAAATTATTTCAATCAATTTTATTTCATGGGAAAATCAAGTCTGTTTGTAAAGATGCAATTTAGCTCCAAAGAATGACCTTTCTGAACAGATCACAGATATTAGATTGGTGGTTTTTCAGTTTGTCTTTTGCTTCTTTTTTTCTCTAAATGTGGAGACATACTTCCAGTAGGAAGGAGATGTCTTCAGTTAATGCTTTTGGTGAGTTGGTCTCCAGTTGATCGAGATTCTATTGTATTGAGACCTTTTTTGTGTTCGTTCCTTTTAGACTGGCTTGTGCTGTTTGTATTTCTTAATGCTAGTTTTAAATAGCTTCCATAATTCTGCTTATTTACATAATACACAGAGTTACACAGATGTAATATACATAATAATGCACAATATACTTCAGGATACATAGTGCATGTATTCGATATTAAACCAAACTCATCAATGATTGTTACTAGCTCCTGATGCCTTCGTTTTTTTGTTTATTTTTTAATTTTTTTTAATGTTTATTCATTTTTGAGAGATGGAGAGAGACAGAGCATGAGCGGGGAAGGGGCAGAGAGGTAGAGAGACACAGAATCCGAAGCAGGCTTCAGGCTCCGAGCTGTCAGCACAGAGCCCGACGCGGGGCTTGAACTCACAGACCACGAGATCATGACCTGAGCCGAAGTCGGCCACTTAACCGACTGAGCCACCCAGGCGCCCCGATGCCTTCGTTTTAAGGAGATTCTATGTAATCTGGGCCTAATAGCAGACCTGAGATATGCTATGCCAAGTTTTCTGAACCTCTGCCCTGTGAACATTGGGGTGAGATATTTCTTTATTGTGGGGGACTGTCTTGTGTGTTGTAGGATGTCGAGCAGATACCTGATCTTTGCCCACTAGATGCCATTAGTGAACCCCTCCCCAGACTTACAACAGCCAAAAATGTTTCCAGACGTTGCCAGATGTCTTCCGAAGGGGACAAAAATCACCCTCAAAAACCACCATGCCATATCTTTTTGTAATATTGTTATCCTTTGTTAATGCTGTCCAAACATTGGGTCAGTTTCAACTTCACTTACATTTATGATATTGAAACAAATTTGAAATCATCCACTTCCAATTAAAAAAAAAATCCTGCAGCAACCACTCAGAAGACTAGATCCAGAGAGCCTTAAAATGAGTCATCCTTTTATGAGATGCACAGTCACCAAAGAAACATGCTGGCCTGGGGCGCAATTTGAGAGTTGAGGAGCAGCCAGAGGCACATTCTAGGCTGTGCTGGTGGGCTTTGATGCTCTTTTGCGTGCCTGTCGTGAGGATCACAGGGCAATATCGACCTTTGTGTTCACGGACTTGTGCTCATAAGAGTTCTGACAGGTGAGTGTAGGTGTCATGGATTCGTGATTCTTCGGGTATGATATTACTACATTTATTTTCTGTCCTCATGTGCTGGCATTTTTTGGCTCATCAATAGGCTCTCTTTCAAAAGACTGTTTCTTAGCAGTTTATTTGAATCCACAAGACATCTCCCACATAGATCCGACATTACATGTGCGGTGAGTTTCCAATTTCTTATTGAACTCATGATGTACCTGATTCATTTAGTCCGTAGATTGACAAGTATTTATTCAGTGGCAGCTTAGTGCCAGGTACTGACTTGGATCCTGGGGACACCAAGGTCGATAAACCAGGCAAGTTTTTGCCCTCATGAATCTACCTGATGTGTACAGCTCATGATGCAGGGTCCTAGGACAGGGTCCCTGGTACATGATAGTAGATGTTAAATAAATATGCACAGTGTATTAAAAAAAAAAAGTAATCTCTTTGTATCCGGTGTCTGCAAACTACAGCCAGTGGGCCAAATCCAACTCACTGTCTGTTTTTGTACCACCTTCTAGCAAAGAATGGTATTTACATTTTTAAATGGTTGGAAAAAAAATCACAAGAATAACATAGGTGTCTAGGTTCTAGGTGTCTCTCATAGAGACTTAGAGAGTGTAACTTTACTTGTTCAAATTTGAATCCGCATCATACCTAGCCCAACATCTTTGCTGATCTCGGTGTGTTTGACTTGCTCCCTCCCTCACTTTCTTTTGAAATCTGTTTCCAGTCATCTTTCCCATATGTGGATCTGCTCATGCTCCTCTCTCATTCAAGGTCCCTTCAGGACTAGCCATCACCTACTACTGAGTAGAATCCAATCTACCTTGCCAATGCCTGCAGGAAAAGCCCTCCAGGATCTGGCCCTGACTTCTACACGGCTTCGCCTCCCACAATTTCCCTCCTTCCAGCCTTGTAATTTCCCAAACCAAGCTTGTTCTCTCAAATTCATTTGCCTTGGCACCCACTGTTTTTTTTCCACTGTTGCATTTCTACTGGGCAAACCCTCACTCCTCTGACTCAACTTTCGAGTCTCCATTGAAACACCTCCTTCTCTAGAAAGCTTTCCTTGATCCCCCAGATGGACGTCCAGACCTTTTCCCCCAGGCACCCCATTGCATCTGGTACTTAATTCGAGTATCACCGTCTCTGTAATTTATGGATTGTCTGTGCTCTTCCTGTTGAAGTTTAACTTCTTAAGAACAAGAACTGTGCTGTCGCTTTGATTATCCCAAGCCTAGTACCATTCTCGGCATATAATAGGTGCTCATTAAAGTTTGTTTGAATGAATTAACCAGGAGGACATAGCAAATAAAAATAAAATGTTTATTATAGGGACTGGTTTATTTCAGTCATAAGCTGTGGTCCAGAGGTTGGCAGACTACAGCCCAATGGATAAATGCAGCCTTCCACCTGTTTTTATAAATGAACTTTTACTGGAACACAGCCACACTCATTCATTTATGAATTGTCTAGGGCTGCTTTCTGCCACAAAGGCAGATTTGAGAAGTTCGGACAGAGACCACATGGCCTGTCAAGCCTGAAATATTTACTGTCTGGCCTTTTACAGAGAAAGATAGTCAACCCCTGCTAAAGTTAATTGAACAACTGGAGGTCACATTCTTAAGTGCTTTTAGTGAACAGGTATGCAATTCCATTTTGACACTTCAAATAGCAGTGGGCTTTCTTAAATACCTAAACTTCATATTTAAAAGTTGCCAACTCATCTGGGGGTGCCTGGGTGGTTCAGTCGGTTAAGCGTCCAACTTTGGCTCATGACCTCGCAGTTCGTGGGTTCGAGGCCTAAGTCGGGCTCTGTGCTGACAGCTTGGAACCCGGAGCCTGCTTCAGATTCTGTCTCTCTCTCTCTTTCTCTCATTCTCTCCGTCTCTCTCTCTCTCTCTCTTCCTCTCTCCCTCTCTCCCTCTCCCTCTCTCTCTCTCTGCCCCTCCCCTACTCATGCTCTGTCTCTCTTTCTTTCAAAAATAAATAAATATTAAAAAAAATAAAAGTTGCCAACTCATCTGGAACTTTCGTTTGGGAGGAAACAAGAGAAATTCACTGATATTATACCTCATGGTACCCTAACCTTAAAGAGTGTGAGTGAGAGGTATACCCAAGGCTGAGTCCCCAACTCCTGTCTAAACTTGTGCTTCGGACAATTATACCAAAAACAGAATAAAGAAGGAAAAAAATGCAGAATCTACTGGGCCTGGGAGGAGTTTTTTCAGTTCATTAAACACGGTGGTAATCTACCCACTTTGCCTAGATTTGCTCACTCACTCCCCTGCCAGACTGTCCCCCCATCATGCCCCCTGAGCCCCTCCTAGGCTCCTGTTAGGTTTCACTATTATCCACCGAAGGCAGATTCATCCGTGTGAAGACAAGCTGTCAGTTCCTTGAACTCCTTCTCAGACCAGGCCTTCCCCGTGACGTCCTTCCTGGCCGCTATCTCCAAGATATAAATTCCTGTCCTCTCCTTGCGCCGCCAGTCCCTTCCATGCTTTTTGTTCTGTTCCCAGCAGTTACCGTATTTAACACACGATACCCTATACTTACCTTGTTTATCATCTGCCCCGCCCAGAGTATAGTATCTCCATCTATTAAATGAATGAATAAATAAATAAACCCCACATACAAAGGAAAAAATATCAATGAATTAACATAGTGCCATCCACTCTTGAAGGGAACATTCTAGGCAGGAATTCGCTACCACGAGGGAACACGGGTGTTTTGGTAGCTGCTGGGGTCGATTGTTCTTGTCTGTCTGCTTTAAGGCGAGTGATAGGGATGCTGAAGTCTTAGGGGATTCCTTAAGCATTTGCATGTCCACAACTCCTGGGCACTGCCTGCAGGGCCAGCCCTGCCCCTTCTTCCTAGAACTTTTTTTGATCATTAAGGAAATTCTAGGTACCTCTTCAAAGCTCTCGGGCCACGGCTGATGTCCGGGGTTCACGGGAAGCCCTCCTCAGTACGGGGGCATTGGGTTTTAGAGGATCATGGAGTATTCTCACTGTCCACACCGAGGGCAGAGTTATTGGGTCTGTGTGGATGTATGTGTACACAAGAGCATGCTCAGGGTTGAGGGAATCTTTGCTTTGATTCTTTGCTATGGAGTATTTTAGCATCAGATGTCTCTAGAAATATGTGTAGTTCTGATTGGTCGTATTTCTGTACCTATAGACCAAAATAGCTCAGAGTGCTGTAAAGAGAAACTTAGCGGTTACAATTTAGCAGAGTTTAAGGGCACATGTTTTCAGCTTGAGTTCTGGTTGGTTCCAAATCTTGTAAGTTTTACGATTTGGGGAAAATTACTTAACTGCTATAAGGCTCATTTTCTGCTCTATTATATTGTATTTACATATGCTGTATATTACTATAATATTAATACAACGTATCTTACATATATTATAATTGTGTATCATAGGTATTTATCATATGATAATATGTTATATGTTATAAATATACTAGATTGTATTATTATATAGTGTGTTATATTATTAAGTATTATACAGTTTACCTTTGGACATTGTGGAAGTTGGAGCACCAACCCCCCCATCGCAATCAAAAATCTGCATTTCATTTTTGACTCCCCAAAAACTTTACTACCAATAGCCTACTTGACCAGAACTCTTACCAGAAACATAAAGTCCATTAACATCTATTTTGTGTGTTATATGTGTTACAGACTATATTCTTCCAATAAAGAAAGCTAGAGAAAAGAAAATGTGATTAAGGAAATCGTAAGGAAGAGAACATACATTTATAGTACTGTACTGTGTTTACCCAAAAATATCTGTGTATAAGTGGACTTGTGCAGTTCAAACCCGGGTTGCTCAAGGGTCACCTGTATAAAATAGGGTCAAAAATGGTAACCGGTAAGGTCACCGGTTTGACCTGGCACCGTCGCTGGCACACAGTAGGCTACCGATATCCATCCACCCCCCACATCAGGTGTGCGGGATGGCAACTAGCAGCACTTTTTCCTGTCACCGAGCTACATCACCAGAAAGTTCCCATGTGTTCCCATAAAAGAGAGGAAGTAGGACCTTCAAAGTATCTTTCCCGTAGTTTTCTTTGGCTACGTGTAAATCAATATGGGATCAGGTGGCCCAGCAGGTACTAGAGATTTTGACGTTCGCCACTGACTGAGAAAATTCCCGGTTAACCGAGAGTAGGTTGGATTTTAGGGCTGGAGAGCCAGTTGTGGAACCCAGAGATGAAGTTTGCTTGGCTTTGTTACCGACTGAGAGAAACGATGAGGTTTGTGAGACATAGATGACCTGTGTTTAACTGCTGATGTCTCTCCCCCTCGGTCCGCAGGGCGATTTCACCTGGAACAGTATGTCGGGCCGCAGTGTGCGGCTGAGGTCAGTTCCCATCCAGAGTCTCTCTGAGCTGGAGCGAGCCCGGCTGCAGGAAGTGGCTTTCTATCAGTTGCAGCAGGACTGTGACCTGAGCTGTCCGATCACCATTCCTAAAGGTAAGGCCCTCTCTGCCATGCCCCCGGGAAACGCTGTGAGTCAAACATCTGCCGCACCAAAGCCACAGGCCGGAAACTCCTCTTGCGCCTCATGTTAACACGGGAGGGAAACGATAGCTTCTTGGTTGCGGGCTGGCATCCTTGTCCATCCCGAAAGACGCGTTCAAGGGGGACAGTCGGCATGTCAGCCAATAGGTTTATTTAAAGGGGAGGTCAACTGGAGGTAGTAAAGGGGAAAGCCGTGTGTATTTCGACAGCCTGCACGGCCTCAGAACAATCAATTAAAAAGAACTTTCAGAAAGGTCAACCTCAAGGCCTCGAACTAAAAGCGTGTGGGTTGCAACAGGATATCAAAATAATCAGTTGAAAAGAATGTTTTCGCAAGCTATTAAACTTGTCATTTGACCTTATGCTAACCCAGAATCAGGGATTCTACTCATGTGAACTCATTTTTATCATCTTTCACCTGGCGTGTCTATGCTGGCGCTCACCACTGTGACGCTGGAGCCGGCGCGGGCCCGATTGTCTGAAGTGTGTACAAATACAGGTCCTGCTTCGGGTAAAGATGAGAAGCGTGTATTTGAAATCCTTCCATCTGTAAATTCCGTTTCTGAATGTTTCCTATCTTCCATAAGGATACTTTCTAATTGGTAAAAGTGTATAACAGAAAGATGATTTGTTGTTCTTTCAGTTTCTAGAACAAAATAGAAATGTTGTTGGCAAACCCAATTTGTAGGGAGGGAATGATGGCTCTAAAAAGTTGGGTGAAACTCAGATTGGATACATATCAGATAAGATACCAAGGAACAAACATTCTTTGTAGCTTTGTTTTTAACTCCAGTTAATTTGATGTTCCTCTTTGTTCCTGCTTTTTCAAGAGTCCACTAAATAAATAACCTTTACCAAACAGACAGTTTTATAAAAATTGTCTGCTAGAAGTGGTCTCTGTTGTTTCTTTTTTTAAAATTTTTTTCAATGTTTATTTATTTTTGAAACAGAGCAAGAGAGAGGCAGAGCAAGAGTAGGGGAGGAGCAGACAGAGAGGGAGACACAGAATCCAAAGCAGGCTCCAGGCTCTGAGCTGTCAGCGCAGAGCCTGACACGGGGCTCGAACTCATAAACTGTGAGATCATGACATAAGCCGAAGTCAGGACGCTTAACCAACGGAGCCACCCAGGCGCCCCTCCATTACTTGTTTCTGAGACTATGTGTTTCCTGGCCTCTTCAGGGAAATAACTGCTCTATCAAGATGTTCAAAGATGTTGGGGCTATCGGAGTTATTTTTATACTTTCTATCAAAATAGGAACTAATGATTTACAAATAATTTCTTACTTATGGAGGAGAGAAGGAATCGTTTGCCTGGGTGGAGAGAAACAGACATCACCGAAGAGTTCTGAGCATTATTATGGGCAGATGAGTATAGACATCGAATATTTACCCAGATCCTTCAGATACGGGGCCAGGGCTGAGTGCTATGATGGCAGCTTTGGTCTGAGGGTGGCGACTTGGTTCCATCTGAGCCCCCAAGTGGAGGTTTTAAACAGGGTCAATTCACAGTGTGAATGATTTCTTCGAGAAAATAAATACGGTGGCCATGGCCTAGTCCCTAAAGAAATGATGGCAAACATAATGACATAGTGGGTATCATGAAAATGGAAACATAGTCAAACTCAGGCTTCTATTCTCTGTCACTTTAGACTGATGGTAGGGATTTGTTTGTGGGTATCTGTTTGGGGACCCTCTTCCTCTGTGAGACTGGTGCTCCCAGGGTGCAGGTGAATGGTAGTCTAACATATTCACTGGCTGCTGGGCTCACCATAGAAAGGGAAGACTTGAGGAGGGGTGGTTGGGAAGTTTCTGAGCTGATTTCCTAGCGTGGCCCATAGGAGTGGGATCGGAGCACCAGCAGAGTCTGACCTCCTCTCGAGCTGTAATGACAGGGGGACATCAGTTATACGGGCACAGATGCAGGCAGATTAGAAGACAGTGGACCAACGTGTGGAATTTCGCCCAGACTGCCTCTCTGTTGTCAGCGAAATAGGAAGCAGTTTCATCTGCCGGGAGCCAGGATGGGAAGGAGGCCCTGGAGGTTTGAGGAAGGAGGCGAAGAGTGGAAGAGAGGGAAGCTGATGGACCGGCGGTGTTGCAAGATGACCGGGCAGCCCAAGGGTCCATTTGAGGCTAGGAGCTGGGAGTTTAACTGGCAAAACAAACATCCCGGCAGCTCAGCACGGCCAAAGCCAAACATGCCATTTCGCACTTTACGTTTCCAGTCCTTAACGCAATCTCCTCTCACTGGAGTTAGGTTCTTCTAGTTGAGTTGAGAGATGGTAGAGAGGGGCACGGCCATTGAGAGTCTATCCGAGGTAGGCAGAATACCACACTCCCAAAGCGGGCCATGTCCTAGTTCCCGGAGCCTGCCAATGTTACCTCGCAGGCCCCAGAATCTTTGCAGATGTGATCAGTCAAGGTCCTGGAGATGGCAAGGTTATCCTGAATTATCAGGGAGGGCCCAAGCTAGTCGCACGGCTACTTAAAGGTGGAGAAACTCTCCCAGCTGCAGCTAAGTCAGAGAGAGGACTATGGAGGAAGAGTCAGAGAGACACAATGTTGCTGACTTTGAAGGTGGCAGAAGGGCCAGCAGCCAAGGGACAAGGGCAACCTCTGAGAGCTGGAAAAGCGAAAGACACAGCTTCTCCCTAGAACCCTCGAAAGGAATACAACCCTGCTGATGCCTTGATTGAAGCCCAGTGAGACCCATTTCAGACTTCTGACCTCCAGAAATGTCAGGCAATAAGCTTGAGTTGTTTAAGCCACTTAGTTAATGGTCGATTGTTACAGAACTGAGAGGAAACCAACTAATACAGTGTCCATGGGAATGATTCTAATCCCGGACCGCAGAATCTCACTTGGGAAAGAAGAGAAGTTAGGAATAAATATAAAAGTCTCTATTTTTTCTTGAATAAGAAGAATCCGCAAGATGCAGATGTCACTTATGTCGTTAATGATCTATATGCCGAACGTGATTCCAGAAAACACACCGACAGATTTTGTTTTTATGATACCACTAAGTGGATCTAAACATCATCTAGACAAATAACTACGTGAGAGTGGGCAGGGAAAATCTGAACAAGAGGTCAAGTGGAGAGAACCCCCATCCGTTTGTTAAAACGCCAAACAATTACAGCAATTAAAAAAGGATTATACTGCTTCACAAGAGGCAGATCAATAGAAGACAATAGAATTCAGAAATGAACAAAAATAAATATGGCAACTTATGACATGGTAAATACTGCTTTTTTTGTTCAGGGGGAAAATGATGGATTAAGTATTTGTGACAGTGAGACAAGGAGACTGAGGAGAAGAGGCTGGATTCTGACCTTACTCTTTACATCAAAATAAACCGATATGGAAGAAATAGTTGAGGATTTAAATGAAACTATAAACGCACCAAAATAGAACATAGCTGCATATTTAGATGTTTTTACATTGGGGAAGGCATTACCCAGAAAACATAAAGAAAGATAATGACACCTTTCACTACATTAAAGGACAAAAGATAGAATCATCCGTGTGGCAAAAAATAAATAAACAAATAGAAATTTATAGCACGCTTGACCAACTAAAGGCCAACTTCTGTGCCATCTAAAGCTTTATTACAAACTAATATGAAAAAGAAAAATAATTGATATATATGCAAATTACAGGCAGCACAAGGGAAAAGAAATACAAGACAGTTGACAAATATTTGAAGAAATGCTCACCCACGTGTGTCTTAAAGCAATGCAAGCTAAACACAAAGGGGTGTTTTTCCCTCTTAGATTGGAAGGGCTCCAAAAGTTGGGTAACATACTCACTGGGAAAACAGACGCTTCTCATACCGCTGGTAGGAATTTCATTGCTGCAGCAACTTACAACGCTGTTGGGCAACATCGAACTCTCAAATGGGCCAGCAACCCTCCTTCTAAGAATGTATCTCACAGATACACTCTTGTGTTAGTTGAGGTAGGCTAACCCCTCAGTGCCTTAACAGGACAAAAGTTTCTTTCTTACCCAGGTATTTCTCCCATGGAAGTTGGCCATGGGGACGCAGAGAGGTGACTCAGCTCTATGCAGTTATTCTGGGACCTCCGTTTCTCACGTCTTGTGGCTCCTCCCTCCTCTACATCCACGCAGTCAGGAGACACACAAACTACAAACGGGTAGAATTGACATAAGCTTGATAAAATGAGAAGCTTAATTTGCGGTCTCTTCTAAACTTAAACTATTTCAAAAAGGAACTTTTTGACGATGCTATACAGAACCTAGAGAAATCTTTGGGAGGCCTTTCAGCGGGAGGGACCGTATCTGTGAGTTTTCCCTGTGAGCCTGAGTTTGCCCGGTGGAGACAACCATGGAATATTTCCTCCTGGTCGAAGGCTGCTCTTGGCATGGGCTTTGGAATCAGACTTTCTAGCGTGTAAATGGCCCGATCCTTAACAGCAGAACCAGGAACCAAATGCGGAGAAGCATGGTCGAGAAATTAAACAATACCTTATGACCTGCATGAACTTTTCATTTCTTCAAATCACACCAACCAAGTCCTATTTATGTATCAGATAGTGTGTTAGGCTCAGTTAATACGATTTTGACAACATTTAATACCAATGGTCTAAGGCAGGGGTTAGCAGCCGGCCCGCTGGTCAAACCCAGCTCACCATCTGGTTTCGTAAATAAAGTCTTACTGGAACAGAGCCATGCTTATTCATTTGCATATCGTCCATGGAGCTGTCACGCAACGATGGCAGAGTTGAGGAGTTGTGACAGCCCATCTGTCTCTCGGGCTCAAGTGTTTGCTATCCGGCCCTTTACAGGAAAAATTTGCTGTCTAAGGTGAAACGAGAGGAAATGACTGATTTCTGCCACAATCGATGAGGCACGTTAGTGCAGGCGCTATGACTTAACCTCATGATATTGTGAACTAGGTATTTAAGGCCGAATGTTTCCACGAGACGGAAGTGCATATTCCTGCTTTCTTTAGTGCTCTTTTGTCCCCCCTCTCCTTTCAGTTAATTCCCGATATCACAACCGATGATCTAACAAAATGTAAACAATAGTCTAGAAAAAGAGTATGCCTCAAAATTGCTCAATTATATGGCTTCGTATGAAGTGGTCCCTCACCGTTGTCCCTCACTCAGACAGTGTAAAACGCGAGGAAACAACTCCGCGAAATCCAGAAAAGGGTATTTTGGGGTAGGGTGATCCTGAAGCTGTCTCTGTGATTTAATTGCGATTGGTGATTGAAGTGTTGATTCAAACAAAGGAGGACAACCTGGTGGGCCTGGAAAAGGGGCTTGGGTGTTGATGGAACAGCCCCAGACAGAAAATCCAACTATCTAGCCTCTTTCTATATTATTCTTGCTGGCGGGGGCCCAGGTGAAGAGGCGAGGCGCTAGAACTATTTGTCACAGCCTTTCGTGTAAGTGATATTAAAGCTGAAACCCGGAGTAAAATCCGCAAACTCCACTGTAGGTAGAAATGCTGAGAGGAAGCAATCGGCACCAAATAGGGTGATCAAAGAAAAATATGGGACCACCCCACTGGGCTCAGAGGCCCTAGACACATGTCTCCGTGGTGTGAGCGGCAGAGCCCGTTCTGTCTTCTCTGTGTCCACACTCACCTTTTCCGGGACCTCCCGGAGGACTGGGATCACCCAGGGCAAAGCCGTGCCTTACTTCTCTTTGAATCTGGAGCACCGGGTCCTTTGCCCCATTCAATGCCCAGTTCCACTGCCCCTCGGCAAACCCTTGGAAGTCCACGAGTGCATGCACGCACACATGCGCATGACCTTTCAAATTAAGCTCCTTCCTTTCCTCTTCCCTGTCTCTCTAATGAGCATGATGCACGCCTTTCTCTAATTTTCCCCCAGGATCCCCAGGAATGATTTTGAGATGTCACTGTTTCCCTACCACTTCACCCCATGCCCAGTTCCCAACTCTGACTGATGGTCCCAGAGGGTTGATGTGAGATTTACGCAAAGTAAGAAACGCGATGAGCCTAAAACATCTCCGGAAGTCGTATACGCTCTCAACGAAACGTACCTACCACCATCGCCATCAGCACCATGATCATTGTCATCAGCGCCATATCACTTTGTCTTGTATCTGCCCTCAGCTCATCATTGTGTCTCACCTTCACTGTAGCCCGTGGCCCCCACCTGCTTTCCTCAGTCCCGGGCTTCTCTCCTGCTCTGCCCACCACGCCTGAATCCATTAGAGTCATCTTCAACCACAGACTCTCCTCCTTTGACAAAACTCCCCAAGTCCCTGTTGCCAACCGCTGTCCCCATCAAAGCCATTTACCTCACTTTGCGTAGAAGAGAAGAAATGCATTTTGTTTGCAGCCTGTTCACAGGATGGCGCACAGATTTAAGTTTATTGGTCTTAGAGCACTGAGTTTCAAACTTCCAATCTACAGCAAGAAATCCGTTTTACATCTCTGTCCGGGAAACATGTGAACCAAACGCTGCTGATGTTCATGAGAGAGACACTTCGATGTGGCCCATGCTGGTCTCTCCCGCCCTCTTCTATTCGATTCTGTATCGTTTTCTAAAACGCACTTGTCATGGCCCACTACGTTTTCTTGATTCATTAATAGTTTCTGACTCACAGTTTGGATAACACAGTGTTGGAAGGCAGATGGAATAGAAAAGAGGCAATCAGGAAGGAAAAAACAAAAAGGTCAATGTGGAAAACTTTTAGTTGTTCTTTGCCGTGGCCCTTGGGGCCTTCGTAAGGTGGCTGGGGCGTTGTTTCCGTAGGGCCGCAAAAATGAGCCTAGGTTAGACCCTTGGCCTAAGCATCTAGTGCCTTCTCTATCTAGAGCCTGACTGTAGAGTGCCATCTGGGAGACTTTCTGGTAACAGCTTCACTGCTTTCCCGCTCTCTCCCTCTCCTTCTCTCTCCCTCTCAATACCAAGCTAGATGTACAACCTGGAGGAAGTAGATGCGTGGGACTTTGGGTTCTAAAGAAGTAGAAGCCTTTAATGGAGGCTACAATCTCATGTCAATAGCAGTCCACATCCTCAAGGATTTCCTCGTCAGTCAGTAGAGAATACACGAATACATCAATTCTATTAAAAGATAGAACAGTGGATGGCATTTATCCAAGTTACCATTGGTGACCCTTACAGAAGCTGCCTTGTCTACCTATTCCAGCAAAAGCCAGGAATGATGGAGAGATTTCTCTGCAGGCTCTTCTGTAATTTTCTTCTTGGATGTTCTCCTCTGTACCCCAGGGCTTTGACCATGTCAAGTTCTCAAATGTATGGGGCTGTTCCATTCTGTTCTGGTGCTGAGTGGGCAGCCCGGTAGAAGAGTATGTAGGATACTTGAAGCCATACGCTGTGTGCCTTTGTATTATTCACAAATAGCTCCCTTTATGTTCTCAGACAATAGTTTTCTGTCCAAGGTCTTGTCCCTACTGGTCACATTGATACATATTTATGTATCTTTTTTGGAGCAGCAAAGATTATTGCACAAGGCTTTGGCATTTTGAACCAAACGTTTGTCACTGCAGTTTCCGAAATATTCTGGCACCTTTCAAAGACTTCAAGACTACACTATTCTCTCTGTTGGGAGCGTGGCCCAAAAGTAAACTTGACAATTACCAAGAATGTCTCATCCCTGAAATATGAATAGGAGCTCCCATTTTTGCTTTTTCTTTGTTTCCCTGTGGGTGAAACAGAGGCAAATAAGTATTAATTGAAATTAAATACCAAGTGTTTTTTTAAACCCATCAGGCTTTCTAGATAATTTGAAATCGAGCCCTCAAGATGATTTAACAATTGAATTACTGGGCATTTCTAAAATTGTTACAAATGCAAAGCTCTGAAAAAGCAGCTTAAGAGGTCTTCACTTAAGATAGGAGTGGACAGACGCAGCCCAAACGCCAAGTCCACCCCACGGCCTATTTTTATGAATAAAGTTTTATGACAAAACAACCACGCCGGTTTGTTGCTATATGGTCTAAGGTTGCTTTTAGCAGAGTGGAGTAGTTTTGGCAGAGACCACATGGCCCACGACGCTGAAAATATTCACTATCTCGACCTTTACAGAAAAGCCTTGTTGGCCTCTATTTTAAGAGATTAATATCAATTTAATATAGTAATTTATAGTTATTATCTATGCCGTTGATCAAGTATTCTATTCTGTTCATTTCAATTCCTTCACTACCTTAACCTTATTTTGCAATAAGAGTGTTTTTTAACAATCAGACATTTGTAACTCTCAGATGTTTAAGTGTTTATATTAATTTAAAGCATTTCTATTACATTATATTATTTTTAAATGTAAATATAGATACATATATTTAAATGTTTACATTATATTAGCTAGATCAGATATTTTTTCGAAGTGGTTAATAGATTCTCTTGGTGGCGCTGACCAAGAAAGAAAAGCTAATATTTTTCCGAGTAGCTTAAACAGCTGGCTCCATCATGCAGTTTATAGGAGTGTGGGTTACACATTAAATGGGCGACTTCAATAATAAGTCAATCTTTGGTATGGGTTGATTATTAGCTTTATTATTACTATCCGCTTTGATAACTGAGAATTTCACAATGTTTTCTCTGTAAGGACTAGACTTATTTACAGATCGAGGGGGTCCTTGTTATCTGATCTCCCTCCTCTTACCCTCCTTATCTTCGATCTCACCCAACACACACAAATTCAAACCTTTCAAGGATGTCTTCCTTAGGGATACCTGGCATTATGTGACAACGCTAGCGCAAATCTAAGTTGAAAAATACATCCCACGGCAGAGTTGTGGGTTATCCACTGCTAAGATGCTTTGGCTATAAATCATGGAAACCAAACCCAAGGTGGCTTAAATAGTAAAGAGATCGATTATATGACTTTATAAGGAGCCCACAGATAGGCTAGTTTCGGGACTCGTGAATTTCTTCTCGGCTGTAATCAGCGGGTCACTTTGCTCTTTGGCTGGTCTCCCTTGTTGTCACAAAATGACTGCGGTAGTCACCAGCATCACTTCCTTTCTGGCAGCAAGAAGGAGCAGGGAAGCAGGGACTCCTCATCAGGTGTCTTTTTAATAATAGAGAAGTATTTTCCCTGCTGCCTCCCAGTAGACTGGCCTCCGTTCTCCATCCCCAGAATTGCAACATCGGCCAGTGCCCAAGTCCGTACTGGCAAGCAGAAACAAATCCCCAGAATTCGCTTAATCTCAGATTCCTTTCTTGAGCCTGGGGTGTGTGCTCATCCCAGGATGCAAGATATAACATGGAGGGTGAGCACCTAGCAAAACAGGGGAAGAAAAAATTGGTGGGGGATGTAGTAGAACAAAAATGGCTTTAGATTAGGGGCACCTGGGGGGCTCAGTCAGTTAAGCGTCTTGACTCTTGATCTCAGCTCAGGTCTTGATCTCAGGGTCGTGAGTTCAAGCCCCACACTGGGCTCTGTGTTGGGTGTGAAGCCTCCTTTAAAAAAATGGATTTAGATTGGAAACTACGGGTTTCCATGATGGCAATGCCCTCTGTCATTGCAAAGAGGCAACAGGGAGGAAGCCTAGATACATTTATTTGCTTTGGTATCTGGTATGGGCCTCTGCATAGATCTGCGACTCAGGAAATATTTGAGAAACTGAAGGGAATGGATTTGAAGTTCAATCATTGCACATTTTTTAGATGCTATTTCTATATCATAAAGAATTGTTTCATATGGCTCAAAGAATAATCACAAACAAGGATGGAAAAGGAAAGGATGAAGAGCCTAATCGTTTTCATCTAATTCCGTCATTTGTTCAGTTACTGAATCTGTAAGAGCTGTTTTCAGGAGGGCAAAGGCTTAAAGTGTATGGTTTAAAGATATTTGATTCCCTTCTTACTTGCTCACTATAAAACAGTATCTGCGAAAAGAAAGTAAGTAGTAACGGCCCCTTACACAGGTCAAAAATCATACCGTGCATGGATACCCTTGTCTGACTCTGCCTCTTCAAGCCAAACTACAAGCTTTCGCTTTAAAACAAGTAATGACGAAACTTCTTTAATTCGGAGTTTAATTTCCTAACAATCCAAGGTATTTCTTTGAGATAAGTGATTTCTTTTTGTCGTCCTGCCTGCTTTCTTTCCTGTATGCTGCAAGGAAAGAAATACGGCTCACGGAAAAGACTTGCCAAAAGCCATTTTTCTTGCGCTGATATTTGGAAACTTCTGTCTCTGCAAATATAATACCTACCTAGGCTAAGTTAAAAACATCGTTGTTGATTTAAGGAATGTGTGATAAGAAATGCAAGTTCAGATGCCTGGAGAGACAGACTAGCTCCTAGCTTAGGAAAAAATAACAGCCCGGGCTGCCCCTTTGGAATGTGAGCTTATAGCTTTTTTTTCTTTTCTTTACTCGTAACATTTGAATATGGAAAGAATGACAGCAAGTAAAAGATCCTTCTGGGGCATAATTTGATCACGACCAGTTATTACAGCAAGCAGTGATTATAAAGAACGCCTGGGGGGGTGCCTGGGTGGCTCAGTCAGTTAAGCACCTGACTTCGGCTCAGGTCATGATCTCACAGTTCGTGGGTTCGAGCCCCGCATCAGGCTCTCTGCTGTCAATGCGAAGCCTGCCTCAGATCCTCTGTCTCCCTCACTCTGCTCCTCCAGCCTCTCTCTGTCTCTCAAAAAGAAACAAACATTAAAAAAAAATTAAGAACGCCTGGTTAAGGAAGAACCATAGTTGAGCTTTTCAAACCCATGGTGTCTAAGCCATGCGACTGACTTCCCTACCTCACGTTTTGATGGAATAAGAAGACATGGTCAACAAATCAAATGTGTCGCTGATTTTCTGTAATGCAAAAACACTTGCTTTGAGGCTTAAGCATCTATAAGGGTTTTTCTTTTCTCCTCTTAAGGAAAAATCTCAGAACTAATTACTTGGCCAAAATAATCAACATAAAACAGAAAAGGTTTCTTAGCATTTAACTGGAAGCATGGTGACCCCCAAGAGCCGCCTCCCTTTACAACAGTGAGAGACTCACAGAATGTTCTATTTTCTGACCGCAGCTTTGATCATTTCACCACCACTTCCACATGTAAACTGTGAGGATTAGTACATTTCACAAGTACTTCGGGGAGCCTCGCTCTAAGAGGAGGCCTCTGTATTGCTTAAGAATGCCATAAATATTTTCTTCCCTGAGAAAGAGACACTTTGGAAACAGATCTTTAAAAAGTCTAACCCACGAGGTGCTCGAAGGATAAAGAAACAATGTTCAATGCGTGCAGGTTTACAAGCAAAATGACTCAGTCACCCTGTTTCCACCTGCCAAGGACAAGGTGATACATAAATGGAAACTTCCACCTATAGACTTGATTAAATTTCTGACAGGCTAGAGCATGGAAGATTTCTTGAAAAGAACATGAAAAAAAATATATATATATAGTGAGATCCAAAGCCGACTGAACAGTGAGACCAGTTTGGGCTTGAGTATGTTGTTTTCCACCTTTTCCATTTTAGATTGTTTTCTTCCAGGCTCTTATTTCTCACTCTCTTAAGCCCTCGTTCCCCCTTAAGAAACCGTCATTTCACTCGTGAATTAGCAATTTTCTCATCTTTTTTCACCAATCGAATTTTTGCTTGGTAAAGAAGGGTTGGATTACTAGGAATAAAGCATTGAGAGGCTTAGGATGAGAAAGGATCTCCTAGACTAAATAGTCACCGTGCGATTTATTGGGAGAAACCCCCACCAAAATTCAAAGGCCCCCGAGAAACGTCACTTCGTCCTTTAAGACTATGCAAGCAAACATTAGCCTTCCGAAGTAGGGCTGGAGACAGCCTTCTCGCTTCTGACCTCCCACCTGCTCAATGCCCTCACTGAAGCATTTCTTCATTTTCCTTTCGTGGGGTTACCATGTACCTGTCGTTAACACTAAACTCTTGAGTTTCTCAAAGGCAGAGATAGCGCTCATTCACCTGGGTTCATAGTGCCTCGCTCTGTCTCACCTACAACGTGTGCTTAATCAGCATCGGATGGAGGGAAGGACAGAACAGGGAGAGATCAGAGTATGGGGGACGAGACCACTTTCCGGGGGGAAGATGCCATTTAAACAGATAACTGTTATAGTGTAAATAAAGTTTGAAGCCAAGGAGATTCGTCACATTCTGTGGCGCAACATCCCTGGACAGAGAATGCTTGTTTGCGAACAGAGGTCAGATCGCTGCTTTGGCTCATTTCCTAACCCCCTGGGGCTAAGCCCGGTTCAGCTCTCAGACTGGAGCATTGCGCTGGTCCCGCTGGGTCCCCTCTCCTGGACTCGCTGCTGTGTTTCCTGCTGAGATGCCGAGGTAGCTGCTTTCCTGCAACCTGCTCCCCTGCACCCCCTTTTCTCAGGGTTTCCCTCCCTTCCGGTTCTCAGGATGGACTTGGAATGGCAACTCAAAGTAGCAGGGGCAATTCTGAATCCATTCCACTGAGCATCGTTACTGAGCGATGGCAGGGACTGTCTCCAACGCCCGGCCTGACTTTTCCTGGGGTGTGATTTCGGGGTTCTGGTGGCCCAGCTCTCATCGGTTCCGCTGTGTTTTCTGTGTTCCCTTACCAAAGTAACTTACATCGCTGACATTAACCATTGGAAAACACTAGACCCAGAGTGCAGGCTCAAGGAACGGCCCTCAAGTGCCAGGGGCTGTTAATAATATTATAACTTCTTTGACAGACCTGCTGTCCCAAACTGGAAATAAAGTATCTGGTTCAGTCTTTCTCTTCCCTTAGTGTTGGGAGATCTGTGGCTTGAGAGCCCTCGAAAGGGGAAGGACGAAACCAAAGGATGAATTTGAGTGTTAGCGAAGGATAAAATGTAGTTTTAGTAAACATTTTTATAAGACATCCACAGATTGTATAGCCCACCTTCTCCACATTCATACGTATAATTTAAGAACCGTATTTTGGTTTATCGGGACAGCCATGGGAACTTGAAAAGCAAACAGATTTATACACCGATCCATGTTCTTGGATGCAAACATCCAGCACCAGGTCTGGATGACTTACGCAGAAGAGGGATTTAGGGAACCTAAGAAGTAGGCGGTATCATAAGACAATCTAATCGGCCACCTCTGAAAAACGTCACTGGGGCCATAAAAACAAATCTGGTGAAGTCTCTCGTCTGTCCACGCCCTTTCCAGAAAACATGCTTCGCCCGAATGGCAGCTATAACGGATGCTTTATATTGACCCAGACACATGTTTTCCTTCAGATCAGGGACATGTGAATAGGAAGATTATCTCAGTAGTTTCAGCCAGGTCAGAAACTCTGGCTCCTGAGTCACCTTCTTGCCATAGAGTTGAGCTCCCAAGTCTATACGTTTCAAAGCGCCTCGGTGAGCCGTGTAAGCCTCCACCTTCTCACAGGCTTGACAAATGAGGTTTCAGCCTTTGCCCAAATATGTCCAGGACCTGGGAGAAAGGGCTTTTTAAAAAACAACAAGGGGCACCTGGGTGGCTCATTTGGTTAAGCGTCTGACTTTGGCTCAGGTCATGATCTTGCGGTTTGTGGGTTCGAGCCCCGTGTCGGGCTCTGTGCTGACAGCTCAGAGCCTGGACCCTGCTTCGGATTCTGTGTCTCCTCTCTCTCTGCCCTTCCCCCACTCAGTCAGTCTCTCTCTCTCTCTCTCTCTCTCTCAAAAATAAACAAACATTATAGGGTGCCTCGGTGGCTCAGTCGGCTAAGCATCTGACTTCAGCTCAGGTCATGATCTCACAGTTCGTGGATTCAAGCCCCGTGTTGAGCTCTATGCTGACATCTCAGAGCCTGGAGCCTGCTTCGGATTCTGTGTCTCCCTCTCTCTCTGCCTCTCCTCTCCTTGTATCCTGTCTCCGTCTCTCTCTCTCTGTCTCTGTCTCTCTCCATTGCTGTCTCTGTCTCTCAAAACTAAATAAATATTAAAAAAAATTTTAATAAATAAACATTAAAAAAATTTAAGAACAACTTTGTTTTAGAATAATTTTAGATTTGTAGAAAAGTTATAAAGACAATACAGAGTTCCCTTATGCCCCTCAGCAAGTCTCCCCTAATGATAACATCTTATGTAACCTTGGCACACTTATCACAACGAAGAAACCAACGTTGGTACATTGCTCTCAGCCAAACTATACACTTTGTTCAGATTTTACCCGTTTCCCCACTAATATCCTTTTTCCGACCCAGTGTGGGTATTCTGGTTTGGGTTCTGGTTCATGAGGTTTGCCCCCAAGCTCAACTGCGGCTGCAGTCATCTGAAGGCTTGACTGGAGCAGGAGGATCAGGGCCCAGGTCCACTCACGTGGCTGCGGCTGGAGACCCCAGTTCCTCACCACGTGGCCCTTTGCATAGGGTTACTCATGATGTTGGTTCCCCCGGAGTGAGGGAACTCTGTCTCTGCAAGACAGAGAGAGCAAATGGGATGGAAGCTACAGTGGAAGGTACATTTTTTTGTTGTTGTTGAGGGAGCTCATTCCACTGCTGAACAGCTCCATTTGCTGAGAAAACTGTCTTCTTACCATTTCTTTCTGAATCCTTGCTCTGGCCAGTGGTGGACCAGCCAGGAAGTCTCTTCATTCACCATGCTTAGTCCTCTTAAAACAAAAAAAAAGAACCAGTGTCCCCTGAGTCTTCCCTGCATACTAAAGACACATTCATACATTTATTCATATAACCGTTCACCATCGAACATTGTTCCACATCTGATCTAAATGAGGACAAAGCACTTCATAGAAAGAAATAGAAGGCTGTTTATTCAAAGAACCTGCTTTACTCCCCTACATGTAGTCAAGAATCTGGTAGAAACATAGCTATAGGCAGACTCACGTTTCTTTAGAAATTTAAAGAAATTGTTATTCAGCCTGATACATGGTAAAAGCTCAACCATGTGTAAACATTTTTCTCTTCTTCTGTCTAAAACAGAAGCTGAGACTGGGTATAACCCGAGCATGGTGACAAGTGGGGAAATGTGAATGTTCTAGAACTTGGCTGTCACATGGTCTGGGCCCACAGCTGCTCTCTAGGTAGACTTACGCACAGACCAGTGCCTCTCAGCTAGAGGGATTTTGCCCCTGTGGGACATTTGGCAATGTCCAGAGACATTATTGGTTTTCGCGACAGGGAATGGGTGGGTGCTCTGGCATCTAGTGGCCCTTTAGAGACTGCATATAACCTGTAGCCTTGGCTCTAGCGACATTTGGGGCCAGGTCTCTAAAGGGCCACTTCCTGTTCCGCCACTGAGTGTCTCTTTTATATCATTTCCCCCTCACTTTTTCACTGAGCTCTCCTCACTGCCTATGAATTCCTTTGGTTTGTGTTCTCTGAGAGTCTGTTTTTCTGGTCCAAGCAAATAGCGAGGCAGCTGTGGTTGGGAAAAGTAAGGGAGGTGGTGCCAAAAAGCATTCCTTCAAACTTTCCTCAGCAGGAATTTTCTGAAGATTTGAAACAAGGTAGAACCTTCCTTTTAGGCTAGGATGGAGTTGCAAACTCCAAGGCTTGCCAGGTGTGCAGCGGCCCAGGGTTAGGTGTCCATGCTGGCCCGGGGTGAGTGTGAGGAATGCCTAATTAAGTGACGAAGATAACATTTGTGTTCATTGTACCTAGCTAAGCATTCTTTTAATTGGAGGTCACTGTTCACAAAGATCACATATTTTTTTTCCTATAAGGAGGCTTCAAGATATTGTTTGGAATGTTGGCGTTTGAAGTACATATTCCCCTGTGGGACTCTGTAAACTCTCATGCTGGTGGGAATACCAGTTAGCAGAACTACTCGGAAAATGTTCGATGTTACATAGTAAAGTGAGAACCAGAGTAACCCCCCCGGAGCGTGTGTTAAAGCTCACACTGCTGAGACCCACCCCAGAGTTCCTGAGGCAGTAGTTTTTTGGGTTGGGACCATAGACTTTGCAGCTCTAACAAGTTCCAATTTCCAGGGCAGTAGTGATGCCAGCAGTCCTAGAACCACACACTAAGAACCACTGTCTGAGAGCGATTCTTGGATGCGTACATGGGAAGACATGCACAAAATTTTTCAAAAACGTTGTTCCTGACAGCCCCAAGCTACAAACAACTCAAATCTCCATCAATAGTTCAATGGGGGAAATTCACCGTGGTATATTCATACCAGAAGACAGCGTACAGGAATCCAAATGAGTGGCCTACAGCCACCTGCCTCAACAGGATGAATTTCGGAAGTGTCGATGAATGAAATAAATGAGGCGAGAAAGAATACTTACAGTGGGATTCCATCTGTGTGAATTCAAAAGCGGGAAAACCAAACTATATTCTTCACAAATGGATACATAGATAGTAAAACTGTAAAGAAAAGCAGAGAATTGACTATTACAAAGATCGGACCAGTGATTACCTGGGCGAGAGGAAGGTAGGCACACAGGATACTTGGATACAAGGAATAATTTACCTCTGAACTTGACTGTTGGTTACATGGGAGTTGGCCTCCTCATTATTATTTAAACTGTATATTTACATCTATACACATCTTTACCTATGATACATCTTCGAATTAAAAAGAAGCGTAAGAAATTCCTTCCATCTTAAAAGAAAATGTTCCCTATCCTCTATGTATTCTGGTTCTTTGACATCTTGCTTGAATTTTAGGATCTGCCTGCTTGTTATAAAAACCAAGTCTCTTAAGCTTTACTCTTTGGTTTAGTTATTCTTCTGGGTCAACTATTAAAATGAAGGAATGATAGGATCCTTTTTAAGGGAATATACTCTGGTTCCAGCCAAATACATGTGATGTGAACTAGGGAACCAAGTGTTACAAAGTAAAAGCCTCTTTGGAGAATGGATTTGAATCTTGGGTCGTTAGTAGGTGTATTGTGGCGCGTGTATAATAAGTTCCGGCAGGCCATATCGTTAATCATCTTTTAGACACTGGAGATAAGAACATACATGTAATGAAAGAGACTGATGGCTTTTTACCACATTACAATCGATTTACTTAATTTTCCCCTGTACAAATCTCACGACCGCAAGGGTAAAGACTCTTAGGAACTGTTTCCATTTTGTGGGAGGAGAGTCATTTTTGAAATATTTCCTTGCTTTTTGAAAGAGGAGGGATTGGATGTGTCTATGGATTATTCTGTGATGTCTTTTGCCTCCCAAAATTCAGAGGGAAGGAGTTGGGGACATATGCAGCCCCGTGAGGATCCCAGTAAGGCTCCTTTCTGTTTAAGAAAGACTCTGATATCAGAGTCTTGCTTTTAAATTTTATTGGACTGAGTGTCTAAGTCTCTTTCTGTACTCCACTTTTTAGTGTGTCCTGTAAAAAAAAAAATTCTTAATCCCCCATTTAAACTTAAGTTTCTTCGCGGCACAGGCTGCATTTCCCTTATTTGATCGCAGTGGGGATTCCCAATTTGCACCTCCCGCATGTTAAGTTGATGGTCGCGTAATCCCCAAACGCATTCTTGCCATGATGACTGGCAACATTTTCTGATGACATCCCAGGAATCCGATTGCGGCTGCCTGCTGATATGAGTGGTATCTTTATTATTTGGTGAGTGAGCCAGATGCGCAAGTACATTTGTTGTAAGTACAAGACGCTAAAGGATATTATGCCTTACTTAATATAGTGAAAAATTAGAAATGCCCGAAATGTCCCTTGGCGAGGGAATGGTTAATTAAATTATGGCACAGCTACACTGGAATACTCTGCAGGCACCAAAGAGGAAGTAGATCTGAATTTATGCATCAGGGTCCCCATGAAGCCCTTTAGATGCATAGTTTCATTTAATTCATGCAACAACCCTATGAAATGCCCATTTTACAGATGAGGACGGTGAGACTTGTCCACAGTCACACAGTCGGTAAATGGTGCAGCAATAATTAGTCTGAGTTCTCTGGACCCCTAGATTCATTTCCTTATCCAGTTACACTCTACCAGCTTTTAAATGTCAAAATCATATGTACTGTTGAGTCTCCTCTCATGGAGATTTGATTCAAGATGACATTGGTTCGCATAAACATGAAGAATAGGAGAGACTCGTGTAATAGTAACAGCAAACATCTAAGTGTCACCACCAAGTTCATTCGGAAGGAGGTAAGTTTCCTGTACTTTTCATGAGTGAAACAAAATTTAGGAGCGTACATCGAGATTCCGTCTGTGTGTACTCCCCAAGTCAGGGATTTTCATGTATTTTCAGAGCCATTACTCTGTTTAAAATGCCCGATTATGAGTGAAGTAAGTGAGAAGCCGTGCTTTTGTTCAATGTAGTTACTGATAGAGTAAGATGTCACACGTATAGCTTGTGTTTACAATTTGTCATTCTTTTAATATTTGCAGATGGGCAGAAGAGAAAGAAATCTTTGAGAAAGAAACTGGATTCACTAGGAAAGGAGAAAAACAAAGACCGAGGTAAAGGACAGAAGGAACCACAGCGGATGCATCTTCTGTGGGGCATAATGGTTGAATTTGGTGGGGTTTTTGAATTGCATAGATTTATGCAGTTCAACTCTATTATGTAAACTGGCTTTCTACAATGGAATGTCATTAAAGCCTGTTTTGGTCTACTCTTTTGTGTTTGAGTGGCCCCGTACTGAATTGATGAATTCAACTGGTTTGAGCAAAGTGTGACTTCGGCCAAGTTTATGGTTCCAATTATGATGCTGGCCAATCAGCAACGGGTAAGAAGAACCTGGGTTGAGTAGCCATGGACAGCATCTCTAACGCTAACCAGCTGTCTGGCAAGGTCAGAGAGTTAGGCAGGGCTAGTTGAATGAGAAAAAGTTTGGATTCGCCTACCATGACTACTGGAAAGAAACAGTCTCATCCTCATGGGCTACTGGAGATGGGCCATTCTCAGCATTTCTGCGTCCGATCACAGCGGGCTAATTTTTTGCCCTATATGTTTTCGGGATTGTTGACTCTCTTCATACTGTTTTGTGTCCTTTCTATGTCTATTTAGGGAACTGACACATTAGCCACTCTTTGAGAGATATTTGTGGTCATTCTTAACGAATATTCACAGAGCCTGCCTAATGGGCACCTGGGTCCCATTAGCACAGAACAACTTTCCGTGGCTTGTTCGTATGGGCCCATATGAAATGACCGCTGAACAGTGCGGTCGTATGAATGTATTTCCATTTTATGTGACATAATGAATGAGTGTTGAGTGAGGAGAGCCATATGTCTCACCTCGGAGTTCTTTTCTATAATGATTGAATTTCTGCTTGAAAAGTAACGGAAGGCAGTAAAACCGAAGGTATAAAAATCAATGCATTGCGGTTGGCGCTGGACAGGACCTAGTCCACACCTTTGATCCCGCACTCTACACCCATGTCTTGAACTGTGCCTAAAGTGTCATGACCTTTGGTTCTTTGGACTCAAAGGAGATTTAAAAAGTTCTAAATCAGTGGTCAGGATCAGTGTTCTAAAGTTCTAAATCAGTGATTCAGGAGAATCAGTGTTTTACTTCCCTTAGAGCATGGTTTCTCCACCTGGACCTACTGACATTTCAGGGTGGATAATTCTTCATTATGGAGGCTGTCCTGTTCATCGTGTGACGTGTTTAGTGGCACTCTGGCCTCTACCACTAGATGCCAGTAGCACTGCCCCCAATGGGGGGGGGATATCTCCAGACATTTCAAATGTTTACCTCATGCTGGAGAAAAGGAGTTGAAAATGTCAATGATTCCCTACCCCTGGCTGCGCAGTAGAATAAATTCGTGTGCAACCTTTAAAATTCCCAGTGCCCAGGCCCCCAACCCCAAAAGTGTAATTCTACTGGTCTGTAGGGGTACTGGACAGGAGCGATTTTATAATCTACGAATGTGCAGCTTCTAACATGGGAATCCCGGTCCATACTGACTATTGCCACAGCAGAATCTGCTGCTGGAATAGTCAAGGCTAAGGGCACTAACTCTTGTCCCGTTACCTCTTGCTGTCTGATAAAGCGTGCTCTATTTAATCGGTTCATATGTTCTTACCCTTATTTTTAAATGACTACTAGTAACCAGGGTAGCTTTTTTAGACTCAAGTTTTTACTAATTCTGTTCCTGCCACTGACCTCCTTCATCTCTAATTCTAATTATTATTGGAATAATGCTCGGGGTTTATACAGTGAATTAATGGGACCACACAGACTGGCATTAGGAATGTGTATCTTTAAAGTCGGTTTCTTCTACGATGATGATATGGATACTAGGATTTGAATACTCATAATGTAGGCTTTCAGTGATTCTTCAGAAGTGCCCATTCAGGCGAGACTAAGCGGAATGAGCATTTTCCGCAGGAGATGATGATTGAGTCCCCTCAGCAGAGGGAGATGTATGTCTGCGTGCTTATATTACAAAACAACAGGAAGCAACGATGTGAATGAGGAGAAAAGGAAGGGCCAGGGGAAGTAATTGACGAGTCCGTACTGAGCCATTATACATTTTTCAGACCAAATCGTACTTACACATTACATAGGCTCAGTGAAAATCTGGCAGTGTTCTTTAAGGCTGCACAGGGAGCTGGCTGAAAGGAAGGCAGGTCCTGGTGGTCCAAAGAAAAGGCACATCGGGGTGCCTCGGTGGCTCAGTCGGTGAAGCATCGGACACTTGGTTTCAGCTCTGGTCATGATCTCACCGTTTCGTGGGTTCTAGCCCCATATTGGGCTCTGCGCTGGCAGCTGGGAGCCTGCTTGAGATTCTCTCTCTCCCACTCTCTCTGCACTTCCCCCACTTGTGCTGTCTCAAAATAAATAAATAAACTTTAAAAAAATATTAAAAAAAAAAAAAGACACTTCGCTTAGCCAACTAAAGGGAGAAATATCAGATTTCATGGCAAAAGAGGGGTTTTTTTTTTCTCTTTTTAAGTAGCTCTGACGTTTAAAAAGAAGAAATCTCGGGCTTCCGTGAAGCTGAATTGCATGGCGTCTTTTCTGAACAACATGGGACGCAGGGCGCGAGGGGGCAGCGTGCAACTCTTGCACGGTCGTAATGGTCCACATGACTTTCTTCCACTTGAATATTAACATCGGGGTTCCTACCAGCTGCACATGTGGAAAATGACAATCATTTGAATCCAAGAGTAAAAGAAGGAAAACAGGAAGCTCTAAGTGACCTCTTGGGTTAGGTCATCTAAAAATAGAGAGGAGCAGCTTTTTAGAATCGAATTGCTCTCCCAATAAAGAGTGATTCATTAAGTGCTTGATATGCTGCTAGATTAATTGGTTCAATCAGAATGAATCATGTCCTGTATTTTCTTTAATTGCCTGGCCGTAAAACACAGCAGATCACGTGACCCCGCTGTGTCCCTCCTGCCCGTGTGACTTTTGATTTCCATACGGAAACTAATTCAAGACTGATGCTGGGTCGGAAAACATACTTTCACACAGAAGATTTCCCAGTCCTTAATTTCTCTTAGTTAAATGACTTGGCAACCCAAAAGCATTTTTTAAACTTGCAGAACTTCAGAAAATCTCTTTCTCGTGTCAAAAAAAGAAATCATTTTGGGGAAAAAGATTTTAAAATAGCTACTTTGTGCCAGTTAGTGTGGCTTCTAATCAGAGTGCAGGAGGAGTAGGTTTTATTGTGGCATAAGTCTGAGACAGGTCCCCTCTCCACAGGATATTTTCAGATTATGCCGTGTATTTCTGGGGATAAAATCTGGGGGTAATTTAGGCGTGGCACCTTTCTTTGTGCCGAACTGGTATCACGCCAAGTTTTATTTTCCCCGGCATCTAAGAATGTTCCTACGTGTGAGCTGTGAAGTAGCACTGGATAGAAATAGTGGATACAACTTTATTTTGTATCATATTAAATAGCAATAGAAAAATCAAGTATCAGTTATCGCCACGTAGAACTTCGCAAAGAGAAGGACTAAATGCTCTCTTTGAGTACTCTTGCCGGAACTGAGAGAACCAGAAGGGGTGGGGGTGACTGCAGGGAAGAGTAGGAAGGGGCCACCTCACACAGAATCGTGTGGGCCCCCCGCACAATTTTTGGTCTGCATGCCGAGAACATTGAGACACCCTCAAAGTACGTTGAGGAGGGGCATCTTAACGGTGTGTTTAAACAGACTGCCACGCCGTAGTGTAACACATGAACTTGGGATGGGAGTAAGACGAGAGTGGAGAGAGGAAGCCTGAATCTAGAGGCAGAATCACTTCTGGTGAGGACACAGGCCAGGATGGGCCCGAGTGAGTGGGTGGAAAAGGTGGCATGAAAGAAAAAGTAAGAGGAGAGGAGAAGGGCAAGGACATGTGAGGATGGAGAATTAGATGGGCTCTTTAGGTAGACATCCAAGCCACCAACGGTGATGGTAGATTGGGGGTCTGACCACGAGTCAAAGTCAGTGACAACAGAAGAGAGCAATGAGCAGGAGGCAAGAGGAACCTCGCATTGGCAGGTTTCTGCCACACGGTGGGAAGGCACAGATCTGGAAGTGGCGGTAGGGAGCCTGGGATGAACCTCCCGACCCCACAGTTCGCGGGGCGGGAAAGTCCACAGTTGCTACTAACGAGCACGGCAGGGGAGGCAGTGTTCCTAGGGAGCACACACTGTAGATTAGAACGTGATACACGCTGTCCCTGGCCCCAGAACAGTGAGTCTTGGGAAATGTCCATATGGTTTTAAAAACCTATTATCAGCTCTGTTAGCCACTGTCAACACGGAGTCTCTAGGGTCGTCCCCCCCCAGAGAAGCGTTTTGAACCCACAGATAAGCATGCGCACCCAACATTTTATTTACACCCGAGGAAGCTTTTGCTCAAGAGATTTGCGATGAGTCCTCAATTTCACAATAGCCACATTTGGAGAAGCAATAATATTCAAGGAATCTGGCTAAGAATTTTCCAGGGACTGTAGACACTGTAACACAAGTTTAGAGCATGGAGAGGCCTCCTTTCGGAAGCTTGTAAGGGTTCTCAAGAGAAAGCGATGAGAAACAAGAGACTGCATTAAAACTCTGTCACCAAAAGAATAAATAAGCTCAGCCAGGCAAGAAGGCTTGTTAGGGAAAAATAAAAGTCTGTTAGAGGCTCAGCTCTTGAGTAAGAATAAAAGAGAAACAAAAACGGAGAGGGATGACTTCATGTATTCCATCTGTTTAATTCGTATTCAATTATTCCAATTTGCAAGGAGGGTGACAGAGTTTTGGACATTAAAAATGACAGATACCAAAGGAAACCATTTTTCTAGGGGTATCAGAAACTCTAAACGAGTCTGGTTGGTTTTCCTTATATGGAAAAACTGGCTAAGAGAGGAGTCAGTAGCCCCATCTCCTATGAAATCCCCGTAGTCAGGGTGCCTACATAAGCAGACACGTGTCACCCACTACATTTATCGTTGTCTTTTCCGTTGTTATTCTTCACAGTTTTTGTATATTCCCTGTAGCCGTCAGCCTCGGCATCTGCGCGTTTCTAGCCTTTCCCCAGTTTTTTAAAGTGTATTTACTTACTTTGAGAGAGAGAGAACAACCTGGGAAGGGGCAGAGGGAGAAGGAGACAGAGGATCCGAAGCAGGGTCCGTGCTGACAGCAGGGAACCCATGCAGGGCTCGAACTCACAAACTGCGAGATCACGACCTGTGCCGGAGTGGGTCGCTTAACCGACTGAGCCACCCAGGCGCCCCTCCCCAGTCTTTTTGAAGTTAGACTATTCGATTATTCCCATACACAAGTCAGTGCCGATTTACAGGATAAGTCCTGGCGTGCGCAGCAGGTGGTCTGGCATTGTCCCCTTTGCTTTCTAATTTTGATAGTTAGCGGTGGTGGCCTTTTATCAATAGTGAGTATTGCGTCTTGCTACACTTGTCCACATCAGTCACTCAAAACCATGCCAAAAATTTTTTTCGCATTATCATATGCCACCTGGCTTGTGGGTAATGATGGAGAATGGTAACCATCCTCCGAAAACCCCCGAATGCTGACGTTTTGATTTTTTGCTTCGAAACAGATTCGTGCTTTGATAGAACCAGAGATGCAGACTTTTCAAGCACCATTTCTGCTTTATTAGATAATTTTTTATTTATTTTGAGAGAGAGAGAGAGAGCAAGCAGGGGAGAGGCAGAGAGAGAGGGAGAGAATCCCAAACCGGCTCCAAGCTTTCAGTGTGGATCTTGATGTAAGGCTCAGACTCTCAAACCGTGAGACCGTGACCTGAGCCGAAATCAAGAGTCGCACGCTCAACCCACTGAGTCACCTAGGCGCCCCCATTTCTGCTTTTAATGTAGACTTGGCCATTAGCCCAATGATGTTAAAAATGTTGCCATAGATCAGGTAGGAAAACCTTTCAAAGCCTCTTTCCACGTGATTTAATGTTAGCTTTTTTGTTCAAAGAACAAACAAGTCTTACAGTTGTTTTCTCTTGATCATTCTGATTTTATTCCTAGGGGTTATAAAAACCAGGGAGAGCCTAGACTCCAATATTCTGCTGCTCACAGATGTAATTTTGACTCAAAAAGAAATAGTGCGTTTAACTTAATTATTAATGCTTTTCAGCATAAATCTAAAATATTGCCAGTAAAATGCCTGGCTCTAAGGATCAATGTGCTTAAAATGGACATGTATACATATGGATTTACTACTGCGCTCCAGAAAGCAACCATGTGTACATCTCCAAATAAAGCTGTAGATTTCTGCCTTATGCTCCTTCCTTACAAGACGATTTAACACGTCGTATCCTAGGCCCTTCACTGGTTAGTTAGCGATGAGAGCCCACTTGTGCGTGTGGCCAGCAGAATGGCTGGAGCATACATCAGGAGAGTGACAGCCCCAGCCCAGCAACTGGAGGCAGCGTGGGGGGGGGGGACAAGGCACGCAACGGGAGGAGAGCAGACTTGCTTCCGAAGTGTCCCTCTGCCTCTCAGGTTCTCATTTCATGGGCTGGTGCTTTTACTGGGAACCTCAAAATGTATCCACTTAACCGAACTTCAGTCTGGGCTTCCGTGCGTCCCTACATTACAGCGCCTGGCAGACACCTATGTAGTTATTTACATGGCTGACCCCCTCCCCGACTCTGGATCCTTCAAGAGCAAGGACTAGACCTTCTGTGAGCCTTGTACTCCCTGTCGCGTAGCTTGACGTGGCACGTGGTAGCTGTTCAGTAAGTGGCCACTGGACAAATGGACGTGTGCCCTCTTCTCATGCCTCGTAAGTTCCAGGGGCTCCCGAGACACACAAATCGAAGACTAACAGTTTGTAAAATTGTGTCCTCGCGAGGAGAAAGCCTAGTGTACATTCTATCAGAAATGTCACGTTTCTCCTTAAAGTTTTTGCCTTTAAAACATACTTGAGATACGTGGGTGGGGGGGAACCAGAGGCCTAGATTTCTAAAAACATACTGATCTGCTTGATAGAAACGTTGGCCACTCTGCTAAACACAGAAGTCACCTCTGTATTTTGATTGGTGAATCAGCTCTTTGATCGGTGAATCATATTCAGGCATTTGAATATGTCTGCCCTTCGGTCTGAAACACGAGTGAGGTCCTTCCCTGGTCCAGCCATGGCTGCAAGTGAATGTTTGTTTTTTGGTTCCAGAATTCATCCCACAGGCATTTGGAATGCCCTTATCCCAAGTCATTGCAAATGACCGGGCCTATAAACTCAAGCAGGACTCGCAGAGGGACGAGCAAAAGGACGCGTCTGATTTTGTGGCTTCCCTCCTCCCATTTGGAAATAAAAGACAAAACAAAGAACTCTCAAGCAGTAACTCATCTCTCAGCTCCACCTCGGAAACACCAAATGAGTCAACATCCCCGAACACCCCAGAACCGGCTCCTCGGGCCAGGAGGAGGGTGAGTTGGCCAGGGCTTTCTCTGACACCACTGCTGAAACAACCAGAGCGTTATTCTTGGAGTCTTTGCTCATGGGAAAACTGGAAATGTAGTCCAGGTATCTGTCAACAGCCCCGTTCGGGGACAATTTGCACTGGCCGTAGGACACCGGGCACACCCTCAGAGCCTTTCCTGACCCCTCTCAGAGCTGTTGGGTGCCCCTCCTTGGTTACCCATGTGCCCCATGAGATCCTAAACAGTCTACAGTGTCACTGGTGACCGCGCTCTAGTGTAATCTGCTGCTGTACTACCAGACTTGCCCTTGAGACTGTGGGGCTTGGGGGCGGGGCCAGGTGTTCTGGTTACTCTCTCGGTCTCTAGTCCCAGAACCACGCCTGACCCAGTGACCTGGCTGCCAGTCTTCAGAAACAATGAGATTTTTTTTTTATCAATGGAATTTTTTTCACCACATGTACACATATATATATACATATACATATATGAAAAATTCACCATTTATATATACATATGTGTGTATATATATGTGTAAATATATATAGAGAGAGAGAGAGAAAGAGAGAGAGAGAGAACATATGTCCTCTCAAATTAGTACTGTAAAAACATGGTGCCATTTATTAATTGGCTGCTATGTTCTAGGCACTGTGCTGTTATTTTGTGTTTCAAATTTCATGTTTCAATCCAGGAAAGCTGAGTGTTCGGGCCAACTGGTCGGTGATTGGCTGAGTCAGTTGATAAGCGTCTCTAAAATTCCCCAGGTCACCGGGAGGTCTCTCCTTTTCCTCTTGCCTGGAGACCCCAAATGTGTGCCACCTGCAGCCACTCACTACTGCCCTCAGTAAAAGCCCAGACACTCCCCACTTAAAATCCACACTCGAGACCTCTCCAAGATAAAGGGGGTGCCTGAGCCACTGCTGTTTCTCAAGGCTCCAGCTATGTTTAAAAATGAGGAAATGACATTATGGGGTATTTAAATTTACGCGATGGAGTCATTCCTCCAGTTTTATCATTGTCTCCCGGATTGCATGTTATATGCCAGTAACACCCGAACTCCACGTTGGCGCTTTCTGGGAATCTGGGGCCCAGGCAATGGGCCTGGCAGATGCCCTCTCCTCTGTCCAGGCCTTGCCAGGACACCGCCTGCAAACTCTTTCCCCTGCACTTCCTCCAAGGAGGGGCGGCTGTACGGACATGGCCGGCGCCCTGCTCCCATGCTCAGCCTTCACCATTCCCAGCATGGCGGCCCTCCTCCCACCCGCCAGCGCTTCATCTCCGCCGAAGGCTTTCTCTGATGGCCAGAGGCACCCGCCCATGCAGATGACAGGCTGCAAGTGCCGAGACATTAACGTCCCCTCCCTGCCCCTACTGGAAGTTGCCCTTATTCATCAACTCTTGAGGCCTGTGGTATAAATAGCCCAGCTCACTTGCTCCCTAGCATGGTTACCTCTGGTGCTTGACCTCTATGGTCTCCCAGACGTCCCAGGGCCTTGGGCACGAGCGGCCCACCGGCTTGTCATAGGCTTGGTGATGCTTCTCATCCGCCGCCCTCCCTTCCCTGTCTCATTTCCCCACCCCTACAGCCGTCTCCAGGGACCACTTCCCTGATAAAGCTCTTTGTGCTATTTCTGGGGAAACCAAACTAACACAGTTCCATGGAATCCAGGTTTAAAAATCGAGATCTTCTTTTCACTCCCAAGGCTCCTCTGACTTGACTTCATTCATCAAGTGTGTGATTTTTCTCTGGTTTCAAGAAATGAAGTGGTCGGGTCAAAATATGATATGTCCGCCCTCTCGAGTCTTCCCTCAGGAAAATGTTGCTTGTCGAAATTGTGACTGTCATTACCTGGCCCTATGTTGTCGTAGTTTCCTAACATTTTCAAATGGTGTTTGTTGTTTTCCTTCTAATGTACAAACAGCTCGATTCAACCAAGCGGCATTATTGTGAGTTTGACAAATAGTCATGGGCCAAAGTGTGATTGGAGAGCATCTAGGGAAGCTGTTTTCATTTTCCCCGTCTGCACTCTTTATTCACGACCGCGTATGATTTGCAGGGTGCGATGTCAGTGGATTCCATCACAGATCTCGATGACAATCAGTCTCGACTGCTAGAAGCTTTACAACTCTCCTTGCCTGCCGAGGCTCAGAGTAAAAAAGAAAAAGCCAGAGATAAGAAACTGAGTCTGAATCCTATTTACAGACAGGTCCCCAGACTGGTGGACAGCTGCTGTCAGCATCTAGAAAAACACGGTAAGCAGACTTGTCTGTCAGTGATCGGGTACGAGAGACTTTCATTTACTCAAGCATCGTGAATTTAAGCGCCCAAGTTCAGTGCTTTAGTCATTCGATCAGACTCTGGGCTGACATTTCCTTACAGATCTGAGTGTTTGCTTAAAAGGGTACTGGGCTAAACAAGGTTGTGGGGGACAAAAATCAACTCAACGGCGTTCAGGCCCCCCAACGACCAAGGGTCCTTGGAAGTGAACCTGGGGGCCCAGCATCTTAGGGGAGGCCAAGATCCGTTGGGCTGGGTCTGTCCCCAAGCCTCCCTTCAAACAGGGCGCGGCCACTTTTATCTTTTTCATGCATCGAGACTACTAACAAGGCTTTCTTTAAAAAAATAAGAGTCCGGCTTCAAACAAACAAACAAACAAAAGATTTGCAAGCCACTCCTTAAATGAATAGAAAATACATAGTTTTTTTCCATACGGCTTTCCATACGGCTGTTTGCGTCTTTGTGGGAAGAGGTCCACTTCAAATTCTTCACGGTGACCCTTTCGGCAACTCAACTCCACTTAATACGTTGACTTAAAAATAATGGCCACTTCTTTAACAATTTTTCTGAGATGCAAACTTTTGGCTCATTGAACTGCCATCTCCATGATCTGAATTTGTTTCCTATAGCGTTAGCATGCATTTCATGGACATGAGAAAAGGTAATTGCTTCTTGGCTATAAAATAATATGCTCGTTGTAATGAAGAAAAAAAGGAACAGAAAAGCAAAGACATTCTGAGGCTGTCGTGGAGACCTACCTACTCTTAATACTCTCGTCTAATTGTTTCTAGTAAAAGTGGGACTTTATAAAAAATTTCTCAAGGAGATATCTAAATGTCTTAGTCACTAGGTAATGTAGGGATGACTTAATACAATGAATACATATCGAAGCTTTCTTTGTCTATACTGAATTTTTATATGTACGTGTATGTGTGTGTCCATCTTTCTCCTCTCCTGGGAAGGTACACTGGAGGTCAAGGAAAATGTCTTGGTCATTTCGGATTGCCAACACTTACTATCATGATTAATACAATGTAGGTGTTCAATAAATATTACTTGCATGGAACTATTTTTAAAAATAGCTTAGCAACGAAAGATTCAGTCCTGCAAATATGTCAATTCAGCCGAAATTTCGCGAGGAGGGAGAAAAAGCAACTCATACTTTTATAATTATAGTTTTTCCCTGTAAAGAGCGTCGAGAGTGAACCGTAAGCATTATAAAGAGTCCTAAGTGAGAAAATTGTCCTCCAATCATGTAAAACTCTAGTGCCAGTTTGAGTAACTGCTTATGTGAAAGAAAACTTTCCAAGTCTTTCTATCTTCTTTTTGAAAATAAATTTTCATGAATTATACTTTGTACAATAGCCTTTCCTTCGAGCTTACTAAAAAACTGGACAGCACTTCCTTTTTTGGAATAGTTAACATGCAGCGTACAGCCGAAAAGAGATGAGATTATCCTGGTGATTTCTCAAGGCCCTGATTCTGCTCCTGGTTTCCATGGTGTTTAGCTCCAGAAACCTAAGAGACGTGTTCAAATGCAAACGGATACTAATCTTCGTCCCTTAAAACCAGTGAAGAAAAGGGCAAACCTCAAAAACAATTCTTTCGTAAGACTCTATCTGCCAGCTTGGGAAATGGGGAGCAGAGAGTATGATCCACTTTAGTCTTTTTTTTTTTTAACGTTTATTCATTTTTGAGAGACGGAAAGACAGAGCGTGAGCAGGGGAGGGGCAGAGAGAGAGGGAGACACAGAATCCGAAGCAGGCTCCAGGCTCTGAGCCATCAGCGCAGAGCCCGATGTGATCCACTTTAGTCTTAATAAACATTTGTCAAAGATCTTTTCGTTCCCTCCGACGTTGGTCTTGGACAATGACCTTGACTCCATCCGCGTCTGTGTGCGCCGCCCTTCCCCTTGCACGCAGGTGCTTTCTATACTATTTGCTCAAAATTCCTTAAGCATCCTCAATTTCCCAGAAGCACAAATTTCAAAACAACAACAACAACAACAACAACAACAAAACACAGGCAGTATAATGGAGACTTAAGTGCTATTTTCTTTCGGGGATTTAGGCTGATTTTAAGGCTTATCAGGTCTTCCCTCTTTACTTGATATTCCCTAAGCCTGAGGTCCAGGTGCTCTGGGTCAAATTTCCATTCTAGTTTCTGATGAAAAGGAGAGAAAGGTGATCACGTCGATTTCTGGGACAGGCCCCAGCAAAGCCACGTTCCTTTGCCAGATGTATACCTTTTTTGATGTACACCTGTTTTTTTTTTTTTTTCAGTGACTACCTTAAGTCAGGGTTACTAAACGCCTAGACTATATCTTTTCCTTTAAGAAGAGTCACTGTAGAACTTATGTCAAAGAATGGCATTGACTACCTGAAGGGTGCCATTCGCTCTACCTAGAAACGAGCAAACAAACAAATCTTTTAAAAACTTCAATCAGATTATAATCAATGAGATACATAGGAATTGTGGCACTCGATCACTAGCTAGTCATTTTTTAAAATTACAGTCATTTTTGTTGAGTGAAAAAGTACTATAATTGAGGAAATAATGTCATAGAAATGGGCATTTCTGAAGAGTCTGGAGGGATTGGACCAAATGAATAGTCCCGCCTGTGTAGAAAATGCCCTTGTGTGATATTGCACTTCTGTAGAAATTTCAGCTATTCAGAAACCATCAGAAAATCAGGAAGTAAATGCAGCCAAAATGAACATTTGCTAACACCTGCTATAATAAGGTTTTCTATTTTGCACAAAGGAGACTCATTCCATTCAATCAGGGTCTGTTTCTCTCTTTATAATGGCAGATGCCAGATACGATTCTAAGTCCTTTATATGCCTTAATTAATTGAATCGTTGCATAACTTTTCAGGTGGATACTTATTATACTCCTTTTGCAGATGTGAAATGTAATTCTGGAGTGATTCTAAATAGCTCGATTATCCTGTTTTTAAGCTCGCAGAGGTAGAAGCAATAAATTAGGCTAAGGGTTGGACCCGCTTATGAGGCACACACACCGACGGCAGCGACAAAGAAGGTACAGAAGTCTTTTGAAAATAGATGCAGAGCCAAATCCCACCCAAGGGCAAAGCACAAATATATGATGATGCAAATTAGCAATAATCAGCCTCTCACCATGGATTCTCTCAAATTATTCTGGAAATTCAGGATCCCATTTATAAGATAGATATCTATACCTTAGTATAGATATCTATCTTATCTTTAAGATAAGATAGATGGATTCCCGTATGGATTCCCGATTATATTTGTAAATGGATTTGTAATTACAGATGTGATCTTTTCTAACTAAAAAGCCCTGGAAAACCAACCAAACAGGGCTTATACTTAATGCATCGTGTGGCAAGACCACAAAATGTATCTACAAAAAGATATCTATTTCCTGTGTAAGAGCAATAATCAGTAATTTTCCATCACAATAAAATAATTCATTCATACTAATATCAAAAATATACCCAGAATATCTGTAATAAGAAGCCAAGAAAGTTTTATAAAGAAAACGGCAAAGTTCTACCAACCAAGCTAAAACATGACTTCAACAAATTAAGATGCTGACTTTGGTTCTGGATGAAAGAAATAATGTTATAAAGATTGAAATTCTCTGCGATTTAATTGTGCATTGAAAAAGTCAGAACTTTTTCAGTGGAAAGAGAGAGGAACCCAGATAAAACGAGAGCAGTCGAAGCACCACCCCCGTCCCCAAATCCTATTGACATATGGAAGGCTCAGTATTATATCTAAATTCAGGCACGGCTGGACCCAGGATTCAAATGATGCCCTAAGACCAAGAGTCTGTCTGCTGGCTTTACTGTCAGACTGGCTCTCTTCACGTGGCTGCAAAATGTCCATTGGCAGCTTTGAACCACCATCGCCCTCATAACTGATGATCCCAAATGAAGAGAAAATGAGCCACCAGTGAAAAAATAAATGGAGATTGTGATCATCAGTGGTGATGCTTAATGACTTGCATAGGGAACGGAGAGCTGTCCAGAGATTCTGTGCCCCTGAAGGACATAATACTTCTTAGGGAGGATTCTTGCCCCCCAAAATCAAACCCGAATTCACAAAAATCTGGCTCAACTATGTAAAAAGAAACACACACACACACACACACACACACACACACACACACACTCACACTGAGTAAAGACTGCACAGACATAAATCAAAATATTCACAGTGGTTATTTCTGCATCAGGTATTTCAAAAAGTATATTCTCTTTCACATTTTTCTGCATTTTCTAGATTTTCTTTGGTAAGTGCTTGTTTTCATTATAATCAGTGAAACGAGAAATATCTGTTTTTACAACTGAAGGAGAGTTACAAATTCATATAATATTCATGTTTCAGTAATCATTCCACATAACGAAGAAGATGTTACTTTTTTCATATGGAGAAGATGAGGAAATACACACTCTCACGTGACACGTTTTTCATCACAAACGTTTAACAGGGCATAACCCTGGTGCCTGCAGGGTTAAGCTGGAGGTACCTGCAGAGTATAGAGTGGAGAGAAGAACCATTAGTGCGTGTGATTGTGCCGTTACTGCTCTGCGTGTTGCAGTCAGGTGCTGGCATCCTCTTCCGGTTCTACAGTGATTTCCTCCAGAGTTCCGAGCCACAGAACCGGACCGTTGATTTTGTTTGCTTCTTTGCAGGCCTCCAGACAGTGGGGATATTCCGAGTTGGAAGCTCAAAAAAGAGAGTCAGACAAGTAAGTGGAAAGTGAAGACTGCGTTGTACGTTTCACGTGACTTTCAAATGAATTACCTCATGCAGAGTTCAAGCATATGCAAACTCATTTCTGAATATCTCTGCGGTATCCTCCTCCCAATTAGAGTATAATTGATTCCCAAGAGGTAAAGGGCTCAGAAAGGTTGTGATGGATTGAGGCTCAAACACTTGAAAGCAAAACACTTGGATGTGTCCGTGGCACATCCAGCCACACAAAACTAATTCATAAACATCTTACAGAAATTGCAAAAGCAAGAGATTCAGAGAGCACCGAAACAATAAGTGATAGTAAGTGGAAGACTATTGTATAGCACTTGGTTTTACTAAAAGGCAGTATGAATAATGCCATTGACATTCTCTTCATATAAGATGTTATTTTTGATAGTTTTACTTTCTCTAAAATAAAGAATTCTTATTAAGTTTCCGTGGAACCGTCGATCCCCAATTCATTTGTCATGTGAGGACCGCACCCCTTGGTTTCCTTCAGCATTGTCAGACATTCCCGCAACACAAGTTTGATGCTAGACCTTCAGGAATCGGTGCCTACGATCCAGAAGGTATCTGTGTTCACAATGGCTTCCCAAAGAGGCAAAAACCATCCTTTGAAAAAATTATTCATTTGTCAGCTAAAAGAAAATTAAAATGTTAAGTCTCCTCTGTTGGTTCCAACAGAAAGAAGCAATTCAAAAATGAAGGCAATGGAAAATAATTTTTAGTTGATGAAGCTGAAGAAAGATTTGTTCAGATTATTAAAACTAACTGAAATGAATGCCTCTTTTTTGTCAAAGCAAAAGGGGCTTCCGAGAGGAGTATTGTCTTTATTTTCCATAGTCACCCAAGAGACTATTGAACAGCATTTAACATTTCATAACAGGACTCGCAAGAAGCAAGGATAGCATAGTAACATTTTGGGGCCGCTCACCTGTGCGGAACTGGAGACCATTTTCAAAACGTTATCTTATTGACTCCACCCACCAACTCTGAGAGTAGCCCCTTCTTTCACCCACTTCCTTTGAGGCTTAGAGAAACTAAGAAACTTAATTCAAGATCACACAATTTAACCCGTGTTCCATTCAAGATCGGTGTTAAACTCAAGATCACACCATTTAGATTAGGCTCTTTCCGAGGCCCCTTCTTTCTGCACATGCGTATGCTCAGGAAAGACACCACGTGGCGCGTTTGAACGATCGCAGGTCGGAATGGTACCAGTGGAAGCCTTTTTCGTTCTGGCAGCCTGCCGCACACTAATGATGACTTGGCTGGCGTCAATGAGCAATTCGGGACAGTAGCGTGCATGCTGCTCAGGTGGAGAGAAGGCTGGTCTCAGAAATGATTCCTCACTTATATCTGGATCCACCAAAGGGAAAACCTTTGCAGGGAGATTTGTTGAAAGATTATCCAATAACAATATAATTTGTGGTTATTTAGACTTAGATTCTTAGATTAGAAATATGCCTTCACTCCCCATTTTATTTTGAATGTCACTTCTTAGCACCCTACACTTTGAGAATGGTTGTCACAATATTAAGAGCTAATTAGTCATTTGGAGGATTACCACCTTATCACCAGACTCTCTCTCAGTCTGAGAGCTGGGGGTGGACACGGATGTTGCCTCTTTATTCCCTGCCATACTTTGAGAGCCTATACTGAGGCCTCGTACCCGGGAAATTGAATGAATGGACAAATGAATGACTGAACAAATAGATTCTTATAGAAGCTCATTGCATAGAGGAGATTCATGAACTCACATAATTATTTCCACGCAGAAAACAACACATAAGGGAAGTTGGGCTGTCAGTCATGGAAGTAGGGTGTAGGGTTATGACTCCCTTCCTCTCGCTATTGAGTTTTCCTGTTGTTATAAATGCTAATAAACCGAGTATAATGATTAAGGGAGGAAATCCCTTTGGGAATTGTTAATGAGGCTACTTTGACAAATCTAAGGCACCTTTTGTTTAGTAATTGTCATCTTTCAAGCCTTAGTCATGGATGGCTTATTAGGGTTTTTTAAGCTCCTTGTTTGCAGGAAAAAATAAATTCTTGCTTTCTTGTTGAGTGTTTCTGTAAAATGTCAAAATTCCAACCTAGTAGGATTGCTGACATGCAAAACTCTGTATAATAGGTTCATTCCTCCCACCCACATTTACTGTTGACCTAACCCCTTAGCTCTTCCTCCCAACCTTCCGGATGGCATTATCAGGCCTTTCTCCTTGCATCATTAACTTCAAACCTACAGATACTTTTATTTAATAATGCATTTAAGTATATATACATATATATTCATGGCGGGGTGCATAGGCTCTGTAGATCAAGGCGACATGTTGTTGCCTTCTCCTTTTCTGTGTCTCTGTAAGCCTAATACCCTATACTGCGTGTCACAGCACTTTCTTTTTTTCTCTTTGCTGGGCACTGAACATTGAGGTATGGTGTTCTAAGGCTGCCACTCGAACCATTATTTTTCCAGTTACGTGAGGAATTTGACCGTGGAGTCGATGTCTCCCTGGAGGAAGAGCACAGCGTTCATGACGTGGCCGCCCTGTTGAAGGAGTTCCTGAGGGATATGCCGGACCCCCTCCTCACCAGGGAACTGTACACGGCCTTCATCAATACTCTGTGTGCGTAACATAGCCATTTGCAGCAATGTGTCCCAGGATCACCGGGCTGTCCAATGCACTCATCGAACCATGTGCCTGTGTTTCCCAGGACCTCTTTTTGTTCTTATTTATTGGTCTCTAATGAATGGGCTATTTGGGGGAATTTTCTGAGATGTACCCTTGGGGAGAATTAGCAAGAAGAAAGTTGCAATAGAACAAAGAATTTGGGATGCTTTCAAATGACCCTGGCACAGTAGAGAGTGCTATATATTGATGCTTTGGAGTAACAGCAAGAGTTCACGTTGAGTCTGTACCTAAAAATGAGTTTGCATTTCTGGTAGGAGGAAGGAGGGAACCACAGAAACCCAGAGTGAGAAAAGGCAGCAGGCAACATTCCAGGGAAAGCAAGATGGCATAGCCCAGTGCCAGAACTTTCAATATGGCTGCTCCGGGGCTATAGAGGCAGATCTCATGGAGGAGGAAAGGAGGAGGAGCGTGAGGAGGGACAGGCCAGACCTGCATCAGCCTCCATATATTTCTTCCTGCAATGCTACAGTTAAAACAGGATCACAAAAGAGAGAGAAGACACTTTCATTGTGCCGTGTCTTGGTTATTGCCAACAAAAAGCCTATTCCTTGGGTATTGCTCAACAGAAAAGGGCCTCAAATCTGATGTAAACTCAGCTTTTCGAATGTTCACCGATTTCCAGTCATTGTTAGTAAATATTTACCAAAACTGAGAGGCTGTGATCCCCAAAGTAAATGATGGGCAGTGCCAGGGAAGGGAGGGAGAAGAAACTAAGTGAAATTAAGTTATCTTTCTAGCCTGGATTATAATACTTGCTCTAGATGTTGCATTTCCCCGGGTCCGATTTATCGTTATGTCCTTCACAGAACCTCGTGCTAAATTGCTAAGCCAGTGCTCCCGATGGGTGGAGTGGAATGGGACTTGCCTTGCTAATCCCTTTCGGAAAGCCATCGGGAGGGGCCTCTTCTGGGAGCCTGAACGGTGGGAGCTCTCTCTTTAACTGACTTAGAATGCCTCCTTTTGCCTCGCATAGTGTTGGAGCCGGAGGAACAACTGGGCACCTTGCAGCTTCTCATCTACCTTCTACCTCCCTGCAACTGTGACACGCTCCACCGCCTCCTCCAGTTCCTCTCCACGGTGGCCAGGCACGCCAACGACGACGTCAGCAAAGATGGGCAAGAGGTATGCGCCCCCTGCCGCCCTGCAGATTGGGACTCGTCCTTTGTCCCCCTTGAGGACGAGTGGGCCCGTCGGTTCCGTTAAGTGTTACACCTGGAGGAAAGGATGCCTGCCCTTTCCTGCCCCGGCTGTCTCTGTAGAACGAGAACGAGTGCAGGCTTTTCTTTGGAGGGACAGTCCCTAAGAGCACATGGGCCGCTCACCTCCTATGTTTCAAGACTGCTTCCAAACGAGGCTGTCGTTTTCCATGACGATGCTTCGCTCAAGACCTCAGATCTCTGTTTGAATGAAGAAGACAAGCAGTGAGCTACAGAGGGGCTTGCGATCATTAAAAAAATTGGAGTTGTGGGGATGGGGGAAGATTGCTGTCTTTGTAATTAATTTGATCTGCTTCTTTAACTTGGAGTCCAAATATGAGGCCACATTATTCTTCCAGTTTGTTCCTCAAGCTCCCATCTGTCCTATGGTTAGAGGTCTAGTATCCTTTCTCTCCTTAAACCCTCCCACCAAGACAGGCCAGCTCAATGCAATGGAGGGTCAGTCTTGTTTCCACACCAGGTGGAGAAGGAACTAGAAGGTCTGATCTGCTGACTATCGCCATGCATCTCGATGCCACATGGTGTCGGCTGCTGGACAGGTTCTGCACAGTCCCGTGGGCCCTTTTGGGACATTCTTGTTGAACCGGTCCCCCCTCAGGCCCTAGTGCGACCCCTACGCCCTGCCCATTTGAAGTCCTGGGGTCTGGTTCTCTTTGGTCACATTCATACACTTTGAGGTGTTTTTTGGGTTCACCCCTGGGAAAAGGAGATACTGGCTTCAATTTCAGGTGACCATTTAGCAAGCATCCTATTTAATCTCACCTTAACAAGAGATCTGTTTCCCTCTTTGATACCATGCAGTCATACTTCTGCTTGACCTGGGATTCCCCACGTGATCTCAGACATTTTACTATGCTAGCACTCATAAATCAGACAAGAAGAGGCCAAAGGCATTCCAAATTTATTTAAACACAGAAACTTTTCTTTTAAATGCTTGTTAAGCAGAACTCAGCTCTACTGTGGATTCCATTCTGTATTTGTCAAATTTATTTGCTAACCATCATGGTCATATATATTTTTTTCACTTTAATCCAGAAAGGCAGTTTTGCTGTTCTTATCTTCATCCTTCCTGTTGGTGTAAGAACGGAACTTTCCTGACTTAGCCATTTATCTCTATAGTAGTTACAGTTAGTGAACCCTCTGCTGGCTTCGGGCTTCATAATATGGCACGGACACCCGATTTTAGCAGACACAGCTCTTCTGGGGATATACTGTAATTCTCATAATTGTTAAGTAGTTATATTACCCGTCTGGGTGTCGTCCTTTATCAGCTGCAGATGTAACAGAAGCTATAGAATCATCTGGCTAATCATTGGGTAGAGGCAGAGCCCTGTCTGTGTTCCTAGGCCTGTCAGTTGCTTCTCTGATGCTTCCGAAGTACTAGGTGAGCAGAAAGTCAGGTCTTAGGTGATTAAGAAGGCAGTGAGGAAAGCAGAAAGTCCAGTTGACGTCACTCTCGCTTTTTTTTTAGAATCATTTTCAGACTCTCAGTCCAAATACTGGACAAGGCTCCATTACCTATGCCCAAAAGAAGAAAATATTCCTAGATAGGTACAAGTGAAACTTTGCATGTTTTCATTTGTGTATCTCCCACCTCGTGCTGGCTGAGCACCAGGGCCTTTATATGTTATAGTTCATCCTCCACTACCCAAGACAGATACAGTTGCCTCCATGTTTCAGAGGTGGAAACCGGGGCCTAGAGGGGCCAAGTAACTTCCCCAGTGGCCCACAGGGAGCTCCACGTACGGTTGTGCACGTTGCTTACTTGTGTACACATTTCACAACTCTGGGGGAGGCACCGGGCACCCCATAGACACTGTAGATTTGCAGAATTAGTAGGACAATATCCCAGAAGATGGCAGGTAAATATCTTGAGGAAGGGGCTCCTTTTTCTAATTCACACTAAGTCGTCATATTGAATAGGGGGCAGGTCAGTCCAGTGACTAGTAATTATACCGGCGGCTCAAACCCAAAGCAGTCTAGCTTACTAAGAACAGAAGCCTAGAACAGAAATTAGGAAAAAAACCTCCACCGGGGGTCTAGTTCAAGGTCTTCCAGCTTCCATACGATTGATGTTTGGGACCAGGTAATTGTCCTGTGTGCATTCTGGAATGTTTAGTAGCATCTCTGGTCTCTACCCACTTGCTGCCGGTAGCAGCTCCCCACCATGCCCCAGTCGTGACCAACCAAAAGCATCTCGAGACATTACCAAGGATCCTGTGGGAAACGGGAGAGGGGGAAAAAGTCACCCCTGGTTGAGAGCCCTCAGTAGCTTTTATAACTAAGTGACCATGTGTTCTTGGAGAAATCTATTAACCTTCCTAAACCTGAGTTTTGAGCTTTGGAGATAAAACTTCTTCAAATGGCACTGCACAGCTGTTGAGAAGTCTGGTTTACTCCAAGGAATATGAAGATATCCCAGTAACAGCAGAGTTGTACGGGAAGACAAGAGTTCACAAGGGTTTCTAGACACTCTTGACCTAAACCTTGAATCAAAATGAAGGACTAGCAATCAAACATTAAAGCAGCAGGGAAAATACGAGGAGGGTGTTGTTTCCGTGAAATGGTTCGAAGTCACAGGAACATAGGTGGTCCATGCACCACTCATCTTACATTGGAATAAAGGCCATGGAGGGGGACGGTCCCAATGAGGTTTGAGGGGAAACTGGGCTATGTTTGTAGAGTACCGCATGCCCTGGTAAAGGAATAGGTGCTTAATTCTTTTAAGCCCTGAATCTTTGGAAGGATTCCACTAAGGTAGTATCACCCATGCTGTAGATTGGTTAGAGGCAGGGAGAGAGCGAGATGGGAGGCTTTTGTATAAGTAGCAACGTGGAAAATGGCAATTCACATTGCAAATATCTCCACGTAACAATGGCCTTGGTATCTGAATCATATACATCCTGAGCACCTATGTGAGTTCCCCTAAACGAGCGAGCATTGTTCAGGAATTTTCGTATTGCTCTTTCTGGGATGCTGTGGCCTCGAAGAGGTGGCGGAAGTGAGGACACAAGACAAATGTAGACTTAGGGAATGCAGTGCGGAGTCGCTCCGGAGCTGCGGAGAAAAAACGGTGAGCAAGGGCCAGAAAAGTTAAGAATGGCTTCATGGAGGAGACTGAATTTAAACCGCGCATCAGCAGGTGTGTGGGGATTGAATGAACAGACCATGTAAGCTTTGCGTGGGGGGTGGGAATTCGCTAAAAACCCCTCTGCTAGAAGTGAAGAGCAGATGGAGAGGAACTAGAGAGAGGTTGTTGGCTGAATATGTGATGGCGGTGGTGGTTTGGGCTGAGCGGGTAGAGAATACAGACCTAGCGCACTGGAGCGAGGCAAAAATCCGACTGTAAAACACAGTCAAGAAACAAAGCAGTTATCAACTCTTCCTCTTCTCTGATGGTTTGGGTTAGGTGTGTTATCTATTTGTTGGGTAGTTTTTATGGCTTGGAGCATGAAGAAGGGGAGCCAGAACAATCCAAATAGAGGAAGAGGGAAGAGCGCAGAGTTGGGTGGGGGTTCTGAGCTTCCTTCTCGATAAAATGAATGTCATCTTTCCTTTCAAACTGGCACTTAAAATTCACCGCATCATTAACTACTAGGATCTTAAAGATTTCGAAAAAACGGACTTGGGAAAAATTGTTGGCTCCTCCATCAGTGCTTTTCTTGGGAAAAAGAATGGTATTTTAGCAAATTAGGGTGTTTCGCTATCGGTGTTTGTTTTATTCCATCTTGTTTACTATTCGCTTTGCCCCTTAGGGGAGAAGAGAAATTCCCAAGTATTGGAAAGATTTCATTTCTTTTAGGCAGAATATTGCAGGAACAACATTGAAACCTCTTGAGCTGTGGTTTTCTAGGTTGTCCAGGAACCCTCTGGTGTTGCCTGGAAAATGTGGTGTGACTATGCCCTGTTTGGGTGACTGAGTCCGTAGCTGGCCTTCGTGTCTTCAGAGTCTATGAGGCAGAAAAGAAGTTATGAGCCACCGACATAAAGCCAACATCCTGATCTCCGAGGAGGCGCACACCTCTAGGAAGTGGGAGGTTGGCTTTGGAACTGGAGCAGGACCAGTGCCTCGCTCTCCTCACCCTGATCCCAGCCCCCTCCCCTTAAAGCTAGTTTTCCCATTGCCCCATGCTGTGACAGGGGCCAGGGGCTTCCATGCAAGGGCGAAGAGTGGGAACCGCAGGGTTGGGACAAAGATGGAGGGTGGCTTCTCGGCTCTGGGCTCTGGGCGTCCCTTCCCTGTCTCTCCAAAAAGGACAGCTGCTTCATGAGCTTATAGTGCAAAGTAATTGCAACAGCCCATGGAAAGCTCCTAGTCCGGTGACTGCACATGCCAGACGTGCGATACATGTGAGCGAGTCATATTCGGTTTAGAAATGATCTAGGATGCTTATTTCATGGAGATAAAATGGTTCCTTTAGTTGGCTGGCTAATCATTAACTAGCAAACTGACCCCAAGCGCACTGGTTATTACCTGGACACATGGGTACATAGATGCTGCAAACTCAAGGGCCAAGGTTGTCTGTGAACAGCCTCCCTTCCAGGTTCGAAAGCAGTAAACCGAAAACAAAGCAAAACAAAACAAAAAAGCATTAACAAGCCACAGCAGCATGGTCTGCAGCTGGAATCTATGTACAGTTTTACAGACGGATTGAATTGTGTTCCCAGAATAGCAACAGGAGAAGGAGGGAACGGAAACAGAGTTCTGGATCGTCCTTGTACTAAACATTCTTTTAAAAGAAAACAAAATCTTCTATTTGTTAATGTTAAAAAAAAATCAGGGAAAACCCTGATAGGACTTTAAGAGGGGGCGGGGGGGGGGCCCTCCAAATGCCTGAGCTTTGAAGGGATGAATTTGAAAATGATGCCTATTTGATTTTATCCTTAGCCATAAACTTCCAGGAAGAGAAATGAAAAATAAAATGAAAACATGGCAGGGTTTATACGAATGAAATAAAACAGAGAAAAAAATAATTGAACTGTCCTACACAAATAGCACTTTCTTGAAAATTCCCAGTGTTCACATACAAAAGCATTTCACGAGGCAGGAAACCTGAAAACAGGCTCACCTTCTAAAAATAGCACCCACCATGTGCCACACGGGGCCACACCAGATTGCAGGGCCGGGTAGCCACAAGCTCAGAGCTCTCCAGGTTGGACCGGAAGTCTTTCTCATGGCTGCGAACCCGGACTCTTGAATTCTGTGCTGTGCACCCGGGTGCCCCTCGAAGGTTGGGCACGTCTTCCCGGCTAAGCAGCCGTATCCCTGCATTCCTCAATTTTTCAACTCATATCAACAAGAGAAATAAAAATTTGCCTGGACCGGTGGTTCTCACCCAAGGGCAGTTTAGCCCCACAGGGGACTCGCGGCAATGGCCTTGCCCACCTCTCCTGCAGAACCCTCTGCTGGACTGGCGTACCTCGATGTGCTTTACATGTTTCTGTCGTTACATCCAGTGCTCTTCCCGCTGTGGAATTGTCCCCTGCCCCAGCCCCTCAGCTTCTTCCTTCATGGTTTTGTACAAACATTGCCACCTCTTGGGAGTGTCCCTGAGACCTCCAGAGTTGATAGCTTCATACTTTGTACTCACCACTTGGAACTAATGTGTCTATATTCCCTCTAGAAAGCGAACTCTTTAAAATAAGGACTGTACTGTGATCATTATTGAAAATTTTTTAAATAATGAGAATCTGTGAAAACTGCGTAACCTATGGTAGGTGCTGAGTGGGTGATTTAATAGAGAGACGATGGATGGATGGATGCAGGGATAGATGCGGCGATAGATGGAGGGCTGGCTGGCTGGCGGATGGACGGATGGACATCAGTATTTTTTAAAAGCGGACAGGGTAGACATTTAATAGAGTCCCAGTTTGACAATGAATAACTTAGAGATGTAAAATTGTGCTTAATATGCTCTCGAAAGGGCCAGGGAGCTATGAGAGCTAATCCAAGATATGAAGCAAAAGGGAAATGACGGTGCCCCTCATGGATTCTGCAAGAAATGAGACAGTCCTTGCAGAAAAGAAAGAGGAAAAGGTTCCTTTGATTACCGAGCCACCCAGCAGTTGGAAAAGCAAAAATAACATCAGTCTTTGTACTCCCCACCCTTATAGGTCACTGGGAACAAAATGACATCTCTAAACTTGGCCACCATATTTGGACCCAACCTGCTGCACAAGCAGAAATCGTCAGACAAAGAATTCTCGGTCCAGAGTTCAGCCCGGGCTGAGGAGAGCACGGCCATCATTGCTGTGGTGCAGAAGATGATTGAAAATTACGAAGCCCTGTTCATGGTAAGTGGCTCTTCTTTTGCACGACATCTCAGTAAACGGTCTATTAATTCTCTTTAGTGGCATGATGAGCCCCATGCACGCCGTGTTCTGGTCTACAGTACTGGTCGTTGCCCGAATTCATTGGAAGTTTCAAAAGACACAGCTTTGAAATTCACACAGCTGTGATGTCCCAAATTTCCAAATTTGTGATTCCGTGTTGAAGGAAACATATCCAAATTACAAATTTCATTTCATCGGCCCCTAAGCAATGGCCCCATTTTGGAGTCATTTGATTATTCAGATAGCAATGTCCTTGCCGCAAGTATTGATGAAACCCTTTTTTGGGGAATTGTATGTGACTCTTATGAATTCATGTAATTCATGACCATCTCCATCAATGACACCTCCTGCGAGGTCCGTCTGGACATTTTTCCTGCTCCACGAAGCTTCACCTCTCTCCCATGTCCTTCTCATGTCACTTCTCTGTCCCTTGAACTCCATTACTATTCTCAGGAGTTTATAAATGCGTTAGAACACGGGCTGTGCCTTGTTATCTCCTCTCTGTATCCTCTGCACTTTTGGAAGGCCCTCCATCTGGCCGGCACTCAATAAATATTTTTTTTATTTGTATTGAATTACCAGTTCCTGTTTTCCTTCAAAAAACTACACTGCTCGCTCCCACTTCCCTTGAAACATTAGAACAAATGCCAAGTCCCTTCTATTTCTGTTCACCACTCATCGAATATCGGAATTTACAGGAACTTTCTCCATGTTTCCTCTCCCATTTCTCCTGTTAATTCACAGACACTCACCATAAATCTTACCTATTCCACTAGAGCTTCGTGTGGCTTCTTCAACCAAGTATGCTGGTTCCCTCTTTTGAATCTCCTTAGTATTTCGTCTACATTTATCAAATGCCTTGCATTACACTTGTTTCCGTGTTTGTCTTACACCAATTATTTTGTTTTTTGTAAACCTGAGACCCGGTGCTTACGAATCTCTGCCCTCTGTGTCTTACCTGTGTGATCGTGACCCAGTAACTCAGCTCTCAATAACCATCGATGTCAGCTTCTGTGAAGTGGGGAAAAATTAAAAAATATGACCTATTTTCCCAGGGTGGAGCCCAGAATCATTTGATATGTAAAAACATTCTGCAGACTGTAAAATTCTATGCAAACGGTAATTAATAATTGTGTCAGTCAGGCAGCACGGGCTGGCTCCAGTCTCAGTGGTTCTGCACAACAGACGTAAATACCTTGTTGGCATAAAGTTTAATCAGGTGTTGGTCAGACAGCCTTGCAGCTAACAATTTAGGGACTTCCGCTCCTTGCATCTTTCGACCCCCTAGGATTTTACGGGCCAAACCCAGAAGGGCCATCCGTCACGTCTGCTTAAATCCCACCACACAAGCCATACTTAACTACAAGGGAAGCTGGGAAATGGATTCCTGCTGGTGCTGGAAGAAGAGAGAATGGATTTATATACAATGAAACGTTCATTGAGGCAGAGCGGAGTCTTGCTCCTCTTTGACTCTCTGAAGAGTTGTCCCTGTGTTGCACACAATAAACTCTCAAAAACTGTAGAATTAGTCATTGCTTATATATAAATTTCACACTTCAGCCCAAATGCTCATAATTAATTGCATATTGGGATGAATCAAATATCTGAACTTCTCAACATTTTCTTCAAGTTTTAAGTCACATATCATCTTGCCAAGTGGTCTTGGCATGACTTCATGCTTTCTGGATTTTTTTTTAACAAAATAATACCTCTCGCCAATCTTAATTCCATTCTCTAAATTCTATATGCTAAGCAAAGTTCTTTAGATAAAACCACAAACCATCAGGCATTTCTTGCCCACTCAGATACTAACACAGCCCTTCCTGGCCTCGTCGAAAGCACAGTGGCCGCCATTTTCATTGTGTCATTCCCCTCCTTCTCATTTCCTGCCGCCCGGACTACTACAAACAGTGGAAGAACACAGTCTTCCACCTTTTCCAGCATTTTCCAAACATGCTCTTCGCTTGCTGTTCTCGGTAGAGATTGACGTTGAGAGTCTTCTTGGGTAGTAGCTCCTATTTGTGCTCCCCAGTTGTGGTCTTTACTCCTCAGTGAGTCCTTTTCGGGCCACCTTGTCTACAGTACAGCTTCCCCCCCCCGACCGTGTACATACTCACTTCCTGTTTGCTTTCCCTGCTTTTTCTCCTTAGCATTCATCACTACTAACACAGGGTTTACTAACTTCTCTTGTTTGTTGTGTTTCCCTACAAGCTCCCTGACAGGATGAATTTGTGGCTTTTACCATCAACTTCCTTTACTGCATTACCCCTGTGCCTGGCACATGGTAGAAATATAAGAGATATTGGTTGAATTAATGAGTGACTCCGTGGTAGTTCTGGGACAGATGCTTTCCATGTTGTTAGTCTTTACTCCTTCTACATATCGAAAGGTTTAGATGTGGGGGAATTAAGAACACCTTCATCAGAATAAATTAACTATTACTCTAAGCATTCTTGATTTCCTTAGACAGATGATGGGAATTGTGTATCGAGGGAAAAAATAGCGAGGTGGGCCAGAGACCCCAGGCCAGGGCCAGTAAAAAGTAAACTGACTCTGGAGTCAGAAAACTTCGCTCTAGTTCTGTCTTTGCCACACATTAACTTTGTGACATCACCTTCTGAGATTTCCATCTCTTTAGTTATCAAGGGACAGGGTTAGAACGAACAAGAGCCAAGGTCCCTTCTAGTTCTAAACCCTACCTGATTTTACCTCTTTTATTTCTACAAAGCACAAAAGAACCTGGATCTCACCGCTTTGTAGGTTGTCTTGGCATATTGGGCATTTCAGAATCTGGTTGGTTATACCAGAGCCGACGGCTGGGTTGGCACAGCTGCTCTGCGTAGGCGGGCAAATTTTGTTTTGTTTTTTTTAAAGAAGCTTTCAGAATTAGTACAATAATTCCAAACAAGGAAGGCTGATGGTTGAAGCTTGTTAGCCGTTGTGCAGTTTCACAGCTTTCAAAAGGATTTATGAGCTCTGAAAGGGAGGCCTCGTTCCCCGTTGGCGTTAGAAAGGAAGACTTGTCAGAAAAGGTGGCCGTGACTTTGTCCATGAAGTCAGAATGCACCTGTCTGGAGGCGGCACTTCCTCCGAAGAATGGATGGAAGGGATAGAGAGACCGGCAGAGGCCTGGCGAGGACTCAGAGTTTGTTCTGAGTGTTAGTAACCTCCTCCATTTCCTGATGTTGGGACTGCCTCTCCCACGTGGCCAGTATGTGAGGCAATGAGAGAAGGCAGAGAAGAACCTGGCTTTGTCTCATCATACACAAGAGGTGCCTTGATGCAGAGGCTGACGCTCGGTTCTAGAATCTGGCTAGGACAGGCTGGCACCTGTCCTAGCAACCTGGATAACCCAGGCTAGCACACCGATTGTTTGCTTCTCAGACACTGGCTCGGAAATGCTATGGCTGGAGAGAGGCCCGGCTAACAGCCATCGGGAGCATTCTATCAACACCTAAGGCAGCAGATTATAACAGTTGTTCTCAAACTTGAGCGTGCAGCAGGGTGGCAAGGAAATTTGTCCGACCTTCAGCTCCCCGGGCCACGCTCCAGAGAATCAGATGGAGTAGCACCAGGATGGGGTCCAGGAAATCGCACTTCCTGATGAACATTCTGGTCGTTTCCAAACCATGCCTTGGGGAACCCCATCTTGGGGAACACCCAAGATGGGGGAGAGATCATGAGCAGAATTCAAATCCCTGCTTGACTGTATATTTGCTGTGTGATCTCAGGCCTGTGCTCAACGTCGCTAAGCCTTCATTTTCGTGTAGTACAAAGACGAGATGAAGTCCCCTAATTTATAGGATTATTTCAAGAATTAGAAATGACACTTTAAGACGCTTGAGACGAGAACTGACATATACGAGGCGCACGGAAAAGAAAAGATCACTGCTCTTATGACATGAAATTGATATGGTGTTGCCCCATCACAGCACTTGTAAGGGTGTCGCCTTCACGGCGAAGCCCTCCCTGCCAGCTCTGTAGAAGTGTGACCTGCTCTCACACGTATACAGTCCCTGTCCCCTGCCCTGCTCTTCTTTTTGTTTTTACCGTAGCACCTGTCCCCTTTTAACTCACTGTATAACTTACTTATTTATTATGCTTATTGAAGCCTGATAGAACTTGCAAACTTTCTGAAGGCAGGGATTCTCATTCCTTTGGTCCTCTGGCTCTCAAAAAGACAAGTAAGATATTATTTGTTGAAGAAATGCAACAATATATCGCCAGAGAGAAATGCATTTCTGTTGTTTGTTCGTTGGTTCGTTTCTGGTTCAGTGCCCATACCCCTTAGAGTCCCTCGCCTTTAAATTCTGGCCCTGTATTTCACACATCAACAGTTTAAAAGCTGGATAGCATCAAATGGTACTCTCTGGGAACACTGGAAATAAAAGAGAAGGGTCATACACATCTAGAAAGAATCTCTGGTATCTTCGTAAGGCAGAAAGCATTCCCCGACGAAATCACTAGCACGTGCCTCGTTCTGAGAGTCGTTGCTAGCATAACCAGCATTGGCGATCCCAGAGAAAACTCATCGCTGCTCCCGGCATCAGTAAGAGCTTCAGAGCAGAGTGGAGAGGACTGCCAGCCCATTCTGAGGGCTGATACTACTGATTCCTCCCAAGGCTCCTTTTTTGGAGAGAGAGAATGAAGAGCAGGCACCCCCCTTCTAGGCCCAAGAAGAGCGCAGAGTGCAGTGGAGACGTGGGAACGCCAGCGCTCTCCCACCCCGCTGCTCCGTCAGCCCGAGCTGGGGACCAGCCCCGCGCACATGGGAATTTTCAACTGAGACCAACCGGGAGCAAGGGTCACGGGCCGACATGAGGATTCCAGGCTCCGAGGCCAAGCCCCGCTTTGTGTTCTCTTCATCCCCCGATGCAAACTGCATTTTCTTCAAACCACTTTTGCGTGCCAAGTCAAAGGGAGGCAAGCAGTGATCCGGGTCATCAAACGAGAAACCACTCCCTACCGACATATCCAGACAATTCTGTATGATTTCCATTTCCTTTTTCATACCACCACTGTTTTCTTGTTTTGTTTTGTTTTTCAATAACCACTGCTTACGTGCCAGGGCTCAGGTCAGTCTTGTGTACCTCGGCAGCTGATCTGAATTTCACCACCACGTTGTGAGGAGTAAGCCAAGAGAGTTTGCCCAAGTGATGCGGCA